>JAZDUA010000595.1:17500-617500 GCA_038098605.1 Gryllus longicercus
AAGAGAACGAAATACGGGTTTGTATGGCTGGAAGGGGCAATAAAAGAATTTATAGCAGCTAGATTCCCCCGAACTATTCGCTAGAAAAATTTCAAAAAGATATCGATGAGCTGGAGGCTAGTTTGAAAACGTCTAAAAGCGAGGTATTAGTGGTAGGCGATTTCAATCGTCCGAATGGGGATAGACGCGCTCCGATAGAAGAGGAACTATCATATGTGAACACATTGCAAGAACTGTTCTGATCGTTCTAAATATTGGGGACGAGTACACATTCAATGTGGAGACGTGGAGTGCTCGACGAAGAAATCCTGAGTGACCATCGGTACATAGGTTATTCGGCTTCATTACCGAAGGGGCCGCAACATGTCAAAATACGATATAATAGAAGACCACCTTGGAATCCCCAAAACATGAATGAAGACAAGGCGAAACGCTCCTTGGAATAATCCTGGTTGCTGGTTAACATGGGTTGGACGAAAGAGGCAGAAACGCTTGAGGATATCGTTAAGGCAACAGAGGAAATAATGGTAACAGCTTGTGACGCATCCATGCCTAGACGTTTATGATCGAGGAGGAAACAGCAAATGTATTGGTGGAGATCAGAAATATCTGAGCTACGAACGATCTGTATTAAGGCAAAAAGAATAAGAAGAGCCAAGACGAATCTGCACCTCAGGGAACAGTATAAATAATTGTCCAAACGGCTAAGAGAAATAAAAAGAAGTAAAGGCAGATGCTGGAAGGTGCTCCTAGAACATAGCGATAACGACCTATGGGGCATGGCTTATAAAATAGTCAATAATCCAGGATGGACTGGAAGATACCTGGTTTGAATGATCCACAATAGATGAGGAAAGCTATTAGGGACCTCTTTGCCTAATATTTATATAAATGGCACCATTCTACCTTGGTGTTCCGAAGTAAACAACTTCCTCCTCTAATATTTACTAGGCTGTCCGGGAGACGCCGCGTCCATGGCGAAGGTGCCGACGTTTCGGTCGCCATTCTGCGACCTTCCTCAGGGCGTAATGCGACCTGAGCCGCGTAATGCGACCGCCTCAGGGCGTATAACGTCGGCACCTTCGCCATGGACGCGGCGTCACCCGGACAGCCTAGTAAATACTGACTCCGGCCGCGGAAGCCTACGCTCTTCCTCTTCTAATGTTAATGAATGCAATTTTTCTATTTTCAATCTGAAATTATGTTTTCCACGTCATCTCCTTCAAGCATTTAATAATTACCGGATAGATTTTGTAAATTTCAAGGACTTTCAATAATTAGTCGTGAGAAACTGATTCATATGCCTTCGTGGGCCGGTTTCACCAAACAAAGAGTAAGAGTTTACTCTGGAGTAAATAATGTTTACTCGAGAGTAACTTCTTGGAGTATTTCCCCCACACTTAAAGGAGTAAAGTGTTGGTGAAACGCTCCAAGGAGTTACTCTTGAGTAAACATGATTTACTCCAGAGTAAACTCTTACTTTTTGTTTGGTGAAACCGGCCCTTAAATCGTTGTAAATCGCTGAGTGTAAATCGCTCACGAGAGTAAATTCGAGAGTACACTGCGAAAATCCGTCGGGTAAAGTACGGAGTAAATTCAGTTTTCAACGTGCATGTACTTCCGAAGTGTTGTTACGGCTCGACGATTACGAGTGATACCATTTGAAGACGATTCCAGCAATGATTCGGAACATTAATGCGAAGACAAAGGGTGCGAGAGAGAATGTATTGGTTTTAATTATGACGATCGAGATTTTGTCACAAGGTTATGTTTGACCAAATCAGCTGTTAACTTCATCAGATGCATTGTAAACTGTAGAGACCTTGTAAATTTATTTTTCGCCCATGTGGATACGAAATGAAGGGATTACGTACAATCAAAAGGAAAAATAATAACTACAGGGACTACAAGTACTAATAAATATTTATTTAGTAAAAACTGTATGTGACGTATGGGGGTGATCATTTGCGCACGTTTTCTTGAGTTCCAGAATCCTTTCCAACATTTTAACTATAAATAGTTCAAAGTTGAATACAATTTTAAAAAATAAAACATAATAATAATAATAATAATAATAATAATAATAATAATAATAATAATAATAATAATAATAATTATAATAATAATAATAATAATAAAATTGAGAAAAACGCGAGATCAGCAACATTTGAAAAACTAAACATTTTCCTTCCCGAGTTATAGAAAATTTATTTGCATCGCCATCGGTAAACGAACTGCAAATTTGATTTTCCTGCATTGCTAACAAAATAGTAACTCATCTCCAGAGAAGAAAAATGAATATTTATTAAGAAACAAAGATACAAAAACTAAGAAATAAACTATGCCAACTCAAATCACGATAACACCGCACAGGATAATAACGCCAAGAACTCCGAAACTGAAATGAATGATAGAATATAAGGAATTAATCGAAGGTTCGCGTTGGTCCGCAGTGGTTCCCAGACTCTCCCCCACAGCCCTCTTGAATCGCCCTCAAATATTGCGCGTTCAGCTGATTCGCGGAGTAAATAGGAGAGTATGTACTCTATAGTAAAATAAACCTGTAGAAGCATGGTGAAACGCATATATTCTACTCGAGAGTTACTATCTTAGAGTAAATGGTTACTCTCGGGTAATTACTCTCAACTTTATTCGGCTGTTGGTGAAACCGGTCCCGTGTAATCTATATACCTCTCCTTCCTGCTGGTGACCGTGAAGTGCAGCTGTGTTTACATCGAAGTATAACTGCAGAACTATAGCGGCGCAGGAGCCTCCGATTTGTTTTGATGGTTACGTTACGTTACACGTTCCTTGGTATTCCAAGATAGTTAAAAGTGTATTTCTATTCCGTCTTTAGTGGTTACGTTACGTCACGTCACGTCAGAATGTGAATTTGTCTGTTAATTGTTTTGATGAAAAAATTTGTTAGAACCATGACTTGTTTATAATATTGATGAAGTTTTGCAAATGTTTGCAAATATCGTAGACTTAGTGCGTCAGAAATAGTACAGACGCCGTTTAGTTGAGAGTCACGTTGCGTCATGGCGGAGAATTTAGGTAAAAGACCTTCCAAGGGAATATTGAAAACATCATCGAGTTTCGAAAAACCTGATGCTCCTAAAAAGTAAGTGTTAGACAAATTACGTTTCAAAATGTTTCTCTGTAATCAAGTGACAGAGCTCACAAATCTATGGGTGTTTGTATTATTTTGTATTAATTGTTTGTAATTGCTCTAAGTGACTTTGTAATGTGTATATTTTGTTTTGGAATAAAAGTTTCCCTTATTGTAATTATTATTGCTTTTCATATTCTCCCAGAAAGCACAAAGAAACGAAATGGGATGAAATGAACATCATTGCTACATTGCACCCTCCAGATAAGGATTATGGTCACATGAAGATCGAAGAACCCAAAACTCCCTATAATTGGGATGAAGGCGATGTTTCAGGAGACGAACCTGATGGATTGGATGCAAAACTTCTGGCAGAAAAGTGAGTGAAAACCTGTGTACTTGACTGTTCAGTGCAAAAATCTTAATTTAACCCTTATTTTGTGTCGAAGGACAAGTTCAGTTATTTTATGAAGGAACATGTACATTGTGTCAAACTTCAGTTATTCTCAGATGTTTGAAACGTATTTTGTTCGTATTTTACGAAATAATTGTAAATTGACAAGATGATTGTAAATTATGTAAATTGGTTTTCTTGAATGATTTTCAATAATATAACTATGTATCATGCAGCAGATAGTGATGCGATGATGTTATTGTAATTAAAGTTATTTCATTTGGCTGCTAGGAGTAACAACAATTTTAAAAAGTAATTATAAAAGTGAAGCAAATTATGTGTTAAAGGGACCTAAATTTGAGGAAATAATCAGTGGTTATAATGGATTGCCATTTTCAAATTGATTTACAGCATTTCTTTGTTTACTACTAATGTAAGGTATCATGAATTGTGTTTGTTGGATTTGTAAAGTCTTAAAAGTTTACTTGTTGACCTTTGTTTACTTGGAAATGTTTTGGTAAATCTTGTGAGATTTACTATTGGTAGCATTGCTGTTTTCATTATTATAAGAGTTCATCGAAAATTTGGGTCACTCGTACCTCAGAGATGGAACTTACTTATCATAACAGATGGAGGGTAATTCAAATTTAGATGTAAGTAAAAGAAGTGAATTACATACTTATAATTGATTAATATTTTCTAGAAAACTTTCTAGAAGTCTTAGTTGTAAGGTTTGAAATGTGAAGGATATAATGTTTAAGATCTTTGACCACAGCCTCTGCATTGTGATTCCTTCTTAGCAGTATGCTTACTATCTTCATTGCCACATTATTTGAATCCTGAGAGTTACGGTACTGAGCCTTGGGAACTCTATAATGAGGCATCACAATTTTCCCTTTGGTGCGTTTCTTGAATTAGGTTTGAATAAATTATCATGATTCTGAAGTTATTAGTGGCTACCCTGATAACTTCTAAGGTTTTTGGTTTCTTTGATTTGAAGTTTTGAATTGGAAATAGTGCTCACTAAGTGTATACAAGTAGTTTGATGGCGTCCTTAATTGAAGTCAAATATCATATGCTGTGACATGTGCATAGATAAATATCAGAGCTGCTTTGAAATTTTGGAGCAAAGACATCTTCAAGGTTACATCTTGATTTTGAGTTGTTACTACATGGGGAAGCTTTAACAGCATTAAAAGCCCTGGGGGAAGCAATGTAATGAAACCCCTAAAGATCTTTAAATATAAAAATGCAAGAATTGTTAAGCATTTTGTAACATTATAATAGTTCTTTTGTAATTAATATATGCACAATATTTCATCCATCCTTTGCAAAACACACTTCACCTAACTGTATGAATGATTGCATATTATATCAGTTTCCTATCATGTTTAAGACACACATGATAAAAAAAAATATTGCTAAATCTACAGGAATCTGTTTTATCAATATTAAATCTTCCTATAAAAATTACGTGGAAAAAAAAAAAAAAAGTAGTGTTAGTGGCATTACAAAGCCTTTTGAGCTTTAGCTTTCAGCTGCACAAGTTGTTTTCCTTCAAATTTATAAGCAATACTGTATCTCTTAGAGAACACTTCAATGAATATAATGGTTCACGATTTGTTGCCGTAAAAAATATTTAAGATGTAATATTAGATTGAAAAACTAATGAGAAAACAATTGTATTCTGAAAAGACACCATTTTGGGCTCACTTCAGTTTGGAAATTAATAACAAAGACTGTTACAGACATACAAACAAATTATAAAAAATGTTGTAATTACATAATTAACTATACATGAATTACATAAATAGTTGCTTGAATCATAAAATATATTAAATATGACATATTGCATTATATTTCCAATTATAAATAGTGACCGTTACTAACTTTTGCTCAATTTATTAGGATTCTCTTCAGAGGTCACAAATAACAAATCATTATGAGAGTGTAGGTTGATCTGAGAATTAGCAGTAATGTGTATTGTGATCAAGCAATTCTTTATGTAAACCATGATATATGGTTATTTATGTTGTTGTTTTTTTTTAATTTATTTGTATGTATGTCTTAATAGATCAATATACACATCAAAAAGAAAGAAACTATTATCATTAGGTACACTTCGAATTTCAATCTTGAGGAATTTCAAAAGTGGCAACTTGAAGCTGTTGTGCCCTTAAATGTATTAAATCATGAAATACCCTTGCAATGTAAATATCAATGGTGCCCTAGAGATTAGAAAAAAAAATATACTGAAACTATACATTTTTTTTTTAAAATTCAGAGGTTTTTATAAAAATGACATTAATGTCATGTGATTCAATACTTTGGGCTCTAGTCTTGCCAAAAGATTAGAGAAAATTTAGTACGTTTTTGAGAGAATCTTGTTCAGGAGTTTTTTTGAAATTTATATTTAAAATTACATGACAACCCTTGGCTGATTTTTGGAGGGATCAAGATGTATACATCATTTTAAGAGTCCCCTCTATTTTCTTGGAAATAATTCTCCAGCTTCAGCAATATAGGTACAAAAGTTTGAAAATACAAAGATTTTAATGATAATCAGACTTTCATTAAATTAATTAGGAACCTTTGTTCTATTTTTATTTTACTTGTAATGAACAGAAAACAAACTAATTAGATTTGTAGTGTAGAAAGTCCCATATGAGTAATTGTAGTGAAATGTATAAATATACATAAAAAATGCAGTGCATTAGTGCATAATGCATAAGAAAATACAACTTTGAATGGAGACATCAATATTCAAAGAATACATATCCAAATACAATAGAAAATTAAAGTAATTCATGGACATAACTATAATTTCAAAACCCAACGACGCTAGAAAAAATATAATAGTTCATGTATGTAACTAAAGTAATAATAAGAATAATGACACAATGGGAGAGAGAATTTGCAGGGACTATTTTAGAAGAGTGAGACTTGTCATGCAGTCCGCTCCAGGAATAAAATATCTGCAATAGGTAGTTTGGCAATGCCTATAACCGAATATAGTTTGGGACTAGTGGGCTGGACTGAGCAAGAAATTCAAATCTTGGATCGAAAAACCAGAAAACTGCTTACTGCATCATGTCGCCCACTCTCAAGCTAGTGTACATACTTTGTCATGTAAGGAACAAGGAAGAGGCCTCAGACAAATTGAAGCCTCCTGGCCCAATACAATAGTCAGGATGGGAAAGTATGTAGTCAGTCATCAAGATGACCCACTGAGGCAGGTCATTAAATCTGACTGAAGGATGGGAACAGATGCATTTTAAGAGTAGCAAGGAGCATTTGCTAACAAGACTATGCAAGACATGCAGAATAACAGACACACCGAACATCTGATGCTACTTAACATGAAATGTGAGAGACAAACAATTTTAAAGAAATCGTAGAGAGACAAACCACTCCATGGACAGTAACTCAAAAAAATGGACAAGGTGCAGATCAATAAAGATATATCAATTGTGTGGTTAAAAAAGAGGAAGAATGGAGCCAGAATTGGAAGCTGCCCAAAATCAGAATATGGAGTTTCCTCCACTGGCATATTTGTATTGCCCTTGAAGTTCCAAACCCATGTGCCAAGTGATACAAACACTCGCCAAAACCTGTGATGTCTGTTGGTCTGTGTACAATATTGTATGACCAACAAATTCGAACTGATTGCATGATACTGGCAAACAAACTGGATATTGTTATCTGGATTTTGGCGAAAAAATTATGTCTACTTGTAGACGATCAAAACTTTTGTATGCGATCAAAACGTCGTAACCAAAGAGGCAGAGAAACATCTTAAATACAAGAGGTTGGAAATCAAGAGCAGTTGAATGTGGGGTGTAAAGGCACAGGTTTCCCCGATAGTTACCAGAGCTCTGGGGTTTATTCCGCAAAATTTGTGTAAGAACTTGGCTTAACTCTCACGTCATTCAAAAGACTGGGAAGTGCAAAACATTGCACTATTTGAAGCAGCCCGCATTTGGTGCAAAGTGTTGTAGAGGCACTGATAGTCCCTAGATCTGCTCTTTCGGAAGCTGGTTGAAACCCGGAGTAGACTTTATAATCAACCGACCCTTAACATCTTTAGTTGTGAATTAGAGATATAATACAATACATTCAGCCTTAAAAAAAATACGACACACACATACAATTTTGTATCTGGCCTATGCGTGAGACCTGATAACACAGAATTTACAATTATCTCCTAAAATAGTATCACTTTTTAAATAAAGAATGAATGAAAAGTAGAGGAATAATAATAATAATAATAATAATAAATAATAACAATAACATTTTATTGCTTATATACGTACAGAAGTGTCAAGAAAGGCTGCATAGAAATTAAGTATAATTACAATAAGAATTAAATTTTTTTGGAAATACATTAACTTACTGTAATAATTTAATAAGTTTACGTTCACTTGATAAATTATATCTTAAAATATTTGTAATTGATTGAAATAAACATTTAATTACTCTAAGTTGTAACAAATTAAATTCAACTTTATAACTTTCCATAATAATTCATAGTTTACTTAATAAATTAATATATATTAAAATAATGTACATTATTTTAAACAGTACAAAAGACTCATTAACAATTTAAAAATAACATTAACAATGTGTTACATTAATAAACTAATAACAAATGGTCTCAAGAAATTGAACAAGGGTCCGGTTATGTGTATTCCATTAAAACTTGAGAAGGTTATTCTGTCCTTTACTTTTGTGCCCTTACGTTTGGAAGAAGAGAAAGTATTGTAATCATGTGCCGTAAGACAGCAGATTTTCAACACAAAGGCTTTTATTGCGGAGCCCAGGTAACAAAAACGTTTTCAACATTAGCTTCTATACTGTCCAGCTGATTTTCTCCAAAATTGATATTTCCCATGCGATTAAGCAAAAAGGACACTTCAGAGAATGGTGCAGGTCTCATTATCGTTGAAATATTTGGTTTTTGAAAATTGCGGAAGTTTAATTTCTTTTCAGAACTAAGACCTTGAAGATATATATTTTTTCCCCTCCGTTACTCCCACTGATATAAATTTAACAGCTCATTTGAATTTTGATAGTTTCTTCGTAATTCACTGCTGCAATTGGCTTGAACGAATGTGGTATTCCTTCGTGTATCTTTCCGCTTTGTGTTTAGGTGCATTGAAATAGTTTAATAAAAGTTACGGCAGGCAGAGTTTATGTACCTTCATTCTATGAAGTGTACTTTTTACAGCGCACAAATGTTTGCGTTAGCATCATGTCTTCTTGAACTATGTGACGAGGATATTCCTTGAGCTCTTCAGAACTTTCAGAAGAAGAAAATGACTTTGCCCATGATACTGTTATTTTTCAAGAGGGTAAATATAACATTTGTGAAGAAAGTATTGAAAAGATAGTACGAGTAGATAATAGTGAAAGCGAAACATCTCTGTCCACGGTTGTCACTCTATCTCGGTCCAATTCTGAATGTCATAGGAGTCACAAGGAGTCACAAGTAGAGCTTTTGGAAGAAGTACACTAACAAAAAGATTGATGTCCTTTCTGTGTGGACAAACGAAAAATCCATTTCCGTCATAAAAATGTGTTTAATGTGGACAGTTCAGTTGCAAACAACACTGCAAGAAACAGATTGCCTCAAATGTACAGAGGGACAACCTGATTCCTGAGATCGAGACTTTGTATAATGTATGCAATGCACTAATATCATTGATTTGCCCCCCCCCCCCCATATATTTCGTATTTTTAGTTATTGAGGTGTTCAGTTAATGAGTTTTCTTTTTTCCCCCCATGAATAAAGACTTTTCCGACATACATTCCCCCGATTTTTTATAACATAAGTCAAAAAACCTCTGTAATGCATTAAGAATATTAATCATGTTACAGATATTAAAAATTCAGCATATGCTAGAAATTTTCACAGCTATGTACAATACAGATACTATACTATACCTGTGCAGTGCTGGCGCTGTGCATAGGTAGACCAGGCGATCATGGTGCCTGATGATGGGACTGATAAAAAAAGTTGATAATAGAAAATTGGAAACTAAATTAGAAATCGAGAATATCATTATAGTAATTATGAAAGTCACAGTACAGTAGTTGATATTTCATAAAATTTTGAACTAATTCACCTTAAATAGTCAATTACAGTCATTACGTAGGCCTCTACAAAATGAATCAAATGACGCTAACTTTAAAATAGTTTCTACTGAAATTCATATTTATTATTTCTTGTAGTATTTAACAAGTTATATTATTAAATAAACTGAACACATTACTTAGTGTTTTCAGTTCACTGTGGAAATTGTATTATTTGATCACTAAATATTTTTATTTAAAATTATTATTTAATTCCGCAAAACTTCTTCTGGCTTAAACATAATTTTTGTTATTTGTTGAAATAAAATAACTCTTACAAGTATCTTCATAAAACATTCACACTTAATGTTTTTTCTTTTCCCGGAGCGGTAAACAGCTTTTTCCTTTTAAATAAGGGCACTTCGTTTTTTCTTTTTTCTTCTCGTATGTATCAAAGAAGAGTAAAAAAAAAAGGTGGGACCAGTCCCATTTTTGGCAAACATGTTGAAGTTAGTTTCAAAAATTGCCAAATTTTAACAATTAAGAACTACAAAATTAAAGATAGAGATGTTTGCTTTAACTAAAATAAAAACTCAGCTTGTTGAAAAAGGTCATGTACAATGTTTTGAAAATACTAGTAGTTTTCGTATAATTTCTGCTTGAAATTAATGAAATAAATATGGGTGTCTCACACAAGTGTAGGCCACCATGTAGAGCAGTGGATGTGACTTGATTTCTGGGAACATATGGAAATGGCTTGTTACAACATACATTCCTGTAACACGAGTGGGAGGAAAAAGTCATTTTGAATCATGAATTCAGGAAGTAACTTTGTAATTGCTATTAATGTTCCTTTTAAAGTGCCTTTTAGATTAATTTCAAGCATCTATGATGTTATGTATTTAGGGATACAGTTGCTTATTGTGTCTATTTGAAGGATGTGCTGGATTTGCAGGATTCGTTTGGGAGCGGCGGTGCCTCCAAAGGGCCTTGTTGAGTCTTCGGAGAGCGAGGAAGAAAGCGATGAAGATGAAACTCCAGAAAGAAAAGGTAAAGATATGCAGTTGTACTTGGCTCTGAGCCAGTATTGCCAGTGTCTGGGAGGCCCAGGGACTCAGTCCCAGTGATGATGGATTGTCAACACTTGCTAGATAGCCGAGTGAAATTCAGCTGCTGGCTGGCTGCCTGTTCCAATCTATAGTATTCCATTATCTCTCCTATCAATACCAGGCGAATGCTGGAGTGGTCTAGTATGGACCCCTAAACACAAACGTTGTATTGACATGTGTTAAGTAATGCATGCAGGCCTTAATGAGCCCATTCCTTCCTCTTCCTTTTCTTATTCTCTCCCCTAGTGCACTTCCATACACAACACTACTTATGTACATATATGTACATATGTTGGGGACCAGTCAAGAGCTTAGAGCTTGTCCTGGCTGGAGCAGTGCTCCGCCGGGGATGTCCCTGGAGGAGAAATTCCCTGACAGCCGACGTGGAGTTTAGTGGTGAATCTCCCCATCCAGAGAGAGAGGAAGGTTCCAGGGAGAGACCTCCAGGGATAAAGCATTCACTGCCCTCACGGTACTAACGACAGTTTGTGTGCCCAGAAATGTCAATCAGTGAATTAATCTTTATGAAGTAGGGTGGATGTTGTTTGATGATGTTGATGTTTTGCGGATGTTCGATTTGACTGTTTTGCCACATTTTATACAATTTTTTAGATATACACAAGTCCATTATATCATAAAATTACTTACTTGAATTAACAGATGAAATGATTTCTATCATTGTATTCCTCAGTGAATTAATCCTGTTAGTGAATTTTCGAAAGTAAAAAAAGGCAAGAAATATATTTCCTGATACTCTAAACCACAAACACATGATAGATGTAAATAATGAATGTGTTGTAAGTGTAAACTCTTGTCCTCTGAAGGAGACATACAATGAAAGCTTGATTTCTGCACTAAAAGAATAATATAATGCATAGACTGCCATTGAGCACCACAATTTGGCGACTAACATTTACCAACTAATGCCCTGATGGAGACATGTTTGTAAAGTATATGAAAGATCAAAACCTGCTGGTGGATTGTCAAAACTAAAGTGTGTGTAGTATTCCGCTGGAGCATTCATCTTTCAGTCACTTATTCAATGTTCTTTCTGCCATATTTTGTGTCATTAGGATTTTTTTCTGTGATTATAGAGGGGTTTGGGGATTTGAAGTAATGATATTTAATTGTTCAGTCTCTTTTCTAATTTAGGACAACTACAATAAATACTTCCAAAAGTTGTTTACATTGTAATTTTATTTTAGTTTATGCAATCAGACGATGTTTTGGAGACTGTTCTGTCTCCCTAATCAGGTACAGCTGAAAATTTATTTACAAAAACAGTTCAAAATGTTGAAGCCAAAATGATTTTCACATTATTCATTAATGAAGGAAGAACATAAAAATTACAAAAAAAACTAAATCAATACCATACCCAATTCAATGAAAGCTCACTTGTTATTATATCTTGAAAACTAAAAGTAATATTTACAAAATATACACAAAAACATGTACGTGGTGGTTAGGCTACATTCCACATGACCGTTAACCATTTATATAGAGTCGTTACTAAGTTGAAGGAGTAATGGAACTGAGGAGAGACTTAGTACTAAGTAGCTTTGAACCAGAAACCAGAAGAATGTGTTTGCCTCACTACTCCAGCAAAGATACACATTTTTTAATTTAGTAGTATTAATTTAATTTAATTTTTGTGCACGTGAAGACTGTTCAGCCCAGGGCTACCAAAGTATGTGTTAATTCTTGCGGCTAGCGTTAGCGCTGCGCTCGAACAGGCCTCACACCAATTAACCTAAGCGGCAAGCACAAAACATTTTAATGGAAAAGCAATGTAAAATGAACAATTCTTTAAAAGAATTAAAAGTTTAATACACTGTACAAATTTGAAAAATGAATAATCTTTTCATATGCACCATTATTTTTAGAATGTCAGAAGCTTGGTTGTCTTACCCAAAGTGCAATAGATTAATATCTATAACGATAAGAGTTTGGAATGAAAGTACCTTTTTATTCTTCCTTTTCACATATATTTTCCAAATTATTTTACACAAAATTATCTTATTAATTTATTTGATAATTAAATGTCTAAGATTGAATTATTGTTGCACTAATAATTTCCAATTGTCATTGTTTATTGAATTGGAGTCCAAGAAACTAATAATGACATTTAAGTAAATTTTATAAACATTTTTAAACTACTGTATTCTTCTCTTCATTATGATCCAACATTCCATTTCCTAGCTAATCTCAAAGAGAATGCCAAGTTGTAATTTGCTTCCAGACAGTAAGTGAAGCTGAAGTAATTGTGCTTAACATTAAATGCAATTTATACAATATATTAATAAATTATAATTAATGGCAACAGTAATTAAATTATTAACGAAATTTAATATTGAGTTATTACTCCAAGTGATAAGCCTCTCATTGTTTTGCATCCTGCCAAAGGATGAAAAATAACATCCATTCTATGTGCAGTGTTTTAAAGTGCAACTAGCACTAGAAAGCAACCTTATATCCAGTGCTTGTGCTACCACTTCTATATCGAAACAATGCACAAAAGAACAAAACAAATGAAATTAACGCACCAGACAAATTTTGAAACAACAATAAATTGTTTCAAAAGGGGGAAATTTGCCAAGTTTGTCAGCAAATACATTAAAAATTACCCTGGAGCCTTTAAAAATGTATTTCTCAATACAAGCATTTTTCTCTTAAAATCAGATCAAACATGAGATAGAAACTAGTTATCTCAAGCAACAGAACACAAAAAGTAAAACCTAGTGTACTTGTATTTCTGTTGTAAATGTTGCATTTGTGTGCAGTTTTACAATAATGATGCAGCATTTCTCTGATATAACCAGCATCAATACCATGGTGTACAAGTTATAACTAAAGAACAAATAAATTAGGCTCCAGAGTCAAACATATTCTAAGTAAAGCAATTAATTAAAAAGAAGTAGGTTTCAAAATGAACTATTCTTAAAACTAAAACTATTAAATATGACACGATAACTACCTAACTAATTTACTGAAACCTACTTCTTTTCATAGAAGTTGTGACCCTCGCACAGAACTAATTTATCTTTACATGATCATAAAGACATTATAAAATTCTTGATACCTAGACTACAAGTTTTTCTTAATATAATTTAAATGTTTGTAATAATAAAATATAAAAATAGAGGGATTTGTGATTACTCGGAATTATTTAATTAAAATAATTTGTTATATATTGTTGTTACATAGAGTTAATGTTATATTAACAAATACACGAAGTAAATTTTTGGCGTATGTTTGTTAGAAAATGATATGTAATTTCAAAGGATATATTGTTTAATTTAACTGACTATGTATGGAAGTTATAGATTTCGAGCTTTCCTACCTGCATTTTGCCAATCATTAAATTCCAAGCTTACATGAATGAGAAAGTTCAGGGTGTTCTCTTTTCTGTTTTATTTTTTTAATGCATTTGTCTGAATTACTACTACTAGCATATTAATTTTTCTCGTGAACAACACAAGTTGTGTTGCACAGGGATTCTAGCAAAGCATAACATGTTGCGAACTTCAACCACTCATTAAGTGTGTTGTGCACAGAGTTTGATTCCGAGTTCATTTACTATACTTATCAACACACTAAAAAAAAAAATTAAAATAATAAAAACTGGTGCGGGATATCTTGACATTCGGGTTAATGAGGTTTTACTGTAAAAGAATAAGTGCTTGACCAACATTTTCCCAAATCAGTTTTGTAAAGTTATACAAAATTCTTGATTTATTCAGAAATGTCAAAAGTATGAAGCTATAGCATTACAATTTCTTAGGCGTGTCTCAGACAAGGGATATGTTGTGTTAATGAATATTAAGAAGGCTTTCTTAATAGATCCCTAAGGAATTCGTTCACTATGGGAGGAGTGATGAAGAGCCCCCACTTGTTTAAGGTTTCAAGATTTCCGACAAGTCACATGAACATTCGAATAAGGATTTGTGTCGAGCCAAAACTCATTGTGATAATTTTTATTTACATAGGAAACCAGTAAGCTGATTTTACTATTTGTACAATTATCTTGTCTAGCATTGAATTATAAAAGTGTATATTTGTGTTATTTATAAACAGTGTACTTCTTGTAACCCTATTATAATGAAAGGTTTAAGAAAAATAATTATATTCAGTATGCCAGAATGTAAAAAAACAATCAAGTGCGTAAAGCATGAGAGAAGTGACAAGTGGGCTGTGTGTGTCTTAATAGCAAGGTAATCGTGGAGTGGTCTCCCAGCAACCTTTGTCCTCTCTCCTTTCTGCTTCCCAATAGCGATTGCAAATTTCCACACATCCTGTTGCATCCTGTTGTCACATGGTCCAAGTAGCTGGAACAGGAAGCAATAAGTATTTACCCAGCTTCCAGTGCAAGATACAAGAAATAGACGAGTTGGGGAGGAGGAAAGGGACGATGAGGGAAATCCCAACCCCAATTTGTTTGAATTAATGAGGTTCTACTGTGTGTTAATGGATTTTTCCGATATTCCACTGGATTTTTCCAAAACTTGTTCATGATGTAGCCAGTATTTTTTTGCACATGACATGAAAATTTTGGCACTGAGAATAAAATAAATCTACGCATTTCCTTACAAATGTATTTATAAAAACGTATTTTAGTGTAAATGTCAAATTTCATGTTGAAATGTAAACAATCTTGGGACTTGAAATGGGATGAGTTCATCTTCATAATATGTTCATCTTCCAAATGTTCGTAAATACAATTAGTTTACGCAAAAACATATACAATTTACTGTTGTCTATTGTAAGTCACTTGTAATTTAATAAATATTGTTATTCCCATGTGTTTCAGCGCAAAGGAAGGTTTTTGAAAGTAAAAGGAAGGCGCACTACAACGAGTACTATGCAGTTAAATTAGCACGCAAACTTATGGAGTCTGAAGTGGAGGAGGAGAATGAAATGGATGATGACTGTGATACTGAGAAGAACAATGTGAATGATAATTGTCTAGACTCTACAGAGGGAAATCATGTTGTTACTGTGCAAGAAAATAGGTCAGATGATAGTTCGTAGGTTTAAATTACATTTAGATGAGGAATGACAGGAATAAAAATAATATCGGAACATTTAAATCAAAGCATTATTCTTGAAAATTCTTTCATTGAGGAATGTCCGTGATGAATGCATAATTTTTTCAGTTGAATAGTACTTTCCTAGTAAGTAAGTAATTTTTGTATTAAGTCGCTGTAGAGCTTAATGAATATCCTGCATGTAAATACCTGAGCAAAGCAGTTTCTTGTTGGAATGTTGTGGAGGTGATTAATGGAGCAGCTGCATCTGGCTTTCAAAGGCAAGGGGTTAGCAAGGGGTTGGGTCTGTGGGCAAACAAATAATAGGACAATCAGTCTCTTAAGATGAATGGTGAAGAAAAAGTACACGCTCTGAATTTATCCATTTTCCATTTTTATTTAATATTGAGTATAATGACAAACAACTTGCTCTAAGGTAATAATTGTACATTGCAAAATGATTTTGCAGGTGTAAATGCAAAACCTTTTGTGGTCATTGTGTAAGTAAGAGGAGCTGACAGTTCATAGATTGCCTTAGAAGATGCAAAATATTGAAGACTGAGTTATTTCAATATTAGAAAATGTAAATTATTTTCAAAGTTGTATCATTTCTTATTTTATTCAATTTTTATTTTTATGCATGTAATGCACAGTGTGCTACAGATAGCTGTTGCTCCCATTGCATTATCCATTGTTGTTTAGTAAGTGTTAAAATGTTTAGTTGAAAAAATTGTATTATATAGGGTTGTACAAAACATGAATATTTTTAGGACCTCAAAAATAATGTTCTGTGCAAAAAATAAAAGCTTATTTATTTATTTTTATTTATATTTTTATTGATTAAAGAATGGTAGCTATAAATATAAATTATAGGTAAGGTATTTACCTAAATTTTGCTTATTTAAAGCCATAATTAATTTCTACATGATGTATTGTCTATACCTCTATAACGTGTTGTAGGATGCATAAGTAATTTGTGTCATTGTTCTTGATGGTTTTATACATGTATTGTATGGAGTGGGAGAACATGGGAAACCCCCCAGAAGGATCTCTCAAATAAAGAATGCAGATACTGATTTTTCCAGATATTAGTGTATTCCATACCTTAACTTCAAACTACCTAGTTTATTAAATTGCCATTATAGTCTGTTTGCACATTCGTAATCCAAGAAATTATATCTAAATGTTAAAGTTGGAGAGTTTACCACTTGTTCCACTGTATTTTGCAGTGTGTGTGTGTGTGTACTTCAAATAGTGCCTATTACATTTTGCTAGTTCCTGTGAGGGATTTCTTGGAATTAATGTTTATAACTGGTATTATAATAGGTTTCCTATAATGGGACGTGTAACCGAATTCTCATTGATCCTCGTTTAGTGCCCTTTTTGAGGGATAAAATCTTCTATATGTGAAAACTGGGGGGAATAAGTCTGTCAAATCTCATCATGAATTACTTTCTTGTGAGATATTGATAAACATTGAAACAAATATGACATGCTGAGTTATGCACATTTTATGGAGTTATATCATATGGTACCATAAAGTAGAAAATTAATTTGTTTCCCTTTTTCATGAACCTCAGTGTGTTTGTAAGTTTTACTGTCACGACTTATGTGAATCAAGCAATGACTCGAGAAAACATGTACTTGATTTCAAAAAGTTAAAAACATTCTAAAATGAAAATTGTTTCTTAAGAATTCATGAAAAGGAATGTTTCATTATTTGATATTACAAATGGGAGGAACTTGTATTTTAATCGTAAATTCCAGCAAAGGGATAGAAAGCCCCACATTTATGTTATTTTGTACTGTATGATTAAGGCATATTGTGAAGTCTTCAGCAGCCAAATTGTTTGTTCATTATCGTGTGCAATATCCTAAATTTGATTTTGTGTTTAATCAACATTTTGTCCACAACTGAGTAACTATCTGAATTGAATATAATGGATTAGAAATTTTGTTTTATCATGATCAACTGATGCATTCACCAAAACATTTGCATGCTCTTAATGGATGGCTTGACTCTGTGTGGTGGTTGCACTGCTGTGATGGTTTTAACTACTTTGTTTCTAATATTCAGTTACTGTATTTGTCGTTTATTTTTTTCTGAATAAGGACACCACCATTTAAAATTTATTTATTTATTTTTATTTCATTTTTTTATGATGGACTCTCTAGTTATTTGTTGTAGCAGTTGGATGACCTTTTGTAAGGAGAAGGATTAATGATTAGCTATGTACGAGTTAACTGATTGATTTGGGTTGGAGTTAGAGATTGACATTTGACTGACTCCACAGACATAGAAAAAGGTGCAATATTTTCTTAATACTCATTTTATATAGTATTGTACACTGCATTGATTAAAGGTAGAGTAAGCAATGACAGCTAATAGTAGTTGTGAATTATACTGATTCAGGAGGAAATTGTTTTTTGCTAAGAATTGTTAAATAGATTAAACATTAAAATTTAATATTTAAATAAAACCTTAGCAATATGTATATTCGCAATTTGATTCAGAGGATTATAATTATTAGCTAAATAATATGTGTGACTGTTGGAGAGCAATCCAATTACCCAAGTCTAATAAAGGGAGTAAACTTTAAATTATTTTAGGGAGACAGGGCTTTATTATAAAGAAATTTTATGTAATTGTAGCAATTGATGTTTGAAGTTCGTAAATTATTTTTTCTCTAGAAATGACTTAAATATTAAATTTACCATTGATGAAATTTTGTCTGCAGTTGTATGAAATTATTCTAGAATGGAATTTGTTCTCCTATCTGATAGTACTGTACTGTTGCCAAGAGTGCTAAAGCAAATTGCAGGCAAATTTCCTTAATTACCACTGTTGGATTTTAAATTTTCATGTGACTTAATATAAAATTAAGTAATATATTGTGCTCAATTTTGCTCTATTTGTCTGTGCAGGTTTTAAGTGCATAAGTAAAATGTTAAGGAACATTACATAATAATGCATATATATATATATATACACACACACACACACATTTTTTACCCACTGCATGGAAACTTGATGCTCAGGAATTTTTCTCAATTTCCCTAGAAGTAGTGTAATTTCTATCTATTCTGATGGTAAATGTGCCATAAAATCTTCCATAATTACCTAGGAAGATATTTGATTCTTGTGTAGTATCAAGATGTTCTTAATTTATAACATTATTTGGTCTTTTAAATGTGGACTATCCGAGATCAAGATTGTTCCTACAGCTTCACCAATTTCAAAGATTGCTTATGCCAAAACTTAGTAAATTACTAACAACTAGCCACCTGCATGAAGAAAACAAGAATAGTGTACAAAATAATGGCTCAAATATTTAACCTTATTTATAAATTAGTGGTTATAGTTATTTTGGGGCAGAAAGAGTAAAACAAAAGTTGAAATATTGTTTTTGTATACTAGACTTTGTAATGGAAAATGTGAATTTTTGTATGGTAGATTTATGCTTATAAGGAAATACCTTTTCCTAAAGCTTCTCACTTGTAAATTTGTCGGTCTTCTTATCACAGACTATAATGTTCTCCTGCTTGTAGTTCCTTTGTATTTATATTTACATACCTATGCTGATTGTTCAAATGTTTTGATTAAATCTTCAATTTATGCAAATATGTTTTAATTGTAGGAAATGCATGTTGTAAACTTCAACATGCAAATAAAGCATTTCTACTTTTTTTTCTCCTGTATAGTTAATTTCCTGACCTTAGATGTGGGTTTTATTGCATTTGATCAAACCTTCATAGATTCAAATTACCTTTTTTCATGCTCTGCCTGCATGTCTGACTCTTTGAGTGTGGGTATAGTATTAGTGGTACGAGTAGTATCTATTCTTACTGATGTTTGCTTTTTAATTTTGCTTTGTTGGTGTAGTGAGATTCTTACTTTTTAAATCTTTCTTGCGGATCATGATTGAATTGGAAGATTATTAATGTGCATGTGTTATGAAGATAAAATTTGAATGGGTATTTGCCATATTGGACATATGCATTAAAGAGGCTTCTCTTGCAAGAATTCTTCAAAATATAGATCAAAGAATAGTGTCAAAACTCAATAAAAATTTCTTCTGAAGACCTTTCAAGAATTATTGTTATATGATTGTAATTACATTATTACAAATAGTCCTTGTCTTCGCCAACGTTTAATTTACACACAGCTTTCCTTAGCTTAGTTCTAATCATGATATTTGCGGACTAGGAGTAGAGACAGGGCTCCCAGTTGGCAGGTCTAACGATGGCTTACTTAAGCAATGTTTGTAATGTGGGTGAAAACTGTCTACTTGTACTACTCTTTGAACACTTTACCAGTGAATTAAGAGGTAATATGTTAAATATTATGTTGTGTAGAACAAATAATTCACAATTTAGGCAGAAAAGTTCAACATATTTTAAGTTTATTAATATAAATAAGTTGTAGTATTGTTCAGATGTGAGTAAGCTTGCATATATAGCTGGTTTTATAATTTTCATTTTTCTTGGGGCAACATTTTAAAGTATTGTTGCTGTGTGAATATTCTGGGTTACATTATAAGTCTTGTTGGGTAAAATGGACAGAAGTGCCTCTATCTTGTTTGGGACCACTTAAGAAAGTGTTTAAAATCTGTTTCAACCCCCCTCCCTCCCTGCCTTGTTACCCAAAATCTTCCTTTTATTATTATTATTATTATTATTATTATTATGACGACTACTTTCATTTGTGCTGATAAGTTGAGATAAAAATGGTAACTAAGATGCATATTTTTGGTTCCTTGGATTAATGGAATCTCTGAAGTCATGGAGTTTAGGTTTAATAAGTTTCAGATTATTTTATTTTTGAACAAGTCACAGAACTAGAGATATGTATAGGAAAGCCCGTCTTTGGACCTGAATATTTTTTTTCTTTCTTAAAAGAACATTACATACTAAAGGGTGTGTTATTAATAACCAAGGTTTTATCTTCTATCAAGCAAAAGGAATTGAGTAGACATATTTATCACAATCTTAACCTTGATTTATCTCAAATCACAGTTAGTAAATTTCACTTCTCAGTCCACCACCTGTACAAAACTTGCTTCTGAATACATTTGCTCTCTTTACTCAATGAATTTCATATTTTAAATAAGGAGCAACTACTAAAAAATTAATTCAAATAAGACATAACTTGGGTATTGTGCCTATAATAGAATTGAACAAAGTATTACTATATCATTGTTGCATACAAATATTTAAAATGCACAGTTCAGGGATGCTTCTTTAAGTTGTGATGAAAACTTTAAATTGCAGTTGTGAGATCTTTTCGAATGGTGGCGTACACAGGAAAAGTTCAAAATGCAAGATATTGAATTCTCTTGGTATAATTAGCCAATTGCAACATATTGTTTACCTTCATCTACTTTAATTGTATTTCTGAATTTAGTAATTAAAATCATATCAAATATGGAAAAATATCATTGAGAACAAATTATTGTGTGGGCAATTAGTCCAAATTACAAATACATAATTTGAATTAACATGAGTGATCAAACAGCGACAACGTACTAAACTTTCACATCTTCAGGTGTACATTTCTAATTAACAACAATCTTTCAACTGAAAATAATTCAAAATAAATGTAACTTCTTTCTCTGTGCACGTCTTTTAAAGTTCAGTGGGAAATATAGTTATTCAAATTATTATTCTCCATGTTGTTACTGCAGAAGTATATTCCTTCATGAAGAACATGATGAGGGATAAGTGCCGAAATTTATAGTTGTTTTGCCCTTGAAAATAGGATTGTATTACATTAGAGTGAATATTTTATTAACATTTCTTGCCAAAAATGCTCATTTCTTTCAGTATTCAGAATTCAACATACATATAGTTGAGAGCAGGGATCCCAGAATTTAGAAAACAAGCACAAAATACACTTCTCCCCATAGCACTTCACACACAATTTTTAACCGTGTCATAAAATAAATGTTAAAAAAAATGCACAACTTTTATAGATACTAACAATACTGAACAAAACCTAGCTTGTATTACCCAACTCTAATTAAAGAACTATTGTGTTTCAATGTGATTTCAATATCAGAATGCATCAATTATTAAAAAATTCTTATTGTCCACGAACAAAGTGACTTGCACCCAATTATACATTATACACAAGAAATGTCTGAACAATGTCACTCATGTTTTACAAAATTTAACCTATGTTTAATTTGGTCATGCCGAAGGAACTCTTTAAACAATTTATACATATTAGTTATGGGATTCTTAGCAGTGTTGTGGGCAGGACTATGATACGAAGGGGCATATGTTTGATCTTCAGATCGCTTTGGCAAACGCATTCCCAAGGTTGACAATTTGCCCTTGGAGAAAAAAAGGAGGAGTGAGTTTACCTTCATGAAAAAGCTGGGAACTGGTGTTGTATAAACATGGATTCAATTACACAACCATCCAGGAGAAAGTTATGTTTCCCACAGTAGTAATACTCTCCTTCCAAATTAAACAATACACTTTTTAGAACCATAATTTGTGACTTGTACTGCGTATTTTTAATTTAAAGAAAAAAATTCTCAAGTCAGAAAATTATTGAAATGTATAGAAATTGTTTTTGATATATAGAAACATTTTATACAGAATTTTGAAGGGACCAAAAAAATAATTCGATTTATAGAGATTTTTCATGTTAAAGGTCCGACTATACAAGAGTCAGATTGAGGTAATTTTCAAAACTATTAGCATATGTATTGAGTACATTTTTTAGAGGTATATCATCGCTTTGACCTGGAATAAGATAATACCATTACCTACTGGGCCTTAAAATAGCGGAGATAAGTTAATGATTGTCTTGGAAAGTATTTTTTTGATCCCCATTAATGATCATTTAAATGTAATTTTTTTTCTTCATCTAGGGAGCTTATAAGTGGATGGTGGGTTCATTACAACTGGCTGGGAGAAGGGTCTTTGATTGTAGTAAGGAAAAGACGAATGAAGGGCTCTAAGTATTGCTTTTACCTAGCTGCAGTGCTTTAGAGGAGGAAATACAGCATTTAAAATATACAAATTTGCAGATACCTATTATTTATTATTCTATTTTTTTTAATAATTATAATTGTTGACGTTTTCTAATTCAACTGCAGTTTTGGATGCTGTCCATCCACAATATGTAACCATCTGAAAAAGAAAAAAATAAATTTACTGGATATGGATTTACATTGTGAGATGAACAGGATAGAAATGTTGCAATTTCTTTTTGGTTTTAATTTTCAGCAATCTGAAGTGATATTAGTGATTATTAGACATGAATTAAACAATAAAACTAAAGACGTGAATCACATGACAAACTCGGGTAATCTGCTGAACAAAACTTCAAAATTGATATATGTACTAAAAATATCTATTACAAAAATAATATAAAGTAGAAATCTTTGGCTTACATTGATGAGATGCACATACTGTAGCTACATGTTGGAACTTGTCAAACATTGTTCACAGAAGGATGGAAATGCATTCTCATCTGTGACGAGATATCTTTCAAATGAATGGTAAGCAGTTTTGTTCATGTGAAGGACCAAGCTTAGGTGGTCATGTCACAACAGCATTTGTCATATTAGTTCACTTCTATTCTTAGTAGAAAACTTCCCTATGCTACAAGTCTTCTTTCCACTGCCTGTATGTACTTTGATTAAGTCTTCCCTGAGTAACTCCTGTCTCGGCCATTGGTGCATCAACACACCTAGTAAATTCACACTACCTTTATGAATAAACAATATAAATGAATTGTTCAGGTTTCTCAAAATAACTTTTTTTCTTTGAAAGGTTTCTATGGTGGCAAAGGAGCTTCTTTCTAGATTTGTCCATTTTGAAATTATGAATATTTGAATTTCTGTTAAAAATTGTACAATATTGTAACCGCTTAAAAAACCACTTAAACAAATTTCTCTGATAATCGTTCAAATTACATTATAAAATTGAATATACTTGCAAAGAAAATGAGAAATTAAAATGTAAATTATTTAAGAAAATATTTTCTTTGGTGTATTTATGCACCTCTAGCCATTAATGGGGTCATTGTGTAGTCTCCATGCAAAGAGCAAACATTGAACCTAATTTAAAATACTATAGATCATTAATAAAAAAATTGTAATCCCAAATGGGAGCTTTGTTTACCCTTAAGTTTAATGTAGTTCTTCAGAAAAGCATTGTTGATTACCTTCATTTTCTTTTTTATTATTATTTATTGATCCTTGTTTGACAAAACATTCTTTTAAAGGTATGAACAATTACAATAATGTAAACAGAATGAGGTGAAACTTAAAAGTAACATCTAACATGCTACTGACACACGCAAGTATTTTAGTTTAATTTTTGAGTTTAATTATGTTCATGAAACTATATAAGAGTTATAAATAGAAAATAAAACATGAACATTTATACAATAAATAAAAAGATTCAAAGAGAGAGAAGGTAAAAATGGAGGATTAAGAGATCCTTTGAGTAACATGATTTAAGTTGTGGAAAAGAATAGACAGTTTTTCCAAGTTGAAAAGAAGTATATGCCAGAGAAGAAGGAAGATTATCTGAAACAAAAGATGGCAATTTCTATCAGAGTAGTGTTAACTGTATTGCGAGCTTTACTGACGTCAGTCTAAATATCTACCTGGCATTTCTTCTCAAGTGAGTTAGGATATAAGGAATATAATATGCTAAATTAGCATTGAACTCCGACTATTAAACCAAATTGCTTAATAGAACATTTAATTTGTAAGTTAAGCACACTCAAAAGAATTTTAGTAATGTACTTACTATTGAAATAAGTTGGTAGTTAGCAATGTTATTTTTGTCTCCTGTTTTGAAAATAGGTATTAAACAGGTGATTTCCGGTCCAAAGAAAATTATTCTCCAACTAATGATTTCTCAATTAGTATTTTCAATGTTTGAGAAAAAATGTAATTACCTCGTAAAAATAATTAGACCAGGGGACTTGGAAAACAAAATTCAAAAGAATAAAAACGGACAATAAAAATATTTTGGAAAGTATATGAATACAGAGAGAAGGAGAATATACAGATTAACAGCAAAGTCAGCATTAATGTTTGGATCAGAAACCTGGACCATGAGAACCAAAGACCTACAAGGATTGGAAGCAGTTTTGATGATTCAAAAACTAGTAACAAAACTAGGGAGACTCGTAAAAGAAGAGATCGGAAAAAGATGTGAAGATATATAATAATATCAAGTATCAAAAAAAATTGCTGAAACACGTGAAAAAAAAAAGAGGCTACCAAAACTAGCGCTGAAGTACTGACCTCTAAGTAGAAGAGATGGGAGACAACAGGAACTTCTGATGGAATAACTAACAGGCCTACTGCACAGGGGTCAGGATACACTCCCCAATAGTTCATGAAGAGAGGACATGATGAGACAAAATTATGTTAGATTTGTTTAAAAAATTGAAGCAGTTCTTTAGACAATCAATTACAAAGTACTATCTTACAGATAGTGGCTACAACATGTTGAAAGAACAGAAGAGACGGTCATACCTAAGAAGGCGTTTATGTATAGACCACAAGGTAGGCGAAACTGAAGTAGACTGTTGAGGAAATGGAATTTTTAGAAGCTAGAACAAGTTACGGACCTATCCTTGAAGTGGCGTAGAAGAAGAAAATTGAAGGTGACAGGGCCAGCTTTTCTATTAATATCTAATTTACATTGCTAAAAATATCCAAGATAGATATATTTGTACTTAAGTTATATGGAGTTTACAATTATTATTTTTCAAGTTATCACGTGTTCCTTTTAAGCACCTCTTACAAAAATAAAAAAATGGATTGATTTAAGTGAATAGAGTAAATTAATACATATGTTTTTTCAGACATGGTTTATCAATTTCTTAAATAACTTGTTTTTTCTTAAATAGAATTATGGTTCAGTTGAATAAAAACTTCCTTAATCTCACCAAAAAATTGAAATTAATGAAGATGATATATCCATATTTATTTACAATGGTTAACTTGTCTCTTCATTTTGTTAACCATTAAATTATGAGTTAATTTTTTTAATTTATTTATTTTCTTTTGGTGTTTATTCTATAATTTTGGTGGATTTTTATTATTGAAAATTGTGGGTTAAATTATTTCTTAAATAGCGAGATAAGCTTGCATTATATGGAGACATGGGTGGTTTTGGACTGAATATTTTCAATTGTATTTAAAATTTGAACATGTTCCTTTAACTCTTTAAGTCGCAAATATTTGTGTTCAGAGGTATAGAATTCAAATTTTGTATACTTCCACTAACTTTCTTATTTTCACTACTGACATTCAGGCAAAAACATTTTGGTTCACCCGTATTGAAAATTTGGATTGTCCCATGTACAATACACTAAGAACTACATTAAGAAAGAGTTTAAGTTGTTGGTTGTTTTTTTTTCCAGACAAAGCCATTAGGAAAATGTATTAGGTTAATTCAATTTTTTAAAATATTTTTTTAATATTGGTAAATGATATGCGTTTGTCAGTGAGGTATACAGAAAAGTATACTTTCCATGGAGCTCAGTTTACATTTCAGGTGACATTTTTTAAACAATTTCTTCAACCTGATACACATAAAGATGTATTACATTTTATACTTTTGTAAAATGTTTTTGCATTGTAATTTGAATATTTACTGCTATCACATCAGCTACATCCCTATGAACATCTTCAAATTGGACTAGGCTTTGGAAGATGTACTTACATAATCTTACATGTCAGTACCTCTACTAACTAATTTTTTATGGTGATGATCAAAATATTTTACTATGACCATCTTTATAAAGTATAATCACAAAAGAAAAGAAAAAAGTGTTTTTCTGCCAAAAATTTGCCATTTTTTTTACACAGCATTACATAACTTTCTCTCTACTGTATAAGCAAAGCAAGAAAGTAAAAACAGTAAAATAACACCGCAGAAGCACTCATATAATCACATAAAATCAATCATGAGAGTAACAAGGATCGAGAGCAAGTTGTATTTAAAAAAAAAAAATTAATTGAGGTACAAGGATTAAAAGTGAACAGAACTACAAGATTTATTCATGAATTAACACATTCTAACAAATATGTCATTGAGAGCACAGTTTGTTTTTGATATATTCGCAGTGTCTAGAGATTGGGGGGAGGGGGGGCATTGATTATGGAATAATTGAGTTTTGAAAATGATAAAAAAGGTTTGACCCAGCATAGAATCTAAAGTCATTCAACAGTATTGCTTTGTTTTGATACATTTCATCAGCTTATCTTAAAAAGATATTGTTCTGATAAAGAACAATCCAAGGGTGTAATTTAAGCAAAAATAAATAATGTAAGTATTATATTAAATAAATCTGTCTCAAAGAACTTTTTAATACAATAAACTCAAAAACATTAATCTTACTACACAGGGAGTAGTGTGACTGAAAGGGCTAACATTTCTCCAGGAATCTTCAAAACCAATGATATTTTTTTTATTGTGTGGGTGCATGTATTTACCTGTGGTTTTTAACAGGGTATAATTATATATTATTTATATAATGAAACCAATTAATGCAACCAACTTCAAAAGCGTGAAGAGTAATAAATAATGATCCCTTATTGCCATTGAATATAAAGTGGAAAATTGCTCAGAAAGTGAGTTCTACATCTGACATTTACCCTTGATAGTGAGGCAATTAGTATGAAAAAAATTGGGTTTGCACAGTCTAAAGGCAGCTCCTGCATTGTACTATCTTTTGTAATAGTAGTCATTATTTTAGTTTCTTCCATTGTGTTGTATTTTAAATTGATTTTGTTTTGTAAATGTAGATGTGTGCATTGTAAATCTTAAGACTTATGGCTACTACCTGGCAATCAGCCTATTGTACACAAATAAACATTATTATTATTATTATGATTATTATTATAACTGAAATGCACAGGTGTTTGGTTGATACATGAAATCTTCTTGACCGCATCGAAATATGACCTGTTAAACACTGCGCACAACAAGGTGCCTAAAAATCAGGGGCAAACGTCACGTGTTAATTCATTGTATAAAATTTCCCATGACATGTTCAACCCTCTACATGCATTTGAAGTTTGTTATATTTATCCTAAGATGCCTGTATAACATTTTAAAATATATAACTTATATATTATTAATATTTTATTCTCTATAATTATTTGAAATGAGTAGAGATATGTAGTTTTATTTTAAACATCTTTCGAAGACTTGCACTGACTTTCCTCCAGTTATCTTGCACTGTGATACATTAATTCAAGAATTGAAGAAATACATGGAAGTAATGAAAAGCTCAAAATTTCATGTTGTTATTCAGAATTAATTGTAGCCTTCAACCTTACCAAAGGATATGTTATGAACAATGCACAGAAGAAAAAAGATCTCGTATATTTTGTCTTTGTGAATTTTTTAAAATTTATAACAAAATTCATTTGAGATTGTCATTATGGATGTGAATGTACCCAGGAGGAGTTCGTCAAACATAATTGATCTTAGAATTCATTCCCTATGAAGTGATTTTTTGTGTGTACTTTCAAGGTTGAGTGGACAGAGAAAATTTAATTTTCTTAAGAGGGCATTAAAAATGCTGAAAATGAAGCAATTTTACAATTATTATTATTTTCCGTGTCTAAAATTTGGTATGTATCTCACCCCATTGTAATTTCTTTTAAACTTTGCACTTTATTGAACTGTATCTTTAAATGGTGGAAATCAACCTTTGTAGGCACACCTGCTTCTGGATCTGCTTCACAAATCACTACAAGATCATCAACTCCATGGGACTCAGACCCCTCACACACACAGATACACAAAAGGATCCCCCATAACAAAAATGGTAATAAGTAAAACCTTGACAACAGTGCGAGTTTTGATGGGAAATCAGGTAGATGAGAATGATATATAGATTGTACAGATGCGATCATGTATATTCATATAATTTTATGTTAAATTTCATGAAGAAAGGCCTGATCCAGTTTCCCAAAGAAAAAAAAGTTCGTAGAGAAAATTGTTTTCCATTCCTTACAATATTTTCTTCAAGTTCTGAATTGTTAAGTTGGAAAAAAGTTAAAAATATGTATTTGCATTTGTTTAATATTTTATAAGAGATTTTTTAGGGGATTATTTTTGGGAATTCATACATAAGCACATTTAAACAATTTAGATTCCGTGTGTGTGTGTCTCTCTCTCTCTCTTTTTCTTGTATTTGTATTAAACTTTGTCTTCGGAAAGCGTAAAGAACGGTTTTTAAAAAAGTGTAGGTTTCATTTTCCCCGATTTTTCAAATTTTTTTTTTGTGTCTTGCTACGACTACAATATTGAAGATATGGAATATTTTTTTCCAGGAAATCTCTTTTATCAAAGGTAAATCTTGAAATAAGGACATGTACAGTTTTTCGAAAATATGAGCAGTTTTCGCGGAACTTTGCGTGAAATATAGACAATTTTTAAATAATTGTTTTATTAAAAATTGCTCCAAGTTTTGTCTATAATTTTTCTCCTCATATATATCAAATTATGGTATAAATACTGGCGCTGGTCCCATTTTCAACAAACTGTTTGCATTTTCGAAATTTGCAAGAGTACAATATTGGTGATAGATATTTTTGTCTTAAACGAAATCTGTTATTAAAACAATCATACCCCTTTTTTGAGGTAGTGGAGTGATTTATGTGTAATTTCTGCTTGAAATTAATGCAAAAAAAACAAAACAATATTTTCTCGAAAACTGCTACATACCTTACTTTTTTTTTTCATGAATAGGGTAAAAGTTGGTTTAAAAAATGGTACAGGTGTCATTGCCATTGAATTTTCAGAAAGTTTGAAAATTGCAAAAGTTGTTAAATAATAAAAGACTGTATATGCTGTATACTAGTTTGTATCATTGGTAACTTCAACATTCTAGGAATATCATTGAATTATGTTTGATGATATGCATCAAAAACTATTTTTATCATCATCATCATTATCATAAACTGCAGGTTGCCTATTCCTGCTTCTCAGGAAGCTTACACCTCCAGGTGTTCCTGAACTAGCCATTTTGTTTGTGGTCTTCCCACATCCCTTCATCCTATTGGTTTGTACTTCAACACTGCTTTTGGAAATCTTTCTTGTTTCATTCTGTTAATGTGAGAGAGCCATTTTCTCTGTCCATCCTTAATTTCTTCTACTATATTTTTTGCCTTTAGCCTGTTTCTGCTTATCCTTTGGTGTCCCTCCAGCAAGATGCCATAGGAATCTCATTTGCATTGCCTCTAGTCTTCGTGGCCCACACTTCCACCTCAACATGAGGGTTGCTTGAGATATCATATTGTAGATTTTTAGTTTGGTCTCTTGATTAATCTATTCATCCTGTTGTACTTATGAAGTTTGTTTTCCATGTCTTCTGATCTCTGTCCAATGAGGTTGATCAAATAATTGTTCGATTATTTTTCCATTAATGACAATTTTGACTATTCTCATTTCTTTTCATTGATATGCCATTGCTTTTGTCTTGTTTGTGGACATTTTCATATTATGTTTCTGTACTATTTTATACATTTTATTCCTTTACATATAGTTAGTTTCCATTCCTCGATTATATGGTGGGCATATACGTTGAGCAGGCCACATCCCTGTCTTAACCCTCTGTTGTGAAAGATTTTGACATGTTCCCATTCATTTTTATCATCTGTGTGTCAGTGCAGAGATTTTGGATTCCTTTTCTAATTCCATAGGTAAGTTCTCTTCTTCTAGTATTTGCCACATTAATTTATGGTCTACTGTGGTCTATGGTCTATTAATTTATGGTTTATACGCTTTCTAAAGGTCTATGAAGGTCTGGTAAGTAGGTAGATTTACATTGTTGCACCTGTCCAGGATTGTTTGTAATGTAAATATTGAATCTTTTGTACTCTTTCCTCTTCTGAAACCATTCTGTTCTCCTCCCAGTACTGTATTCATTCATTCTCTTTCTTAGTATGTTGGCCATATTTTTGATGCTGCAGGTAGGAGCATTACCTCCATATAATTGTTACAATTTGTTTTTGCTCCTTTCTTGTGCAAATTTATAATGACACCTGTCTGCCATTCTTTTTGAGCTGAATTTTCTTCTCAGATTTTATTGAACAATTCTATCATGTTCTTGGGTTTTTCTTCTCCATATTTTATTAATTCTATGGAAATTTCATCCATTCTTAGGTTTTTCCTATTTTTAGATTTTATTAGCACCCTTTCCAGTTCTTTTTTTGATATCTATGACGGTATTTCTTGAACTTCAATCACTGTGTTGCTCATCCTTGGGTCTGGCATGTCTGGTTTACTTCATAACTTCTCATAGTACTCTATCAATTTCTCTTCAGTAATGAGATCTGTGCAGACATTGTCTCTTGTTTCCACTCTGAGGTTCTTCATGATTTTAAAACCTATTCTTTGGGGGCCTGTGTTGGGTCTCTCTCTATTGATTTCACAAATTTCTGCCAGTCCTCTCTTTTATTAGAAAAAAATATTTTTATTGGAAAGAAAATTATGACCGGGTTTGTCACATCCTTTGGGGAGACTAAACACTTACATATTTATACGTTTGCAATATAGTTACTTATGGCTCTAAAAAATGTATTAATCAAAATATAGTACCTACCTATTTTCATTAATTGTTTAAAGAATGTCTTCTGCAGAAATAAATCAGTCATTCTCTTCCTTTGATGTTCGTCGTGAGGTGCAGGTAGTGGTAATCTTTCAAAATTTACTGGAGATAGAATTCTTTTTTGCAGCGTCAGGCAAATCCTCCAAATCTAGGAGTTTGTTGAAGATGAATTGAGGATCAACAGCAACAAATCCTTTCTTTGAAAACTATTAATAATGTTTTGTGAATAATTCACAAGCAAACTTTTATTGTTTGCTTGAATTTTTCCAAAAATTTACCTGAATGAAAGAGAAGCATCTTTCAAAATGGATCCTTGTCTGAATGTTCGTTTATTTGTTCTTCACTCTTTGATAATTTATTTTGGGATCTCAAATTAGTGAAAGTGACCAGCCATACATTTTTCATGGTCCTCAGAAAGTCATCGGTAGGCCTGGATGTTTTTGACATATTTTTTTCTTTGCAAAATGTCCATGGAAAATGTAAAGCATGATTTTATCTGCAATGACTAAAATTATGTGATTTTCATGTGTCATATGATGTCATATTTTGTTTTTTTTTAACTCTTTGGTCATTTTCCGTTAATTTTCATATTATGGTCATATTTTTCCATGAATTTTTGTTTTTGACATATTTTTATCTTTTCGATTCTATTTTTGTATACTTATTTGCAGACATCTTAAAAAGATTTTTCATATCTCCAAATTGTTATCTAATTTCTTTCAATTTTTGTTATATAAATTGTATGTGTTTCCTATAAATATGCATATTCCTATACATATGAATTAGGAGGGTAAGCTATTTAGACAGAGAAAGTAAGCGTCGAAAGCACCCAATGGCAGAGGAAGCGTTAGTTTAGTTTTGCCAGGTTTTGTCATGAGGTCAACCGTTTCTATGAAATTTATCTAGCCAATTACTTTAGCAAGTAGAATTGTCTTCACGGGGAGCCAAAAGAGGTGTGAATTGTCAATCTACTAGAGTTTAAAAGTATATTTTCAATGTAAAGGTTATTTAAACTGTGGAAAGATTTTAAAGGTTTCGAAAGTGCAACCAAAATTTTTTAAAGCCATATAAATGGTTATATATTGATGTTTTTAGGTCATAAACATCTAGGTCTTAGTCATCAGGATTACTATTACACCTATTTATCTAACTGGCTGTCTCAGAAGTTTGTGGTTTGTCTGAAGTCTGCAGTTTTTTCACAAAACTAACAGCCATTTTTAACTGCTTTTTTATTTTATTATTTTTTCTTTTCTTTTAATGCTTCATATGAGATTAAATATTCTGAGATTTGAGATTTTTTAAAATCATTTTCCTAAGTTCCTGACACTCTTACCAAGTACCATTTCCTTCAATTTTATTTAAATGTAAATTTTGGAAAAAAAGGACTGAATATTTGCATTAAATTGAGAATTGTGGAAAATAAAGTGCATTTGATAAGTAAGCAGTCTGAAAGGAATTATTCCTTTTACATTTTTAACTGCCTTAATCATGAATTGGGAGTTTGTAATGAATTATGCTGACATTATTTTTGATCCAAAACGATTTGCTGAATAGGAAATTCATAATTATTCCAATAATTTTTCTTGCACTTTTAAATGCAACCCAAGTGAGTAACTTTTGTATCAGAATGATCACCAACATCGCTCTTTAAAGTTTTATAAGTATACGCTTCTAATTTGACCCGTAAATGAGTGAAAAATATTCACTGACTGAAAAAATTTCACACTCAAACAAGTAGGGAAGGAAATTGTATTTCAATACAAATTTAATGACTTGAAATATGGAAATGAAAATTTCTAATTGGTAGATTGTAGTACCTTGTAATACCTCAAGCTGATACGAATTAAAGGATTCTGCATAATTTAGAGGCAAAAGTTATCTTCTCACACATTTTCTCATAGATGCTAGCTGTAACCATCAAAGGAAGAGCTGATATCCTGAGACTTGTTTGTGTGTTTTTTTAATGAGTTATGGATGTCCATACTTCTAAACATTTATACCTTATTGAAAGAGAAACCAAAAGTAGGGAATGGTGAAACATCAAAACACATAGCTGAACTTTGATTGAGTAGAAATAGCTGTGTGATAATTAGTGGGTGGAAAACTGCTAACTGGTGGATTTCCTTGTAGGACTATTCGTTGCCAGCACTTGTACTATGAAACAAATAATCACTTCCTTTCAGTGCTAGATTCATTTGGTCACAGTGTAAAAGATATCAATAATTAAACAGTTCCTACAACCTTATGTGACTTTTCATGTTGCATGCACAATAAACGTTTTATCAGCAATGAAGTGTCACCCATCTCCAAATGTCTGTATACTATTAACACTGTTCCTTGCTTCAGCAGGTCGCAAGCTTCTGAGCTTGAGCTGGTCCGTGGCCAGCTGGGCCAGCTGAGGCCTCCCTTTGCCATCTGAAGCAGCCTCTATGGGAGAGCGGTACAGCATCTATGGGACACTTGCACAATGCACAAGTAGAATGCAGGATTAGACCATTTTGACATGCACTAGCTTGAGCAGGTGCTGCAAGGTACTACAATGGGGATATTATGATATTACAAATGGTCTTTGTTTGATGTTACATTTCATTCTATTCTTCTATTATTCCCATTTCGTAAGTCAGTTTCGTTTGACCTATCCTTTTCCTTTGTGGTCTTTGATCGTGAATAAAATGCACAGAAATGTTTCTGTTGCAATCAATCAATGTGAATATGATGCATGGTAGAGGTTCTTTAAAAGATTACAATTTCTCTGAAGGCTATTGGAATGCTGATATTTATTGTATCTAACTTTATTATTTGTGACAAATATATTTCTTCAACATCTTTTTTAAGTAATTCAATAAACTTTGAGATTTAATCAATTTCCACGACTGTTTTGACTTAAAGGTGTATTTTGACTCTGCATCAATGGTTCTCAAAGACTTGTGCAAGAATCATCTTGTAAATGTGTACATGCAACTACAATCATTTGCCATATGAGTATGAAAACATACATAATATGAAAACACACACAAAACCTATGAAGCAGCTCCAGACTTTTATGAGGAAGGAGGACAACACTTATCAGCTTTTGAAAAAATAATTATATTATTATTATTATTATTATTATTATTATTATTATTATTATTATTATTATTATTATTATTATTGTCTTTGAGTATGGTCTTTGTGTAAAATCGTGTCCTAATAAGAGGGCAAATTCCCTCTTCTTCCCTGTGATTTGCTCTGGTTCATGAGCTATAGAAACTGCAAAAGTCTTTTGAATTCTTGTAATTGTTGCTATGTTTCGTTACTGCTAAAAATGAAGATACTTTGTTCTTGTGAAGTTTCCACTATTTTGTGGTTAGGCAGAAAAGCGTGCCTGGCTCGAGACTCACCATATAAAAAAGTAATTTCCATTATTGTTATTATTATTAATATTGTAAATTTAGTGATTTAATTTTAATAAAATTAAAATTTGATACTAAGTCATGATTATTGCACATGTGTACATGTACATCTCATTATGTAGTTTTGCATATCCTATTGATGACAGCTGATGTATTTGACTGTATATCAAAATTGATGTAACTATTACCACATACCATTTTTTCATGTTGCTGTGCATTCTTAAATACTTTGATACTTCTTTTTCTAATTTTCATTTTCATAAGTTGAGGATTCCAATGCTTTTCATGATTTGATGAAATTTCATTTGGTATTCTTTAATAATTTCAGATATGTCTTGGTTATGATATCAGTGTTAGTTGTTGTATTTTCAGCTTTCTTTTTCTTCTGGAAATAGAGAATTACATTCATTTGTCATACTTTCTATTCAAAAAGTTTTTGCTGAAAGCACAGTCAATTTTTCAAGATAGTTATATGTTCATTCCAATCACAACTTTATGATTATATTGTGAGTCTTCTTTTCTTCAGTCTTGTCCAAATCGAGAAATATCTTCATCTGTATGTGGAAATTGTGTCAAAATTTTCAAAACCTATCAAATATGAATGTGAAAATAATTTGTAACTTACTTTCATTACTGATATATTATGTAATGTTATTATTAATAGTATCAGTTCGTGAACTTTGAGTCAGTATAGTTTTTAATTAAGTTATTACATTATTGTATGTAATTTAGATGTAATAGTCTCAACATTTGGTTCTGTTCTTCATTTTTTCTTTATATATCTTTTAACAATAATTTTAAATGACACAATTTTTAAGATATCTGCTCCATTTATGGATGGGCATTTTCCAAACATGTTATAGATTTTTTGTTTATGGAAATAGATTCTATTCACTGAAACCAAATTAAAGATTATATGGGGTAAAACAAAGTTTATAAGAAGAAATTATTTCATTATATTCACAATACTACTAATAATAAAAATGTTCTATAAAGATTCATTAAGTTACTGTTGAATTTTTTATTAACATAAAAATAACTCATTGTAGTATTTTGTTTGAAGGAAGACCATCATTGTGATTGTCACACACTGCAATAGAATGAATGTCTAGTCTTACATGAATGTAATCAATCTAATTATCATACATTTCCACTATATTTTTTGATGTGAGAAATTTAGATCTAGCTAGTTTTCAGAAGATTATTCTCTTGAATAGAAAGAAGAAAATGCATGAAATTTTATGAAGCTGTTGATCTCTTGTATTTCTTTTAAACAAATGACTAAATAATTACTGAATGGCAATTTATACAGGGAGTATTTTGTGCACAAGATGGATACTTACGCTTGAACAAGTGGTGAACTCTAGCTTACTGAAGACATATTTTCCTTATCTGATATTTCTCCGTTACCCTTTCACTATTATATTCCACTACCTAGAAACCTGTAATATGATGTAACTCTCAGTACACATACACGTTTTTCTGAAAATATTCACTTCAGAAATAAAATAATATAGAAACCCATCTGTTTCTGCTCAAAATTTGTTAGTGCAGTAAAATTGTAGGTTATTAAATCCTTAATCTCCGAATGAAAATAAAAAATATGACTCCTGGTATGTATTATTACATTTTTGATGAAATGAAATTAACTTGTAAGTGTGAAGCTGTGTGAAAAACTATGGAAACAGATGTGGGTCATACTGTTCTTATTCAAAAACATCATGATCAACCCCGACATTGTTAAAACTTCAGAAGCAGAGATGGAACATAGAACAAATTATTTACAAACAACAACTCAACAAGATTATTCCAGTAATTTAAACTTATTATTTGTAATATATGTATGTATGTAAAAAGGAATTTACAAATATGATTCTCAATAATCTTGTTCACAAATCAACTTGTGATTTCCTGTCATGATTCTCAAATATTGTTTGAGAAGTATTAAGTGTATTACTGGCATATTTGTAAGCTAATTATTGTCATTATCATGAATATTAAGGTTCAGGCTTAGAAGTCTTTTTCTTTGATCCAGTATTCCTTTAGTCTCTGCTGAGGTGTTCCTGGCCCTCTCATCTTTCCTTGGCCTGCCTGGTTCTCTTTTTCCTCTTGGTCTGTATAGGGTTCTTTGCAATGTTATTATAGGGTCTAATTTTTGTTTCTTTAATTGTTTCAAAATTTTAATGTTTCATTGGTTTTATTGTATTTTGCTAATTTTTATATCTATGTCTTCTTCCCATTATGCTATCTAGGTAAGTGAATGTTGTCACTTATTCTATTATTTTATCTAATTATTATTTTATTCTATTATTTTACTTTTTTTGTTATGCTTTTCTACAATCTTTTCTTATGAAACCCATTGTTATTGCTTTTGCTATTGAATTTTTCATGTCATATTCATTGCTAATTATGTTCAATTTGAAGACTACTTTTTGTAAGTCATCTTCTGATGTTGCCAAAATTACTTGGGTGTATACATAGAGTATGGTTTTCTTTGCCTCTTGCAAGTTGTATGTGTCTTTCTACTTGTGTTTTCCATTCATTTCCAGATCATATTGTCAATTACTCTCATTAACACAATTTGAAGTGGTGAAAGAGAGCCAAGTAGTTTTGAACAGAATCTCTGTATAAATTTACTCTAAATTACTTGTAGTAATATTACTAAATAATGTGCTCTGAACAATTTGTGCTATAGGAATGAAACTGAGAAAAAATTAGAAATATTTATTAAATTGTTAGTGTGTTTGTTACTGAAAATTACAAAACATCGTATTCTCTATAGCGCCTTATGTAAATGAACATAGGACATGAAAACCAAGTAAACTACAATTTTCATTTTGATTAATAATTTTTTTTGGGGGGTGGGAGGGGGGATTTTCAACTTACAAGCTTCCTGCCATGCTATGATAATCATTTTGCCAAGTGATTAATATGACTGCATTTATGATATGTTTTGAATCAGCATGTTATAGTGTTGATTGTACATGACCTACACAGGACGATGCACATGTGTGTGTGACTGGCGTCATAAACAAATTCCGTAAGAAATATTTTTAAGAGGTCCATTTTTCGAGATAGAAATGCCACAAAGAATAAAGAATGTGATAATGGATGTGTATATGAACAAGAGCTTATGTATTTTAATATTTTTGTCATAATTACTCTTTCTTTGTGTGTTATTATTAGTACTATTATTTGTGTAATCATTTAAAAGTTAATACAGAGGTTTTCAATGTGTTGTTTATAGTTCTTTCCAAACCTTGTTACATTATACTGTACCTCTGAGATAAGAAGGCCCAATGTCAGTAATTTTAAATCTGATTACTCCGACACATCTAATTGAACATGGGAACTGTTTAAAAGTGTTAATTCCTAAGCAAGGAATGTTGTAATTTTGACTACTTTTCAATAAGATATTAATGCATTTGGGATGTTTTAGCCAGATTAGCCGGACAGTTTGAACAAAGCTTAATGAATGAAGAATGGATAATTTTGGCCATCATCAGACTAATGTTGGCATTAAACACTGGCGTTGGGTTAAGCGAGATAGCTGAGTGTAAAGAGTCATGTGTTTGAGAAAAGTATTTTGCCAAAAAAGTGTATTTGAAATGATGCGTTGCACTGACTCATGGTTGATTTATTTAAATCTTGAAGATCAGAGCCTCGTCACCAACTCGGTAATCTGTAGCAATTGGACAACCGAGGTAGATTCTGAAAATTTTGATTTTTAGAATGTAGTTTTATTTAATTATTTGAAACAATTGGGCTTAACAATTTGATACATAAATTATGGTAAGTTCCACAGCTCTTTTGGCAATTTCAGAATATTCATTTCTAATGACAATCCAAAGATGGATATTATCAATTAAATTAAATTTTAGTTTCAATTAAGTATCGGTCGATATATCAATTTGTTGTTCTCTTTCGTTTATATCCCATAAGTGTTGGATAAAACTTTTTTTAAAATTTTTATTGAAATTAGTGTTACTGTCTAAAATATTACGCAAATTGGGAAAGCTTTCAATATTTCCTTTCAAAATGCAATCTGGCCAAAATTTCAATTTTAAAAGAGGATTGTTAATTTTACTTTGTACCTTGAAAATATTGATAGATATTCCTTGAAGCGATGTGTTGAGCTGAATGAAATAGGAAAAGAATATGTTCTACAAATAGGCCTATATTTTTCTGCTTCCAAACTGCATCATTTAATTTTTGAGTTAATTGGGGTGCATGTTCAGATCAGAAAATTCTTATTTGATCATTTAAACCGCAAAAGCCTTGCTAACATTTCCCATGAGATAAACAATGGGCATCTATGTGCAACAGTAGTGTTTTAAGTACACTTTAGGTACACACACACAGTAAATTGAAAAGTCTTGAATTTAATTGCCGGCATTTCATAAAATGTATAATTTTAACACAATTATTAATTTCGTGTTTTAGCTCTTCTTGCGGTTTGTTCACTGCAAGAGCTTGTCAATGAAGACGAATACTTCTCATGTGAGGATTTTTTGTCTAATGCGTGCAACTACTCCATTCAATTTACCACGCATTGCCTTAGCTCCATCGGTACATACTTACGTGGCATAAATCCCAAGATTTATTTTGCTGTTTACTTTCTCGTTACGGAGTAGAAAGCTATGTTGCGCGAAAAAACCGTGAATTTTCCGCAGAAAAACTCTTATTACAGGGCCCTGATAACGAAAAATTGGATAAATCCAGTTGTTAAATTTAGAGTAAAAATATCTAAGACATGTCACCAGAATCCATGTTTTATAGATACCGAAAAATCAAATGAGGGCAAAACGTCTGTCCCTCCGTGTCTCTGTGAACAATGCTAGCGGCTAAATCGTTCAGCCGGTTTTTTTCAATTAAAATTTATTTATCGTCGCATCGACATCAAGGTCATAAGCGACTAAACTTATAAATACATTTTATAATTATGTGAAATTTAAAACCATATTAATTATCATAAACAGTACGAAAATACAGTACAAACAATTCAATACATACATTAAATGTGATACATAGAATACATTCAATACAATACATACAAGTCAGTACAATAATACAAGTATAATAAGTAGTTCCTCTAAATGCTATTGTAAATATAGTTTTCCTTAACGAAATCAATAGATCTCTTTTGATAATCTTTCGAGTTAAGAATGTTATCATGTCTGCCTCATAATTGGTGTTTTTGCTTGCTGTTGTGTACAGAGGGCAGTAAATTAATGTGTGTTGTACATTTAGAAAAACTTTACACATTTAGGAGGTTTCCCCTCGTTATTATGTGAGTACGCGTTAATGTTCCGTTCTTAATCTTGAAATGACTACCTGATCTTTCCGTGGGAATTCTTTGGATAGTTTTAAAGACATAGTTTTGCAGACTTTTTTGTGTGTTTCACTTGCCTTCATCGATTTCCGACTTTCGAACCAGATATTTTGCATTCGGTTAAATAAATGGTTCCAACAGTCCTCGAATGTGTTCGAAATTCCTGGAGCACATGCAGCAGTTACAGGGTGATCATTTCTTCATAGAGAGAAGTTAACGCAGTCAATGACACCAACAAGGGGTGTGATCCACGATAAAATGTTTTTTTTTCCTGGCTGTGTTAGATCATAATTCAATTCATGGATTAAAACTACCATTTCATTTTTAGGATGGTTGCTGTTTATAGTACACTGGCAGACCCGGCCACGCGTTGCTGTGGTTTTCTTGTTCTTGATTTAATTATTTGGTAATAATTATTGGTATTATTAAGGAAGTGATTGATAAAGAATGATGAAAAGTGCAAATTAAATTTCAACGAATAGTAAATGTTTAATTTTTATTGATTTAATGAATATTGATTTAATGAATGATTTTTTTTTTCAGGACATAGCAGATTCAATAGACGAAGGGAGTAGGGTCGACGCAATAACATTAGATTTTTCTAAGGCATTTGATCTTGTTCCACATGGCCTTTTAATTGCCAAATTGTCAGAAACGGGAATAGATCATCGAAATGTGGATAAAAGAATTTCTTACGGGGCGCACTCAAACAGTCAGAATAGGAGACAAATATTCATCGAAAGCCGATGTAACCTCGGGGGTCCCCCAGGGGAGTGTGTTACGGCCTTTGCTATTCTTAGCGTTCATTAATGACATTGCAACTGGATTAAAATCATAAGTTAGACTTTTCGCTGATTGCATAATGTATAGGAGTATTGGCTCGTCTGAGGACGAAAATGTTTTACAGAGCGATCTTAACTGTTTATGGAACTGGGCGTGCAGAAATAAGATGAAATTAAATCCGGAAAAGAGTAAATTCATTTGCTTTACCAAGTCTCGCTCGAACGTACGCTCCAGTTATGAATTAGGAACTAACGTTATACCACGTGTAAAAAACTGTAAGTATTTGGGTTTGGTTCTGCGAAGCGACTTAGGTTGGTCGGATCATATTAACAATACGGTTAAAAAATCCTGGAGAGCGCTGCACTTTGTAATGCGTATTCTAAAAAATAGTAGTCCAAATGCCCGATCCCTAGCATATACTACACTTGTTCGTCCAATTTTAGAATACGGAGCGGCATGCTGGGACCCGTACAGAAAAGGGCAAATCGAAGCGTTAGATAAAATTCAAAAACGGGCCTCAAAGTTTGTAAATCACGGGCGCGTTGGTGACGAACGAGAAGAATGGGAGTCCTTATCTAAGAGAAGGGAACGGGCGCGTTTATGCGTAATGTATAAGACATACAGAGGCGACACAGCATGGGCAGATATCGGTAAAAGATTACAGAAACCAGATTATAAAAGCAGAGGAGACCATCCTTGGAAAATACGATGTAGAAAGCAAAGAACTGATGTAGGCAAGTTCTCCTTTGTGAATCGCACTATAGTAGATTGGAATAAACTACCTGCAAAAGCACTAGAGGCTCTTACTTCTAATGTAGCCAAATTTAAAAATATGCTTCATTCCATCTAGATCATCTCGAATAATACCGACTGAGACATTTATCTTTATTATTATTATTATTATTATTATTATTATTATTATTATTATTATTATTATTATTATTATTATTATTATTATTATTATTATTATTATTATTATTATTACTATTATTAGTAATATTATTATTACTTTTATTATTATTGTTATTGTTAATATTATTATTGCTTTTATTATTAATATTACTGTTACTTTTATTATTATTGTCATAATTATTATCGTCATGGCCCTTATACAGTGAAGTGATATGAAGTGTAGTGTAGTGGGGGGTAAGGGATTGTAGTGTAGTGCAGTGTAGTGTAGTGAAGTGTTATGTAAACTAGAAGTGAATTTAGAGTTAGCTAGAAATAAATTGGAACTATGATATCGACCCCTAATTCTAATAGTAAATCTAATTGTAAATGTTGAAAATGTTTAATAATTCTAATTCTAATTGTTATCATGTTTGCCACCGAACATTAGCTCAAAGCGAACTTTAATAAATCTATCTATCTATCTATCTATCTATCTATCTATCTATCTATCTATCTATCTATCTATCTATCTATCTATCTAAAACTGAAATTATAATTATTTTACCCAATTTAATTTTTAATCATCATTACATTTATTTAATGAAGAACTAAGTGATGAACAATATTTTTCGTTAATTGTTCCATCGGATCATTATGTAAATATACTCGCATATTTATTGTCAATCGAAGTGTTTTAACGTTTTTCCACAAAAATGATTGTTTCAAACATGCGTTAATCTCATCAGCATAAGTGGAGCGAGGAATGACAGGTAATATCTGCTGGAAATCACCAGATAGTAGTAAAACAGCACCTCCGAAGAGTCGATTATTGCCGTTTATATCTTGCATAGTTCTGTGAAAAGCTTCAAGAGAATGTTTATGACTCATAGTACACTCATCCCAGATAATAATTGAACTTCTTTGTAACACTGCAGCCATTCTGCTTTTCTTTTAATATTACACGTTGCGTTTGGTTTACTGTGAATGTCTAATGGCAGCTTCAAAGCTGAATGCGCCGTTCGTTCACCATCTAACAAAGTGGCAGCAATTCCTGACGATGCAATTGCCAATGCAATCTTTTGTTGTAGCCGTATCTTTGCAAGGATTAATGACACTAAAAATGTCTTACCGGTACCACCAGGTGCGTCTAAGAAAAAAAATCCACCCTGTTTTGCATCAACAGTGAACATGATTCGATTGTAAATAATTCTTTGTTCAGCTGTCAATAATGGCTCATTATTTGCAATGAGTGTAGCTAAGTCAACGTCGTCATATTGTTTTTCTCGTATATCAGTGTTCATTAATTCAGTTGCTGGACGATCAGGCGAAGGCATGCCATAGTGGTTGAGTGCAAAGTTTGAAATCAAAATACATAAATCTTCTAGTAGTAGTAACGATTCATTGTACATCTCTGGTGTGAAATCTTTAGTCGGACATCGTTCTGTTTGTCTCACTCGGTTCAAAATATCTTCAGTCATGTAATTTTTATATTTTTCCCACAATGGTAATGATTGTGTTGGATAACATGTCAGAATAATTGCAAATAGTTGACGAATATTATTTGGCGTAGATGTTAAAGCTGCATATCAGCAAGTGTCGAATCCCAATGGTTGTCATCCTCCAGCAGTTGTAGCTCGCGACATGCTTCTTGATAGGTATCATATACTTGACCATTAACTGTTCGCAAAAACTCAAAAGATGTTGGTCCAGGAACATTTACCAATAGCAAACGCAAAAAAAGCACGCACGTTGGTTTGGATGCACTGTGTAGAGTCGTCCCAATGTTTTAGATTTGAATATGCCTGCGATTGACGAATGTGGTACTCCACGTTTACGTGGGTCCCATCTTTTACCTGATTTGTTCCATGTAAAATAGCGTGGAACATCGTTATATAGTAATGTTTTGGCAAATTGGCCGAAAACGTCAAGCTTTTGGCATAAGGCAAAAAATTCAGTGAGTGTAGTTTTGGGTGGTTCTAAAGCTCTTTGGATAACATTTTCTTCAGTGAAATATACACGCTGACCATTTTCAAGATGCAGTACAGGTGAATCTCGATCGTGGATGGAATAACTAAAAATACGCCAGATAGCTTCGTTACTGCTGATATATCTGGCCATTTGATATTGTGTTATTTGATCATTTTTATTAATATCTCGCACTTCAAACGTAGCCAAATCACAGCCTTTATTTACGTATTTAAAAATGTATTTACTGGATTTGACGGAATTGCAAAACTCAACGTTAATATGGGCCTTATACGTTTTTGAAAGCAATGGCGAATATGGAACCACCCACTGGTTATCAATTTCTAGTTGATTAAAATTTGATGTTCGCATTGTGAACACATTGTCACCGTTGTCGGCGTTTCTACGACGATACAGTGGATAACCGGCAATATCCGTAATTGTTTAATTGATACATTCTTTCGGAAAACGTTTCTTACATTTGCCATTTCCATGCAAGTACCACATGGTCCATGGATCATGTGACTGGTAAGAATTTCAAACAATTGGTAGGTCGATTGATGGATCAGGAATTTCAGCGGAAATTATTAGATCAATTTCTTCCGGGTGTATTTTAGTTTCGAGCCAAATCAAAATGTGAGCATGCGGCAAATCTCTTTTTTGCCATTCAACCGAATACAACCAACAAATTGTCATACCAAAAACCGAAAACTTCACGATAAATTCAATCAAGGACTTTAATTTTCGCTCAAACACACGTGCAACGATATCATGACGATGTATTGATTGTTGGCCTGGTAACAGCAAGGTGTGTATTTCCTCCCAATTTGGATTACATGAAAATGTAATAAATAAATCGGGACGGCCATAATGACGTACGTTTGTCATCGCGTCTTGGATGTACTCTTGCATGTTCCGTGGACTGCCAATGCAGCTAGAGGGTAAAATAAATGCATTACCAATGTTGTTGATGTTTAAATTTTCATCGGTGTTTCCTATAATAGCATCCCGTAAATGAATATAATCCTCTGAGCGTAGGTTAACTTGATTGAACGAAGGTATCGCAAACGTTCACTCTCGATCTTAGCATACATGTCTACAACATATTGGTGGTAGAGCTGACTGTATCGAAGAATATAATTGTCCTGATTATCTCTTATCATCAACCGGTACGCGTAGTAACACATTGAGCTGACCTTTTTATTCGTTTCATTACCTGCAAAATAAGAAATAAATTTGAATTAAGATTGTGGTATGTTAAAAAATAAATTTTCATGAGGATTGGATGGGAGATGGTGTCGTACGCTTGGGTGAGGTCTGTGAAAATGCAGAGATTTCATTTATATCTTGCAGTGGGGTGGCTATGGCTAGGGATGGGTGTAAGGTTTGGAGGGCCGCCGAGCGACCCTCACGGAAACAGAATTGTGTGAAGGTTATGATGGGATCGAGGAAAGGTGTTAGAGAAGAAGTATCTTTTCGATAGGTTTGGTAGTAAGCTGTTGGGACGATGGTTAGATGGGAACCGATGATCCGTGCCAGGTTTGAGGATCATGGTAACGCGAGCGTTCTTCCAGGTGGTGGGTAAGGAGGACAGTTAGGCAGTAGTTGAGGACGAGGGTGATCAGGTCTATTGCATTAAATCAGGTCTATTGCTTTGTTAGGTGGGTAAGTTGAGAGGGGAGGACTCCGGGAGATTTATTGCAGTCTATCGTCTTGAGTATCTGTTTTACTTCCGCGTCGTTCGTCGTCCATGTCTGTTGATGGTCGGGTGGTAGGGATTGAGTCTCAAGGAAGTTCCAAAGAACAATGTCTGGTATTGGGATGTTGGGGTGAAGGAAGCGTTCGGCCAGGGATTGGGCGAATGTATTGGTGATGGTTTGGGGGGATCAATGGTTAAGGTGTTGTTTGTTAGGATATGTGAAATGGGAGTGGGGTAGTCCCTGACTGCTTTTACGACTTTGTGGATATTATTGGGGCTGCTTTGGTCTGATAGTTGGTCTTTTTATTTATGTGTCTGGTGATGTTTCAGTAGGTTGTGTATTACTTTCTGCGTCACTTTTAGTTCTCGTTTGTCGCCGTCTCGTCTGTATTTGTAGTATCGTACTGGAATTCGTCGTTTTAGTCGTATAATCGTGGGGATTTCCTCAGGGAGGGTGGGGTGTGTATTTCTGGAGTAGGATGTGGATTGTGGGATAGGGCAGGTTTTTACGGGTGTCTAGGTCGGAGCCTGGAATAGGTGTGTGACTTTGTAAAAGGATATCAGCAGTATCTGAGATGTGGAGGTTCCAATAGCGAGTGCAGTGCATTCTAGGACGGATGTTGGAGGGAGTTGGTAACGGGCGTGTGGGATGGATCGTCCTGTGAAGATTGCCGTTCTGCCTCCAGCGGATGAGGGTCGGTCGGGCCTTGTTGTGGTGTAGTTAGGGATGGAAAAGGATCTGTCGGGTGTGAGCCACGTCTCTTGTAAGAATAGTATCCCAATTGACTAATGTTTAAGGAATTGGGTGAGGATTGTTTTTTTCTGGTTTATGCCGCCTTGCGCGTTACACGAGGATAGTTGGAATTTTGGGAGGGGAGCCATTAGTTGAGGATGGCAACTAATTTGATTTCTGCGGTAATTAGTTTTGATGATGTCCTCTGGACCTTTGAGGATTTCGAAGAGGAGTTTTAGGTTCCGCATTATCTTTTTGACTGTGGGATTTTGAAGAAGGGAGAGGTCTTTTATATCTTGGGTTGTTGATTGGGCAGTTTCTTGTTGGGTTGTGGTTTGGGTTAGGTTGGCGGCAGAGGCGTAAGATTGGTTTTGGGATCTTAGGTGGGGACAGTTTTGGAGTGAGTTGGTTGGGGGTGGGTGGTTTAATGATTTGGTCATCTGTGCTTGTCGTTCTCTGGATTTCACTGAGAAGGGGCATTGTGGGTCGTAGGCTGGGTGTGTCGCTTGTCTCCTTCAATAGGCTTTCGAATGGTGCGGTCTTTGGCAATTTCTGCACTGGGGTATTCTGTCTGTAATATTGTTGTTAAATTAACTCTTGAGAACTACACTGCATTTCACTTTTATTTATAACAAAATACATATACATAAACTCTTATTGAACGTCTTTGACGGTCTTTTACAAACACTACATTGCTGCACAGTAAGACAAAAGGACGAATGAAAGTGATCATTCGTTTACATACCAAAAACAGATGACGACAGTGTCGGCGCGTTCACAAACCTCAATCTCTCAATATAGAGTACATTTCCAATAATATACTAGACGCAGATGGCGACACTGTCGACATGTTCACAAACTTCAACCTTACAATATAAATGTATATTTCCAACACGCCTCCTTACATTTATATACATACTATCTTAAATTCAGTTAATATTCATCATATTCCTAAAATACACAAACTTGTCTTTACACAAAGCTTTCGTGAAAATATCTGCCATGTTATCATCAGTATTTACTTTGACTATATCAATTAAACCATTCATATACAACTCGTTGACAAAATGATAATGGACTTCAATATGTTTTGAGTTTTTTGTAAAGTTACCATATTTAGCAATACTCAATGCTCCTGAGTTGTCTTCGTACATTACAATCGGTTCATCAAAATTCAAATCAAAAATTTTCATTACATCTTTTAGAAATTTCACTTCACTCACAGCATCTGATAGCGCAACATACTCTGCATACGTCGAAGCTTTTGTTACACTTGATTGTTTGCGAGACTTCCAAAATACAACATTGTCAAACATACGGATCACATAACCTGTCGTAGATTTACGATCTATATTGTCACCTGCCCAATCTGAATCTACATAACAATCAAGAACTTTTGCATTTTCGTTTTTACAATAATTCAATTTCAGGTTTCTTGTCAAATACAGATATTTTAAGATTCTCAGACAATACTTATAGTGTGTGCCGTCATAACAATTCTGAAACCTGCTCAAATAATTAACAGAATAACTGATATCTGGACTTGTTCCTGAACTAATATATAACAATGCACCAATCAAATTTCTATACTTTATATCATTACGCAATTCCTGAGTTGGTTCTAATTTCAAGTTAACTTCCATCAGTGTAGCATATAATTTTGAGTCTTTAATCTTGTATTTTTCGGCTAATGAATTAATATAATTTTCCTGACTCAAGCTCATTTTGTTTTTCTTGTATTCGTAATTTATATCAATTCCTAAATAACTTTTAACCTCACCTAAATCTTTCATACTAAATCTATTTGACAACAAATTTTTGATTTCTTTAATTCGACTTTTCTTTACACAACAAATGAGCAAGTCGTCAACAAAAATTATCAAGTAAATCAGGACATTACTTTTTCGCAAAACATAAAGGCAATAATCATATTCACTTCTTTGGAATCCTAAACTTTTCAAGAAAGTATCTAAACACTCATACCAAGCTCTCGGACTTTCTCGTAAACCGTACAGTGCTTTCATCAATTTGCACACTCGATTTGTGCCTTCTTCGTAGCCTTCAGGTTGTTTAACATAAACTTCTGACATGATTTCGCCATTTAAAAAGGCTGTTTCTACATCCATTTGTTCAATAATTAAACCAAAATGACAACAGTATGACAGTAAAATCTTCAATGTTTGCATTTTAGCTACTGGTGCATATATATCATCAACACATTCCTTTTGTTGAAATCCCCTAACAACTAATCTTGCTTTGTACCTGTTAGAAATATACATTTATATTGTGAGGTTGAAGTTTGTGAACATGTCGACAGTGTCGCCATCTGCGTCTAGTATATTATTGGAAATGTACTCTATATTGAGAGATTGAGGTTTGTGAACGCGCCGACACTGTCGTCATCTGTTTTTGGTATGTAAACGAATGTTCATATTCATTCGTCTTTTTGTCTTACTGTGCAGCAATGTAGTGTTTGTAAAAGACCGTCAAAGACGTTCAATAAGCGTTTATGTATATGTATTTTGTTATAAATAAAAGTGAAATGCAGTGTAGTTCTCAAGAGTTAATTTAACATGGTAGCAGAGCGTGGTTTCCGGATGCAGATGAATTGCTGAAGAGGTTATATTGGAGTTCAGCCCAGTGTCCGTCGATTCGAGGAAGTTTGCGACATGGACGACCTGAACATTCCAGCTTTTGATGGAGAGGACTACGCAAACTGGAAAACGAGGTTAACTATCTATTTGAAATTAAAAAAATGCCATGAGGTGACCACGAGGTCGAAGCGAGAAGAAGACAAGGACGTAGAATGGGAAGAACAGAACCTGAAGGCGATGCATTGCATTTTTAGTGCAATTACTAACAAGTAGCTAGAGTTCGTGAATGATAAAGTAAGTGCTTTCGAGGTTATGAAGAAGTTTGACGAGCTATACTCCAAAGAGTCAACAGCGTTGCAGATTGTCTGCAGGAACAAACTAGATGGACTCAGATTAAAGAATTACAGCGACATAAATGAATTCTTCACTGTGTTTGAGAAATACATAAACGAACTGAAGTCAGCCGGGGCCAAGGTAAGCGAAGAAGAGAAACTAAATTACATGCTCAAAACGCTGCCCGAGTCACTAAGTTATATCGGAGATCTAGTGGATGTTTTGAAGAAGGAAGACCGGACTGCGGAGTACGTGAAGGCAAAAATAAGGATGAAGAGCATCAAGGAGAACCAGGACAGTGAGGGCGTAAAATCAAATGCATTCATCTCGGAGAAGAGACCTAGTGCGAGCGGCCAAAAAGTGTGCTACGGATGTGGTAAACCAGGACACTTCAAGAGGGAATGTCGACAAACTGAGAATCATCGAGGTTCCCGGGGACGTGGCGGAAGAGCACGAGGTAACTATGGAGGTTATGTCAACCAAAGTTATGAAAATGGACATCGCGGAGGCAGAGGAGGACCACGTGGGTCCAGAGGCGGTCGCTATGGTCACGACCGATCTTACCGACAGAACGAGCAAGGAGACCGACATTACCGACAGGACGACCATGGTGGTAGGAACCGTGGAGAACAACAGTTTTATCAGAATGTAAGTGGCGCAAGCAGTTTCGTGACAGAGGTCTTCGCCAAGGAAGTAAACAGTGTAACACAGGATTCAGGTCAGATTGAAATTAATTGGTTGTTAGATAGCGGTTGTACAGATCATATAATTAATAACGAGGAATACTTTTCTAAATGCGTAACGTTAAAAGAACCGATTAATGTAAAAATCGCGAACGGAAAGATTTTAACGGCAACTAAAGTTGGTAATGTAATTAGCGATTTTTTAGTGTTTGACAGATTAGAACGAGTTGAAATGAAAAATGTATTTTACATTAAAGATCTAGATAGGAATTTAATTAGTTTTTCAAGAGTCACAGAGAAACATGATATTATTGCAAAAGGCATCAGCGCAAAAGTTTTTAGTAAAGATAGGGGTTTAATTGCAGTTGCATGGAAACAAGATAGGTTATATAAAGTGACAAGTGTGATCAACAAAGGGGAATTTAACGTAAACTTCTGCAATAAAGAAAATATGACAATAAAGGAAAAGTGGCATAGGATACTGGGGCACGTAAATTTCAATTATTTAGATAAAATTTGCAAACATCAATTAGTAGATGGAATCCCTCAAAACGTCGAGTCTGAACCTATGAAATGTAAAGTGCGCATAGAAAATAAAATGCATAATGTTCCTTTTAAAAACAACAGAAATAAGGCTAAAGAAATCCTAGAAATTGTTCACACAGATCTAAATGGGCCACATTCAACAGTAGGTATGCATGGTGAAAGATACTTTGTTTCTTTTATTGATGATTATAGTAAACTTGCACGCGTTTACACAATTAAAACTAAAGACCAATTATATGATTGTTTAGTTGGGTATGTAAATGAGGTTGAAAATCTTACTGGGAAAAGGATTAAGAAATTGCGGTGTGATAATGGAAAAGAATACATGAATAATAATATATATCAATACATCAAGGAAAAGGGGATTGTTTTAAATGCGTGCCCGCCATATGTGCATGAGTTGAATGGAACTGCTGAGAGGTTCAATAGGTCAATCATGGACATGTCAAGATGTTTATTAGCCGAAGCAAAAGTTAACAATAGGTTTTGGCCAGAAGTAGTTTGTGCTGCCGCGTATCTGAAAAATAGATGTCTTGCAAATACCGCAGAATTGAAAACTCCTTATGAAATATTTTTTGGAGAAAAGCCTAATGTCACACATTTAAAATTGTATGGAAGTAGAGTCTTTGTAAGGGTGCCAGAACAATTGAGAAAGTCAAAATGGGATAGAAAAGCAGATTTGGGAGTTCTGTTAGGTTACAGTGACGTTGGATATAGGGTACTCATAAATAATAAAATTGTTGTGGCCAGGCATGTAGAGGTTGTTGAAGAAAATATTAGATGTGTAGGTTTAAAGGATAATGGTTCCGTGAGTAAAAGATTAGATGAATCTGGGTGTGAAAATTGGGAAACTGGGTCTGAAGATAACAGCGAGGACGAAGAAAGGTTAGTCGAAATCGAATCTCCAAAAGCAGCGCTAAAGGAAAAAACAACAAGGTCGGGTAGAGTGGTTAAAACTCCACAACGCTATAGGGATGATAATACAAGTAACTTTATTTATATTAACGTATGTAGTGCAGATAGCCCGGTTAGTTTTGAGGAGGCGATTAATAGCAATGAATCGAAAAGCTGGAGTCAAGCTATGGATAGGGAAATTGAATGTTTGAAGAAAAATGACACATGGGAGTTAGTTAGTAAGCCAGAGGGCAAAGATCTTATAGATGTTAAATGGGTTTTTACTAAAAAGTTTGATAATAGGTACAAAGCAAGATTAGTTGTTAGGGGATTTCAACAAAAGGAATGTGTTGATGATATATATGCACCAGTAGCTAAAATGCAAACTTTGAAGATTTTACTGTCATACTGTTGTCATTTTGGTTTAATTATTGAACAAATGGATGTAGAAACAGCCTTTTTAAATGGCGAAATCATGTCAGAAGTTTATGTTAAACAACCTGAAGGCTACGAAGACGGCACAAATCGAGTGTGCAAATTGATGAAAGCACTGTACGGTTTACGAGAAAGTCCGAGAGCTTGGTATGAGTGTTTAGATACTTTCTTGAAAAGTTTAGGATTCCAAAGAAGTGAATATGATTATTGCCTTTATGTTTTGCGAAAAAGTAATGTCCTGATTTACTTGATAATTTTTGTTGACGACTTGCTCATTTGTTGTGTAAAGAAAAGTCGAATAAAGAAATCAAAAATTTGTTGTCAAATAGATTTAGTATGAAAGATTTAGGTGAGGTTAAAAGTTATTTAGGAATTGATATAAATTACGAATACAAGAAAAACAAAATGAGCTTGAGTCAGGAAAATTATATTAATTCATTAGCCGAAAAATACAAGATTAAAAACTCAAAATTATATGCTACACCGATGGAAGTTAACTTGAAATTAGAACCAACTCAGGAATTGCGTAATGATATAAAGTATAGAAATTTGATTGGTGCGTTGTTATATATTAGTTCAGGAACAAGGCCAGATATCAGTTATTCTGTTAATTATTTGAGCAGGTTTCAGAATTGTTATGACGGCACACACTATAAGTATTGTCTGAGAATCTTAAAATATCTGTATTTGACAAGAAACCTGAAATTGAATTATTGTAGAAACGAAAATGCAAAAGTTCTTGATTGTTATGTAGATTCAGATTGGGCAGGTGACAATATAGATCGTAAATCTACGACAGGTTATGTGATCCGTATGTTTGACAATGTTGTATTTTGGAAGTCTCGCAAACAATCAAGTGTAACAAAAGCTTCGACGCATGCAGAGTATGTTGCGCTATCAGATGCTGTGAGTGAAGTGAAATTTCTAAAAGATGTAATGAAAATTTTTGATTTGAATTTTGATGAACCGATTGTAATGTACGAAGACAACTCAGGAGCATTGAGTATCGCTAAATATGGTAACTTTACAAAAAACTCAAAACATATTGAAGTCCATTATCATTTTGTCAACGAGTTGTATATGAATGGTTTAATTGATATAGTCAAAGTAAATACTGATGATAACATGGCAGATATTTTCACGAAAGCTTTGTGTAAAGACAAGTTTGTGTATTTTAGGAATATGATGAATATTAACTGAATTTAAGATAGTATGTATATAAATGTAAGGAGGCGTGTTAGAAATATACATTTATATTGTAAGGTTGAAGTTTGTGAACATGTCGACAGTGTCGCCATCTGCGTCTAGTATATTATTGGAAATGTACTCTATATTGAGAGATTGAGGTTTGTGAACGCGCCGACACTGTCGTCATCTGTTTTTGGTATGTAAACGAATGTTCATATTCATTCGTCTTTTTGTCTTACTGTGCAGCAATGTAGTGTTTGTAAAAGACCGTCAAAGACGTTCAATAAGAGTTTATGTATATGTATTTTGTTATAAATAAAAGTGAAATGCAGTGTAGTTCTCAAGAGTTAATTTAACAGTACCTATTATCAAACTTTTTAGTAAAAACCCATTTAACATCTATAAGATCTTTGCCCTCTGGCTTACTAACTAACTCCCATGTGTCATTTTTCTTCAAACATTCAATTTCCCTATCCATAGCTTGACTCCAGCTTTTCGATTCATTGCTATTAATCGCCTCCTCAAAACTAACCGGGCTATCTGCACTACATACGTTAATATAAATAAAGTTACTTGTATTATCATCCCTATAGCGTTGTGGAGTTTTAACCACTCTACCCGACCTTGTTGTTTTTTCCTTTAGCGCTGCTTTTGGAGATTCGATTTCGACTAACCTTTCTTCGTCCTCGCTGTTATCTTCAGACCCAGTTTCCCAATTTTCACACCCAGATTCATCTAATCTTTTACTCACGGAACCATTATCCTTTAAACCTACACATCTAATATTTTCTTCAACAACCTCTACATGCCTGGCCACAACAATTTTATTATTTATGAGTACCCTATATCCAACGTCACTGTAACCTAACAGAACTCCCAAATCTGCTTTTCTATCCCATTTTGACTTTCTCAATTGTTCTGGCACCCTTACAAAGACTCTACTTCCATACAATTTTAAATGTGTGACATTAGGCTTTTCTCCAAAAAATATTTCATAAGGAGTTTTCAATTCTGCGGTATTTGCAAGACATCTATTTTTCAGATACGCGGCAGCACAAACTACTTCTGGCCAAAACCTATTGTTAACTTTTGCTTCGGCTAATAAACATCTTGACATGTCCATGATTGACCTATTGAACCTCTCAGCAGTTCCATTCAACTCATGCACATATGGCGGGCACGCATTTAAAACAATCCCCTTTTCCTTGATGTATTGATATATATTATTATTCATGTATTCTTTTCCATTATCACACCGCAATTTCTTAATCCTTTTCCCAGTAAGATTTTCAACCTCATTTACATACCCAACTAAACAATCATATAATTGGTCTTTAGTTTTAATTGTGTAAACGCGTGCAAGTTTACTATAATCATCAATAAAAGAAACAAAGTATCTTTCACCATGCATACCTACTGTTGAATGTGGCCCATTTAGATCTGTGTGAACAATTTCTAGGATTTCTTTAGCCTTATTTCTGTTGTTTTTAAAAGGAACATTATGCATTTTATTTTCTATGCACACTTTACATTTCATAGGTTCAGACTCGACGTTTTGAGGGATTCCATCTACTAATTGATGTTTGCAAATTTTATCTAAATAATTGAAATTTACGTGCCCCAGTATCCTATGCCACTTTTCCTTTATTGTCATATTTTCTTTATTGCAGAAGTTTACGTTAAATTCCCCTTTGTTGATCACACTTGTCACTTTATATAACCTATCTTGTTTCCATGCAACTGCAATTAAACCCCTATCTTTACTAAAAACTTTTGCGCTGATGCCTTTTGCAATAATATCATGTTTCTCTGTGACTCTTGAAAAACTAATTAAATTCCTATCTAGATCTTTAATGTAAAATACATTTTTCATTTCAACTCGTTCTAATCTGTCAAACACTAAAAAATCGCTAATTACATTACCAACTTTGGTTGCCGTTAAAATCTTTCCGTTCGCGATTTTTACATTAATCGGTTCTTTTAACGTTACGCATTTAGAAAAATATTCCTCGTTATTAATTATATGATCTGTACAACCGCTATCTAACAACCAATTAATTTCAATCTGACCTGAATCCTGTGTTACACTGTTTACTTCCTTGGCGAAGACCTCTGTCACGAAACTGCTTGCGCCACTTACATTCTGATAAAACTGTTGTTCTCCACGGTTCCTACCACCATGGTCGTCCTGTCGGTAATGTCGGTCTCCTTGCTCGTTCTGTCGGTAAGATCGGTCGTGACCATAGCGACCGCCTCTGGACCCACGTGGTCCTCCTCTGCCTCCGCGATGTCCATTTTCATAACTTTGGTTGACATAACCTCCATAGTTACCTCGTGCTCTTCCGCCACGTCCCCGGGAACCTCGATGATTCTCAGTTTGTCGACATTCCCTCTTGAAGTGTCCTGGTTTACCACATCCGTAGCACACTTTTTGGCCGCTCGCACTAGGTCTCTTCTCCGAGATGAATGCATTTGATTTTACGCCCTCACTGTCCTGGTTCTCCTTGATGCTCTTCATCCTTATTTTTGCCTTCACGTACTCCGCAGTCCGGTCTTCCTTCTTCAAAACATCCACTAGATCTCCGATATAACTTAGTGACTCGGGCAGCGTTTTGAGCATGTAATTTAGTTTCTCTTCTTCGCTTACCTTGGCCCCGGCTGACTTCAGTTCGTTTATGTATTTCTCAAACACAGTGAAGAATTCATTTATGTCGCTGTAATTCTTTAATCTGAGTCCATCTAGTTTGTTCCTGCAGACAATCTGCAACGCTGTTGACTCTTTGGAGTATAGCTCGTCAAACTTCTTCATAACCTCGAAAGCACTTACTTTATCATTCACAAACTCTAGCTGCTTGTTAGTAATTGCACTAAAAATGCAATGCATCGCCTTCAGGTTCTGTTCTTCCCATTCTACGTCCTTGTCTTCTTCTCGCTTCGACCTCGTGGTCACCTCATGGCATTTTTTTAATTTCAAATAGATAGTTAACCTCGTTTTCCAGTTTGCGTAGTCCTCTCCATCAAAAGCTGGAATGTTCAGGTCGTCCATGTCGCAAACTTCCTCCAATCGACGGACACTGGGCTGAACTCCAATATAACCTCTTCAGCAATTCATCTGCATCCGGAAACCACGCTCTGCTACCATGTTAAATTAACTCTTGAGAACTACACTGCATTTCACTTTTATTTATAACAAAATACATATACATAAACTCTTATTGAACGTCTTTGACGGTCTTTTACAAACACTACATTGCTGCACAGTAAGACAAAAGGACGAATGAAAGTGATCATTCGTTTACATACCAAAAACAGATGACGACAGTGTCGGCGCGTTCACAAACCTCAATCTCTCAATATAGAGTACATTTCCAATAATATACTAGACGCAGATGGCGACACTGTCGACATGTTCACAAACTTCAACCTTACAATATAAATGTATATTTCCAACAATTGTAGAATTCAACGGTCACTCTAAAGTGGTCAATGTATCTTAGGATTTTCTTGATGTTTGTCATTTCTTTTTTGTTTGTCTCTACTGTGTACAGGCCTATTGGTGTCAATGTCCTGTCGGCGTCTCGACTTTACAACTCAGTGATGTGATGTTATGTACTTATAAGGGCGGTTAAGTTGTCTTTGATGGCTTTCAAGTCGTATTTGGCCGAGAGTCCTTTAATTACAAATTTGTCTCTTTGTTCGTCGGTGACTCGGTTGTAATAGCAAGAAATGGTGGTGAAGAAAAGTCCTTTTATTCTAGAGTCTACAAATCTGGGCCTGGGGGTCCCTTATATTTCCATGGGCAGTCACAGTCATTGGTTGAATTACCAATTCATTCCGAGTGCATTTGGCTGTCAGGTGGTTATTGAAGTTTGTCTTTCCTTGACCAGTTCTGTTGGGTCAAGGATTGTCGTCAAGTCGATTATGAAAAGTTGGATTCACCCTTTGGTAATTGGTTCTGGGATCGTCGTTTGTTGGGAGGATAATTGGTAAGCTGGTGGTTCGTTGTTTGTGTCTAGGTCTTCAGGGGTTCCAACTGGGAAAGAGGGTTGAAGGGATTGGGGGATTCAACAGGCTTTTTTTGGTGTGGAGGTTGGGGTTGGGCTCCTTTTGTTACCAATCGGAAGCCGTCATCCGTCAGAAAAATTTTTGTTGGTTGGTCGGGCGAGGATTCGGGGAGGTGTCAAGAGAGCGTCAGAGGTTGCGGTGCGCGTCTGCTCTTGGTTTGAATACATCGCTGGCGTTGGAGGTTCCCACAGATGGTGCATCGGCCCTCTCGTCGCCCGACATCTGGAGCCGCGCCTCCTCCAGGAGCAGTTGGTTCTGCTCTCCGCAAGGACTCTTCGGAATAATCTCCTCGGAGTGTCACAAACGAGAGGCGCTTCCCCTCGATAGTTGACGCTGTTTCAGGGAAGGTATTAAAACTGAAATAAATTCTAAGACAGTTTGTCGTATGTTGCTCGCTCAGTACGCGTGGCAATGACGAGATCGTGATCTTCACTGCACGGGCGACGCTCGCGCAATTGTAAATAATGTCCTCGATCAAGACTTGGCTAACATGCGTGCGCATGGTATGTAGTGTGTGGTGAAGACGTCCCTCCGACCCGCCACGGAATCCCCGGTCGTTAGCATGCGATCAGTGGCAGTGCTCAAAGGAGGGGATAGCGAAGCATTGGGAGGCGGATTCAGAAGCGCCAATGAAACGTTGGAGATGCCACAGTCAGCGTCACATCACCTTCGACCGAGAGCCCCATCTTGCACTCAGCAGGTGGGGGTTCAGTCACCTCGGCAACGAAGCGAAGCCGTCGAAGAGATGGTTATCGACCTGTCACATCCACGGAGGAGGAAACAATGAAAGGTTCAAACGGAACAGACTTATAGAAATAGAAAAAAAATAAGAAAAGTTTTTAAGGAGACGAAAATCTTGGGGATGAAACACATCACTCGTACTCATTGAGCCTGCGCCACTGAGATAAACGAAAATGCTACAATGCGGAAATAAGAACTTGCAAAAAGCATTGTGGCTCCCCGTTCGTCGAGCGTCCACCAAGAACGCTGAAGCCAGAGGGTCAGCCACTCGGTGTATTGTAACTCGTTGTTTTCAATAGTAACAGCCCAACTAGTGTCCTACTACCTTCTTTTTTCATTTCCCGGGGCGAATTTTCGGGTGGCCTCGGCCGCGTTAGTCACTTCGTTCTGGCACGACAGAAGACAGCACTACGAAACTATACCAATAGGCAATAACAAACAACGATAACAAAACAGCAATAATGAACAAGGATAATAAGGAAGGTTTAAAACATTTAAAACAACAACAAATCTATCCACCGCTACTCAGAAGTTCCGCAGACGTTACGCGCTTTAAAACACTAGAACGTTGTACACGACACTAGCACATTGACTGTCACAATAATCAAGAAAATGAACCTTCCTGCCGGGCCCTTTTCATCCATCTATAGGATAAAGATGGGAGGTTTACCAGATATGAAGTCATAAGAATATATACTAGATTTCCCAAGGTGAACGTCAAAATTATATTATATAGTTACTGCAATGAGTCATACAGTCTCATCGCACAGCGCGGCCCTCGCGTCACGCTGAATCCGCATATTTCTAGGCAAAGAGTGCATCTCTGCACATTCGCCACGCGCAGCTGCGTGCGCGCCGCGAACCGAGAATTTCACAGCCAGCGTCCATCCCCGAAAGGCACCATTCCATCCCTTTGTGTAGCAGTAGGTGATTGACAACCAAAAATGTTACATTAATAGGCGAGAGCAGCCCACCATAAATGCCTAAGCGACTATAAATCACATGCCTCCAAAGAAGACTAGCCCATGGAAAGCTTCGCGACGTGAAAGGTCGGGTACTTTTCGAGAGGGGTGTGGACAGGAAATCGCAGGAGCACAAGGCGCGAGAAGGACGCTTAGAAAAAGACTGTTGAGGCGAGCGGTTGGCTCAGGGAGCGCCCTTCGTGATTCAACGGCGATTACATCTATACGGAAACTGTCGTTAGTCTTCAGCCATTATCTTCCCGCATCGGAATGCATTCCGGATGCCGGGCTAGAACGGTTAGCGTAACACCCACAAAGTACACGAGAGGGTGTGCAGCCTAAATATTCGGCTGCCAAACATAGTACGCGGTCCAGGCGATGTATGACGACCTGTGACCCGCGCATCGAAAGTTGCTGTTCCAATCCCGCGGACGGCCGTGGATGATCTCCTGCCCAGCCAGGCGACGTGTTCCTGGCGACCAGGAGATGTCCATGGTCCTCCAACCGGCCTATATCTGACGAGTAATCCTTCGGAGTGAAGTATCAGAAATTCATTCAGCCATTCCCGTAAGTGTTCACGTTCATCTAGTTAACAGCCAGAGTAAAGCCCTAAAGGGAATATTATGTAAAAGAGGACTTACTATAGCAATAAACGTGTCCCCGCCAATTTGGTCGCGTGGCCACACAAGAATAATGTGCATTATTTAAGAGCTAGTAAGCAAATGCAATCCATTCGGCCCAGGGCGCTCATCCCTGCAGATGTCATTCTTGTCGTCATTCTTGTCGTGGCGGTCGTTGGGTGCAGACGTTCCTTTCGAGAGCTCCTGAGGATTAGGATGGGTTCGTACCTGCAAGAGTACCGGGCGCGCATCGGCGCGTGGGCCGGGCGCCTTTCCTCGTGTGCGGCGCGCGCGTACCAGGGACCGGCCACGTGGCGCGGTGACGGTGCGCTGGGAGCAGTCTCGTTGAGTGCGACGGTGATTGCTATTTTGCTAGTGATCGGGGGAATCGAGCAAAATCCCGGTCCAGTGGCCAGTGCGGCTAGTGCGTGTGAAAAAATAATCCGAATCGTGTGTCGTGGGTGCGGCAAGAACCTCTCTTCGGGCTGGCGATGCGGATCCTGTGGCGATTGGTTCCACAAAAGTTGTGGCAACGTTAAGAGAGGGAATGTTGAGGGATGGGTTTGTCCCAAATGCAAGGTTAACTATGTGCAATGCCTGGAAGAAGAGCTGAGATCCGCGCGAAGAGAAATCGCAGATCTTAAGGTGGCCAATAAAGCCCTTAATGAGCAACTGACGGAGTTGAGAGATAAAACTGATACTCCATCCGTGCCTCAACCTGTAGATGAGAGCGCTAGAGGCTCCTGTCTTATATTAGGAGACTCTATAGTGCGACACGTGGCAAAACAAGACAACAAATTACGCGTGGAATGTTTGCCGGGCATCCGTACGGAGCAATTGAAGCGATTTGTGGAAAATCATGACCTTGGAACTGCCGATAAAATAGTGCTTCACGTAGGTACTAACGATTTAAAGGCAAAATCGAATGAATATATTATGGGAGAAATCTACGATCTTGTCAATGTTACCAAGACAAAGTTTCCACGCGCTTCTATCGTAGTAAGTGGTGTTCTACGACGCAGAGACATGTCCTGGAAGCGCATCGGCCACGTGAATGATTTAATGAGCTGGGTTGCCGAAGCACATAAGGTCAATTTCGTTGACCCCAACTCCTGGGTGCAAGATTTCGACTTTGGTCGCGACGGACTCCACTTAAATCGAAGAGGAGCAGTCAGTTTAGGACAGCTTTATTCGCGTGTCTGCAACTCCATGCCATGTACTGTCTGAGAAAGAAAAGCGGTGACTAACATGGCGGGAGGGGTCATGGTGACGAGGAACGATATGGCGACACAAGACGAGACGGCGGTACGGGATGAAGAGGTAGTGAGTGACGAGTCGCCGGCTGTGCGGGGTGAAACTGTGACTCAGGAGATGGCGGCGCGGGACCAGACTGCGACGCTGGACGAGACGGTGGCGTGGGACGAGACGGCGGAGGGGGGACGAAACGACGGCGCGGGACGAGACGGGGGCGCGGGACCAGACTGCGGCGCGGGACGAGACGGGGGCGCGGGACCAGACTGCGGCGCGGGACGAGACGGCAGCGCGGGATGAAATGGCTGTGCGGGACGTCGACAGTACAGGTGAGGGTATTCTGCGACTGCTGCAGGTGAATTGTAGGAGTATCCGCTCGAAAATAGTTGAATTTGAAACGTTAATTGACACACATAGGCCTGATGTAATAATAGGTACAGAGTCTTGGCTCACAGAGGAGATAAACAACGCAGAAATATTTAGTTCGAGTTTCATTACATACAGACGGGATCGTAAAAATAAAATAGGAGGGGGCATTTTCATTTGCGTAAGAAAAAACATGAACAGTTTTGAAATAATGACAGATGATGTACATGAGATATTAGGTGTTCAGTTACGGGGAATGGGGAACAATACGATCTTAAATATAGTTGCGGTATATCGTGCTCCTAACGAGAACTTGTCAACAGTACATAAATTAGTAGAAATAAGTAGAAATCCGGGGCTACTTTCAGGAAATCTCATAATTGGTGGAGATCTAAATTTGCCGGATATATCGTGGCAAGGTGTGGTAGATACAAAAAGCTATGGACAATCCCTCGTTAACGAACTCGTTTGGGACAATGGATTAACTCAGGTAGTTGATGTTCCTACAAGAGCTAGCGCGGTACTTGACGTATTTTTAGTTCGCCCAGAGCAGATGTTGATAGCTCAAGAAACAACACCAGGTATAAGTGACCACGAGGGCGTGCTTTTGCAGGTGGCGTGGCAGGGAACCAGGTACTCGAAAAACACACGAAAACTATTATTTCAGTACAGTCGTGCTGACACAAAAGGTTTTCAGGAATACTTATTAGGAAACTACGGCGTTTGGGAATCACATGGTAGAAACGTAGAAGAAATATGGAACTCATTTAAACAAATAATGTTTATAGGCAGAGAGTTGTTTGTGCCAACTAAGATAGTTAAAGATAATAGTGATCCAGCGTATTACACGGCTAATATCAGAAAACTAAAAAGAAAGGTCAGAAAAGCGTACGCTAATCGCAAGAAAAGTCTTTTCACTGCGACTCTCTTCAAAGATCTACGTAACAAATTAATGCAGCAAAAACGTATAGCGCAAGAAAATTATCTCCGTAAAATTCTATCAAACGAGCGATCTAGTTGGAGAAATTTTTATAGATACATAAAACAAAAAAGGGGTAACAAAGAATCTATTCCGCCACTTAAAGACGAAAACGGGAAAGTTGTACTAACAAATAAAGAAAAAGCCGACCATTTTAGTACATATTTCCAATCAGTATTCGGGTTAGGATCGGTTACTCCCAGTACTTTCGGAACAAATGAAGGAGAAAAATTTCAAGTACAACCACGACTCATTAGACAAAGAATTCGCAATATAGGAAGTAATAAATCCGTAGGGTTTGACGGTATCGCTGGAGAATTATTACAAATTGGAGGGGAACCGATGATTACATACTTGACGCGATTATTTGAAATAAGCATAAATAATTGTAGCGTGCCTAACGATTGGAAAAAGGCTATAGTGGTTCCAATATTTAAAACCGGAAGTCGTTCTTGCATTTCCAATTACAGACCAGTAAGCCTAACGTCAGTGATTTGCAAACAAATGGAACATCTGGTAGCTGAGTTCTTGCGTCGGGAATGGGACAAACTAGGGTGGTTATACGAAGGGCAACATGGATTTCGAAAATCCTTCTCGTGTGAAAGCCAAATTATTACAACGTGTCAAGATATTGCTGAAACTTTAGATTCGGGTAAGAGAACAGACGCAATTGTTATAGATTTTTCAAAAGCATTCGATCTTGTTTCGCACGATATACTACTTACGAAAATAGCATCTACGGGAGTTGACCATCGCGTAATAGCATGGATACGGGAATTCCTGATAAATCGGGTTCAACAAGTTCGAGTTGGACATGAACATTCAGAGGAAACTCTAATTACGTCCGGCGTCCCCCAGGGAAGTGTCTTAGGACCGCTGTTGTTTTTGGCATTCATCAACGATCTCCCATCTTGTATTAAGTCAGTAATGCGCTTATTTGCGGACGACTGCATAATTTATCGGCGAATAGATTCGGATGAAGATATCCTCACACTTCAAAACGATCTTAATAACATTCATTCCTGGGCTACCATTAATAAAATGAGGATAAATGCCGTAAAAAGTAAATCACTAAGCTTTTCGAAATCAGCAAAGAAGGTTTCTTTAGAATACCAAATGGGAGGCGTATTCATTCCACAAGTATCGTGTTGTAAGTATCTGGGTGTCATATTACGCCAAGACTTGGGATGGGGGGAACACGTTACTTCTATTGCCCGAAAAGCGTGGAAGTCACTACACTTTGTAATGAGAACACTTAGAAAGGGAAACATGGAGAGTCGAAAAATAGGATACACATCTTTAGTTAGGCCGATTCTTGAATACGCATCAGCTGGATGGGACCCATACAGATTAGGTCAGATTGAAGAGTTAGAAAAAATTCAAAAGAAAGCAATCAAATTCATAAATAAGGGATCTTCGAGTAGTTCAAATCCACCAAAACCTATAGAGGCCCTCAGTGTACGAAGAAAAAAAGCCAGATTGTGCTGCCTTTTCAAGGCGTACAGTAAGTCACCTGCATGGGCAGAAATAACGAAAAGACTGGACTCCCCTTTAAGAGTTGGGAGAAACGATCACAAATGTAAAATAAAAAGTAGATGTCAGAGATCCGACATAGGGAAATATTCATTTGTAAATCGTACGGTTAAAAATTGGAATGAAATCCCTGCAGCGGTCGTAGAGCCTTTTCCTGGCTCTGTTGGTGTTTTTAGAAGACGACTAAATAAATACTTGTAGAGGATGTATTTTACCGCACAGTTCAGAATACACAATTTGTAAATTATTATAAAGTGTAGTGTAGTGCAGTGCAGTGCAGTGCAGTGCAGTGCAGTGGAAAGCTACTTTAATTAGTTATATGGCATAACCAAAGAAAGATGTAGTGAAAGTGTAGTGTAGTGTAATGTAGTGAAGTGAAGTGCGACAGTAGGTGGGAAGCAAATCTAAATGCTTAAAGAGCTAACTTTAAAAATCCACATTGTGTTTATATTTAAAAAACAAATTGTGTAACTGGTTAATTTTATGTATATGTATATATGTGCATGTTTACTAGGTGTAACTAAATATATGTTCTTCATTTAAAAGTAGGCATGTATAATATGTAGGGCAAGTGTGTGTGTGTTCGTGTTATGTGTGAACGTGAGAGTGAGCATTCATGTATAGGAATGTGTATGTATGTATGTGTGTGTATGTATGTATGTGTGCATGTATATGTATGTATATATATGTGTATATATATATATATATATATGTATATATGTGTGTGTATGGGTGTATATATGTATACAGGTCTGTGTATGTTTATATATTGAGTGTATATGCTCGAAAGGAGTGTATTGTAAATTGTTTTTATATGGTAAATTGTTTTTGAATTGTAAATGCTCATATATTGTAAAACTGTAGGGTTATGGCTACCACCTGGCAATCAGCCAATTGTAGCCAAATAAAAAAAAAAAAAATATATATATTATTATAATATATTATGTCTCATGGCCGGTACCCAGATCACAGGTAGGCATACGCTTGGCGCCCTGCTTAACAAATTTAGCGCGTGCTCCTGGTATCTGGAAACGACCGTCGCACCTTCAGTGTGACGGCAGCCCCTCTCCTATGATAGTGTGACTCACAGCGGCACGGCAAAAATTGTGTGGTCCATTACATTACAGACGTATATTTTAAGCTCCCGTAACGTAACACTGATTTGAGAAGCGAACGCGGCACTTGCAACTTAAGAGAAATGACTGGTGATGCTCAAAGCTAGCCTGACGAGCATCATGTTCTGCTTCCCACGGCAGCCGAAGTACTATTTCGCTCAGCTGGTCAACCATAACATTCGAGGCACGTCATTCATTTGTTCCCTGACTTTAGATGACAGTGTGCAAATGCCGAAGTTTCGAATTCGCTGTTCCTCGATTACGGTGCTGCTGTCATCACGTGACCACGAAATGTCAACTATATTATAATTTCATTCGGACCTTTGTTATATTTCTTTGTTGTGTTCTTACAAGTTGACTGGATTTTGTGTGAAAAAATCATAGGAGCAGCCAATTATTCGTGAAACCCAACTTTAGAGGAAAAAGCACACAAGGATATCGGAAGAATGTAATGAAGATTTACGCATTAATGATTCAAAGAATAGGTTAGATTGCGTGTCAGTTGCAGAGTAGGGAAACACCTCAGAGTGCTTCAAAAAGGAAACTGAGTTGGAGATACTTCCTTTTCAAAAACAGAAAAAATGTTAGTGATAAGGTAGGGGAGTGTTAATAGACAAAACCATTTTAGAAGGCATTATATGTTATTTGGTGAGTGTCACTAGACAATTATACAATGCGAATTTTTGCTTTGGCTAAAATTCGAGTGCCATTACTTGAGTAGATTCTGAAAAATGGAACATTCGTCCAAAATTGTTTTTCGGAAACAAACTGCGAAAGCATACTTATGTTTTGCACACATAATATATTTTTACGTTACATTTACATAATTTTTTGTCAAATGTTATTTTTTAAATAAAACAATAACGCAAATGGTATGTCTACTACAGGGTGTGGAGAAAGTGTTTTATTCGTGCCAAATATCTGAGCAGTATTTTGAGTGTACAGTACTGAGAAAAAGGATGAAGAAAATCAACTTAATATGGGCAACATATGATGCGACTCCCCTTGGGAAGTTATGTGGTATCGTATAAATAAAACTTTTAACACTGACCGTGGAACTCGAAACTACCCCAGGGTGCCCAGCAAACCTGTAATCCTTGAAAAAAAAACACCGGGAATTAGAAAAAAAACTTAAAAAACCGGGAATTCGATTTGAAGACGGATTTACTGTTATTTTTAGATTTATCGCCAACTATATTTATCGCCTCGCACATTCACATTCGTCATCGTATTAAGTAAAGTGCGGTGCTGGACTTGATGTTCCCAAACTACGATAGAATTTGTATGGATGACAATGCGCCATGTCACCAAGACACATTTGTTTGAAAAATATTCTGGACAATTCGAGCAAATGATTTGTGTTGTGTATTCAGGAATAACCGAGGAGGAAAGCACAATAGTCCGTACACTTTGCAACTGTTTAATTGTCCACCAATACAAATTCCAAGAATAACTATGTACAAGCCAAAAGCCAGAAGGTGTCCCTATTGACCGCGTAGTTCAACCAAGCCTTCAGAGAAATCACATGTAACTGCGCACAGTACTGTACCGCTGTCACCGCTGTACGGGTCACAACGTCGCACTATCATTTGCGCCAACTAAACAATTTGTACTGTCTGCCCCAGCCTGGAGAGCACGCGGATTTATAGTTCTAAAACCCGCGGAGCGTTTTGGCCTTCCTCTCTTGATTTGCCCGGGCGAGTAGCAGAAGGGGCGGATTGCCGCGTCACGTTCCAATCTGCCAACTGGCGGCGCTCTCCCGCAACTCTCCTACTGCCGAGCGCCGCCGGGAGAACGCCACGCTGCGGTCGACCTGCTGGGCGGGCGTCAGCGCGCTGCAGGGCTCTGCCATAGCAATTTGGTCACCCACATCGTCCGACATTAATCCCATCAAACATTTATGGAGCATAATCAAGAGGTCAATTTCTGTACATATCCTGCACCGGCAAAACTTAATTAAAGGCGCCTGTAGAGGCAGCATCGCTGAATATTTCTGGAGGGGCCTTCCAACGACTTGCCGTCTGTACTTTGACGGAGCCGTGCTTTGCAGCGTTTGGTAGATTTGGTAACATTGCGGTGGTCCAAGTTGCAGCGGGTACACTCTGGATGCGCCCAGGTGTCTCGTATTTCCGTATTCGTTGTATGTACGTTTTGAGAATAAATCTTTGTGACAGTTGTTTCTTATTTTCGTGAATATTAATTTCACCGTTGGCAAGATTTATCATTATTTCCAACTCGTGGATGAGAAATTATTAAAATTTCAAAGCTGAGAATTCATCCTACAACGGTATGATTGCCGCACGCTGATCAACTGAAAAAGAAAAGGACACGCATTTAATGTACTTAGCTGCTACCTGGAACGTAAGAAAAGCAGACATAAGAACATAAATGTTGCCTACCTGCCGCGAATTTCGCCTAGAAACCATTTCAGGAATTATCTCAAGACTTTAGGAGAGTGACATGGGCTTACATCGCCTACGAAACAGGAAAAGAAGAACAGAATACACATTCATCGGCGAGAACTCTATGCGGGGTGCTGGAGGTCATTGCCGCGGGGTCGATATTCTACAGAGAATTACTTAGCGTGTTTTGTAAATACATTCCCAGCGGAAGCATAAAGTTCGTCACATCAGCTCACAGGCCTTAAACAATAGTAAGTAATTAGCGAGGTTGTTTTCAGGAAACTCATTGAATATACCCCCTGTTTACCAAAATATTTTTATTTGGTTACTTCATAGGGAGCAGTTCCATCTGACGAGGAAAAACCTACATGTCAATTCGTGAACAATCATTTATCGGGTCACCGAAGCAGGCTATCGTTAGCTAGTGCTACCCAAAATGAAACTCGTGGAAGCATCAGTTCGAACTTCAAGCCTAGAAAACAATAACAAAACAACAACAATCCAATAACAAAATTTAATAAAAGACAATGGAGATATTTTTTTGAAAATTTGGGAAACGTCCCGAGTGCTTCTTTTAAAGTACTTCCAAAATTAAAATATCGGTTTCAAATTCAATAGTCCGTGATATCAGCGAGATTGATTGCGGAATATCAATTTCGGAGAAAATCGGTTAAACGGTTTAGTGCTGTTCACAGACGGACAGACGTTCGCCGTCATTCAAGTTTTCAGTATCAAGGCCCTAAAAACATGAATTTGGTTACACCACGTGGTAGAGAATTCTTTTCTAAATTTAGTGACTTGTTCCATAGAGTTTTTCGTTACCAGGGCCCTGTAATATGAGTTTCTCAGCCGAAAATTGCCGTTTATTTGTATAGCATTATTCAACTTCCTCTCTACTGCGTAGGAAGAAAATGAAAATACGAATTTTATGTTATGACACCCGTTTTCAAATATTTTACAAATGTTATTATTAACAACTCTAAAAAAGCCTTTTAATGCTTACCCCTTCATGCACCAGTCACTAAGCGGGTGGGACCTGGACGGTGGGACCTGGAAATGGAAATGTGATTAAGCTACGTATTAATTTTCGGTAATAACTCGGGCCAAGAAGTGTGTTTATGCGAAACATAAACCCTAAACAAACGTGAGAGTTCTTTCAGGACTCTTTCGCTTGGGTTAGATCTGATGGAACAGAGCACTGTTTGTATTCCTAGGTCATTCAGCGATTGTTGCCGAAGATCACACGTAAACTGCGTGCCATTGTCACTAAGGACACGCTGATAGGTTCCACATTCTTTGAAGAAACCTTGCACTAAGTGTTTTAAACAAGATTGCAGTAGGTTTAACAACAGGAAAACACTTAACATATTTGGTAAATACATAAATAACTACACAATTGTGGTTCAGAATTTCGTTCCCAATTATTCTGAACCGGGACGGTTTAGCGGCCATCGTGAAGAGTGCGGATGGTCAGAGACCTGAGGCGCTGAAGCGGGTGCTTGAGTGGAAGCGTTTGGACTGTGACCGCCATTGGAATTGGTCTGGTTAGTCGCAGGCGGTGGGAGAGGGTTCTTGACCTGGTGACTGCCGTGGAGAAAACCCTCGAGACTGATTGTTATTACCATTACGCGGCCTGGCGGTCGTTAGGGTTCTTCGCAACAAAAGCCCCGTCCCGCGACCTACTTAACTGTGATGGGAGCTATTTCGATATGAAATTATTATAATATTATTTGGTGACGCCACAGTATCTATGCGAGACTATGCCGTTTCGCGCATTGCACAACTTAAACAATGTAAACCTACACCTACTGACGACGAAATGATGTAGCTTTTAACACAACACTATCCGTACGTCATACAAAATCTCCTTAAAACTAGTTATGTGAGAGATCTCGATCAATTTCAGATTTTACTAGGCGATTTTGACCAAACTAATTTGCAATTTGCATCTTATCAAAGCAATAATCAAAAATCATCACACACAGAAAATCACCCCCCCCCAAAAAAAATTGAAATAATATTCAGCCGCCCCCCCCCCTGCGTCAACAAGAAAGAAAATAGCCCTCCATGAAAGTCCCTCGCCAAAAATGTTGTCTCTAAATGAAAATAGTACCTTTAACAGCCCCAGATAAAATAGTGTGTCAATTCCCTTGGTTTTACCTCGCTTCCTCTCCTAGTTTTCAGTCAATCTGGAGGACGGGGAGGAATATTTTTAGTTATATCGTCCTGTATTTCATAGAAGAAAGTGGCATAGCTCAATCTGTGAGCAGACCAAAAAATTCAGATGCTGTGGTTTCATATCAAAATACGGAAATGGAATGCGATTTGCGATTTTTGTTATGTTAGTGATTAGTTGATGTCTCTTGTTTAGAGAATGTTGAGAGATTAAGTTTCCACCAGTTGGTGAAAAGTGTTCATTGAATGTGTCAGCTATTTTCTGTAGATTTGTAAAGGTTTGTTTTTGTAGCTAAATTCTATATTGTTATTATGATGCTATTATGAGTTGATAATGTTGTCTTTTTAATGTCCTGCACAGCTTTTCTTTTGTTATGTGCGTTTTCAATATACTTTTCATTTGTTACATTTTTTATTCGATACGTATGATTTCTTTTTACTTTCTCTCGCTCACTTCGTAAGAAGAGAAAATTACGTCCTACTCGTGCGCCGGAAACAGCGAATTTTCGGCAGAAAATCCCTTATTGCTGGGGCCTTGTAACGAAGTGTGGTAAAACCTGTTGCTAAGCACAGTAAATTACTTCCTCTAACACGTGGTGTTGCCAGAATCCGTTTTGTGGGTCCTTGATACGGAAAAATCGATTGACGGCAAAACGTGTCTTTGGGCAACGAGAGCGTCTAAATCGTTCAGCCGATTTTCTGCACAGTTTATATTCTCCGATCGATCTGAACGAACTCAAGGCTTTGGAGTTTCAAACCCAATATTTTGATTTTTGGCGGTACTTTACATGAAACCTCAAAAAATTCAATTTTTTAAAAAAATGGCACAAAATTTTTGGATCAAATTTTGCCCTCGGATAGCATAAAAAAAGCTGCAAAGAGAATCGTACAGGCCTCATGATCATTAAAATCCCTGATTTTTCGAAAATGACAAAAGTTCAATTTTTGGGGCGTATTCCAACAACTATAATATTGATGATAAAGATTTTTTCCTTAGTGAAATCTGTTCTTTAAAGGCGTCTTAAAATACGAACATGTTCAATTTTTCGTAAATATAAGTTGTTTTCGTGTAATTTTGTGTTTCATACAGGCAATTTAATTTTTTAACAATTTTTTCTGAAAACCTGCTCCAATTTTTTTCGTTAAATTGTGTCCTCATTTGTACTCAAGGGACGGCAAAAAATATGGTGCTGGTCCATTTTCGGCCAAAGCTCCTTTTTTCGAAAATTGCAAAAAGTTAACATGAAAGCTACAAAATTTAAGATAAATGTTATTGCCGTAGACGAAATCAGTTGTAAAATATCATGTTTTTAAAAAAGGTCATGTACATTTTTTGAAAAATCGAGAATTCGAGTAATTTGTATCCTAAATATATGAAATTTCTATATTTTCTGAAAGAAAAAAAACGCTCAATTTTTTTTCAAAACTTTTTCAATGGATAGAAAGAGGGACGCTTAAAAGAATGGCGGGTGTCTCGTGTTCGCATAACTCTCTAAATTTAGAATTAATGCTAGAAAGTACATGTTGTTTTAGCTCCGCTAGTTTGAGAATTAAACTTGATGGTAGAGATAGAAACTTGACAGTGTGAGCTTAACGAGCTGAAGTGAATATAAGTATTCAATCGTTTAAATTCATGTACCAATTTTTTTTATTATGAATCCTCTTATGCTATGGAATATAAAGAAAATATTATTAAAAATCTCATACCAATTTCTTCAATTTATGATTTGTCAATAATTTAATTAAGTGTAACAAGTAGAAAAAAGAATTTTGAAATTGAAATTACTAGTTAGTAGCATTTTAATCCCTTATTTTGTTTTTATTATTTTCCTAATGAATAGACTAAATAATCAAGAAAAAGTTTCAAATGGATTAGATCATTGTAATCTTCGAATTATTTCTTTAAAAAAGGTTGAAATGAAGAATTTCCTTCGGCATCTTGGAATTTATCGTTTCCAGAATTTAAAACAATTCCGTCGCTCAGAGTGACGTGCGTCATGCCCGCGATTGAAGCAAGACGCTCGAGCTACAACACAAGTCAAGACAAAATGCTTTTCTAGCCAGGAAACGCGCAGAGACAACTCACGTCGCCAAGAGCGCTCGTGTGCCTTTCGCAAAAGATACAGCGTTAATCTACCACGCGCGTTGAGTGACTCGTGTGCGCAGCAATCGACGTAGCTGGCGTTATCAGCTGCGTCGATGGCTGACGGGGAGCCAAATCAACTCACCGCAACGTTCGTGTGGCATATACCTTACATTCTTCTACCAATGCACATTGATTATTTTTTCTACCTTTTTAAATATCTCTGTTATGTCATGAAATGAAATGCGTAGCTACTCAATAATGATTTTCGCTGTGTTTAAATCTTGCCTCCCTGTCACATATCGCATTCTTCCAATGGCTGTGGCTGCCATTGATCCCGTTGCGCGCCACGCGAATGGGGTTGCACCGCTGGCTAGCAGTCCATGCTGACTTGGGGAGATTGAAATTATACCATTAACACCATTGTGAATATATGGAAACTGACAAGACTGACAAGAAATGTAGTAAAGGCAGGAAAAACGCAAAATTGCGGGTTCGAAAAAGTGGGGTTTTACTGTATGTACATTAAGGAAAATGTAAACACTGCATGAAATTGTGCTATATTTTTATAATGCTATTCCTGATAATACTATTGGTAATGTTATAAAATGAAATGGCAAAAAAGTTTAATGTATGACTTTCAACATAGTATAATTTAAGGATTTTTTTGACTTGTTAAATACTCTTTAAATGAGTCGATGGAATCAATTTATAGAACTTTGTTTAATGGGTATAGAAAAATTATTACAATAATTTAAAAGAACTAAACGAAATATTATATATATATAATTTCATTTTGTAATATTTTTAATATTATCAGAAATTGAAAAATAACAAAAGAAATGGCAAGAACATATCAAGAGGAAGAAGATAGTATGTTACCCACAAAAAGTCCTCAAATACAAACCAAGAGGAAGAACAGGCGCTAACTGTCCAAGTCCACTTACTGTCAGTTGACAAGATCAAGAACAAACCAAAGGAACAGGCCACCTGACCTATGTCTTAAACGTTCATGATGATGATGATGATGATGATGATAGCACATTTTTTTAACATTAAACGATACTTCTTTCTACTCACATCATGAAATCTCCAATGTATTCTGAAAAAGATACATGAAAGCACTCAATAAATGAAGACATGATGATAAAATTGGCTTTATACTTGCAGTGGATATAGATAGCATTCCATTCTATTACGCAGTGACGGCTGGTGCCCCAACAGACTGAAGGTTGCATCTCCATCAAATAACAGAAAAGTACTTTCCAAAATTCATAATATGGATATATAATAAAAAACGTAAGCAATTCAAATAATTAAAAGTAAGTTAAATGAAAGTCCATATGGAAACATTACTTATATAATTGTTGTCGTGTCCGTTCAGGCATATACACCTCCCACGCACGTGGTTTCTTTGAGTTTCACTGGGCACTTAAGTTCGACTCCAGCACATTGCATGACACGTCTTACACAAATAAAATTATTTTATTTCGAAAATTTCACTACCCTGGTATGTTTTTTAATAAAGATCCTTACACACACTCGCGCTCGTATTCCTTCCACCGCTCTCCTTGCAGACTCCTGCAAGAGGAAATATTGTCTACCAAGAAAGGGATTTCCATCCAGAACGGCCAACTTTACACAAAGAATTCATCAAGGGTATATTTTAAATCAATAAATCTAATATCAAATGAAAACAAATTCTCTAAACATTATAAATAATGCTTTAAATATCGTCAATAATTGATTGAACTTGTGCACTTTCAATAACAATCGAAATTCATAAAATTACGTTGCTGCGAGTCGGACGAAGGCAGAATATTGGGATTCCCCAGAGACTCCCTCGGTCCCCGCGCAGCGCTACACAGCGCCACCCACGTGATTGCTCAACCAAAAGGGCCTATGTTTGCCGTGTTAAATCAAAGAGCGCGGTGCACCGGAGAGAGCGGCACTTGAACTCTCTTTGATTTCAAAATTATTTCATATACATTGATATTTCTGTAATATCTTTAATATTGAATTTCAGTAAAAGGAAAATGTATCTTATTGATCTTTTAATATATTATATCTTTTTCGATTATCTGGGGGTTGTGCAACCTAAGCACGCCATTGGTATTATATCATTTTCATACATCTGCATCACCGATTGCATTTTTACACATTTGTGTTACTTATTGCAAAATATTGCTTCATTTTCACACCTGTGTTATATTATCTCCTATGTAATATTCATGCCCCTGCTGTGTTATCTCTTGCATAATTATATCATCTATTGCATACACCCATTGAATCTTGTAGACAAAATCTGCGAGAAAATTTGATCTCAAGACGTTGAGAAAGGTAGGCCTTATGATTTCAACAAAACTCAATACTTTGAATGAGTGTGTATAAGTGTATAAGTCGTTAAAATCACAAAGAATTGGAAAAATAAGTAAAATGTCAAGTTTATGATATACAAGCATCATTTACGATGTGGCCTATGGTCCTCAACAGACCTCAATACTTAAAATATAGCAAAATGAACTATCAATATTTTATTGTACACAAATAACTTAAAACTAGCTAAAAATGTAATATTTCAGACTTTTGTAACATTTGTTTATTTCACGGTTCAAACTACTTGTACTGGGTCTCAAAATGTGCTCAACAGTCCTGAACGCATAAAAATTGCTAAAAAATCGAGATATTTTAAGTAAAACGTATTAAAATATCCTATAAATGGTTTAAGATGTCATAAAATTTGTAAAGAAAACTGGGATTTTTTGAAAAATAAAATAAGCTAACTACTAATGCGGTCTGGAATACCCTATTCATATACTACTCAGAGGATAGGTCAATTTACAGTAGTAATTTGCGGTACTGAACCAAGATATCAATTTTCGTCTTTCATGAACAAACACAAACTGATGGGAAAATTATAGTTCAGAAGGGATGGTATATTTTTCAATGTTTAATAGGTGGTTTTCACCAATATATTTGCGATCCTCATAATAAAAAAATATGTACAACCTACTGCATGTAAAAATTGCGGAGAAGGTTAACATTTTAAAATTTTGTAGATACGTGTGAATGACAAGTGCCAATATAACAGAAATTATTTCAAGAAATGTTATTTATTAACATTTTAAAATTTCCGCGTTACGTAGGTACGTGTGAATGACAAGTGCCAACAGAACAGAAATTATTTCAAGATATTTTACTAATTTTTAAGTTATTTAGTGAATTTTAATGTTCTAAAATTAAAAGGTACATATATTTTGAGAAATAATATGCTTTGCGTTTCGTTTTTGGATATAACTAGGATGTCATTTTTGTTTTGTTTGTTTTTACGTGTTTGTAACTCGTAAGATTTTGGTGACTGGAGATGCGCGCGAGGCTTGGGGGTTAAGTGAAGGCCCAGCGTTGCCCGCACGCAGATCGGCCAAGGGCATGGCCAAGGGTTGGCTTGGCTACCGGCGTGTGTTGCTTTTGTGGGAGGGACTGAATAAATTTATTTCCTTCTGGCACTTTTATATGTCGCTGTAGTGTTGTGGGGTTTTGCGGTATTTTTAATGTGGCTCTACTTTCATTTGTAATTTGAAATTAAAAATAGTTACTATCTGTTTATTTGGCCGATTGTCGCGTGGAAATTTAAGTGGGATTTTCAGTGGATGAGATCAAACAAAAATCGGAATGAAGACCCAAAACGCGTTCTTCAATTTTGCCAAAACCGATCGGTGTAAATGTGCTTTTTGTTAGGAATGGATCTCAGTCGTGTAATGTTGAACACAAAAACGTATATAATGAATAACTGTAGTGGTTTGAAGAAACATAAAAGGTGGTGATATGAAGTACACGGCTTCTTACTACGTTTTTATATGTTAAGTGAAATACGAAGATGCCGACAAATACGAATATGCGTCGAGCTAAAGCGAACCTTATGAAATCTGCTATTCACTCGTACTTGAAGCGCCGTCGTTATTCTGTACGTAGCATTGAAATTGCATTCAAACCGTCGTAAAAAAATATGAATTGCGAACAATAGCAATTAATTTCTGATAACGATATTGCTGTATTTGTGTTTGGTGTTTGCCGCCTATCATTAAAATTGCGTGTTTGCCTGCAGGATTCTGAGCAGAACTTCAAGCAAGAGTACGTCTTCTCAGCCCATTCATCTCAGCAGATGGCTATAATGGGCATAGTTGATAAGGAGCTAACACCAAAAAATACATTTAGTCATATTGCAAATGACACAAGGCAGGTGGAACATCAGTTCAATAGGTATGGATCAAAATTTACTATAATTGTATGCTAGTTTGACATCATGTATATGTTTCCCTCCCATTTTCCTTGTATATTTACCAAGTGAATGTACTGTAATCATTGTCAAGTTTGCATGCTAATGCTTGTGGTGTGTGTGCAGTGCTTTGGTGTGTTTTCATGTGAAGCGTTGTACTTGTTCCTTTTCTTACTGTGGTCTATTTTCTGCTATTTCTTTTTTTTTTTTTGATGTCCATTAGGCTGTGTTATTTATTAATAATTCATGCCAGTTGTGTACCCCTTTGTATGCATTCCTTGATCTTTTGGATTTTCTTATACTTCTAGTAGAGTATTATTTAAATCAAAGATTCAGGTACCTGTGTGTGTAACACTTTAGACCAATCCAATGAAAAATACTCAAGAAGAAACTTGTTAAATTGTTATGTTAAAACTTGATTTTATGTACTACATAAAAAATGCAAAATATATCTTATCAATGTGATATTGCATATATCTGATATTTGCTGTTTATATCTAATCAACATTCCAGTGAGAACAGTTTTTAAATTTTTGTTTCAGTGCTTTTTTCCTTAAATTTCTCTGATTTCAATCCAATTGGCTATAAATTTGGATCATTGTCTTTCTGGTTCATGATTTTATGCAAATACATGCCTATTTCCATTTCCTGATTTTCAAATTCAGTACATGTTTACGTAATCACACATTTTGAAGTTCACCATTTCTGTGTCCTAAGAATCTAGGGATTAAATCAACTGGAGTATGTTCATGTTAATCTAGTAAAGTTGCAGGTTCTACTGATTTCATGTTTGTTTTTTCACCTTCTTTCTCTTCAGCCATCTGCAACATATCAAGATATTGAAGGAGATTAGAACGTGAACTTGACACTTATAATTTCTAGCATTATCCTCTTTTCATTTTTATCACAATTTTTTTTTTATACTTCTTACTAGATTTGTTCTTGGGAAGGGTGAGGGGAATCATTTTAATCTGGGGAAAGAAATGTAGATGACCGATGGAAATTGTTTTCAATGATTAATTTAGAAACTACACTTTTGTGGATGGAATTTCTGTCTAGTTTGCAATTACACATTCCTATTTATATTATTAAGGGAATAATTAAAATTTGGGAAAATTACATTTAAATTGTTTATTGGGGAGCTCAATTGTAAAGGATGTTCAAGATATTAATGTGTTTTGTGGTTGATTAGGCAAAGTAGATTTCTATTCCAATGGATGAAGCAAAATTAATTTTTTTTTTTTGTTGCTTCACACTTTCTCTGATAATTTTACACTTGCTATTTGTCATAAAATTTCCTGTGATATTGCAACTTGGTCAGATATGGGGAACAATTAAAGTGTGTGGGAGGTCTTCTCTGATATATTTGCCTTTCCTAGTGGCAGCTCAACCAACATCAGTGGCGATTAGTGTTAAAGCTGTCCTTTAAGTCTCTGGTGATTGGGAGGTCAGTTTTGATATCACCAGCTGCCAGAAATTAGCATGATACAGTTAATGATGGCAAGTTTGTAGAGCCTGGAGGAATTGAATTTGTGGGCCAATTGCTCCTATCAGTGGTTTCCTTGAACACTTCCAGGTGAATGTTGGAGCGTCATCCTAGAATATGGAGCAGTGACCTCTTGTGATCTTCCTTCTGTATCTTGTTACCTTTTCCCTTCCTTGGGCAGAGCGATCACCCTCCCTTGAATGGCCCATCCCCCTGCCATTGATGTAGGCAAGGTGTAATGTTGGAGGTACGCCAGGGCAAAACAAAGAGGAGTTGCACTGTGAATAGTGAGAATATACTACTCAGAAAGACCTGTTTTCACTTGTTCTTCATTAGATCTCCATTTCTGAATTAGTTATGAACAAATAAAAACTGAACTATAATCCTTTAATTGTATTAATTTATTTTAAAACTTAATTTAATTTTATTTTACCAGATGGACCTGTTCGAGGCTTCATCATAATTTGAAGATAGTCTCCTTGCACTCTCCTCCCTTGCATTTTATTGCAACTACTATATTTTAGATCATGAAATCCCATTAAATACCAGCTAGAATTAGGACAACTGTGACCGTCAAATTTTAGTGTTTTTAGGTCTATCTAGAGATCTGAAGATTTTATTTTTTCAATCTTCTGGTCTGCTCAGGAATTTGCTGAGATAGCCACATCCCCTGTTCAAACTTCCTTCTAACAATGGTAAGATTTGCCATGTTGTGAGCCAATTAATGTCCTGTCTGGATCTTGAAATTGGAGAATACTGCATACTTTCTGCACAGATGCAGTATGGTGGCCACTTTGTTACTTGTGTTGTTTGAAATTGATCAGTTCAATCTTGGCTACATACACTAATTGAAATTCACAGTTTCTTCTCATTGTTTGCAGTCATCATTTGCCATCCTTGACTGTGATATCTGTTGTGAAATGCCTTGGTTCTTATTGCCTTATCTTGTGCTGCTCGGAGCAGACCTTCAGTCTCTCTTCAACAGACTCGTATCAATGCCATTCTGGTGCTCGGAGAACCCCAACCGAGGAGCAATAATGGACTTGTGAATGAATTGCAAAAGGAGAAATGTATATGTAAATGATTAATGTATGAAAATATTTTAAGTTTTCAAGTATTGTGTATTTTGATCATTCACTACGCTTACAGTTCTTTCATTCTTTTTTGAAGAAATTGTATAATGTTCACTATGTTGCTCAGAATTCAAAACTCTTCTTTACATTCACAGATACTAAAATAAAGTTGCAGCAAGAGGACCTGAGTTTCCACTAAGTGTTTATGCGTGATGCTGGTTTGAAATTGTTTAGTAAAGATCCAGTAATGAATTGAAAGATGAAACTGTCACTTATGGTTAAGAAATGTTATAACAATAAAAGCCTGAAATGAGCAAATAACTCCAATCAGGTCCATTTCTGACCCTCCTTCCTCCCTCGACCACGTGGACACAGCCTTTGGGAGAGCACTCCCACTTCCCAGTGATGTCCCGTATGGACTGCTGCTGCTGTTTCTCCTTTCTGTTGTTAAGCAGGCATGACCCCCACCTTCATGATACTCTCACGCATCTCACTTCAACTGTTGATTTACTCTGTTCGAAGTGGCTTTTATCAGCAGAAGTCCATAGCTTCCAGATCTCCGGGAGAGAGAGCCTGTCAACATCATGAGCAGTATGAGACGTCAGTAGACTTCTGGTTTGGCTCTTAGGATTATTCTGCTCTGCCTACCACCAGTTTGTTATTCCAGTCGTGATGTTCTCCTGGTTACCAGTGTTAATCGTTTCTTAATACTCTGGATGAGATTGATTCTGAGGGGATCATACGCATGTTTTATTCTCAAAGGCACAGTTTTTAATTTGTTGGTGGCAAGCTATTATTAGTTTTGTTGTTGTTGTTGTTGTTGTTGTTATTATTATTGTTTCGATGGTGTAACAGACTGTTATACCCAAGTTTGCATGTTCAAATCTGATTGAAGCCATGAATTTTTAAGGGTGAAGAAATCCTTCATATGCCTTCCTTTGGAGTCAAATAAAGCAGACTGCCCCATGAAGTCAATTTACTGCATGTAAAAGATTCTCAGGCCTAGAAGATGCCTCTTGAGTTAAATTCAAATCACCTGTTTTGTCGCCTGAGTAATGCCTTCTTTCTCTGCTAGATGGTGATTGTGCTAGAGGAAGTAGAATGTTTGTGGTGAGACGGAAGAGCAGGCCTCATGGTCTGAGTCTTGCCTCATAAAATAAGGCATCATTGAATTTAATTATTTCAATATCTGCAAAGCCAGCATTGATGTATGGATCAGAAACTTGGATAGCGAGACCAATGAAAATTAGAAGCAGTGCAAATGAGGATTTTAAGACTGGCTCAAGTACCAAAACTAGACTGAAAGAGAAATGAAGAAGAGATAAGATTTGTTCAACATTCTGTAGGATATTCACCGCACTGAAAACCTTGTCACCAATATTGAAACACATTAAAGTTCTCCATTGTCTGTGTTGGTGATTTTATTTCGTGTGCCTCTTCATTACCTTCTCCCAACATGTCTTCTTGGTACATCACCTTTAGAAGTCACAATATCTGTGTCTTTGATGAGTGCCTATAACGAGATCAGCTTCAACACTAAGAAAGGGCCTGTAGTCTTCTTCTTATGATAACAAATTGTGAAATTCTGACTGTGCGTCAGTAACAGGGTTTCTTGTGATGAGCAGTGCCACTCGTCGCAAGTTACATTTGACTGAATCTGGCCTTTCAGAACGGATTGCGATTGTTTCTGGCTTGACAATGTTCCATTGCTATCCAGCAACACAATAGAATTAAGTAAATTTGTATCATTGTATTGCTTGATTCAGAATTTCTCAGTACTCTCTGAAGACTTTCTGTTGAAGTGCTTCACGTTTTTAGTACTCCGTGATCTATTGCAGTGACAATTTTAAAGTGAGTCAGGTGGGAATGTCTTAAAGAAGCACCTCTAATTTTTTTTCGAATTTTTTGGATATGTGGGGAAGTTATCCGTTTTTTCATTAATTAATTTCATTACAGTAATTTTCATTTTATTTTGTATATTTTTATTTGCCACCTTTTACATCTGAACAATAGGCAAATCTTTTCACAAAGTTTTACAATGGCATGTGAAGGAACTGGCATTCAGTCCTTCATGGATTCAGTTTCTGTAATTGACAAATGTTAATAGTATACATTACTAATATAACATCGCAAAACAAATATAATTTTAGAGTATGATCATGTACGTTGCATTTAATGATCAAACCTATTTAAGAGATCCAGAGGATGAAATCTGCACAATTTTTTTGTGTTTTGGGTATTCTCTGGTAAGTGTAATGCTAGGTAATTTGGGTGATTTTCTACGTGTTTGTAATATTTGTTGGAACTGAAATGTACTTCTTGGTATATTGTGGGTACAGTGGACCTACAGAATACAACTTTGGAGGACTGTGGCCAACTTGAACCTAGAAATCCTGCAGCAATGTCAATAAAAAACTTCAAGAAAAGAAAGTATAATGTTCCTCTTGAACCTTTTTGTCTATTTCCTGTAGCCAAGGGTAAAAAATTACATTTGACGTTCATGCTTTGTGTGTGCATGCATGCGTCAGTGTGTGTGTGTGTGTGCGAGTTTATTTTCCAGTTATTGACATATGCCAAAACTTTCTTAATTTTTCTTCCTCCTACTACTCGAACATTTTTCATCTTTAAACACTAATGTTTTCTCTGGTAAGCATTTGAAATTCATCATCAGCATTGAATACACTTTCTGGTTTGTTGTTCTTCAGCAGTCCAGGTAGGACTACTGAATTTTCCAACCCTCCTCTACTTGCTGGTAATTACTCAATCAACCTTTCCCCTAAAGGAGGCTTACACTGGAATTTTCTTGTCACCTGTGCGCTTCACCCTAGCTGTAACATTACTTCTTCCAGCTGCGATTTCTTCGTGAAGGCTTCAAGTCTTTCCCATTCTGATGCAAAAAAAGTCTTGCCTTTCAAAGTGTGTGGTGTGTGTGGTGGTGTGTACTTGGCGTGACAGCCCGTGAATTGGATCAGGCTTACTGGAAACGACCCTGCCTCGCAGCCATAGGTTAAGGGGGTACGTGTTGTTAGCATGTAGACATGCCCTCATCGTATTCTGGTCTGCTCAACTTGAAAAGTGAATCATCACATCATCACACAGCAACTATACTGGGACATTGCTAGGAAAATGCACACAATAGTCTTGACTTGCCTGGAAATTTAACCCGGGGCTGCGTAGTGGAAAGCGAGCATGCTAACCGAGAGCTAGCCATGAGCGTAGGGGGTGTACTAGCTGCGATACCAGGTTCATTTACATTTGATTTCTCATATTTTATGTCTTCTACCACTTCACAAATAAATAAGTTTTTGATTGGCGTTAATGTTCTTGCATCATATATATCAGACTACATCATGAGTTAAATATACACATCAGGGTGACTGAATTCTGGAATCACAAGGGAGTTAAAATGTAAAAATTTTACAGGGAAACAGCTGTCAGAAAAAAGTGCAATTGACAAGCCTGAACCATGTGAAGAAAGGAATGAAAAAATTATATATTGATGTGATGCAAGAAATAGTAAGATAACGCGATGGATTTAAAATGCTGTGTGTAGTTATCAGCAAAATTATATAAGGGCTCTGTAAATAAACAGCAGCAATATATACCGCTTTTGAGAAACTGATAATGAGAATTTTGAGGAAGTGGTCTTGTTTTGCATAATTCATTTTTGATTGGTTTGTATGGTCTGAATTCTTGTGTATTATTGGCAAAACTTTTATTAGTGGTTTAGTCTGTGTAATGAGTAGAAATGAAATATTGACCCATATTTTGTTATAACATTCATATTGTCATCCGAACATCACTTTACCTATTACCTGTGTAATATACACAAAGCTAGGTTGCAAGCTATTACCGATTTCTAGAAATGATTGCAGAACTTGCATTCTGTAGCGCAATGCTTAGAAATAAAATTTGGTGTGTTCTTTTAATTTTTAAATCATTTTGTAGCTATATAAGTGTTTGAGCCTTCTTCGAATACCATCAAATGGTAAGAAGAATGGTCTGCCCGGGTAAGACTAAAACAGTTACCCCAATCAAAGAAAAGTATTTTTTATTTATTTATAGGATTTACAAAACCAGCAGGATAGGTCCCTTTATGAGCTTATTTAGTTACATTATAAACATGTAAATAAGGTGTGCAGTTCTGTTTCAAAGATGCTGCATAATTTAACACTTTAATTGACAAAGTAAAAGTAGTTAACAAAAATATCAATTTCTCCTGTTTAATTTGAAGTAAAATCATTTGCTAGTGGAGTAATTTTATTCAGCCTAGAGTAACATAAGAATCTATAAGTGGACGCAGTCTGGTAAAATGGTCGATAAGTATATGGGACATGATGGCAGCAAGATACTTTCATGAACGTGAGGACTACCAATTACATTCCAAAAAACTTTAAGAAATAACATGATCATAGCCTAATTCCTCTTCCCACCAAGAGAAGCAAAATGAAACTTCGTTCTCAGGTGCTCACTGTCAATGCATCTCAGTGGCTACATCCTAGATATTTCAAAAATCTACGTGACACCTTTCATGTAGATCATCTGCAGACCCTTGCTACCAGGGTACAAGGTTACAGCAGCATATTCTAATTTAGATCTAGTGAGCAAAGAAAATAACTTGTACCACATTAGACATGATCGGAGTGTTTAGTTTCACAAGAAAACCAATAAATTTATTGAAATGAATAATTAACTCCGGAATGTGGTATTTAAAAGATGGTGTAATTTTTTACCATCAACTAAGATCTTTCATTGTAGACAGATTCAAGGTAACACAGGTTTATAACATAATTAAATGAAATTATTTTCTCTGTAGAATAGCATAACTACGTTTTACGGGATTTAAAGCTAGTTTATGTGGTTCACTACATTAATGGAATAATTTCCGATTGCCTTGTAGTATCAAATAGCCATATCCAAATTTTATTGGGCGAAATAATTCCATATCGTCAGTGTACGAGAGTTAAAAACATTATAGGTCATGATAAATCATTTATCACAATAGTAAATAAATGTGGACTCAAATTATATATAAATATATAAAGCCCTGCGGGGCACCGGTATTTGAATAAAATGGAGATGGCTGATAGCCCTCTTATGGTACTATGTATGCAATTCAAGGTACGAAGATAATAGATATTTATCTGGCAAGCGCAATAATTTGAACTTCATATACGTCATGATGAAGTATATCGAAGGCTTTAGAGTGTCTGTCTAGATGACGTCAATCTGCTCATGTTCAGCATGAAGAGGAGATATTTTTTGTGATGAGGGCCGGCGAAACACAAATTTCCGATGTAATTTGTAAAAATCCGGTCATGTAATTTATTATTGTACTTACGGTTTTTTAATGAAAAACGTGATAACGGTATAAAATATGTAGTTTATTGAACATTTTTAATTAATAATTTATATAAACAATTTATTTCTATATATTTTGTATTTGCCAGTACCAGAAGGGATCACTTCTTCTTCCGTTTTTAAACTTTGAGGTTTTTCGAGGTTAATTCCTATGTTGTCGCAGGCTGCAGCGTGCTTCTTTCGCACTTGCCTGAAAGTTTCATGAGATAATATTCGTGCAACTTTTCTTGAACGATTACCTTGACCCCCCTCCCTTCTGCAATAAACAGTTGAAGGCAAAAGCTCGCAGCGGGCACTAATGACAACCTTCCAAGCATTGAAACTTCGTTGGCGCAAAACAGAAGCTAGTCAAAGCCAGTTGCTTTCATAGTGCAGAACCCCTGTTCAGATTTATTGTCAATATCGAAAGAAATGGCTGAGTCAGGTCCAGGTTCTTCAAGGGAGTCAACTAAAACTCCCGAAAAAGTTAAGCACAAGATGCAGTTTTGACTTTCATTTCACAGACGTTGGCATTACTTAAAATACTCTAGTGGCCGACTTTGTAACTAATACCCCCACTCCACCCGAAATCGTCAATCCATCGTTCAAGAAAAGTTGTACGAATAATACAATGGGACACAGCCAGATCGCCATAGACATTGGTCAATTTCGAAAATAATTTTTTCAACTGTTTGATGGCGGTAATAAGTGTTAAATTGGATTTTTTTCAATTTTTGTCAAATTCCAGGAAGGTAATTACCCATCTGGAATGTGTTCGCGTGGGTAGTACTACCCAACACTTGCCTTGGGTGTGCGAATGTAAATAAATTTGTCCCGGTCGATCACCGTTTCACGAGCCCACGATGAAGCGGAGGGGGGTTTGGTTTGAAAGAAGATAGTAGAATGTCATGCAAATTATTCTCGAAGATTTTCGAGAAGTTAGAAAAAAAGACTAGTGCATAGTTCTCAATCAAGCTCAGATCTCTCTTCAATACCGGACAAATTTTAGCCACCTTCACAAAGACGAATAAGAAGCGAAGGTGCCAATAACGGTCCTGTGCTAATGATAAATAATAGCTCTGCCCGAAAGGTTGAGCATTTTTACAAATAATCGATTCCTGATGACAAACTATTTGGCATTCAGTTCCACTTAGCAACATTTTTTCCAAAAATACACAATTTCCAAAATTTCTCAAATCAGTTGTAGCTTCACTCAAACTGCGATCCAAAGAACTAAAAAAAAGTAGCAAAATGATTTACATTAGTTTGAGGATCCAGCTGAGCGGAATTGTACTTGCACTTTTACCATCCATTTTAAACTGAATATTAATGTCAAGTGGGGTGATAAGCATGAATTGCATAATGAGCCTGGCAATATCAAGACGTCTGTCGCCACCAGGGGCGGATGTTGATGGCTTAACATTGCCAAAATGTTTGAACATGATGAACACCCGAAGCAGTTGGAGATGTTACTGAAGTAATCGAGACTTCTATTCAAGTACACTCAGCTTGCAAACTTTTGGTTTGGAGTGTTTTTGCCAGGAAATCTCTGACAAGAGTTATTCTGAAATCGGCCGAAACGACGGTGGCGCTGTCAGGACTCACAAACATAGGTTACATACAAAGGCTGACATTAGAATTACCCAGCCAAGAAATCAAATAGGCTACTCAGGAATCCTGTGAAGAACATTTGTTGCATCTCGTAAGTATTATTTGAAGCCAGCACCATTAAATTGGTATGAAAATCGATGAAATCAGCGAAAAACATTAAAACTAACGAGAAAAGGTAAAAAAATGACAGTCGAAATCGACCAAAAATGATAAAAATGAGTAATTTCCTTTGGCTATAATATAAAATTAAGTTCTATACTCAACAGCATTGTTCTAAAATGAAAGGAATAAATTCTCTCCCTAGTCATTACTATTCAGGACTAGGTTATATTTCTCAGCATTATAAAAGCCAGTCATAGTTAAGATCTACTGCCGCCTACAGGTTAAAGATCACTAACAAATTAAATCCAGTTTATTCAAATCGCTTGCAATCATAATCTTACCTTCCCAGATATGATTCAAAGCAACAAATTCATCAATCTTGTTATCAAATCTGTTTATATATATATATATATATATATATATATATATATATATATATATATATATATATATATATAGGGAGGGGGGAGAGAGATTTTTTATTTTAAAATGAAAAAGTTCGATTCCTAGGGCCGGTTGCATAAACGTTCGATATGGAATCCGTAGACGTATTAGTTCTATTAACTAGTCCGTAGCGGCAAAACGTGTTTCGAGACCACGGGTCTACAAATGAGCAACACGGCCGCCCTGCACACTGCTCCAGCTGTGCTTTGTTTAAGGTGATTGATGGTACTTGGCGTCCGTGTGTTGTGTTCTGTTTTGGTGGCTTTTACGAATTTTATTTAGTGTGTTTTGTGCGTTTTATGTGTATTTGTATGTGTTGAATATTAGTGAATTCTATATTCATACATTATTTTTACATGTATTGTGACGAGAAGTAAGGATTAAATTTGGTTATGATAATAGTTAACTTTTGCTATAATATTTTGTCTTCTTTCTGTTCTCAATTCTTTTTCTCCAAGCAGCTATATCAATCAACTTCCATCCAATGCTGATGTGTGGCCTCCCACCCCTTTTGACACCTTTATCCATGATACAATAAAGCCAGCTTGTGTCATGTACTGGTGAATAAATAAGCGCTATGAATGTAAACAATAGTTTTTTCAATTACGCTAAAATTCAAAGATTTGTAAAGAATAGTTCAGCCCACACTTCACCCTTTGTAGAATCATCAGTGAACTTCATTTGTAGTCATACGGCTGAAATATGGTTTATAATAAATAATAATTTTCAGTTATGAAACTATTTCTTTCCCATAAATAGATAACCAGTGAAGATTACAAAATTTATTGATGAACCAATGATGAAAACGTTTCATTGTAAGTGCTAGTATTAATATCAGTATTACAAATAAATTTTGAATAATTTAAATGATTACCCTCTTATTATTTTTTAAACTCATGACATATTGTAGTACATTATTACCTGGCCATATTTGGCAAATTAAATACCTTAATTTCTGGGCCCTACTTGTATTTATATGTTCTACTTAATTGTTTAGATAGCAAATTAATTATTCCTTTGTATTTCGAAGGGATTTGAATAGTAGTTTATTATTAATCATAATTTATTATTAATTGTATCAGCAAAACTTAATATTTAATGGAAGGTAAATTAATTTAATTAAATACAAATAGGCAATGGCTTATATAAATAATTTTTTTCAATAAGAACAAAAATACGAGAATTAAACAAAAAATAAATTAAAATGAAAATAATGAAATAAAACGAAATTGTTACTGAGACGCATTAAGAAACAACCAAAAACACCCCCATTAACGCAACACATCCTAAGAACGTGCAAACGCAAACGTGTTCAATATCGACTGTGTCGCTATCTATTGGTTGCATCTCGAAGTTCTTATAGAATCTATAGTTACAGATTCTCTAAATTTGCTTTATGCAACGGTGCACGTCCTATGGAACCTATAAATTATATTGAACCCTATGGAAGCTATGGAACCCATATGGAAACCTTTATGCAACCGGCCCCTATTATGTCAACATCGGGGATAGAGTTTGTGACAGATTACAAATTTAAACATGTATTTTATATTGCAAGAAAGACGCTACCGCTTCTTTTCCGAAGGTCGTCCAGCGAATAAAAACTGCACACAACGAACTAGTGATGCTAAAACAGCACGTATTTTCTCGCCTTTAGCAATGGTTATGTAATCATAGGACCACAATTTCTGCCCGAATTAACACATGTCATTTTTTATAAAACCTATTTGAAATCGTTGAACATTTGATGTGAAAATTAATTAATTTCAAACAATAGAGCTTTTTTTTCAAAACTTAAAATATATTTCAGACATTGGATTCATTGTAAAATGTGTGCAATGTATTCACGAACATATCCGATGCGTTTTTTAGCCGTACAATATTCTGCGTAAGCAGAATGCGAGAAAATAATTACAAAATTAATAAATAATTCGATACTGATAGTGTTAGCACACAAATGCAAATGGATCGCACAATATATAATAGTAATTATTACACACTAATATTATAATATTCTCAAAATATTCTCACGATAACACCCGAATTATACGTTACTATTTTTCTGAACTTTTAATGCTAAATGCTCTATACGTTTTCGCACCTAAGAAAATTTCCCCAAATTGTCTTTACTAATCGAAGAACAAAATTTAGTTTCCATATGCATTAAGAATTCGACATGTAAATGGGTTGGGGTAGGGATACCAGAATTTACGAAAATGTTCAGAGAATACAATTCTCCCCGTAATAGCCTCACTGTTCCTGTTTTTGACGTTAAATAAAAAGTATAAATAAAACAATGCCTCATAATGGTTGCATGTCAATGTTCAACAAAGAGAAGAATCCAACAGAATATCACATTTCATTAACTTATGTTGTTGCCGTTCAGTAATGAACTTCTGAAATAGTCTGTTGAAAACATACGCAAACTGTTGCGAATTGCGCGGCTCCAGTTGGTTGCAGAGGAATCCGCTTGATGCCGGTAGGTTTGCTCATATCACGTGATACGGCGCCACGTTCCGATTGCTAATATATTTGTTTATTAGCTACATGGTTTTTAGTGAAGTGATTTTTTCGTTTGGCGGATTTGAAAATTATTAACTGAAAGAGCTACAACTTGCTGTGAAAGTTTTGTTAAAGTAGGAAAATCTTCGACAGAAACTTTTGCTACGCTTAACACGGCTTGCGGAGATGGTGCTATGAAATGTACAGCATGTTTCATGTGGCATGAACGCTTTAAAGATGGTCGACAATCTATTGAAGATGATGAGCGTTCTTGACGTACTTTCACGTGGACAAAATGAATAGCCTGGTGGGAGCAAATCATATCAGCTGGTTCCTGTCACGAGATAGGGACTGGGATTTGAAGATGCGCCGCGATGCTGCGAAATTTGTGTCATTCTTGATAACGGAGCAAAAAAACCGTCGTGTTCAGCTTTGTCAGGAACCGCTTGATAGATTCATAGGTTATAAAAACGTCTTTACAAAATTCATAACCGGTGATGTATCATGGGTTTTGGGTTATGACATTCAAACAAAGGTCCAATCGTCCCAGTGGACGAGTGAAACGTCCCTCGGGTCCAAAAACGGTCGCAAAGTTCGGTCGGAGGGCAACGTAATGCTGCCATTCTTTTTATGCCAAAGGGTCCTTTTTATGCTCAGAAGGCTCCACAGTGAACCAAAATTACTCTATTGAAGTTGTGAAAGGTCTGAGGGACGCCACCCGTTGAAGAAGGCCAGAAATGTGGAGGAGTGGCGATTGGCTTTTCCATCATGACAACGCTCCAGCCCCATTCAGCCCTCACAACTCGTGGGTTTTTGGCTCAACCCACCTCCCTACTCACCTCACCGTACTCCTTGTGACTTTTTCTTCTTCCCCAAACTCAAAAGACCCTCGAAGGGAAGATGATTTGAGGCGATTCCCGAGATTATAGCAAATGCGACGACGGAGCTGAGGGACATAACAAAAGAAACGTAAAAGGGCTGTTTGAACAAGTGGAAACACCGTTGGGATAAGTGTATGAGTTGGGGTGGAGAGTAATTTAAAAGGGATCCAAACATCGAACTTGCTAGTGAAGTCCATTTTGTTTATTAATTAGATCGCTGGTGGTGTAGATACCTTCTATTATTTAAGAGTGATTAATAAAATATGTTGTCTGGTATGAACAATTCGAAACGATCGCCAGCCAAATAAATTGTTGATACCAGACAACTTTAATTTATCATGAAATAAAAACAATAGGTTGTTGGCAATGACGTCTATAATTATTTCATGAAAAATGCCAACGATAACACACCACAACACCTATATTTAATTTATCATTCCATTTTGTTTATGACACCAGTCCGTGTATTTTTTAACAGCCCTCGTACATTACTGCATTGTTTCCCGAGGCAGCGTATGGAGTAATATAAAATTAACATGTTTGTAAATTTTAACGGTATTCAATTTTTCTTTCATGTAAAGTGTTAGAAATAATGCTAATATAATCCAAATCCTGGGTGGATACCTATGTTTATTTCGATAGTTATGAATAGTAATTTTTTCTAACTTTCGCAAATGAAACCTACCATAATCAGCTATCAAACTTTCTTGAAGTAAAGTTGGATTTGTAAATCCCAAGTTAAATTTATTACATTCCTTCAAGCTACTTTATTTTATAAAAAATAGCAATAGCTTTAACACCTCTCAACGTATGTTAACGAAGTGCAGTCAATTCGGAGGGGAAGACTTTGTAGCCAAATGTAACAATAATACTAATATTAAAAAAAAATCAACATGACGTCATTCGAAGATCTGTTTTAACACATTTTATTAAAAAACTAGTGGGGCTGCCAAAGCACATACTCTCTCTCAATTTCTAAATGAACCGCAATATTATACTAAATAAACCAGCAAAAGTGTTATCAAGCAGCACATTATTTTTCTGCTGCGAAACTCAGATCCTCAGATTTAACTTGCCGGCTCTTTTACCACTACGCCCATAAAAAGATAAGTGACTGATTCATGTAAAAATTCAACAATGACGATTTTCAAAACAATTTTTCGGTATCACGCACCAACAAAACATGGATTCTGGATACACCATGATAGAGAGGATTGTTTTTTCTAAGTTTAGCAACAGGATTTGTCCACTTTTTCGTACCAGAACCCGGAAGTAAGGATTTTTCTGGCAAAATTTCGGCCTTTTTCTGGCGCACGATTACATAACGTTGTCGTTTTAGGAAAAATTCGCAAGGCGAGAAAGTAATATTGATTTCGGAACCATTAGCGATATCTAAGTTGGTCCCATGGCTGCACTTTATATTGTATTGAAATTTAATGTTGATATATTCGTTATTTTACTTAAATCGGTTCATGCACATACACAGAAAGACGAAGAATTGATTTGATGGTACATACGTTTTACAAATCGAACAAGAGATATGAAAAATTGTTTAAAAGATGAAAATTCGATAATCACAAACATACACTTCCAGTTTTATTATCTCAATTAATTCTCTTTGTGATTAGAATTGTTTCAAATGATTTTCAATTAAGTTTCTGGAATTCTCAATAATTTTCTGTGCCAACAAAGAATTGTGACTAATAATATACCCGGGGCAGTACTCGAATCAGCGGCTCCCCTCCCAAGAGCTTCCCCGGCCACGCGAATTAGCCACCTCTGCCAGCATTTGGAGGCTACTAACTAGTGGAGCTATAGATTTATTTTTCATTATAGATTATTTATTCATTAATCATACTCTGTTAAATACAAGGAGAAACTTTAATGAAAATATTTCGTGTGAGTTTTTAGAAAATAATTTTAGAAATAGCGTAACTTTCAAACACTAATTAAGGGAAATCACATTTGTACATAACCTTTGTGAAGACCTGGTTTTTGCAACAGATTTTGTTGAAAGCAAAAATCGCTATATTCAATTTTGTAGTTTTGAAATGTTCAGTTCTTTTGGCATTTTCGAAAAAATGGAATTATAGCCGAAAATGTGTACCACCATATATTTTTTACCGTCCCTTATTACAATTTTTTCCAAAAAATTGTAGTGACATTTTTTAAGGAGCTAATTTTGTCCAACTGACATAGTCTGAGGCAGTCTCTATCTACCATTTTGTAGTTTTAAAACTTTTTTCGTTTTTTTTGCAATTTTCGATAAACTGAGCAATACCCGAAAATGCAACTAGCACCATATTTTTTACCGCCCTTCATTACAAAAGTGAACAAAATTTAAACCAAAAATTTGGAGCTGATTTTTAGATTAATAATCGAGAATTTCAAGCGTGAATTTCGCAAAAACTGCTAGTTTTCCCAACAACTTGTACTGGCTCTCTTTCGAAGAGCTAATTGTGTACAACGTTCTTTGTTTGAGGCAAACATTTCTACCTTCAATTTTGTAGTTTTAAAACTTTTTTGCAATTTGAGAAATGTCGGGGAAGTAAAAGAAATTGAGATTTAAAGTACTCTCTTAAACGTCGTATTAAACAACTTAAACGCACTATTCAACAACAAAATTTAATAAAAAATTTGGACCCGTTTTTGAGAACGTTTTGAAAATGTTTTTGTTGTCTTTACGTGAAGTACTCTGAAAAATCATAATATCCGTTGGAAACTTTCAGAACCAGGAGTTCATTCAGATCGATTGAGGAATATCAATTTTGAAGGAAGTGGGCTGAACGGTTTAGGTTAGCGTTGACAACGGCTAGCGGTGACCACTGACAGACATTTTGAACGTTTTTTTTAGTATGAAGAACCAACAAAACATGGATTCTGGCTACACCAGTTAGAGGATTCTTTTTTCTAAATCTTTTCTCGGGATTTTGATCACAAAAACATTTTTTCATAGATTTTTAGATTCTTCCCCCTACACATCCTTTGTAATAACGAAAAATGGGTTTTTATTATTTTATTTTTTCATTGAATTGGCCGAAAGAAATTGAAAATAACGATTCGTGATGTGAAATTTACTGAAGTTTTGAAAATAATTTCAAAAATTTTATTTGCCGCAAAATCCAAACTTTTAAATGGATTTTAAAATTTTGGAATTTTTTAAAAGCAAGTTTTAATGCCACCGTGTGCACGACAAATTTCTTAAATGTCGTTATACAAATCAGCAATTTTCTGGATTTTTTTTTCTTCAGATTTCTCTGATTGGTACACCATGTTTTTAAAAAAGTCCACATTTGTCCTTTTATTTTCGTGTGTATGCAGCGGTATAGAAGTATATAATTACAATATTATTTTCTAGCAACAATATATGTAATACTAAAAGACTTATATTAATTATTAATTTTGCAATAATATGTTGACCGTTAGATATAAACGCAGCGAATGGTGAACAATTATTATTTCAGTAGATTTTTTTATCAGCTACTTATTTTGTTAGTATACACCATTACATCTAAAATTATCGAGAAATTCTCACTTCAATTAGAGTGAATTCTTTATAATTGATAAATTTTCGAACCTCTCAAGTAATTAAAAATAAGTTTTAAAAATTGTTCACCGTACGGTGCGGGTAAATCTAAGGATAAAAATATTGACAATAGTTATTTATGTAACAAGTTCGTAAAGACTAATAGAGCACGTGTTACATCCAATGTTTTTTGTTTATTTTAGTTATTCTCGTTACCCAAAGTAAATATTTAAAACTTTCTGTATTAAGATTTGTTACTCTCGATGTTCTGTAGCGAGGGTTGATGCGACAGGGTCTTGGTACAGTTTTTAAATTAAAGCCGTGCGAAAGGGACGAAATGGGTAAAATTGGAAACTGGGAAGAAAAGCGAGAAGCTAGGGGAAAAGGGGAACAAATTAGACAATGGCACAAAAGGACAAATGGGGTAAGGAGACAAAAAGGTGCGAGGGAACAAAGTGGGACGTTGGGGCACGAAGTGGGACAAAATGAGCCAATAAGGGAGCCTTCCCACGCCGCCACGGCAGCGCGCGTACGTCAATCAGCAGGGCTCTTCGCCGCCCCTCCGGCGACGTCCAACAAAGGGGCCGCATCAGGTAGAACGCAGTGGCAAGGCTCCCGTTTAGGGCGCCTTCCCACGGCGCGACCGCGGCGCGCTTCCTTCAAGCAGCAGAACCCTTCCGACGCAGCCACGGCCGCACCGCCGCCCGCCGTGGAGGGGGGTGGGGTCTGGAGGGGTAGGTTTCGCCGACCCTCCGCCGACGACGAACAAAGGGACCGGAGCAGGTAGAACGCTGCGGCCGCGGCGCAGTGGGAACGCTCCCATTTAAAGCTGTGTACTGCTAGCCGTGGCGCGTGCCCCCTCCTCCGCTTCGCGTAGCTGGAGTGCGGCGTCGGCTGCCGCAGCAGCCGCCACCCGCTGCACGTGGGAAGGCCTCCATTCAAACCAATGCTCTGCTACGCGCCGCGCTGCTGCGAAGCGCGCCGCGGTCGCGCCGTGGGAAGGGGCCCTTAAAGCTGTGCTCTGCTAGCGGTGGCGCGTGGCCCCTCCTCCGCTTCGCGTAGCTGGAGTGCGGCGTCGGCTGCCGCAGCAGCCGCCACCCGCTGCACGTGGGAAGGCCTCCATTCAAACCAATGCTCTGCTACGCGCCGCGCTGCTGCGAAGCGCGCCGCGGTCGCGCCGCGGGAAGGGGCCCTTAAAGCTGTGCTCTGCTAGCGGTGGCGCGTGGCCCCTCCTCCGCTTCGCGTAGCGAGAGTCTTGACGGAAGCGCGCTGCGGCCGCGCCGTGGGAAGGGGCCCTTAAAGCTGTGCTCTGCTAGCGGTGGTGCGTACGCCCTCCTCAGCTTCGCGTAGCGAGAGTCTTGACGGAAGCGCGCTGCGGTCGCGCCGTGGGAAGGGGCCCTTAAAGCTGTGCTCTGCTAGCGGTGGTGCGTACGCCCTCCTCAGCTTCGCGTAGCTAGAGTCTTGACGGAAGCGCGCTGCGGCCGCGCCGTGGGAAGGGGCCCTTAAAGCTGTGCTCTGCTAGCGGTGGCGCGCACGCCCTCCTCCGCTTCGCGTAGCGAGAGTCTTGACGGAAGCGCGCTGCGGCCGCGCCGTGGGAAGGGGCCCTTAAAGCTGTGCTCTGCTAGCGGTGGTGCGTACGCCCTCCTCCGCTTCGCGTAGCTAGAGTCTTGACGGAAGCGCGCTGCGGCCGCGCCGTGGGAAGGGGCCCTTAAAGCTGTGCTCTGCTAGCGGTGGCGCGCACGCCCTCCTCCGCTTCGCGTAGCGAGAGTCTTGACGGAAGCGCGCTGCGGCCGCGCCGTGGGAAGGGGCCCTTAAAGCTGTGCTCTGCTAGCGGTGGTGCGTACGCCCTCCTCAGCTTCGCGTAGCGAGAGTCTTGACGGAAGCGCGCTGCGGTCGCGCCGTGGGAAGGGGCCCTTAAAGCTGTGCTCTGCTAGCGGTGGTGCGTACGCCCTCCTCAGTTTCGCGTAGCTAGAGTCTTGACGGAAGCGCGCTGCGGCCGCGCCGTGGGAAGGGGCCCTTAAAGCTGTGCTCTGCTAGCGGTGGCGCGCACGCCCTCCTCCGCTTCGCGTAGCGAGAGTCTTGACGGAAGCGCGCTGCGGCCGCGCCGTGGGAAGGGGCCCTTAAAGCTGTGCTCTGCTAGCGGTGGTGCGTACGCCCTCCTCAGCTTCGCGTAGCTAGAGTCTTGACGGAAGCGCGCTGCGGCCGCGCCGTGGGAAGGGGCCCTTAAAGCTGTGCTCTGCTAGCGGTGGCGCGCACGCCCTCCTCCGCTTCGCGTAGCGAGAGTCTTGACGGAAGCGCGCTGCGGCCGCGCCGTGGGAAGGGGCCCTTAAAGCTGTGCTCTGCTAGCGGTGGTGCGTACGCCCTCCTCAGCTTCGCGTAGCTAGAGTCTTGACGGAAGCGCGCTGCGGCCGCGCCGTGGGAAGGGGCCCTTAAAGCTGTGCTCTGCTAGCGGTGGCGCGCACGCCCTCCTCCGCTTCGCGTAGCGAGAGTCTTGACGGAAGCGCGCTGCGGCCGCGCCGTGGGAAGGGGCCCTTAAAGCTGTGCTCTGCTAGCGGTGGTGCGTACGCCCTCCTCAGCTTCGCGTAGCGAGAGTCTTGACGGAAGCGCGCTGCGGTCGCGCCGTGGGAAGGGGCCCTTAAAGCTGTGCTCTGCTAGCGGTGGTGCGTACGCCCTCCTCAGCTTCGCGTAGCTAGAGTCTTGACGGAAGCGCGCTGCGGCCGCGCCGTGGGAAGGGGCCCTTAAAGCTGTGCTCTGCTAGCGGTGGCGCGCACGCCCTCCTCCGCTTCGCGTAGCGAGAGTCTTGACGGAAGCGCGCTGCGGCCGCGCCGTGGGAAGGGGCCCTTAAAGCTGTGCTCTGCTAGCGGTGGTGCGTACGCCCTCCTCAGCTTCGCGTAGCGAGAGTCTTGACGGAAGCGCGCTGCGGTCGCGCCGTGGGAAGGGGCCCTTAAAGCTGTGCTCTGCTAGCGGTGGTGCGTACGCCCTCCTCAGCTTCGCGTAGCTAGAGTCTTGACGGAAGCGCGCTGCGGCCGCGCCGTGGGAAGGGGCCCTTAAAGCTGTGCTCTGCTAGCGGTGGTGCGTACGCCCTCCTCAGCTTCGCGTAGCGAGAGTCTTGACGGAAGCGCGCTGCGGCCGCGCCGTGGGAAGGGGCCCTTAAAGCTGTGCTCTGCTAGCGGTGGTGCATACGCCCTCCTCAGCTTCGCGTAGCGAGAGTCTTGACGGAAGCGCGCTGCGGTCGCGCCGTGGGAAGGGGCCCTTAAAGCTGTGCTCTGCTAGCGGTGGTGCGTACGCCCTCCTCCGCTTCGCGTAGCGAGAATCTTGACGGAAGCGCGCTGCCGTCGCGTCGTGGGAAGGCGCTCTAAGGTAAACGGAAAAGGGGAAAGTGGTACAAAAGGGACATTTGTGCAAAGGCTTACGAGCACTGGTGAAATAAAAACCGGAGACTCTGCTAAAATATTTTAATGTACTGTAGTATTTTAACGGCCGTTAATTGGACGAGCTCTTAATGCGTTGTTTAGATGGTTGCTAAGGACCTAAGCGCGTATTTACCGACTTCAACCACTAAACTACTTTTTATTACGCCGTGCGCCAAACGCGGTTTCTCGTGCTTGTTTTCAATGTGCGAAGCATCTAAATTTTCCAGTGTGCTAAACATCGCGATGCGTTTGCCTGACACATTGCATTTCTTTCACGCGTGTTAAAAAAAAAAGTGTACGCAACCCAGGAGCGAGGTGCTTCCCACCCTTGACTCGTGCGTGAATACCTGTTTCGCGCCTTTGTTACGGAAACTACTTTATTGATATTGTTACAATATTGGTATTGACCTTTCAGTATTTCAAATAATGCCGCTAGAAAAAAAAATATTGTAATTACTGCATATTCCTCTGTGTTCTACATAGATGAAAATAATGGGACAAAAATACTGAATTGAATTAAATTGAATTAATGCCTTATTTTACGTGGCAAGACAAAAATATGTCTCTTAATTTTTTTAATATCGCGCACCATTCAGAAAAGTCCGAAAAAAAATTCTGAAAATATATCTAATTTTTATGGCAACATTTAAGAACTTTCTCGTGCACCCAGCGGAATTAAAACTTGCACACGTAAGCTTCCGGGGCTCGAATCCATATATTGTGGGCTATCCGGGACACGCCGCGTCGTTGGCTGAGAGGCCGACGTTTCGCCTGACATGTCGCTGGCTTGCTTAGGGCAATGTTTAGGAATTAAAACTTGCTTTCAAAAAATTCAAAGTTTTAAAATCCTTTTAAAAGTTTGAATTTCGCGGCAAATAAAATTTTAAAAATTAGTTTTGAAAAATTGAGTAAATTTATCATCAAGAATCGTTGTTTTCAAAGGAAATTCATACAGTTAATTTAGTGAAAAATTTCAATTTAAAAAACGTTTTCGTTATTGCGAACTATGTGTAGCTGGCGGAATTTAAAACTTCATGAAAATATGCTTTTCGCGGTCCCAATCCTTTAAAAAATTGTATTTTCAATTTCAAGGCCAAGTACTTTTGACCATCTTAGCGAGTTAGAGCCTTTCGGCCTTTTCGGCTGGGTTCTAACTCGAGGCGAGAAAAGTAAAAAAAGAAAAAAAAGGCGAGAAAATAAAAATGTATCATACAAACTGTAATTGTAGGAAGACGCCGAAATTTTTAAAAAAAATTCTTAAAATCAGCCATTTTAACGACGAGACCTGCTCTATTCACTTCACTGTCCTTTACGCCAAGGTCTAAATTTAACCAAAACAATTTGTGAAGTCGAAGGCTTCCGCGGTCAGAGTCATGTGCGTGATCTGGGCTGTCCGGGTGACGCCGCGAAGGCTGTGTTGCCGACGTTTCGACCACGACAAGATGGTCGAAACGTCGGCAACACAGCCTTCGACGCGACGTTACCCGGACAGCCCTGATCACGCACAAAACAATTTGTGCCGTTTTTTCGAGAAATAATGGGTTTAAAAAAATAAAAATTGCTTATGTTTGACACAAATATTCGCAAAAAATACTCATATTTGAAAAATTGTACAGGACATTATTTTTAGATGTTTTTCATTTTTCACATTTCATTACGAAACTAGTTGTATATTATAGCACGGACTTTCTCGTATTAGTTTTCTATTTCCTTAGGTCACAGCTAGCGAAACGAACTTGCCACATACTCGAGCCAGCTATCGCCACCTAAGTACATTTTTTAAAAACATTTTTTTAATTCTTCGGTTTTCTAATAATAGAACGGAAATATTATTTTATGAATATCAAAGAACAGTAAATCCTCGTACTAAATTGCAATTCTCTTCGAAAAATTTGCTGCAGTTTTTAAGAAAATGGTGGTACTGTAAATTCGAAATTTGTACTGTAATTTCGAGTTTTTGGAAACTTCATTTCAAGTCATTTGTAGCCCTTTAAATCACACATACAATAGTGTTTACAAATTGCAGGAAATGTGCATATAAACGGCGTCAGAGATATTTTAAAAAATACATGTGTCATTTGAAACACAAAATATACCCCGAAATGAACTTTACGGCATATTAAGGAGTGCAATTAGCGCTATCCGTTCGAAAAGTTACAATTATGGCAAGTGCGACCTTTTTCTATTTAAATTTAACTTGTTTGGTTGACTCGATGTAAACTTTAATTCAATTAATAGGCCACCATAAATATTAGTGCTGATGGCCTCTTCTCTCCAGCTTCGCTCAATAACGGTTCATCTGCATTCCAGCGGGAGCAAAGCGAATGATGACCCTTTGTTGTTGGCGTGGCGTTGGAGCACGCCCAGTGGTGGGGTTGTTAACCAGACAGCTGCGGAGAACCCACTCAGGCCAGACCCTGACATGACGTCATCAACCTCCAGACGGCTTGCATCGGCCATGACGGATCGGGCAATCGCGGACGAGCGACTATCGTAGGTGGGATAAGTCGGCCTATGGCACGTGTCCGCGTGCTACTGTACACCTATACTTAAAATGCAGTTCACGGCCAGCGAGAACACTTCCCATTCCGAAAACTGTCTCCTTTCGCGAGAATCTCATGTGACGAATTATTGAGAGCTGACTTCCCTCTGGAAAAAAAATTAAAGTGAGAATCTGAGAGGCTCAACTTCACTCTGCAAAATTTCTCGAGTAAGTCTGAGGGCTCGACCTCCCTCTGCAAGATTGTAAAGTGAGCGAGTGCTTGAGGGCTCGACTTCTCTCTGCAGAATTCTTAGAGTAAGGTCCATCTGAGAGCTGCTCTCCGGATTCATGAAGTCTCGGCCCTCCCTCTCCTCCAGAGAGAATCCTCCCGATTCGCGCGATTGAATGTCGCGGAGCACGGTGGGGCGGGGCTTCGACCAATGACGCGGGATCCTTCCTAACAGCCAAAAATGGTCGATGGCTGCCGCGGGCGAGCTTTTTGTCGCGTGACCCTTTTCGAACCCGCACGTGCGCCGAAATCCGTTGGCTCGTACGTCTGTCTCCCCAAGTGGGTGTCTTGACGTCGGGTCTCTTTGACGAGCGGCCGCGTGGGTGGGGAAAGGCAGCCGGTTGCCGACAAAGGGCTCCCTCGTACGCGCGAGTGTCTTGTCATAAAATGTCCTCCGGAGCAGCCGAAGGGACGCGGGCGCCTACGACCTCCCTCTGCAGCTGTGCCATCGCTGGGCGTTGAATTCGCGGCAGCTCAAGTCCTACCGTTACAGTAGATGCACTCATAAATACAGTAATGTGAACAAATTGCCTGATAGTATAAACATTACGTGTGAGACGTCTAAAAATTACTTTTTGATAAAACAGAAGAATAGAGCTATACGGCCTTAATGTCATCTTATAGAGTACATTTAGCACTATCTCTACAAACATTTAAAGAAAAAATTGGGAGGTTTTTGATAAATATTGTTTTTGAAATTTTTTTTTAAAAATTGCACATTTCTCGCAATATTGTGCGTATACTACTAAAATTTTCAAAATAATGAACATGACCTTCACGAAAAAACTCACTTTTGAGAACAGATTTTATTTGAAGGAAACATTTTTATCTTGAAGTTTGTAATTGAAGGAAGACAACCGAAAATTTTTGAAATTTTCGAAAATTAGGGAGTTGAACCTGAAAATCAGTCCTACGCCACCTGTATAAGTATATTTCGCTCTATTCTGACAAGAAATTTAAAGAAATAATTTGGAGCCTTCTTTGAGATTTTTGTAAATTTCCGGGGGCTTGATGTAATCTACCCCCAAATATTAAGGATTTTTTCTCTAAATGTCAAAGCGAGAAGAATCTCGAGCCAGATGGACAGGGGGGGGTCTACAATTTGGAAGGTATCCTACCTATGGTTTAGGCGCTAGTGGTGTTCAGACGTACGAACAGGCGGACGTTTTAAAAACAAAACCCAAAACGTGTATTTCCGTTGAAATCTCGAAATCGATTTTCCGCAGCATTACAGAACTTTACTTCATCGAAATAATACTCCGAATAACTCCCCGAATATATACGTACGTATAGGGGAATGTAAAAATAGCGTATATTTCACGCAGAATTGCGCGAAAAATACTCAAATTTTCGGAACGTTGTACATGACATTCTTTCAAAACCTATGTTTTATTAAAGGAACATTAAAGGAAAAATATCTTTCATATTTTAATTGTAGGAAGACGCGAAAACAATTTTGAATTTTTGTATTTTTCGAAAAATCAGTTTTGAACAAAAATGAGAACTGCACTATTCTCTTAAACGTCGTTTACATTATCCACCCACAAAATTTAATAAAAACGCGAAAGCCATGGCATTAAGCCCCGAGGAAGGTCGCAGAATGGCGACCGAAACGTCGGCACCTTCGCCATGGACGCGGCGTCACCCGGACAGCCTCGCAAATACTGACTCCGGCCGCGGAAGCCTACGCTTTCCCATGTTTTTTGAAAATGTCCCAGGAGCTTCGTGTAAAGTACTCCCTGGAATTAGAATATCGGTTTTTAATTCAACGTGCCGCGACATCAGCCAGGTGAGTTAATATATTTTTTAATTAAATATTTATTTTGGAGAAATTCGGCTCAACGGTTTGCCGCTAGTGTTGTTCAGACCGACGCTTTGCTGTCAATCCATTTTTCTGTGTCAAGGGCCCACAAAACATGGTTTCGGGCTACACCATGTGTTAGAGGATTTTTTCCTAAATTAAGCAACTCGATTTATCCATTTTTTCGTTTCTAGGGCCCTGTAAGAAGTTTTTTTCTGCCGGAAATTCGTTTTTTTTTCCTCGGAGCAGTACATAATTTTCTCTGTTCTGCGTAAACGGTAGCGAGAAAGCAAAAGGTATCATTCCGGGACACCAAATCATACTGAATGTAACTTTTTTGAAATTTTTCCTATTTTCAACTGATGTTCGAAATGACAGGTTGATACGGTATTTTAAGTCTGTAATAAAATTTGCCCAGTTACTATTTAAGCTGATATAGTTAATAAAAAGTGTTTCATCATAATTTCGGCAAGACTTGTCCCTTCAGGCAAACGAAGTTAATATGCTTCCCAAGCCTAGAAATTTACCAGCAATGCATTCGATTGAAATGTGGTTTTGAATTTGATTTTCCAAAGGTTGGCATCGTTGCAAAATCTGAAGTGGCCGATTTTTTTACTAATACCCCCCACTCTACACACATTTCTTCCTGCCATCGATCAAGGCTGATCCCTTATACAGATCACTGGGTCAAGAACAGTTGCGCGGTTACTACATAAAATGGAGAACTTTCTATAAATAAGGTTGTTGTCCAAGGCATCTGTGATGACTGTCTACTTGTAATGGCAAATTCAAGATCCTAAACTTAGAATGTTTTTGTTTTCTCCAATTAACACTTCAATTTTTTTTCATTATTTACATGAGAATTTAGCTAATCAATGCCAATTGTGCTGAAACGGAACATTTCATTGTTTTAACAACTTTATTTATTTACGTCAAAAACAGTTAAAACTGTGTGTGAGGTGCTATGGGGAGAAGTTAATTTGAAGTTACATTTATGACCAGCAGCAAAACAAGGGGTCATCTCAGCATATGCTCGAGGATCAGGGAAACGCGACGAAAACCTGATCGAGATGGGGTCATGACCCAGAAGCTGAAGTACAATACTTGTTACAGGTTCTTTAGAATTATACAATCCAAATGGTATATAATACATTAAATGTCATTGTTAAAATTAATATTATTTTCCTTTTGGATGCTCAGTATAGTCTAATTGTATAGAAACAATTGTGCAGCAGAAAAGATTTTACTTGGGACTTAAATTTTTGTATCGAATTTATTCGTTTAATGTCATCTGGCAATGGGTTGTAAAATAATGTGCATGAACTGTGTGTGATTTTTTTCTTTTTTTTTTTTCTTTTTTGAAGTGAGCTGTTGATACTGTCACCTGATGATATGATTATTACGTCGAGTGTTAGACAATGGCGTTTGCTTAAAAAGATATTCCCGCCCTTAAGTCATTTTTGACAAACAACACTGATTCATATATGAAGAGACTAGGTAATGGTAAAATACCTAGATGAATGAAGAGAGGTTTACAAGACTCATGTGGGTGGGATTTGCTTATTATTCGTACAATTCGTTTTTGTAATATAAAAGTCTGGGAGCTATGAGATGTATTTCCCCAGAATATTATGCCATGTCTCAAGGAGTGAACATTCGCGAAATATACCCAACGAGCAGTGTGTAGGCTGACTGAATTTGCAAGAATTCTGAAAGCGTAGCATAAAGGACTTAATTTAGTGTTCAATTCATTTAAATGGACCTTCCATTTGAAGTTTGACTGAATTGAAAGACCTAAAAATGTTACCTTAACGTCAGTCAATGGCACGTCGTTCATTTTCAGTGAAGTGCAGAGCTGTTTATTAGAAATGGAAAACTGCATTGAAACAGTTTTCTTTTCATTTACTATTAATTTGTTGTTACGGAACCTATTTGAAATGTCTGATATTGTACTATTTACGGTTTCTTTATTGCAAAGAATATTCATATCATCCGCAAAGAGCACTGTTCTTCCGTTTCTAATCGTCGAGGGCATATCGTATAGAAGGAAGAGAATAAGCTATCCCTACGAGACTCCATGTGCAATTGGCAATGAATCGGAAAGGTGTGTACATAATATTCCATTATTCCAGTAAGGTATTTCTACTTTCAATCCAGAGCAACACCACGAATTCCATACGAAGGTAATTTTGAGTGTAAAATGTTATGATCAATGACGTCAAAGGCTTTTGAAAGATCTAAAAATATTCCAATAGGTGGTTCGTTTTAATCCATGGATGAGGCGACATCTATAATGTTAATAGGGTATAGTGTTAAGGTATAGTTTTGAGTGTCAAGTGGCTGATGCTGAATGCCGCAAACTAATGGTTAAAATACGGTATAAGTGTCGGTTTTCTTCTAAATAAATCGGAATCATTCTTATTCGGAGGTTTTAAAATGTACAGGCACACTTGCTCGAAATGAGATACTCTTTTTTTCTCTAAAATAAAGTTGTGTTTTCACGAAACTAAGTTTTGTGCGGTAGTGGTCTGGGGCAAAAGGGGTGCGGGAGTCACATAAGCTTTTTAGATTCCCAAAAATGAGATCTGTAAAATTCTAGCCTCCTCCGAAAAGAGGGCAAATGTGGATTTCTTATTCGAAGAGAGAAATGTTCGATGGCTATTTCAAGGCAGTAGTGGCCAATTTCGGGCACAGTCGTCTTGGTAATTCACAGTTTAAAAGTGTAAACATTTCCTGTCTCTCTCAATGTTTCACTTGCAAACGTATGCAGATATTCCACATGTTTGCAATAATATAAAAACACTAGCTTTTACATTAAAGGTCATTTACATGCATCGTTGAACCTGCAACCCTTATCCATGAGCATATGCTGAGATCGCCCCCTTGTTTTGTTTCTGGATGTAAATGTAGTTTCTCTGGGTGTATATATTATTGAGCTCTTTTGAGAAAGTTACGTGGTGAAAAGTCTTTCAATCATGGAATGTTCATATTCGAATAATCGTTTCGATTTTATGACGGCAGTAAGTGGGTTCATTCGCATAAAGCACTAGGAATAACAACCTCCGTCTGAAGCTGAGTTGCCTTTGCGGCTCTTTACTTTCCCCTTTGCGACTCGCCACCGCTTACGCAAGAGGGAGAAAGCTAAGTGATGCTGTAACGAAAAATATCTACGTACCCAATTGCTAAGTTGAGAACAAAAATCGTCTGACACGTAGTGGAGCCAGAATCCATGATTTGTGGGTCTTTGATACCGAAAAATCGAAGGACGGCAAAACGTCTGTTCGTCCGTGAACAACGATAGCGGCAAAACCGTTCAGCCTATTTTCTCCAAATTTGCTGGCTCCAATCAATCTGGCTGATGTGAGAGCGTAGGCTTCCGCGGTCGGAGTAAGTATTTACTAGGCTGTCCGGGAGACGCCGCGTCCATGGCGAAGGTGCCGACGTTTCGGTCGCCATTCTGCGACCTTCCTCGGGCGTATTGCCGTATGAGCGTATTGAGGAAGGTCGCAGAATGGCGACCGAAACGTCGGCACCTTGGACGTGGACGCGGCGTCACCCGGACAGCCTCGCAAATACAATCTGGCTGATGTCGCTGCCCCTTGAATTGGAAACCGATATTTTAATTTTGGGACAGTTCAAAATGATTTTGAGGTCTTCCTACAACACGTTTTGAAGATAGAGATATTTTCCCTTAATAAAATCTGTTACTTAAAGATAGATTTTGTAAAACAAATTATGTTAAATTTGAGAATGTTTCCGGTATTTTGCGTGAAAGTACGGACGAGAAATACGTGCTGTTTTGGCGCCACTAGTTTTTCCACACACTCACACACGCACTACATTCCGTACTTGAATACTTTTCGGTACAGTCTCATGCCCAGCATTGACACGTTACACGTGAAATTCGAAATCTTAGCATTTGAAGTAAATCAACGTTCGTTTCTTGAAGTACTTGTGATTTTTGTTTGATTTCCCGAAAATTTCAAAAATTCAAATTTTTTCAGCTTCTTTCTACAGCTACAATTATGAAGACAGATTTTTTCCCTTAATGAAATCTCTTCCTTAAACATTTTGAAATGAGATCATGTACAAATTTTCGAAAATTGGAGTACTTTTCAGGTACGTTAGCGTGAAAGTACGTGCGAGAAATACGTGCTGTTTCAACACTAGTTTATTATTCTGGAGGGAATATTTTTCTATCAATTGTTGGCAAAAACGCATTCTCGCAAGAGAACTTGGTATTGGTGGGCTTAAAAACAACTTTTGTTGAAACCTTGTGGTGGGAATCAAGAAAATAAATATAATCGACTTTTAACCAAATTTCCACTGGTAGTTTTGTTTATTCGTATTTTTTGTTTTGAGATTACATTGTGGAGGGTTTAATATTTTAACAACTATTGTAACTTTTTGAATTCACTGCCTAAATAAAACATTAAAATATTTTACGTGTCCACAACAAAGGTAGATATAAACTAAAAATGAATCATATTAAATTAGTTTTGGAGGTTGTTTAGTATTTTATGTTGCAATTTACCTGTTGCAATAGTATCTTATACATATTATGCTAAAATAAGAAATCAAGCAAGTGAATTTTAAACGCGCTGTAACATGCTATACTATGATTACAACATGCTGATCCTAATTTACTTTTATTGCCTGGTATGTGGCAAGACAATAACATTAATTAAGGTAAGTGATGCAAATAGACCAAGTATCGGCTATGATATTAGCAGCAACTATTTCCGATTGATTGTGCTAGCCTGCAGCCTGGGGGAGGAAGATGAGCACGAACACCCTACCAGACGCGTTGATTTCTCGCATTCGCACTCTGTAGCTTTTCTTGTGAAGAACGCTCTGTTATTTATTGTCAATAACTTCCTATAAAATCGCGCGCTATTGTTTTAAAAAAAGGATTTATTTCAGGTCGTATTTGTGTAAGATTAGACTGTAAGAGCAATTTATTATATATTAGTATAGCTAGCTTTAGTCCTCTGGTCATGCTACAAGAAACAAGTTAATTTGGCAATGGCCATAAAACCAACATGTGGGTATATTACCTTCAAATTACAATGTTTTTGTAAAATAACAACAAAATATTCCTGAATCACTTTTTTGTGATAGAGCTATTTCAACGTAAAACAAAAGTGTTAAATTTCATCCTGATGCTACTAATTTGACCAACTGTTGAAATACATAAACAGCAAAATTTGAGGCGCTTAATGTGGCCATATTATCTTCACATACCTTACAATTGAGCCTGACCCTAAAGTATAATCAATGTTTTACATATAAATATCAATTTGAAAGTAAATTTTAAAATATTATCAAATAGATAGTGAATAGTAATTTTTCAGAAACATTTTACTGAAAACTGACCATTCTTCTTGTCAGTTAATGTCTCTACACAAACGTTCATAAGACATGATTAGGTTTGTTTACTGCCTGTTAAACTGCAATCAATGGGTCATCATTTGAACTTTCAATTAATTGTTTTTAAGACTAAACCTGATTTGATTGCATCTACCGATTCTTGTTTTAGATATATTTCATTCCCCCAGCTGCTGACAATCATTCACAATCAATTCTATAATTTCTTATTTTTATTGGGCCACTGTTAATTGTAAGGTTAAGAAGTAGTATTTTAAGTGTTGTAAGTGCACATTGATTGTAATGTTCTGAGTTGTATTACTTCTTATCAATGATTCATTTATAATTTATATTGAGAAAAAAAAGTATGTCAATCTGTGGTAATTGAAGTAACATGTTAAATAAGAAAATTAATCGTATAACCACACTATTTCACTTCATTTTTGACTTTCATGTTTAGAAAAAGGGTTGCACGTTTTCTCTAATTTATTTCACTTCTCGCATTTGAAAATTGAGCTCCACACTTGTATACATCAATAAACGTCGACAACATGACAAATATACAAGTTGTCCCAGTCGCAGTAGCACTTATCTCTTCGGAGTCAGCAGCCGTTCGCCAGCACTGGCCGCTCCGAGAGCTCGAACCAAGTCCCATTCGCGCGTCTTGTGGGGAACGACAACATGCGGTGGCGCCCACTTTGAAGCCAGCTCTGCACACAGCAAGGGTTGCATATCGTTTCTATTGCAAAGTTTGAAGTAATGCATTTAAAAATATTTTAAATACTCGCTCGATCTCGAAAAGTCGTATTCTTCCGTTGTTTTACAAATTAAAAGGACACGGTCGCTCATTATCACTCGTTTCTCTTCACACGAAAGAGAAGAAAAGTAATTATTTAAACACTTTTCCACTTTTTCACCATCCATATCAAAATAACACTGATTTCATAAGTATCGCTTAAGGCAGGAACGCGCCTCGGAGAATGTCACAAGGACGGACTCGCTCGTGACGGCTTCCCAGCAGAGTGCACCGAGTGCTAGGCGATGGGGCGTTGGTCGCACGGAATATGGAAGAAATAAATAAATAAATAAATAAATAAAAATAAACTGACCCAAAAAGGAAAATAAACCTTGGGCGTTGGCACACGACCTGCACACCCAAAGAAAACTCCACTCTACTATGGTTGGAGAGGCCCATTTTGATGGCCAAAATTAAAAACTTTAAATTGTGAAGAATGTATTGTGTATAAATGCTTCACACACATTATAACGAAACCACATATTCTGCACAAACAAACACTTTTTTAAAAAAGTATCGTTTTTTAAGCTAATTTGTTTAGAAAACACATGCCAGCTCAACTCTCACTATTCGCTATCTAATTGCATTGCATCCAGAACTGAAATTACTCTTTCAAAATACTTTCATCAAATCATCTCTGAATTCTTCAAATCATTTGCTCAATCTTCATACACGTTTATATGTACATTCTTTTCCCTCTCAGTGACTTGCACACTTCCTTTGTCAGCATAGTTATTATTTCACAACAAATATTTGTTTTGGTGTCTAATCCCTTTTTCTAAATGAATGATAATGCATATGTAATATCGATTGCTGCTTTAAAAAGCCTTCCAAATTATTGTGCATACCGCTGTCTTGTCCGATGCTGTCGATCATATTTGTATTTTTATTACTTGCTTTCGATCTTTCTCCAAAATACCTAATAGTAATCCTGTGTTTTCAAATTCTATCTTTTTTTTGTCTGGAAACGGAGAGAGATCAGGGAGTAGAGTGGTTGTAAACAGCTATAATATGTTTGCCAGGAGTAGGTATCGAATTTTGCTTAAAATCGAGAAGCTAAAAGGGCCAATCACAACTACAAATAATTTCCGCATTGATAGTGCACCATTTAGCATAGTCCATATTCTGAATGCCATCTTGAAAAAAAAAAGTTTTTTGTTGTGTTCCAAAATATTTTGTAAAGAAAGTTATGCAACAAGTAGTTTATAATACCTGTCTAGATGTTCCTCTAAATATAAATCTAGATATAGAATTCAAAATATTCTTGTAGGGACAGGTACTAAATTGTTTCAAATATTGTTGCTTTCTTAAGTTGTCTAAAGTATATTCTTCTAAAAGGACTTCTTCGAGCAATGTAAAAAATGTTTTCGTTTGAAAAAGCAGTCTCCCCAGCTTGATTCATCTGGTTAAAGTCTATATTCCTTTCAAGATGTTTTCTCACCTTTTCTCCTGATGTGCGGCAATGTTTGCTGGTTGCACAATTAAAGCAGACTCGTGCTGTATTTGGCGCGACCATTGCTAAGCATTCGCTTTTGCATCCGTAATTGATGTTTCGCAAAACAGATGGTTGCCCAGACTACGTCAATGATGGCACTGGCTTCATCTTGATAGAGAAAATGAACCTTGAGCCAAGGCAATTGTTTAAAATGTTCTAGGTAATGTTAACCTTTACACCACATCCTTCAAAATTGTGGCATAAATGGCATTTTTTACCGTTTTATCTTCATTCAATGACATTTTAACATTGTCACTATTACAGATTCGTAAATTAGCGTTATTTGTTCATGTTGTATACCAAATTAAACACAGTACACAAAGTCTGAAACAAATTTATTTTGTTCTGATGTATCATAGAACAAAGATTTTACACTTATCTAAGACTCGTAATCCCAGGGAGAATCCAATTGAAGCTATGTTGTCGTAGACTAAAGTCCAAGTTGAAAGAAAATGTCCAAATACGAGCGCGTTTTCCATACAAAGTTTCTACTACAAGTTAGCTTGGCTCCTGCGCGGGTGCTCCCTAAGCCGGGGAGGGGTGGCGACTCTATCCCCCTCTCCCGCTGAAGGAGGAGGGGGGGGAGTCCTCCCAGTCGCCCGGTCGCTCAGGTGTGGCGACGGGGCACGTTTGAACTGCCCTCTGGGCCGAGGCGCTGCCAGCTGGTTTTCCGAAGTGCCCGCACTGGCGGGCGCTACAGTTCATCTCCATTACGAATTGTAGGCCAAATGTCGAATAGACATTAATTCCTGAAGAGGTGCATGCATAAAAAACACTAATTTGTCGAGTTTCCCTTCGTCGCAGCTCCTGTCGAGGTGTCTTGGTCCACGTCCTGAGGGAATGCAGGGATGGCTCTCAAGTATTTCTTTCTTTCGCCAGTCATCTTTCTTCTCCCCCGTGGTTGACGTTCGTTCTTTTATACCATTGTCTCTTTTCTTCCTCTTCTATTTGTCTGCTAACGCCACTGTTTGCCGTGCATGGCGCTCCGTGTCGGAGGGAATGTGTGTTTCCCCAACTCCTCCTTGGGCTACTCTTCTAGACGGGCAGTGGGGAGCTAACCCACTCCCGATTAATCGGCTCGGATGGGGTCTGGCACTGACCTCCACGGCGGGGCAGCGCTATATCTCCGTGGCAACCCAGGCTCTCAACCCCATGGAGGGTCCACGACGATGAATTTTATATCCATCACCATGGATTCTAAACCTTCTCCCCCGCTCTTTTCCGTAAGGAAGAGATGGCCGCAACGAACTATTGATATAAATAGGTTTTTCTCTCAAGCTGGATATAGACCGAAGAAGCCTCGTTTCCTAATGGCATTGGGAAAATCTTTCAAAATGGTTGGTGCTGTTTGGCGCGTGGTATTGAGGAAATGTATGGGAAACTACAAGCCGCGGAGCAACAAAGAAATGGTACCATTCTTTTCGAAGCAATCGCGGATGAACAAATAGAAAAGAGTAGGAAAACTAAGCAGATTGCCGGCCTCCAGGTTGAAGTGACCACACACAACTCTTAACCTCTGCAAGGGAGTGGATGAGGTCTTTGCTGCTGAGAGTGAGGAAGAACTAGTCGTGTTTTTTAAGAGCCAGGGTGTGACAGACGTTTACAGAATCAAGTGGAAGGAGCATGGGAGAGAAATCTCGACTTCTACCCTGACTCTGACTTTCGATCTTCCATCTCTCCTTGGAAAATATCTCTTGCGGTGTTTATAACCTCAACGTACGGCAATACGTTTCTGATCCTTTGCTGTGATTTAAGTGACAAAGGTTCGGTCATGCACAACAGCGGTGCCATGCAGAAAATGCGTAAAATCGATGCACGAAGCTGAACCTTGCGCTACACCACCGCATTGTATAAATTGCCGTGACCGTCCTGCCAACTCGAAGCAATTTACCTTTGAGGGAAAGAGAGGTCCAGAAGATGAGAGCCGCTGATCTAAGGGTGTGTGTTTCTTAGCTCTATGTTTATTATAAATATTTTTGTTCGTTTTATTGTCCTGACCCTTTGATGTTCACTTGTATATTTTAGGCGGGATTAAGCCTTTTTGTAGGCAATGTACACGCTTTTAATCAGAGGGTAATTTTACTGTTGCAACACTCCCTTTTATTATATCTGTTCAATTTAAAAGAACAAAAACTTTGACATGGGCGCAAATGATCTCGGTAGTTGAAGCTCTCTCTAATTCACTCACTTGAATCACTGCTTTTGCAAAAAAAGGAGACAGAGGTTCTTTTCTTGATTATGAAACAACCCATTCATTTTAAATTTTTCGTCGATGTCCAAATAAAGTTTCTATTACCTCTGTTTGGTAGTTTTCTAAAGTAGAACTTTTTAATTCACCTATAAAACGAATTAAAAGCATCTTAAGGCGAGAAAGTAAAAGAAAAAATATTGAATCTATGGTTATAATTTGAGAGACTGTTGGCCAACTCGTTGCTTCTAACACGCATCAAAATTTGTTACTGTGTTCATCTAGACATTCTTAAGAACAGTAGATATGTAAAGTATAATTCCACAATTAAAATAATTAAAAATTAACAAAGAAAACTGAGAAAATGTACAGAAACATTAATAAAATGTACCTAAACTCACACACACACACAAAATACATGTAAATCATGTACATATAAAAAAATTGCCATATATACAGAAATCGAACCCTTGAATTCATAAATGCAGAGATAGTATAAAGTATAAACTAATACAACGGTTGTTACTAATAAAGTACTTACATTTATGTGAATTAGAATATAGCTGTAGAAGGAAGAGAAGATAAAAGAAAAAAGCACACCATTTCAAGTTGTGTTGGCGATATAAATTTTGTTATAACGCCTTGAAATAAAAATATGGATGAGTAGCAAGAAAGGAGGTGGCTAACATTGCTCATAGTAACTTTAATCGAAGCGTCTATATTTTTTTTGTTAACCATGTCTGAGCATTCATTTATTTTTCATTGTGCTTTGGGTTGTCGCTTTTGTAATTGTCTTTGTTATCAGCTTTGTTACATGCTACGTCAGCTTCCTTTCTCTTCAACACTCAGCTAATCGTAAATATGATGAGGTGATGCTACGTCAATTATCCACAGACTACACATACTTACCAATTGACATGTGTGTTTACCTCCTTTATATGTTGTGTGTAAGGTATTCTCAATTTATTTTTTTAAATTCTGAGTGTTATTTTTGTGTCGCTTAAAATGTGTAGTATGTGTAAGTAAAACTGTGTTAATGTACGTTTGTAATCAATAGGTTTTTTGATCTTGTATATGTACTACATCCCTCAAATAAGTTTTCAGAATCGTTAGGAAAACAAATAATTAGAACTTGACCAAGATGGAGACGCTGCTTCCATTATGCTTATGGTTACAAGAACTATCTGTGTTTACGCACATTTCTCTGTTAGGAGAAAAGTTGACTTGAAACTTTAATTTTTTTTAAATTCAAAATAATATTTGTTATTATTACAAACACTGAATAGATAGTTCATGGAAGACATAATTGGAATACTTATTTCACTTGTTGGAAATGAAAGTAGGAAATTATTACTGTTGCTTTAAATATATTTACTGAATATTTATATTAGCAAACGCATATTTTTTCTTTAATATATTACAGATATAATTTAATAAATAGTCATTCATTTGTTATTAGCTTACAGTATTTTATTTCTGCCAGTTAGCAGCTGAGAGGACCACGGCAATTAAAATATATAATTTCTAATTTCTACTGCAAAGTCTGTATGGTCTTCGTGGTTTCTCTTTGCTGAAAATATTATACAATTTTGAACTTGCAAAGAGTATACGTCAGAAACTTTTAGGCCCACAATCCTCCGCGGCGAGTACTAACCTTAGAATTTTAGCATGTTAACTTAATCGTATTCATATATTCCGTGGTGAAACAATGTACAAGTAACTGCGTTTGTAATGCGATGTTAATTTTAATGGTGATTACTTAAACACGATTAATGAGATACTTGAACGAATTTGGTGAAACCGCCCCTAACTTTTTCAACAATCACACTGGGAAATCGGGTCCGAAACGAACTAATTCTAGATCTCAGTCGCCTGTATTAAAATACTGTGAACTATGCCCTCACATGCATCCCTTTGTAGCAGCAGCCAAGACGACTTACAAGCCACACAGCAGGCAAGGAGTCACACGGGAGCTCCTCCATATTTCAACCGACAAGGAAAAAGAAAAGAAACCGTACATGTGATCCCTCAGCATTACTCTCCTGTCATGGATATGAATGAGTTGCGCGTTCACTCGCAAGACCTTCGAGTGCTCGTTTCCCTCTGTTCCGCGCCTTTTGTGTACTTGCAGGAAATGCACCTAATCCCGCACACAAACTCTCTCTCAGAGGTTTCTTCACTTTGAGAGCGGATGTGGCGGCGTCGGTCGCTTTGGCGATCGCTGCAGCTCGGGGGCGAGGCAAGGCTGGTGCCAGCGAACAATGCGATTTGGAAGTCCTGTCACAGGCACCATATTGGGGGGGGGGGGATTGAATAAATAATATACATTCACGGTCGGCAGCCACAAGAAGTGGCAATAGTTAATTGAATCTCTGACTTTGAACACTGGAAAGCTCGTATAGACTAGCCTAGCAAAGTCGTACAAGTTACATAGCGACAACACAAATGGCATGGCATAGCAAAGTCGTACAAGTTACATAGCGTTAACACAAGGGGCATAGCAACTGACGCGAGCTTGGGACTCGGTTCTATACAAAATGAATTACAATATTACTCGGCTGAACTACATCTTTGAACGGATTTGAAGGCATGGTAGCGCAGCCTATGGCCTTCGTAAACAATGACATAACAGTAATCTCTGAGTGTGACATACCCACACTCTAGTACTGAATTCAGGAATTATAGTCATTACAAGCATGCACATATACAAATTCATACTTGGTTGAATATAAATACATAAACAGCTTCATTGCTCAAATTCACTGTAAATACCAAGCTGACTCTAGTCACTGAATACTTCTGAATAGTAAGAGCACATGAAAAGCGCTTTATTGAAGCATAATAAATAAATCACGTGACACAATAATTGTGCAAATATGAGTACATACATTTTTTTAACATGGAAGTGTAGCCACACTTTACAATACAAATTGGATCCATTTAAACTTAGATGGACATACAAAAATACGCAGAACTTACATGAAATAAAAATAATACACATTACAACTTATTTGAGGATGTTTTCTACTTGACCAGCCTGAAATATGTCCCTTCCTAAGTGCAATGCTGGCAGCAGATGCGTTGCGCACGGACTCGTAAACGCGATGAATTGAGAGAATCGTTGCTTTTTTCACTAAATTAAGGCCAAGCACGGCACATTCATTTATATGAACTGGAAACTCTGCGGTTCAAGAAATGTTCTTAGTCGGAAATCAGAAAATAAATTCGAGGTGCGATCAAATATGCCCCACGTGGAATTATTACCTTTGTTGTGTTTAACAAACAGCTGACGAATTTTTTCCGCATGAAATCTATACAATTCTAATAATTTCAACTTTAATGTCTCGTAAGTCCATTCGTCCGCCTGTCCGTCTAACGTAATCCAATTGTTCACATTATACGGCAACAACTCGATTAAATGAACCGCCCATTCGTTTTCGGGTACTCTCAACTGTCTGCGCTGACTTTCATAAGCACTTCAATATGTCGTGATATCGTCCTGTTCACCACGAAATCTTGCAATTATTTGCCCGATTTTAATATTTTGCCGATGCAATTGGACGCGTGCCTCGCTCCCCACTGTACGTGCCCTTTCGATCTCCGCTTCAATTCTGAATCCTTCGAATTCCCTATCCTTCTCCCGTTCTTTCCTCCCCCTCTCTTCCTCAATATCCTTACGATGTTGTTCGCCCAAACCCTCAATAAATTCCTGCTCATAATCCTCATGGCTGGTTATCAAACCTTTTAATTTAATCACGGTTTCTGTCCCGTCTAATACAGTACCCAAATCATTAGCAATTCTAATCATCCCTTCTTTCTTAAATCTAGCTAGGTACGCCATAGCTCCAAACTAGTGCCGTTGCCCCGTGCGTTGTCTGCCCGCTGCCTTTGTCGTCCTGGTGCTCGTGCGTAGTCCTCGCTTTCCGGCTTCGGTGAAGTCGGATGGCGTGCTCGTAACGGTCCAGTGCGACTTCCTTCCTTCTGCTTCTCTTGAAGCGCCGCTCCGTCTGCAGAATTTTAATCTCTCCGAGTTGCTATAGGTTGCTTTAGACTGTTACTCCCTAACAACTAAAATGCCGCACTACGATATCACTGTACCACGTGATGCTAGGTAAAACATACACGCTTACATTACCTCGGCCTCGTTCACTTACTCGGTGCTTACAACGCTACTCTTGGCTTGCTCGAGCCCCTGCCACTATTTTAATCACTCCGTGGCGTACTAAACAAACTGCTGGTTTAATCATCACGGCCTAAACCGATGCCTACCGGGTTCTCTTAATCCGCTGTCACCATTTTAATCTCTCCTTCGTCTGTGGCGTCATACAGGTGGAATCGAACACAGACGAGAGGGGTTTGTAAAACAGTAGATTTATTGATCAGAAGAAACGCTTCTCTCCGCGCGTCTGTGCCCTTCTGCCCTGTCTTCTCATCTGCACCTTTCTCCGGCTCTCTGGTTCCCTGTATCCGCTCGCGCAAGCGTCCACGGAAGCCCCCGTTTCCCCTCTCAATCCCAAAAGTTCTAGAAAGTTGTTCTAAATTTACAAATCTAGTTGGTGATGGGTTGAAGGAAAGTGCGCAGTGAAAATTTCTTGTCCAATCGCTGAAGGCGTTTTAAAAGGGATTCCCGACTGCAAAATTTCGAGTATTTTCTGTTTCTTCGTCTCAGCATGTTTACAAAAAACACGCGTGGGTCTGCGTCACAGACGTGGGCTCGTTAATTGCCAGCGGGTGGCGCCGCAGAGGCTCGAAGGCGATGGCTATGTTGTTTTGGCGTTTCGCAAAAGATGAATAAACACAAGTGGCCGATACTTGCAGGCCTCGTGAATCTTGCTACTCGCCATGTTACCCTGTTCCTTAACCATTCTGTAGAGTTTTCTCTGTCGAGAAGTTCGCTATATTCCAGGTCCTGGAATTGATCGCATCAGGTACTTCTCGACGGGTAGTGCTGTGTGTTCTCCCTCAGCGCACTTCAGTCATTTTAACCCGTTCTCCTTGGGACTACTTCGCGACAATACAACACCCGATCCACTGTCTATTGTCTCGCCACTTTGACCTTGAATATTGTGGGTGCCGGGGCATGTGGGAATCAAGGGCAATGAGCTAACTGAGCTGCGAAATCAGCGACTTGGAAATCGGACATTCCCTTTGTCCACCCACGATGACCTGAAGCGTATTTGAAACGCTGCATAATGTGTTCATGTCAAACGTACCATAAAGCTTTTAAGTGAAGTACTATTAAGGAATCTGTGAAGCGCGGACGTTCCTGTTGCAAGGCGCGAGGAAATTATTTTAACTCTCCTTCGTGACGGCCACTGCCACTTCTCACGCTCCTCCTATCTGCGCAACATACTGGCGTAGCATACTGACGTAGCGCTTTCAGTTGGACGTGTCCTCCTGCAATGAACGAAGACTTTGTCTGGGCAGCTCTCCGAGGGAGGTTGCTTGCCAACGACAACTCCACTCTCCAGGCTCTTTCATTCCTGAGAGCAAATTGAATTTGTCATGCCATCTGAGAGACGCTTTATAATTATATGCGTCTTGGCCCCTATAGTTTATATTTATTTTAAGTATCTTATTTTATCGCCTTGTTCTCTTTTACCAATATTCTAAGCAGGCTTCAAGCCTTCATTTTAAATGATGTACGAGAACATGCCTTTAATCAGCAGTCCATTTCCTTGTGGATTTTCTAATAAAGATACGTAAGTTTTAATCGAATTTGACATGGGCGCCAGTGACCATGGCAGTTGAAGAGTCCTTTAAACCCTAATAATCTCATTAATAATACTTGTTAGTCGACAGTCATATTATTTGGGGCCGGTGAATGCTATTTTTAAATTAAGAACAAATCATGAAACAAAAACACGTGCTTCTTCGCCTGGTCTTAAAGTACAAGAATTGTCGTAACGATCACAATCGTCTTGTCCTTCACTCCGCAGTGTTGCCAACCTGTGCGGTAATATTGAAATAACCTTCGAATTTTTGAAAATGTAATTGCAATGATAACTGAAATTCACCAGCTTTTCTCCCATCGTCCTTATTAACTTATCACGAAAGCTGTAATATTTTTTTTTCCTTCTACAAACTCATGTATAAAACCTTGTCCTGTTATTTCCCTTCCCCTTGAAAAATACTATAAATACGCCTGCTGTGCAAATTTCTTTCCTTGCTCCAAAACTTGTTTGTGATAACTTTGACTATGTTGTTCTGTCTTGTAAAATAACCCCCAAAATCAAAATATCCATTGCCCTCCAAAAACGCAAAATATGGCGCAAAAAATCTCATTTTCGTTGAACTCCCAGAATTTTCAAAATTTGCAAATGTTATAATGCGACGAAGTATATGTTTTTTTAGCAGTCGTATTTTAACAAGAATTTGTTCCTTTGCTACAATATTTGGTATTTGTTCTCACAGTTGGCGTGAAATAGGTATTCTTCATACTTCTTTCTTGTGACACGAGTATAAAATAATATTTGAGAATATAGATCATTTTCGTTTTGTATTGCCAAATTCATTTATAGCTTCGATCAGCTGAAATTGAGCGAAGTTTTATATTGATATTTAGATTTGTTGGCATATTTCTAGGTATTTTTGCTCAATTGCTATTCATCAACTATATTGACTTCGTTGTGGTAGAAAATGATTATTATAGCTGGTAGCTTATTAGGGCGTTGGCCAATGATGTTAATTTTGGCTTCCAGGAAATCTTGAAAAAGACAGTTGTGAATAGGATCAAATTGGTTTTTCGTTTATCACTCAAATTGCTAAAGTCGTTTTGTCTGAATTTGAAAGGGGTTTTGTCTGACTGGAAGTGGATTTTGTGTGTAAGTTAAAACTTGAAATAGGTTCTCAATTTTTTTCTCATATCTTCCTCTCCTCCCTCTCTTTATTGTGTTACATTTCAAAATTAACTTCTTTCTAATCTATGCAGTAAGAAAAAAATCAAGTGCTCACTTCTTCCCTCTTGCTGTTTTAATTCCTTGGTTTGAGCTACTGTGGTGTTTAACATACTCCTTGTCCCTTATAATACTTTTCTGGGTTTGAAGTGCTTCAAATTTCTTTTTTTGTTTCCGTTTTTGTGAGAAATTCCATCTTGGAAAGGGTGAAAAACAATTTATGTTGTAGTTTGTTTGGTAAAAACAATGCTTTCCAATTAATTTCTGGCGAAAATCTATCAAGTGAATCTCATCTATGTACGTTTTAAAATGCATATTTTGCTTTATTAAATACGTAAAGTGCATATAAGCAAGATCTTAATTCTTTGTAGCAAATGCTTCATGAAGAAAAGAGGTAACATTTTTGCATACATCTCGTATAAAGCCAAAATATTGGGCATTCTTTTCATTTTCATGCATGCAGAACTGTAAAACAATTTGAGTCAGCAGAACATTAGAGACTCATTCCTGTCTATAGCACTTGTTTTGCTGTTCATTGTTCAGCAAGCCTGCTGCCTAGCATTGGGATTGAGTTTATATTGTGTCCTTGGAGAGTATGTTGCCTTTGAGTCTTCTTGATGGAATTATCTGTTCAATTGACAGGTTGAAGAACTGGATTGCTGATCTGAAGGCTGATAGTTACCGCTATGAGCTTGAAGCATTACTGTGTCCACTGTTTTGCCATCTCTACTTAGAAATGCTCTGTGGAAGTCATCGTCAATCTGCATCAAAATTCTTCGAGCGGCATCAGGCTTTATTTGCTTCTCGGGAAAATAGTCGTAAATTATTGGAAGAGTTGGCGGCGTATGTATCCAATAGTCCGGATGTCAAAGTGAATACGTATATTAAATCGTTCAGGTAAAAAAGCATCATTGTTTTCTATCAGTTCTTACTTTTATGACATGTAAATATTTCGAGAAGTTATGACTTTATTTTAATCAAGAGAAAACTTTCAAAAGTTTTGTGTATCTGCAGGTCTGCAAAATATCATTTGCAGCTCTCTTTAGAGGCTGTGACAGTGTTGCAAAGGTACCTTTCAGAGCATGGACATCTTTTAATATTGCAGGTAAGATTGGAAATATTGTCCAAGTTCTTTCTATTGATGCTATGTTGTGAGAAAAATGAATGCTTTTATTTAAGTTTCTGTATTCATCTACGCTTCTAGTTGGTGGTCATGTAGTATTAGTTCGTCCCACCATGATGGCACCTTTGTGGGCTGGCTAATATGGAAGTCACCCATATCAGTATTGTTTTGTTATTGGTTATTCCATTGTTTTTAGCGTTGTACTTGAATTAATTCAATTAATGTTTTGAATGATTTTTTGTAAATCTCGTGTGTTTTATACTGGATGACCCAGTAGCATAATTTGCTTGTTTTCATTATCACAATTTATCTTCTAATTTTTATTTGTATTTCATTGCTCTTCATTGCACACCTATTTACATTCACTCATTAACATTTAATCACCAACTTGTAGGAAATGTACCTTTACTTTATTTTTGATGATGAATCATTTTCAACATTATTTACCAGAATTAAATCTTAATGAGAGTTTTGTGTTATTTTGTTGCTCTTAACGGTTTTCTCCGAAGGGTTTTGGGTAGCCCTGTTAAAAATATGTTTACATAGTGTCAGTACCAATGTTTTCAGTTCTGAAATTGAATCAGTTACGTTTTTTATGTGAGATGTACATTATTTTTTGCATTGTGAATTCTTGCTTCCGTATTGCTTCAAATTTTACCTTCTATGTACTGAAGATAATTTTGATTGTGGTTCAACAAACAATTTGCCAAGTCACAATTTAATTGGATATCATTCAACCACATGTTGGACTAATTTATAACACATTACTAATGTGGATTCCAGTCAAGTTTCCTTACTTTTATAAGATAACCACGTGTTACTGCAGTTTCTTCACTTTTCACAGTTCTGGTACTTTTTTAATATAAGTGAAAAAGTGACACAAGTGAAAAAAGATGGTAACCCATTTTATGTAATTGAGACTGAAATGTTGGAGTAGTGTGCTGCTTTTGTGGGAAGTATTGAAATGTCTTGTTAAGTTTGGGAGCCCATTGTTCAGAATTCGGTTTTCAGTATGAAAACACTTCTACTCATAGCTAATTAAATAATTCACGACCCCATTGTGTAAATTCTTTCTTCAGCAAGGAGATTAGAAACGGTCGTGATTAAGGGTCCTTTAACACGTGTTGTCAGAATCCATTTTTGTGCGACTAGCTCCGAAAAATTGCTCGATGACAAACCGTGTGAGTGTGAGGCGAACGCTAGCACCTCAACAGTTCACGCGATTATCTCCAAAGTTGATAGTATCACAGTTTGAATCATTTTGATTTGATCGTGTACTTTCCATGGAGTCTTAACATTTTCAAAATTGTCTCGGAAAGGGCACCGACTTAGGTGGCCCAGGGCATTAATTGACGTCACTGCAATTCCTCTGACCGGGAAGTCTTTGCCTTCTCTCTACTCTAGGTAATAGAGGCAATCCAGCGGCGGACCGCAATTCGCTATCCGAAAATTCCTTTAAAACATTTGCACGTGGTGACTACTGTTGAAACCAGCAGTATATATCGTCTTCATATAAAAGATATACAACATTTTGAACAATGTCTTTAGTCTTTTCGGAAGTAATAGCATCCGTGAAAAAATGCACGCCCTGATGGAGAGATGCAGAGATGGCTCACATGCGTTCCTTTCTCTATCTTTCGTTCCTTGCTTTTTATTTTTGTCACCTACATTATTTTATCACATTTTTTCTGCCTCACTAGCCTTCTCTGGATGCTAGATGGCCACCAGTGTGTTTGTCGCGTCCCATGATGAAACTAATGAGTGACCTAGGGGTTGAGGGGCGTGCGCTTCCGCTGCCGGCTGCGAGTGGTGTGTGCACGTGTTCCGACGCACGGCCTCTTCTAGACTGGCCCTTGACCCACCCCCGGCCGATCGTCTCGGTCTAGGTCTCCCCTCCAGGGCGAGTGTGCGGCGCGGAAGAAGCCTTAGCCCCGTGGCAGCCCTGGCACTTGAGTGAAGTGTCCTCTTGTTAGATGATGATGGGGATCCAAGACGCCCCTCCCCGGCCCCTTCCAAAGGACGGCGCATTGTAAAGGGCGAGAAGAAGGAAACGTTGATTTAAGCAGTTTCTTCTGTTGGATTAGGCGACTAAGCCATGTTTTCTTTTTATGGAATGTGGTAAACAACGTAATACGTTTAAATGGGTGAGCTCTGTGCGTTTGGCCCGTGCCACCGAAGTGTTTTGGGAAGTTTTAGGCGGCGGTTCTCTGAGAAGTGGTACCATACTCTTCGAAGCCCAATTTGACAGCGATATTGAGAAACTTCGACCTTCAGTTTAAGGTGTCCATCCCTCTTAGACTTAATTTGACTGCAGAACATAAAGAGTAACTAAAGTCCTTCTTAGGAACAAAAGTGTTCTAGAAAGTGGGAAAGAAATCCCCCATTCCGCTCAGCGCTCCTCCCCACCCGCTGCATCAACGGGGACGCCAGAATACATCAAGGAGACGGGAAATCTAAACATCAATGAGAGTGATGGGGTGATATTTCGTTTCCGAAAGAAGATACCTCGTAAAATCCCTCTGAATATGTCACGAACCTTTTCGAATGTTATAAATCCCAGGAAGACAAGCGGAGATCCATGCAGACCCTGCTACTCCTTTGATGGCTAACGCAGTGTGTTAGGTTTCACCCTTATTTGCCAAACACAATCATTGTCCACGTCTAAAATTATTGTATCAACGAAATGTAATAAAAACGTGAAAGATTGTACAAGCAAAATTTCGACCGAGTCTGCTCCGGAAGCCCTTTCTCTGTGGACCACCGCTCGCACTCGCCCTGGCCGCGGTCAGTTGGATCTCCTTGTTGAGGCGGACATCAATCCTCGAATGGCTCTAAAATGGTTTGCTATCTTATTTGAAAGACCGATTAATTTTATACCGCTTTTATCCCTCTATTGTATGCTTGCAGTAAACATCCGTTACTCAGCCATTGTCTCTCTGAGGTTTTCACAGCTTTAGACTCGCTGCGGATGATGGTTCCGTGGCTGTCGCCTCGCTCGTCCGTGAAAAGGGTGGCCGCTCCCGACTTTGTCGTCATCTCCTCATCGAGAATCGGTGGTCGAGAAGGCTCTCGTGTGTTCCTATCTCCATCATTCAACCTTTTTGCTTTGCGTTTCATGTCATCTACACTTTTTTATCACCCTTTTTCCCCTCAGTGGCCTTGAAACACAAACTGCATCCTTCACGCTCAGTGTAACATCGATACTCCCCAGAGAAAATGGTGTCTGGCGATGCTTCCTAGGCCTAATAAGCCATCTGCGCGCACCTTTCTTGATTGTCGATGATGTAAACGCCCGCCACTCTTAGGGTTCTTCCCGTCCTTCTCAAAGAGGCGCCATTTTGGAATCGATGTTGTCATCTTGATGGGGGGGGGCTGAAAACTCAGTCCCCCTTCCCCGTGTGCCGTCTGTCCGTTGACGCGTAAGTCCTTAACTTTGGAGTTCCACTTGGCGGAATGGCAAGAAGCAGGACACGCAACTGTGGTGTTGCCATTCTTCAGTGTTCGCGATTGAATTAAAGAATGCCACATTCTGATATTAATTTCTTTAATTTATTTATTGCAAAGCAAGTTCTGCACTTTTAAATTCTTTGATAAAACTGTTGTAAGCTATAAGATACATTGCTAGTATTACTAGGCCTGTATACGCGCCTGCTATGCAACAAGTCTGTGCATTGCGGAAATTACCTAAGACACACACGCTATTTTTACTTTCTCGCCTTACGAATCCTTCGTTATGTAACCGTGCGGCGGAAAACGAATTTTCGCCAGAAAAAATATTATAATCGGTCTCTAGCAACGAAAAAGTGCATACATCCTGTTGCTAAATTGAGGGGAAAAATCCTCCAACACGTGGTGTCGCAAGAATCAGTGTTTTGTTGGTTCTTAATACGGAAAATTCGATTGACGGCAAAACGACCCTCTATCCGACAGTCTCTGGTCAACGCTAGCGGCTAAACAGTTCAGCCTTTTTTTTCTGCAAAATTCATGTTCTTCAATCGATCTGGCTGATGTCGCTGCCTCTGGATTTTGAAACCGATATTTTAATTTTGGTGAGTACTGTAGATTCTCATTTTCAAAAATACCGCTCCACATTTTTTGAATAAATTTCGTAGTTGAATAGTGCGAAAGACATTTAAGAGAACGGTACGAAAACTTTTTTTCCTCAAAAACCCGTCTTCAAAAACTTTCTTCACGTATGCAATAAGGGATGGTAAGAAATATGGTGCTAGTCCCATATTCGGATATTGCTCGTTTTTTTCGAAAATTACAAAAAAACACATCTGTAATAAGGGACGGGAAGAAATGTGATGCTAATCCAATTTTGCTAATTTGCTAATTTTTTGCTAATATTGCTAATTTTTTTCGGAAATCGTAAAAGAATTTCAAAACTACAAAATTGTTGCCTCAGAAAAAGTTTGCAGTAGTAAATTAGCTATTGAAATAAACTAGTGGTGCTATAGAATAGCAGTGTCTCGCTCTAGTTTTCTAATGTCTACTCTTGCGACAAGCCTCATTCTCTTCACTCCTTTAATGTTGTTGCCCAAAAACAATTTTTTTCACATTTTCTCAATTACTAGGCTCCGGAATACTAGAACAGAAACCATCATACTCATTACAATTATAGAAGTAATAGTTTTATGTCCTTACGGGATGGCGGAGGTGGCTAAATGTGTGGGTACGGACCCAACTCTCCAGAGGGAAGGTTTGGCTGGTTCATGTTGTAACCACCGACTCACCCGATTACCTGATTCCTTCGGCGATTCAGCTTTGCCCGGCTGCTTCGTCGGCAGACTCCCTAGAGGGAGGCATGCGTGATTGCCTAACTACTGGAGAGAAAGACTTATGCATTTTCTTAATACTACTTTAATCACTTTAGTATGGGTGTGGGTGAAGCCCAGTAACATGAATAAACTTACAACTAACTTAAATCTAATCTTAACTTAGTAACGGCCGGGATGGCCAGAGTTCATCTCAGCTCCGGTGTCTTTGCCCTCCCGGGCGATCGTGATCCAGCTCATCGGTGCGGCGTTCGGGCATCCCAGTCCCGGCAGGTCTGGCGGCGGCCCCGGATTAGGCCAGCGGCGGGCGTCGGCCGGCGGCTTCTCAGCGGCGCTTGGTGCGGCCGGCGGCGGAAACGCGCCGGGCGATGACGGGTCGCTTCGCGATATAGTTTGTCACGTCCCCGGCTCGTACTCACATGGCCCTCTCGGTCAGGCACCCACTAGTTGTGTCCTGTCTCATCGTCCGGCTGTCGTCACACGAGTCGGGCTGCGATGTGGCGAGGCGGCGTGGCATTCGGGGAGGCCAGGCACGAATTATGTGGCCTCGCTACCTCTGATAGAAGTCTCCTCCTCGCTACCTCTGATACAAGTCTCCTCCTCGCTACCTCCGATACAAGTGATCTACCTCACATGCGCGGTCCCTCAGGAAGGCTCGCGTACCACGTGATTCCTCCCCCGCGTCGTCTACTTTTATTGGTTGTCGCGCCACCCGTAATCCTTCCGCCTATCACGGCGCCAGCGGCGAAGCCGCCCCCGGTAACTTCCCCCGAAGTAACCTACATCACCTACATTCTCAGAAATAAGAGCGGGTAATTCCGTTGCTCAGTTAGGGGGTGTGGGCGGAGTATTTCCCCACACGTCGTAAGGGGTGCGCCCAACGCGGGTCTGTGCTGAACAAAGGAGGCGCTTTCGTCCTTTCCCTCAGCGCGCTAACCGGCTCTCTTCAGGTACAGCAGGAAACGGCATTTCCGGCTGCTCTTAACGGCGGCGCGGTTCTTAATTAAGTAAAATAAATATATGGCTCGTGTCGTCATCCGCGATGTGCGACCGTCCCATTACAATGTCTTGTCAGGGAATTTTTATTTGTGACAATTCTGTGATGCTGCAAGAAATAGAGGATTCCACAAACTTTATTGAAAACCATTTGAAGTCTTTCTAATCGCAAATAGTATTCATCAAGATAAATAAACGGGAAGTATCTGTTTGTGATTTTCGAATTTTTAACTTTTAAACAAATTTTCACACTTATTGGATTTGTAAAACGTATGAACCATCAAATCAATTGTCTTTTGCCGCTGGTGACTATTAAAGAAATGCCAATTTTCTGTATAACACTGGTGGCCGAAGTGGTTAATGTCTAGTATGGTCTCAGCGTTTCGTGGGCCTCTGTTTCGACATTGGTTCAGGGATAATTATTTGTTACAATTCTGTGGCTTTTTACCAGCAAACATTATTTACCGCGTCCAGTTATGCCTGCTGAGCTGCGATCTTTTTCTGCCCAAAGGATGTTTATTTTACATTTTGTTAATTTTTCCTCTGCTTAATACTGCAATTGAAACACGACGCTCTTATGACTATACTAGGAGTGCCTAATCCCTGTACGATCCCGGTGGCCGAGGTTGGTTAAATGATTAAATGTGTTTTAAATGTCTGTGCTTCAGAGGTAAGGTCGGCTTTTTGGAGCCTCGTTCAAATATAGTTATTTGCCGAACAAAACTATTGAAAATTTCATAAACTTGGTTGAAAATTATTTGAAGTGTGTATGTGATTTTCGAATTTGCAACTTTTAACCCTCTTGGCTTTTTACATTTTGTCAGCTCCGTAAGCTAGACGTGAAACAGTTTGTCTTGAGTAATATGAAAGTGTGTCAGTCTTGTGCTTCTGGACGGCCGAGGTTAAGTGGCATGTTCGGATTTATCATTTGGAACCAAGAGGTCGCCGATTCGAGTCCCACACGGAGTTTGTAATTCGATGAAAGTGTTTTTGTAGAAAACTATTAGTGATTCAAGAACCTTGGAATAGCTTTTGAAGCATTTCTACCCACAAATGCAATAATTACATATACCAACAAACCGGACGTCTCTATACTTGCTTTTGCAATTTGTAGCTTTTAAACATTTTTTCAACTTCCTTTTACAATTTGTAAACCGTATGTCACTTCAAATCAATTGTTGAGTTTCTGTGCACCGCTATGAACCAATTTAAGAAATTAATATATTGACATGAAATTTAAATAAATTACGAACACTAGCCATGTGGACATCTTAGATATCACTAACGGTTCAGAAATTATTATTATTACTTCCTCGCCTTACCAATTCTGTGTGAAAAGAGAAAGTTATGTAATCGTGCGCCAGAAAACGCCGAAATTTCGCCAGAATAAACCTCATTGCCGGGTTCTCGTAATGAAAAAGGGGATAAATCCTTTTGTCAAATTTAGAAAAAACATCCCGAACTCGTGGTGTAACCAGAATCCATATTTCGTTCGTTCTTGATACCAAAAAATCGATTGACGGCAAAATGTCCGTCCGACTGTAGGTAACGCGAGCACCTAAACTGTTCAGCTTATTTTCTTTAAAATTGATATATCCAATTGATCTTAACGGACTGGAGGCTTTGGGAGCTTCTAATTGATATTTTGATTGTTGAAGTTTTTTACATAAATCGGACATTTACCTTTTTATACCTTTGTCAGTGTCCGAGCATGCGGTGCTTCTGTGGCGTAGTGGTGTGAGTTACCTCTGAGGATCTGATTTCCAATCTCGGAGCGGAAAAATAATTACGTAATTGACAACACTTTTGCTGGTTTGCGGAGCTTTTAGAAACAATGCGAGAAAGTATGTGCTTTGGCACCATCATTGGTTTTTTAATATCTTAATTTGTTCAGTATTCAAATTACAATAGGTTGCAGTATTGTTACAATTTTTTTCATTATTTATCTTCCCAATAAACATAAAACGGAGAAACTACGAAAAATAATAAAACAAAACCTAATTTTAAGAAAATAAATAAACTATTACGTTACTGTTTTATTTATATTGGGCTGTCGGGTGTAAATTATGAGATAAAAGCCTGAAATTTTGGGAAACTGGGAATTTACAAGGGTACAATTTGTATTTAGTCCCTTTTATGTTGTCAGAACATGAGATATTCTTATGAAACGAAGGAATATAGTATTTTTTGCTATTTTCCCTTTTTTGTTAATTGTAAGTGTCAAAATCTTATATAAACTCCTAAAAAAATGTTCAAACATCTTTAATTATCCTTGTGGTTTTCTATAGATGGTAAAGTCAATATTCAAATTAAACTAGTTTTTCCTTGCCTGTACTCACTTTTGTACGTTAGTGCAGACTTTTTTGTAAATTGTCCAGCTATAGGATTTGGCTTTCGTATTTTTCAGACAATGCAAAAGTGGTTTGATGTTGAAATAATGCAGAGCATCAAACGAGACAAAGAAGATGACTGTCTGTGGCAGGTGGCAAATGGATATATAATACTGAAACGAGTAAGTTAAATGGACATTAAAGTTTTTAGAATATATTTTATTTTCCAGTAAAAATATTTGTGACATTTAGTGATATATTACTTACAGATAAACAATCATTTTTATTTTCATTATTGGTATTGTTTTGTGGCAGGGTGATGAGAAGAATTGCTTTATGACTAAAGAAGAGGACACATTGAAGCAAGTCGAGGATGTGATTCGTACTGTGAAAGAGAAACCGGTTGTAAATCCTCTTCTTCTCTATGTCATTTCAAATATTCATCAAGAGTAAGTTGAATTGCTAATTTTTTCTGTCAAGTTAGTAATTAGATAATGTAGTGTTAATACATCGAGTTCAGGGCTCCAGGCGTCAAACTTAAGTGCCTGTTACAATTGTGTCTAGTACTAAATCTTAGAATAGTGCTTATAGAATAGGATTGTAATTGAGAAAAGGAAAGAAAGGTACAATAATGCAAATAATATGTATATACAGCACCATTGTGCTATTGCTATTTTCAGTAATTTGACTACCAATTAATAATGTACAACTTCTAACAATCTTAATTTCTTACATTAGTTCAAAGAATTGGTAGCCTCGACCGGGCCTCGAATCCGCGCCTTCTGGCTTACGCCCAGCTGCTCGAACCACTAAGCTTCCGAGACAGCCAATTCTTTGCACAGTTTACGCGAGCGCGATTATCGCTCCTTGTATGTTTTATATAGAATTCCCACCATCCCGACACCTTGTTGGACGCAATTACGCTCGGAGAATATATTCCGCAATCGTAAAGAAATGGATTACAATTTGGATTTCTTTACGATTACAAACGTCACAATTTGGATTTCTAAAATAAGGCCTGTCTAAAAAGAATCCGACCTCAATTTTTGCGAGTAGTGATTCTAAGGCGGCGCCACTGTGCGCGGTGGAAGGAGGAGCCTCAATGCGCATGCGTGTGCCAGTCGCTGGCTGGGGGCGCTAAGGAAGGAGCTGTTCGAAGTGTTCGTCGGATTTAGTTTTCTCGCAAGATGACTGAACGAATTGAGCAAAGATACAGCATCAGATTCTGTCAAAAGCATGGTGATTCTCAAAGCCAAACAATTCGTAAGATTCGGCAGGTGTTTGGAGAAGATGCGATGGGGGTAACACAAATTAAGCAGTGGTTCAACCGATTCAAAGATGGCCGCACATCAGCCGAGTGAGCAGCGTGGCGGCAGGCGCCAAACTGCTCGGAATGCAGCTGTTGTCGAGAAATTGCGAAATTTGGTGATGGCAGATCGCCGTTTGACAGTGCGGTAGATTGCAGAAGAGGTTGGAGTGAGTAAAGATTCTACACATGCAATTTTGCGTGAAGATTTGTACATGAAACGAGTGGCTGCTAAATTCGTACCCAAGTTGTTGTCTCCGGAATAAAAAAGACACGACCTTCTGGACACCGCCAACAATGATCCTGGGTTTCTGAACACCGTGATAACTGGAGATGAGTCATGGGTGTACGGGTACGACCCAGAAACAAAAAGACAGTCGTCTCAATGGAAGCTTCCCGATTCTCCAAGGCGGAAGAAAGCGCGGCAAGTGCGAAGCAAAATCAAGGTGATGCTGACTTTTTTTCTATGCCTGTGGAATTGTGCATCACGAATTCGCACCGGAAGGACAAACAGTGTCAAAGGACGCAGTGCGGCGCAAAAGACCAGACATGTGGACGGCGAAGAACTGGCACTTGCATCATGACGACGCCCCTGCACATTCATCCCAATTGATCCACACTTTCTTAGCCAAACATGGAATTACAACCGTTCGCCAACCTCCCTACTCTCCAGACCTGGGTCCTTGCGACTTCTGGCTGTTTCCAAAATTGAAGACGCCTCTGAAATCATCCCGTTTTGAGAGCAGAGAAGAAATACTGCGGAACGCGACGACGGAGCTGAACCCCGTTATAAAAGAAGACTTCCAGAGGCGCTTCCTGCAGTGGAAGGGTCGGTGGGCTAAGTGTGTGGAAGCACAAGGGGCCTACTTTGAAGGGGATTAGGGTCTCAAATCTGTCAGATATTCGAAATATTTTTTCTGGTCAAAGGTGGGGTACTTTTTAGACATGCTTCGTATTGTTTTGTTCATTCTTCTTCATTAATAGTGTTTAATGTACCCTTGCAATTGATGACTTTGTGACCTATAAATAAACAAACTTCAGTGTTTGTTGTATTGTTTTAATTGATGGAATGAAATTAGAAATCACCTTTTTACCAAATCCTTAAATTATTTCGCTTGAAGGGCGGGCCCTTGCCCCTCTGGGCGCTCTCACTTCGTCGGTGGTCGGGGGCTGCAGCTTGTGGTGCGCCACCGGATGGCTTGGGCGGCTGTCCGGAAATATAGGGATAAAGTTGATATATAAAAATGAGAGAGAAGAACGACTCTTTCATTATACTTTCATTATTATTCATTATACTTGGGAGAGAATAATATTTCTATCTCGACTCCGGGTGAAAATAATTTTTCCAATAACTTTCCAAATATTTCCCTTTCATTTGTTCCCCATTCTTTCTCCACAACAACAAATAAATCCCCAATCCCAACCCTCTCCACGCTTGATACGTGCCATCTGATTATTTTCGTTTGTTCTTACATTTCACGTATCAGATCATATAATTTAAAGTAAATAAGCTTTCTACGTATACTTACGCGTGTCCTATTGTATATAATATACACTTACTTGTTTTTCATAGAACCTTAAAGTGCGAGAAAGAGTGTGTGTTGCTGCCAATCGCGTATTTTCTGCTTGAAGTCAATACAATTTATTTCCTTATCTCAAAAACCGCTCCAATTTTCCCCCGCGAATAGAGCAAAGGGCGCTGGAAGGAAATAGGCGTAGATCTCACTTTCGAGAAGTCTCCGAATTGTCAAAAATCGCAGAAGTTAGAAATAATGTGAGAGAAAGGTCCGCGCTGTTGGAGCGCCTCTAGCTTCACCCTCAAGGCCCATTCACAATGCAAACATAAACCTAATCATGGCGTTAACATAAAAGTTGGGACTACGTCCACAGGCGGACTCATTCACGATGCGTTCGCATAAGCACAACACGTAAGACGTTAACTTAAAAGCTTGCAAGCTTCTGTGCTTATGCTTAAGTACGACATAAGTAATGAACTAATCACAGTATGCTAACTCAAAATCGAGACTCGAAAGAGGAGCCACCTCGCTTTGCAGCGCAGTTGTGTGTGGCCGTGGTGTGCAATGCCGCCACACTTTCCTGCTATGAAGCCATTCCTATCCTTTCGGACATCTGTGGCTGATCTGCGAATAGAAAAAAGAACAAGCCGTTCGGCGCGCTTGTGGCGTTGTTCATGCAAGTAGTGGCGTTCCCCTACTGCAGCAGATCTCTCGGGCGCTTGTACAAAGTTAAATTTTTAATAAGGTCATTATTTGACGCGTTAATTTTGGAAAAGAAGTCAATAGCTAAATTTTTAAAATGCTCTTCGAGGAGCGGTAGTGTTTTGTTGATAATATTGTTAATATTGAGTGTAGTTCTGAGACTGATATAAAGTGGCGCGCACAGTATGCTAGGAAGGCACGCATTTTGAACTATTTGCAACTTATTCAAGTGCGCGTGAGCCGCTCTTCCCCAACTTGGGCAGGCGTAGTCCATAATGGGCCTAATCACGGCTTCATAGATCGGTGGACAGTTTGCTTCGCGTATGTAATACGCTTCGCAATATGCCCAGGCGGTGCCATGCTTTGCTCGCCGAAAGTTAGGGCGCGGTCGAGCCTGATGCCGAGGTACTTTGTACTGGCGCGCCATTCAATGTTTGAATTGCGAAGTCGCTAGACGAACTAACGCCATATGCGCCATGGACACAGTCGATACCTCGAAATCGATTCTCACATCCAACCAATAGTGAACTAGAATGTCTCACGGCCAGTAGAAACTCGTATTTTGCTTACGTTTATGTTAGACATTGTAAATACTTCAGTTCCTCTTATGTTAATGTTTACGTCTATGCGTCATGCTTATGTTTACATTTCCTTTGTGAATGGGCCTTTGTTGGTAGCGGAGCGAGTCGGGGGTGTGGCTAGTACGAGCAGAATTTTTTTGCGCGTCTCGCAAACGTCGGCGAACTTGTGCTGGGCTGAATGATCATTCCGTCATCTGGAGGAAAGTTCGCGCGAAGTGAATCCATTTATGTTGCTAGAATCCAAAAAAAGTTAACCAACACTTTAAAACTTCTTAAAGAAGTAGTAGTTGCAAGCGTAAGTCTGCTTAAAATGGATTCTTGCGTGATGAAAGTGAACGACTCTGAGCGGGCTCTGTGGCCTGTTCCACGGCGTCCGTTCGATGACTTAATTCTCGCGCGTTATTCATTTTCCCCTTCCGTTTTTCGACATAATTTGTATCAATTCTTTTGTTATTATTATTGTTATAGTTATTAGTATTATTATTATTATTGTTATGATTATTATTAGAGCCAATTTCAGAAAAATATAAATCACTTGTGAATCCTACCACCGATCTCCAACTGCACGCGCTGGGCTGACACTGAGGGAGGCACTGTGTTCATTTGGTTAGACGAAAGAAGCATTTGGCAGAGCAATGCTAAATTGTCTACTGGTCGTTCAAACCAAACGTATAGTGAAATTAGATTAGGTGGTATTTTTAAATAGAAATTTGCGACTGACAGTTGAGGTCGTAACTACATACCTTGGCGCCCACTGGCCTTGGAAACATCTCACCAGCTGTCTAAACACGTCTTTCTTACACAATTTGCAGTTATTATTAATAATACTAATAATGCAATATATATTTAAACAAGTTATGCAATTATACCATCCGTTTTCTTCAAGTTATGAATAACTTGTTTGTCAGAAGTTACAATTATTATATAATAGCGATTATTTATAATTTACATATGAACTCCAGAAATCTATCAAGAAGCCACAAGAAATTACAAACATTCAGCAGCTACAATGTAACTTTTTAATATTATTGCACAACTGCAGTTGTGTTTATTATTCTTTAGAAATTTTTATTGCTAAGATTAGGAAAATGAATGGAGAGAAAACTTCGCATTCAATACAGGATTAAACGTTGAAAATATCATGCTTGGTAAATTCTCTTTAACAAATATCAGTGTTACGTTGAAAATAAATGTATTTTTCGTTAGACAAAATATCAGGAACGTATTTTTCAAGTTAGTATGCCAATCTCAATTTTATTAGCTGTCTCTCTTTTTTTAACAGAGATAAAAATTTCATTCCATACGCATGCTTCCGCCAGCATCTGTGGGGTAACCTAACCTACACAATTACTTAAATATTGGTGATATCGTAAACAGGGTCTTAAATAGTGGGAAATCCGTAAACACCTATGCGGTCGTAATGTCGATGGTGCAACGGTTAGCGTATCGGACTCTCATACCCAAGTTGGCGGGTTCAAACCCGATCGAAGCGTGAATCGTGGATTTTTAAGGGCGAAAAAATCCTTCGGTGGTCTGCGCCACGGGGCCGACTATCATCTATTATTATTATTATTATTATTATTATTATTATTATTATTATTATTATTATTATTATTAATATAATGCAATAAAAATCATATTCACATTATACAACACGAAAAACATTCATATCGTTTGTGCTCATATTTGTGTACTCTTTACCTACTTAAAAAATCATTAAATGGCAATTTTATTAACTGGTTCTATTTTAATTTTTAATTGTTACTTCAATTTTCTGCCTGGTACAGACCACTCTCCCTCTCTTTCTCTCTCTTTCTCTCACTCGCTCTTTCTCTCACTCGCTCTCTCTCACTCTCGCTCTTTCTCTCACTCTCTCTCTTTCTCTCACTCTCTTTCTCTCACTCTTTCTCTCACTCTCTCTTTCTCTCACTCTCTCTCTCTTTCTCTCACTCTCTCTCTTTCTCTCTCTCTCTCTCTTTCTCTCACTCTCTCCCTTTCTCGGGGTGACTCCAATTAGAAATGTTGGAATTATATTAAAGGTATTCTGAATTACATAGATTTTAATTATATTTAAAAATGTCTTGTGCAAATATATTTTTATTAATTGTATTAACTATTCAATAATACATATTTTTATATTTAATTTATGGAGAGGAGGATAATACCATTAGTTCTGTCCCGGGTGACACCAAGTGAAGCTACGCTGTTGTCTCTCTGTGTCAAAGAACTCCCGATGACTTTCACAATAGCGCGAACTTGACTGTGTGTTTCCTGGGTATTTTACGTCGTTTTCTTGGGCTACCCCCTTTGTCTGTTGTAATTCGAGTATTGACAAGTCGGTGGTAATATAAATTAAAGTAATAAAACGAACAAATATTATAAATAAAATACACCCAATAAACTAAAAATATATTAGGTAAATCTGACAATGTTATGTTATGAAGTTCGACGCATGCGCAGTGTGTGCGGGCAGAGAAAAGTGGTATGTGCTCTGTACCACTTTTAGTCACTTATAGTCAGCGTTGTGAATAAACTAAGGTCGTTATATAAATTGTAGTTGTTTGACTGATGTAGAAACTAATAACACATGGTGTCAGGAGTGCGTGTTAGTCATGCGGACGAAAAACGAGTATACGTTGATTATAATAACTAATGAGATGTGACGAAAATATAGAACGAAAATAAGTCAAACGTGAGGTTAAGTGACTACTTCGCTATGGATCAGAACTTGTCATCTTTTTTCGCGGCACAGACAATGTTGCTTAACCAGATTCAGAAAGAACACGTGCAAGAATCTTCAAAGAATGCTTCCTGTTTGCAATTAATTGGTGAATCTTTACAGAATTTGAAGCTACAACAAGAGCAGGGTTCTGCGTTATCGACACCGCTGCCGGGCGAACAAGTAAATGCTGCAGCAAGTCTGAACACGTTATTGATTCAGCACATACCATGGCCACAACCACTGGACGTTGACAGATGGCACATATGTTAATTTTCAATTTTTCAAACAAAGGTGGTTTACGTTCTATAGTGCAACAGGAATAGATAAATGGGATGCTGAACTTCAATTGGAAAATTAATATCTTACTATCAATAATTGGACACAAGGCAAACAAAAATCATATTTTCAATTAAAAGAAGAAAAAACTACTACAGCAAATGTTCTTAAATTAATTAGTGAAAGAATTTTACTTTATGATCGCTTTGTTTTTCATAATTGCAACCAACTGGAAGATGAAAATTTTGAATCGTATTTTCTTACAAAGAGAAACCTTGAAGTTTGTAGGTATGAGCAGGTGTTACACCGAATGAAACATTGAGAGATAGGCTTGCATTCGGAATTAAAGATGTAAATTTAAAAAAGAAATTTCTGAGAGGAAACCAGGAGGTACTGACTTTAGAAAAATTGATACAAACATGTAAAGCAAATGAACTCTCGCAATTAAGATTCAGGGATATTTCAACCGAAGAGAAAAAGATTAACAAAATTACAAAAATTAATTCATCTAAAAATAAATTAAATGGTTGAATCTGTCTTTTCTGTGGCGGTAAACATGAATTTAAAAGATAGTTGTGCCCTGCATGGGGCAAGACATGTGCCAATTGTCAAGGAAAAATCATTTTGCTATAGCTTGTCTAAAAAAGAATACCAGTGGCTCTGATATAAACTCCAAACCAAAATTTATTAGAGGAATTAAAAAAAGTGAAAGGAGTCCAGGTAATGAAAGCCACGAATCAGATCTTGAAGATGATACATTTAAAATATATAAATTGAAAGAGAATAATGAAGTCCAAAGGAAAGGATATACCGAGTTGACACTTCGATTTGGCCAACATTGGAAGCAGGTGATTTGTGACGCCTGAACAGGATGTGTTCAGGCGTCAATGTCATAGGTCACAATTATTGCGAATTGATTGGGAATTCGTCAGGTCGGCTACGTACTTTCGGAGGCGGAGAAGTTGAGGTTTTGTGTGAGGTAGAGATTCCTTGCATAGTAAGGGAGAAAAATTTTATTCTTGTATTTTTGGTAGTAAATGTCGATCATGGTCCATTATTATCAGAAAAGACGTGTTTAACCCTCGGTTTGGTTAAATAGTGTCTAAAGATAGAAAATTTAGAAAACAGCAAGGAGTTGTTAATTGGATGCAGAAAACCTCCAGAAATATTAGATCATAAATCTGTTTTTGAAGTCTACGGATGTATACCTGGTGAGATTTCTTTAGAAATCAACACAGAAATTAACCCAGTAATTCAATCTGCAAGAAGAATACTTGTCAGTCTTCGGAAGGATTTAAAAAATGAACTATCAAAATTAGAAAAAGAGGAATCATCGTCCAAGAGACTAAAAATATAGATGGGTGAGAAATATTTTACTTGTAAAAAGAAATAATAATAATTCTTTGAGGATCTGTATTGACCCTGTTCCATTAAATACAGCACTCAAACGCTCTCATTTTCAGTTTATAACATTGGATGAAATTCTTCCAGAACTCGGAAAAGCACGGGTCTTCTCTACCTTGGATGCTAAAAAGGTTTTTGGCAATTAAAATTAACCGAAGAAAGTAGCAAACTAACAACGTTTTGGACAACTTTTGGAATATATAGATGGTTAAGACTTTTGGTGTTACACCAGCGCCAGAAAATTTTTCACAAAAAATGAAGGAAATCACTCATGACTCTTGAAACATCACTCTTGAAAGGTGTAGAAGTGTTCATTGATGATATCCGTATTTATGGATGTGGTGATAATATGAAAGATGCTCTACAAGATCATAATCACAATTTAGAAAATCTGCTTAAACGCTGAGAACAAATGACTGTAAAATTGACAAATAAAAAATTGACCTCTGTCAAACATCAGTGAAGTTCTTTGGCCATATTTTATCCTGCAAGGACTCAAACCGGATCCATCTAAAACTGAAGCCATAACCAGGATTCGAGCCCCTGAAAATAAATCTGAGCTATTAACGTCTTTTAGGCATGGTGACGCATTTGAACAGATTTATTAAAGATTTATCAATGGAAACAAAACCTGAGAAGATTTACACGAGATGATGTTGAGTGGAGTTGGACAAAGAACGAGAATAAAGAATTCGAGAGGATAAAAACTCTTGTTACGGACATAAATCCACAACGGTACTTAGATGTTAACGAATCAGTAACATTAGAATGTGATGCTAGCTCTATGGGATTAGGAGCAGCGACCTACCAAAATGATAAAATTGTAGGTTATGCGTCCAGGACATTATCTCACACAGAACGGAATTACGCACAAATCGAAAAGGAGTTGCTGTCGATTGTATTTCGTTGTACGCGCTTCGATCAATTTATTGCAGGAAATAGTAAAGTGGTAATTAAAACTGACCGTAAACCACTTATATCATTTTTTTAAAAAATCTCTTCTGAAAGCTCCAAAAAGTCTACAACTTATGTTGATGGATCTACAAAGATATAAATTGGAAGTGCAATTTGTTAAGGGAAGGATAATGAAGTGGCAGCAATAGATCACACACGTGACGATACGATGAAAAAATCGTGACGTGACGATAAATGTTTGAAACATTGTGATGTATTTGAGTTGAGGAACGAATCAAATATTAGTCGTGTAATAGAAAAAGTGGACGTTTTAAAAACCTTACAGATTACACCCGAAAGAGTAGAAGAAATTAGATATATTACCAGAACAGATGTAATTATGCAAAAAGTAATATATTATACTTGTGTACATAAGGGTTGGCCAAAGCATATAGCAGATGTACATGAAGCGTGTAAAATATATTACAATGTACACTATAAAGATTAAGTTTCGACACAGGATCAGTTTATCTACAAAAATGTCAGGATCGTTATTCCTTTTAAACTCAAAAAACAATTGACAGAAAAAGTGCATATTGCACATTCTGGTATTGAAGCCACACCAAAGTTAGCGAAAGACACAATCTTTTGGTCAGGAATGTCATCGGAAATCGCTCAAGAGATACAGAACTGTTTGCATGAAATGTATGAATTCACAACAACCAGAAATGCAGTCGCATGAGGTACCGGAGTATCCATTTCAATACGTTTCTATGGATGTATTCTTCACAGCATATAAAGGCAAAAATACAAAATTTCTTGTCCCCGTAGACCATTTTTTAGATTTTTTCGAATTAGATATTTTACCAGATCTTTCAGCAGAAACTTTGATTGCGACAAGCGCAAGAACAATTTTAGCCGTCATGGAATACCTTCAAGAGTTTGCAGTGATAATGGGACCAATTTTGATAATAGTTTAATGCGACAGTTTTCAAAAAAATGGCGATTTCAATTTGTTACGTCAGCACCCAAACACCAGAGAGAAAATGGCAAAGCTGAAGTTACTGCGAAGATTGCGAAAAAAGAATTATTAAAAAAGCAAATGAAGGCGGCGTGGACATCTGGTATACGATTTTACACCGGAGAAACACTCTTTACAAAGAATCTTTAGCAGAAGAACTCGGACAGAAATTCCAGCAACATTGCTTTTTTATTATGAAATAGATGCTTCTAGGATATGTTTTGCATCTGGAAAGTCCTGCGTGCATGCGCAGTGTGTGCGGGCAGAGAAAGGTGGTATGAGCCACCGGATGTATACCTTGTCAACGTTGTGAATAAACTAAGTTCTTTATATAAATTGTAGTTATTCAACTGATTTGGGGCCAATAAAACAGGCAACCCACGAAGTAATGTCGATGGTGTAACGGTTAGCGAATCGGGCTGTTATACCTAAATTGGCGGGTTGATTGAAGCCGATTGATTTTTAAGGGCGAAAAAATCCTTCGTACGTCTTCCTTCGGAGGGGAAGTAAAGCTGGCTGTCCCATGTTAGTAGATCTACTTGCATGTAAAGGATCGAGCCCTAAATGACGCCTCTGAGCTAAATTCAAGTCGCCTGTTCGTCGTCCAAGAAATACCTCCTTCGCCGCTAGTTAGTGAGAGGAACGTAGCGAAATTTGCGTGGTCAGACGGAAGAGCGGGCCTGATGGCCCGAGTCTCGCCACGTAAAATAAGGCGTTCAATTCAATTCAATTCAGTTCAATTCAATTCAAGTAACCACCGGACTTACTTGCGGCATAGTCGATTGTCCTTTACACTTGCAAATATCAACGTTATCTTCACATAAGTAATTCAAAACCTGAGTAGCAATTTATTTTCCAGTTCTAAAAATGTTAAAAAAAAACATTCTACAGGCAAAATCCATCTGACAGCAATATATGTATTATTATGACCCACAGTTGATCAACGTGGGATAGATCAGGTAAATTGGGATCAGGTAATCGACGGACAAACTAAAATATCCCGAAACCCTTATTTCATCCAAAATCGTAGAGCTTACTTATTAGTTCATTAAACTCTTTTAATATAGTTTTCGACAAGTAAGGCACACTTCCTGTAAAAATAAAAGAATTGGGAAAAATTGTTAAATCCTGTAAGAAATTGTTATTTTGGGAGATTTTTTAGTTCAAAGATATGACTACCTTTACCACAATTTCCATAATTTGAAATTGCGAGTCCAACAATGGATGAAATTTGGCGAACAGTTTTAGCAATCCCAAATAATTTCCATTATTGTCGGATCTAAAATTATCGTTTGACCCTCGGAAAGGTAATTCTCGTTCTGCTAACATTTGAATGACGACTGCAAGACATGACGCCAGTATTTGACCCCTTCTCGATCAGGTTTTGTTCAGTTTCCCTGGGCCCTTGAGCAAATGCTGAGATGGCCCCTTGTTTGCTCCTGAACAGTAATGTAACTTCACTCTCTCTTCCCAAGACATGATATTGACTCGTCATACACTATTGTAATTGTATATGTGACTCAATAAATATTATTATTATTATTATTATTATTATTATTATTATTATTATTAATTTTTGAGTTTTTCCTCGATTTGATCATTTAACTGTGACGTCAGTCCAATTGTTTTTTCTTAGAGTCAAATCATACTTCACAGGATTATTTCTATAGTATGTATTCTCGCTTCTAGGCCAAAATATGCAAGCATTGCCTCTCTGTGATTCTGTAAATTTTCATGTTGATCAATGAAACTCTTTATTACGCCAGTCACTAAATCCGGTTACAAATCGCAACAGGACATTTGAAGGGAAAAGTTTACATGTAAAGCAATACACCGAATGATTTGATGGAGAATACAGCATCCGCTCTCAAGTGTACTTTTCATCATTTGCTTTTTTATTATGAAATAGATTGCTTCTAGAATAGATGTTTTGCATCTTGAAATGTTCTGCGTGAGTTTTCAAGTGGTTCTGAATGATTTTGACAATTTTGTGGTCTTTGATTTATCCAGTAGTTGGTGTCATCTGCTTTAAATGCAGTTCACCTGCCAGGATTGTCAATTATCTTGATTAGCAAAATTTTGAATTACTGGATTTTAATCGTTATCGACAATAAGCGCTTGATCCGGGATTTCGTGCATTGTTGCCTCCTCTGCCACATCCTCCACACTATCAAGAACATTTTGTAAGGTTAAAGGTGATGCAGATGGTTGAAGAAACAAAGTTATTTTGAGCAATTTCTTTATGATCTCCTCATCTTTCTGTCTCTTTTCCTCGGCTCGTTTTCGTTTATTGAGAACCACTTGTGTGATTTCTCTTCGTATTTAATTTTGATTAGACACATTAAATCTACAATAAAATTATTTATATTATAGATGGGCATTTGCAATGAGTGCGAAATTGGATAAAAATGATTTAATTTAGTAAAAATGATTTTATTCAAAGATTTACTATATTGGCCAAAAGGAGGTAAAATTGTATTTTTCAGTTTTATGTGCGTAGAAATTACGAAAGAAAGCACAAAATTAACGTTTATTTACTCGGTGGTATTAATCTGTGCCGTCGCCACTTTCCTGTGTGACGCTGCCAATAAAAATCATAACACAAAACAAGAAATACCCTTTAACACAATAACAATGAATCTAACTGCACATCACACTTAATACAAAATAATATTTACACAATTCTCATTTATACTGTGCATAATATTAGTTTGTTGGCCATCCACGTTATTTCAAGGTATTTACCAAATGTATTAGAGTGCTTTGCCTTCTCATTAATATATATTTTGTATGCATGGGGTAAGATCTGGGGATGTCCACTTCCCTAAATATGATGCTGCCGTCAGCCCGTGAATTCGCTCCATCCACCAATTCACCATATCATTCCGTCACTGGGGCTGGCCATTTCCATATTACCACATTTCCTATGCATTTCTACACAAAACCTACTAAATACATTACTTCCATTGAATCACAACTATCTAATTACTGAAGTCGGCACACACTCCAAGACGCCTTCTCTCCGATAACTAATTTCACTCTCTCCAAAACACGAAAATTGCCAACACGTGCTACACCACGTTGTCAGCTCGGCACCTATCATCCCTGTGTGTCTCTTCCAGTCAGTCAAGTCTTTCAATAGTTTTTTCAACTAAACAAAAACGCTCGCTTTCCTCTGTCATGTAGATCTTTTGGAATATTTTATATTTTCATTACTTTATTGTATCTTTTTATTAATTATTGTGTCGAGTCCAAATGGACTGTCACATGTTGTTTGTGTAAGAAGTATTCTCAATGCTGTTGTTACGTTGGGAAAAGTTTCTACAAAATTTTTGACATGTAGCATGTATTGTAATATTTTTGTTTTGGGGAAATTTCATTTTGTAACAAATATTAAAACTGTATAAGAAAATAAGAAAACTTCAATTGTAGATCTATTTCAATAAGCCTGTATGATTTCCAAATTTTATCAGAATTTTATCATTTTTTTATCTTGTTCTGGGGGGGGGGAATGTAAAAAAAGTGGTGATCTCAACAATGTTTAATTTATTTTGTATTCCTTTTTGTAATTTTATCTTGTACTCCTTTTTGTTATTTGACTTTTTCAAGTTATTAATCTGCTGAATGTTCCCCTCATAGTTCTAGAGTTTCCTGCACAACAATTGATGAACAAGTAACGTTCCTTGGTGCTGGTGTGAACAATAGCATCAAACTTTGGGGCCTTTCTCGGAAAATGGGCTGTCGCGCAAAGTATTCATCTATCAGTCTGCGAACGCCAGTGGCACCACTGGCATCTGAAACTGAAATACTGTGGTATGTTGCTTGTGGCTTCTGACAGTTATTCCTAAGATTACCATTACTGTTATTTCCACCCTCACCAGGGATATTTTGCTTTCACTCCTGGAATTCAAGAGGTGGGAAATATTCCGTCTTGTTGCATAAGAAATGATATTTCTACCACTCCTGAGAATGGATTTGTAATTTAAGGGGCCCGCTAAAAATATTGATGTATTAAAACATGTAAGCAAAATAGACAAAAGTAACAATTTCAAAATGTAATATTAAAATAACAAATTAAATTAAGTTATAAAAGTACATTGAAAAAAGAATTTAATGTTATTTCTAAGAATTACATTTCCTAAAATAATTCTCATCTACATCTTAGTTTAGCAAATTCTTTCATTAGGTCATGAAAAAATGACTTTGAACGAATGCATAAAGTTCAATGCAGAATAAAAAATATCTCCTGAAGCATTTTAGCCCTTAATGCATTATTTATTCTTTTCAATCAAGAAAGTGTATGCTGAGCAAGCAGTAATTGTAAGGATTAGAAAAATTGCAATTTCCTTGTTTGACATTAACTGAATTGAATCTTGCACATATTCTAGTGTAATAATCAACAAAAGTTTTTGTGTGTGTGTGTTTTGTTTGTTCCCTCAAGATATGGCTTGTTTAGCTATAGCTAAACTAAGCTTATACGTGTAGATCTTGTAGATCATCTTGGTAGTTATAGCTATTGTTTCTTTAGCCTACCATTGTCCTGTTCCGTGCCATGTTCCTTTAGTCTACTTATATGTGCCCCTCCTGACCGCTTAAGTTCTTTTGTCAGTTAATTATAATTAATTTTTTGTTTCACATTGTGTATAGATATTACAATATCATAATATTATTTATGAATATATTTATCAGTTGAGATCTCTATTCACATATCAATGGGTGAAAACCAGAACAGGATAATTGACATTTTATAAATGCAGAGAGATCTGTTTATTTAAATCAATATTATGGTAAAGTCATGGTGCTTTGTTTCATCATTAAAACCACAAAAATACATTGCCACTGAAATATAGCCTAAAATAAACATATTTTTGTATCAGAATTTATAAAATGTCACTTCTACCGTTCTGGTTTTCACCCATCATATATTCATCGTGCTGACATATTTTTGCTTAAGTAACCTGATACCCAGAAATCTGTGCATAAATGCAGAAAAGTGAATACATAATACAGCTGTGAAATTGTTCTAGCCCAGAAAAGCATGCTATTACTTTGTATGGACATGCAGGACCGGTTCAGGACATAGCTTTTATACCCCGAGCCACGTCTCCAGGGGTCCTGGTGTCTGTCTCTCAAGATGCCACAATGAGAAGTTGGAGGCTTGATAGCTATGAATGTGCTGCATCATACAGGTAGGTTTCAGCAGTTGTCTGCGTTTGTTGCTGAATATTTCTATTATATATATATATATATATATATATATATATATATATATATATATATATATATATATTTATTTTTTTTTCAATTGGTGACAATTTTCATGATAATTTTTGGTAAACATGGTAAAACAAAATTATTTTTTCTCAAGAGGCCACAATCATGAAATTTGGTGTTTGGATGTCAGTTCACTTGGACTCTTTGTAGCAACGGGATCTCGGGATAGAACTGCTAGAATATGGTCTTTGGACAGAAACTTCCCACTTAGGACATGTGCTGGGCATCATCTGGATGTAGAAGTAAGTGTTGAACTCAAAATCTATATAATATAAATATGAAAGAATTGAAAGAAAAAAAGTCATTAGAATTTTATTTATTTATTTTTGGTCCCTTTACTTCTAAACATTGCAATTGTCCTGTAACTTAGAATAATTAAAGGTTCCTTGAACAACATGTAATACTGGGGATATACCAGTGGTGGCTCGTGTGAGTTTCTTAAAGAGGACGAAAGAGATCGATGATAAATAGAATTGCTTTACATGAAAAGTGCAGCAAAGTAGTGGTGTAAATACAGATACAGTGTCGATTACATTGGACAAAAAAAAAGTTGGTTTCGCCTAACTTGTTCATTCTGCTTTGCAAGAGAAATTCTGGCTGATGAGATTTGAAACTCAGCTACTCACAAGAGAAAGCATCTTCAATTATTGAAAAATCAAGGTATTTATGAGAATATTGGTGTATGAAATTATTATCTGTAAGGTATTTATGTAAGGGTCTTGGTGTCATGATTATGGATGCTGTATATTACAGACAAATATAAGGGGTCAATGAAGCAAGCAATTCATTTAAAAGGAGTCGATGAAAGGAAGATTGTGAATCCCTGTGCTAGATCTATGCAATATTTTTTGTGTTAATTTTAGCACACATGGCATATCACAAGAACAATTTGTCTCTTGTTTTCATCCTGTAAGCCTGGATGCTTTATTACACAAGATCTTAGAAAACTGCAGTTTCTCTTTCTTGTGAGGAGAGTTCTAATCCCTTTCTTTCAAAATGGAAGAAACTGTGAAAATTACTGAGGAACAAGTTATTCAGTGAGAGCTACTCCATATTCTGTAAGCAGGTGTGTAAAACTTGCAGTAACCTTCTCCTGCAGAATAAATAAAGTTGAGAAAAGAATAGCCTTTTAATTATATTTAAACAACACAAAAAATGTGAATTTGAAGTAGAAATGGCGAACTTCATAGTGAAGTTGGGAATTAGAAAAGGAAGATGTATATCATCAATACTTGCCAATTTCACCTGGTTGCTGGTTTCAAAGTCGATAAATGTATAGATAAAACTTTTAGATTTATTCACTTGATAACATATTGGTTAGTGGTGGTGAAGAGGTATTCATTTAAAATGAGCCACAACATAATACTCTCAAAAGTTTTGATCAAGTTAACAAAGTGTGTTTCAAATCAGTAATATGCAACTTTTATCACTACATAATATTATTCTAACACTAGATAATTCTAAAACTGTGTTGTATGTATCTTAACAATCATGTAGAAATGATGGACTGATGAACTCAAAATTAGTATGATTTCTTGTTCAAAGTTGTGAGTAAAAGGTATTTTAATTCCAAATTTTTGGTTCCGGCCAAATGTATTTAAATCCTTTGTTATAGACAGATTTTTGTAGTCCTTATTTTTACATTGGAAGAAATCAAAGGAATATTAGCATTTTATTTACGAATATTAACACCTTTAAATAATGACATTCCAATTGATAATGTTTTGAATATATTTTTATCCATGTTTTCAGACTGTAAATTCCTAAAACTATTATTAAAGAAATTACGAACATTTGCTGGGTATTTTTTACCTCTTAATGTATCTTGATCTGGAAATTATAATTAAAAAATACGGAAGTAATATGTAGAGATGGTAGATGTTAGCAATTGCCATAAATGCCTGTTACCAAACCGTGAAAAAATTAGCAGTTGTATGTTTGACGGTCGGTGAAGTATGTTTCTGAAGATTTTGAATCTGCGAAATTACGCGAAATCGCTCATAAAATGTGAAATGACAAACAAAGTTGGAAATGGTCATGAATCTGTGATGTAATTGCTAAATGGTATTTTATGGTTTGCTTCGTGTTTGCTAATAGGGATGCGATATCGATGTTTGGAAACGTGATTGGAGAGTGGCCATGTTTATTCATTTATAATTAAGATTGAACTCGATAGCCACAGCACTTCTTAATCGATCACCGACTGGTTGCGGCATTTGCAAGATCTCGCGCGCGCAGCCAGTGGTTCAACAGATGTTTTAATGTTCGCGCTGCCTATTGCTGCCATTTTCAAGTAGCAATTGCAGCTCAAGCTGTTCATGGTAGGCCGCTGAAGGCTCCTTCCAACTCAAGAGTTCATCCTGCCCTTTATTTTCGGGCGTCCTACTTCCCGATATTCAAAGGGATTAATATTGTATATTATTTTTGTTAATTTTGAGGTTTAAATTCTGTAAATATGATTCGCCCATTGGTGTTTATAATCTTTAATTTTGTCATTAAGGTTAAACATGTTTAGGATGGACCTTATCTACACGTATGGAACAAGATCTGCCAGAGTATGTCCAACATTTTAGCAAACTTCTCAAGAAACGCTTTTTTGATGATTAAATTCTCCGTTTCTCTGCTTTGTTCAGTGACCAATTCTCACTACCATACTTCAAGACTAGTATTGCAATAGATTTATAAAATCTTTACAATCTGCCTCTTCGTTTTTAAAATCCATTTAATGGTTCCACAAACATGTTGGAATTTGTATAACTTATGTTCTTGATCGATGTCATTCAAAAAGGAAACATAACAGCCCAGATAACTGAGCGTGTGTACTTGTTCGATAGTTTTGTCATCAGAACTATTTTTGAACCAACAGGATGCTTTCCAAGGAAAGACAGCCCTTTCCCTGGAGAGCGCGAGTGAGAGAGAGAGACAGACAGACAGAGAGCGCGAGTGAGAGAGGGAGACAGACAGACAGCGCGAGTGAGAGAGAGGGAGACTTCAGAGAGCGCGAGTGAGAGAGAGGGAGACAGACAGAGAGAGCGCGAGTGAGAGAGAGGGAGACAGACAGAGAGAGCGCGAGTGAGAGAGAGGGAGACAGACAGAGAGAGCGCGAGTGAGAGAGAGGGAGACAGAGAGAGCGCGAGTGAGAGAGAGGGAGACAGACAGAGAGCGCGAGTGAGAGAGAGGGAGACAGACAGAGAGCGCGAGTGAGAGAGAGGGAGACAGACAGAGAGCGCGAGTGAGAGAGAGGGAGACAGACAGAGAGCGCGAGTGAGAGAGAGGGAGACAGAGAGAGCGCGAGTGAGAGAGGGAGACAGACAGAGAGAGCGCGAGTGAGAGAGGGAGACAGACAGAGAGCGCGAGTGAGAGAGGGAGACAGACAGAGAGAGCGCGAGTGAGAGAGGGAGACAGACAGAGAGAGCGCGAGTGAGAGAGGGAGACAGACAGAGAGAGCGCGAGTGAGAGAGGGAGACAGACAGAGAGAGCGCGAGTGAGAGAGGGAGACAGACAGAGAGAGCGCGAGTGAGAGACAGAGAGAGCGCGAGTGAGAGACAGAGAGAGCGCGAGTGAGAGACAGAGAGAGCGCGAGTGAGAGACAGAGAGAGCGCGAGTGAGAGACAGAGAGAGCGCGAGTGAGAGACAGAGAGAGCGCGAGTGAGAGACAGAGAGAGCGCGAGTGAGAGACAGAGAGAGCGCGAGTGAGAGACAGAGAGAGCGCGAGTGAGAGACAGAGAGAGCGCGAGTGAGAGACAGAGAGAGCGCGAGTGAGAGACAGAGAGAGCGCGAGTGAGAGACAGAGAGAGCGCGAGTGAGAGACAGAGAGAGCGCGAGTGAGAGACAGAGAGAGCGCGAGTGAGAGACAGAGAGAGCGCGAGTGAGAGACAGAGAGAGCGCGAGTGAGAGACAGAGAGAGCGCGAGTGAGAGACAGAGAGAGCGCGAGTGAGAGACAGAGAGAGCGCGAGTGAGAGACAGAGAGAGCGCGAGTGAGAGACAGAGAGAGCGCGAGTGAGAGAGAGAGAGAGCGCGAGTGAGAGACAGAGAGAGCGCGAGTGAGAGACAGAGAGAGCGCGAGTGAGAGACAGAGAGAGCGCGAGTGAGAGACAGAGAGAGCGCGAGTGAGAGACAGAGAGAGCGCGAGTGAGAGACAGAGAGACAGACAGAGAGAGAGAGAGAGAGTGCGAGTCTGTCTGTCGCCCAGTCCGAAACACCTACTACTGTCCGATGCACTGTCCTCAATGCACGGCGCTGATCAGGGTCCCCTGCACTGCTGTTCACCGCGATGCACACTTCACAGCTCAGCTTCCACTTCAGACGGACTTGAGCTGCATACTCACTGACTACATACACTGACTGCTACTGCCAGCGGCCGCCAGCAGCCGTGAATTTATACCTGACTGGCGCCCCTTCTCGACGCATGCAGGTCTTGCGCCACACTTCTAGGCGACTCGCGAATAACCCCGAGCCGTCCAGTTCGGGGGCGCCGGCTGATGACAGTCCGCGCAGCGAATTCTGGCAGTTGATGAATATTCGTTACATTATGTTTTTATGCTTCTGCAATGCAAATGTTTTGCCAAGAAAGCATTTTTTCGAACCAACTTTTGAGTGCTTATTGCCGCTCACCCATTCAGAATATCCAAGTATTTTATTAGACAAAATATGCTTCAAATTGTCTTAAGAGCTTATTTTCGACGTTTCCTCCCTGGACAGTCGTTGCCGACCGATCTCTTGTTTTCCTGATCTCTTTATTACAGTAAGCATGGCTGTACCAGCTTTTTGCTCCCCAGTGTACGCGAGGACGATCACGGATATCAAGGTTTCCTTCTGAGGAGACAGATGGCGCACTAAGAGCGTCTCAGAGGAGAGCTTTCGAGCTGAAGCGGTTGAAGTTGTGGAGAGCTCACAGTATGTGCTGTGTGTGTAGTGGAACCACGAGAAGCAGAGAATTAACAGTTGATGAAAGTAGTTTTGTTTCTGTGTGTTGATGTGTTTTTGTATCAGAATTCAAATAAACATTGTATTAATTAAAGTGCAATAAATACCAATTTCTCTCTCTCTCTCTCTCTCTCTCACACACACACACACACACACACACGCAGACACACACACAGACACACACACACACACACACACGCAGACACACACACACACAGACACACACACACACACACATATAAAATATTGGGGAAGGTTGGCACATTTGACGTTTTCCTTGATTTATGCTCGCAGAAATAACCTCAGCTGAAGCTAGCGCAACATATTGTATTGCTGCACTGCCGGTATCAGCGGTCGGCTCGTAAGCATGAGTGAGCTGAGTAGCAAAGTGCGAAGTGCAACAGTCGCTAAGTGCGTGCAGTGCGTGCCTGAGTACGGAAGTGCTGCTCCTCGCTTCGACACTGGCATCCAGATCCAGAAGCTATGTCGCGACGAAACAACGCATGCCATTCCCTTATAGTACGCGCCTTGGAATTCGGCTATTTAAACTATCCGGAACAGAAGCGCACGTGTGTAGCCGTGATAAATGCCCCCAGAGAAAATCTATATCTGTTGCCGTGTCTTGTCTATCATCATGGGTTAAGCCTATTGGCTCGTTCGTCTTCCTGAGTGTTTTTCAATCGCCTTATATCGCTGCCCCTACATCTCTCGTTTGGGTTTAGTTGTAGAGATTTTTTTGGGCGTTCGATCTTCCGGCATTCTTAGTGGCATCCGGATCATGCCAATTCTTTCTTAGTATGTCTATTTTTTCAGTTACGTTGAAGATCTTTAATTCATCCCTGATGTGCGAGTTTTTTTTATGGTCCCGTATTGAATAGCCCGCCAAAGGTCTAAGAAATCTCACTTCGGCGGCTTCTACGTGTCTCTTATCTGTTCTACTGAGGGTTCAATTTTCACTGCCATAGGTCATCATTGGAAGTGTCATTGTTTTGTAAAATTTCAGTTGAGTGCCTGCACGTGCTTTCTGAGGGTCTATCGAACATTTTCTGAAATTTCTGAATTTTTATATTAACATCATTCTTTGGACAGTATAAAAAACTGCAATCGAGATAGTTGAAGTTATTTATTTGTTCAACACCGCTACCATTAATTACTATTTCACACCTTAAATATTTTTTACCCTGGAATGCCATGGGTATGTGTAGTTTATTTCCGTCGTAATCCATTGGAGCCCATCCATCTTTTGGAAGCGCTGGGCTCCGCGCAGCTGTTGCGCGCCCCTTGGTTGCATCACATCGCAATGGACCCTCCTTTAGTAGTTGCCTCGCACCGCCCCTACTCGAATTGGACACGCGTAAAGAAAGGCCACGGTTTCAGCCTCTGTGGAGTTCCTTGTTCTTTTATACTCGGCTAAAATCTGGTTTCTGTCTGATGCGTCGTAATATTTTATTGTCCTATGTGTGTTACATCACACCATATTTACGGGGTAATGGAACAGAGTGAGCCTTATCTTTATAATCTGTACAACGGTAGCGTGGGGCCACTGGAAGGCACTGGGCTGAGGGACCTTCCTTCCCCGTTGGACACCTGGGAGTGGGGGAGGGGATTGTGATAGTGTTTCCATTTGAAGTTTAAATATTTCGATGGTCAGAGGAGATTTGTTCTAGAGTTGTTTTGATACTTATGCAGTAGATCTGAAGCAAACTTTTGCAGAAATTAATATCCAGCTTATACATTGCTTCATGACACTGATGTATTTTTGTGTGTTAATAAATAGATGTTACTTACAAATGTAACATTGTGAACATTGTATTTGATTTTTTTAAGTTCTTGATATTTCTTGCTGGAATTGCTGGCCTTTGTCTTTTGAATACATTTTGGGTCTGAATATGGATGTGATCTGATGTGTAATCCTTGTCAGGCCTAGCAATTGTATTTGTTTGCTTTCTTTTTTCAGTGTATTAAATTTCATCCCAATAATCTGTACTTTGCTACGGGTTCAGCAGACAAAACAGTGAAAATGTGGTCTGTGAATGATGCAAGGTTGTTACGATTATTTTTTGGACACACAAGTGCTATTCAAGCTTTAGGATTTAGCCCGAATGGCAAGTTTCTGGCTTCTGCTGGTAATATACATTTTTTTTAAAATTTCTTGTTTTGTTTCTATTGTTTTCTAAAAACTTGGGACATACATGAGTCATTAGTTGTTAATATTTTCTCTGTAGTTTACTCTTACAAAAATTTATTTGCAAGGTGTACCATTACAAACTTAATAATTTATGATTATTTTTTAATAGAACTATCGGATTGTAAATAAAATTGTGGTGCAAAAACTAAGGCATAAAAATTTCTAATTTGAGAAAAAATAATTGATGTTCTCTTTTTAAATGGTTCTGTGTGTATATTAATTACTGTATAATGTGATGTTATATTTCTAACACTTTGTATGCAGCTCCACGTAAAATCTTCTCTGCAAACCGATTTCAGTATTAATACGAGTGCCAATGTTTGGTGAAATTTAACACAACTTCATATAACTTGTCAGTGTTAATATTCTGTAAAAGACAATCTTCATTTATAAGTGAATATTGCTATCTCAAATTGAACACAAAGTTGAGTTTGTATCTTCGTAGTAAAAATAGTGCTAAGGTGAAGTATGCTGTATTGAAGTAACCCCCTGTTAATGAAATAATAAAATGAATCGTCATTGCCAACAATATTGTTTATTACATGAGCAGCTTTCGATGGCTTTAAATTTATTAGTCATCTATTTATCCTAATTTTGTTTTTTGACTCGTGTTTAAATGTTTTTTATTTCATGAACTAGAAAATAGATGATGATGGCTAAGCCATCGAAAGCTGCTCTCAGAATAAAGAATATTGTTGGCTATGACTCATAATTATTTCATTGTAAGTGCTAACAAAAACTCACCACAATACCAATAAATCCCTGTTGCTGCAATCAACTGGCACTTTGATGGAACACACACAAACAGCATCTTTGGAACGGCACTGCTGAGCAAACACAAAGGGTGTTATCACTTATTTGTTTCATCCTGTATAAGAACGTATGTTTTAAATAATGTCATATAAGGGTTCCCGCAGACTTAATAGTTTGCTGTGAAAAGGAACTCAAATTTCCACATTTTCTAGAATGCTCAGACAACATTTTCACAAAAACCACTTCAAATGTTCTTCTTCAAACTTTTTGTGAAAATGCGTTTAATGCGCCATTTAAGATGACATAAAAGGCATGTTGCTGTATTATTTTGTTGTTGTTTTTTTTTTTAAAATTACGCAAATGTAATTTTTTTTTAAAATATATCTCACGCCGTTATTATACATGTTTTCCGTGTTTTGTATGCATCATTACATTTGTGAGTGGAAGTGCTTTGAATGACTTCAAATGAAGTTTCTCAAAAACTCTGTTTTCTGTGAAAAAGTGCCTCAAATTTTTCATTTACAACAACTCTTAAACATTTTCTTAAAAACGCCTCCAATTTTGTTCAACAAAAATTTCCCAACAGGACACAATTTTACTCAGCTTTAATATTTTTCAAGTTATGTATCCGTTCTACGAAAACCAAAAAAAGTATATAGAGAAAATTTTTAAAATGTACTTTAGCAACAAAATGTAATTGGCAGCTGGCAAGAGAGGCAAAACTGAAAAGCTTGCCCAGACCAAAGGAATTAGAAAACTCACTAGTATGAGAAAGTCTCTGCCATTCTGTAGTACTACTAGTTTCTTTTCCTTTGCCTTCCTTTTTCTGTTTCCTTCCTTTTTCCAAAACCTTTCCTTTTCCTTCCTTGAAATGTAACATGAAGTACTTTCTTTAATTTTTAGGACAGTTGAAGAAAGTGTTTTGGTACGAATTTATAATAATTTTCTATTGTTATACATTAATTATGAAAATTGTTCATACATTCTATACCTATTAATTCTGCTGAAGCAGGTACGTCAGATATTTTCAATTGGTGGATTCGTAAGCTTTCAAATGATTTCATGACACTAGCAAATATAAAAATAATTTCTTAAAACATTGCATGGATCTACAATTTTAAGTTGACTGGCTCCGAAGATGAAGGATGGTACACACTGTACATCTTTCTAATGAAATTTCAATTTTATTAGATTTCTTGATTGAATTTCCCCCAAACCAGAGTTTTATAATACACTGTACTATCTCAAAAGTTTTATAGGAACTTTACCCTATGCAACAGCAGTGTTGAGAATATTACTTACGCAAATAATGGCAGTAGCAATTGCAGGAAAGTCGTTTTCTAAATTAAAGGTATACAAAAATATTAAAGATAGACTATAATAAATTAGAAAATCTTTCCTGATTTAATCATTTCAATACAAAAAGTTATTTGCAGGTAACGCGATTGGCCTATACGACATAACCAAAGAATTTGTACAACTTGAATTTCACGAAACAACTCCTAGTACAATCAATTGAATAGGAATGTTATGGATATTAGGATTTAGTCGGTGGGGTGTGTATGTATGTATATATTGTAAATAAATTCTGAATAAACAAAATAAAATCAATGTAATGTGATGGGTCCCGCGGGCCTCGCTTGTCCAGACCGCGAAACTACCATCAGGTGGGTTCGTTCCCCTTTTATTAACCCTCTGTTTTTTTAAAACATGCCTTGCCAATTATCAGGGCTGCCCGGCCGCTCTCCTTGACTCGTGCACGCACACTCTAATCATTTACTCCTTTTCTTTTCTTTTTTAAAATACACACATGCTGGGAAATGGAAGTTTGTAGGAAATTATTTGTTTTAAACGATAGTCGTTATTGATTTTAACTTGGGTCATTTACAAAGTTAATTTTCGCCCTCTCTCGCCCTGGGAGGGCATTTGCGCGTGTCTAATTTTTGGCAGCCTGTTGCGGTGCGCCAAGACGCATTGATTGAGATTTGTACGGGCTCGCGCGCTGGCCGCTGGAATCGTTCCGGATGATTGCTGATTGCCAGAAGTAGCAATCCTTTTGATCCGCCTGTCTCTTTTCAGCGTGCGTATGGGCCGCTGCTGTGGAAAGGGCTTCTTTTGTAAGTAGGAAGGGAAGGGGAGAGGGTGCCTTGGGTCCGCTGGCCGCTCGTGTCATAAACAGTTGACTCCCCGTCCCCTGACGGCGGTCGGCAAAGGGTCTGTCCGCTAAACACATAAGCGCAGCCCCCTCCACCGCCCTCTCGCGAAACAAAATTCAAAATATTACAAACAAAAAATTTGCACCAAAGCGCCAATTACCTTGCAGCGGCCCTGCATGGCCTCAAGTTGATGTACTGAGCCTTTTTCGAAGACTCTTTTTGTTTTGAAGTGTACATTGCCCATCTGCATTGTTACAGATGAAATGGCCTGCCAAAGAATTGAATTGAAGTTGTCTGAGATCAATTGATTGTATTGTAATAATTGAATATGTGGGATCTACCAGTTCAGTTGTGTAATCAATTGTTCTCATAACTAGTTTTGATAGCCGAAAAGTTTGCATGGGGTAGCCAGTTTTAGGAAAAGTCGGGGTATTTTATTTGCCTTGAAAAGCCGTGGAAAATCAGAAAATTTTTCTGATATCTTTGCCTCGAATATTTGCGAGACAATTATTTCTTAAGACCGTTTAAAGGACGTAAAATTGTAAAGTACTTAACAATTTTGTGAGGGGCAAATCCGTATTTGGTATTTGAGTAGCTTGCATGTCCGTCCGTCACGGTTAGACCCCTTCCTGCCCACCAGCTAAGCGCGTCTCTAAACCTTCGGTTGGCGAGAGGACGCTCTGGCAGCACCAGCGTCGCCAGCGCTTGGCCAGGGGATTCGCCGAGAATCGAAGCCGGAGCTGCTTGGTGGAAGGCGAGCGCCGTCGCTCTGCGCGACTCGGTCTCGAGGAGAACAGCTGCGATCGCAGCGAAATGGAATGCAAATGAGGCGGCGCCCACGCACGTCTCGAAAGACGACAGCTCAGGCGCCAGCAGGGATTGCATCACTGGGAAGGAAAATGTTCCTCAACGTTCCCGCTCTGTAGGAGAATTATTGTTCTTAAGGATGATTTTTGTTACTCGTAGCTTGCACGGAAACGCTAATGGGATGATCCCCTTTCCTACTAGAATTTCATCTACAAAATTATATTCTAATATAAATATACACGAATGGAATAGTATGTTCTGGAATAGGACCTTCCAAATGTACAAATTTTCTTTAATAAGCCGCCTGGTAATGAATTGAAAGCATGTACATTAGTCTTCAGAACAACTGTTCTGTGAGCGTTCTAGGGTGGGAAGTGGCCGTAGCGCGAAAGAACCTGTAGAAATCAAAAAGAACTGTAATTTCACATTTGTATTTGCGTATACTTACGTATATTTACGTAGTCTTTGTATTACAGTTCAATCCCGCCAAACCAAACCTCCCAAACCCAAATTTCGAGTAATCCTAACAAAATTCGGAATTGAGAAAAAATTAACAAATCTCTGATTAGTATTAACTTGATTTATGAACGAAGTCAGTCCGTCCGTCCGTCCGTGTGGTGTCCGTGAACACTACTAACGCCTAAACCATGCGTAGGATTGTTTCCAAATTGAAGAACCCCCCGTCCATTTGGCTCAAGTTGAAACTTCGAAATTTTGAAACGCATTCTTCAAAATTTGGGTGTACGTCACATGTAGCTCTCTAAAAATTTTCTCAAAACCTGTTCCAATTTTTTTCTTTAAATTTCTTGTAAGAATAGAGTAACATACACTTATAAACGTGGCGATTTACTTATACACGAGATCCAATTTTCACGGTTTACTCTAAATTTTCGAAAATTTCAAAGTATTAATATTTTGGTGTCTTCCTACAACTACAAAATTGAAGATAATACTTTTTCCTTCAAACAAAATTTGTTCTCCGTAGTAAAATCTTTCATTAAGGTCGTGTACATTTTTTGAAAATTTTCATAGTCTTCGCACAATATTGCGTGCAATATGTGCAGTTTTAAAAAATTACGAAAACAAAATTTTCTCCAAAACGGCTCCACATTTTTCTGCAACCTTGTGGTAGATATAGTGCTAAATGTACTCAGATGACATAGACGCCATATTGCTCTATTCTTTCGTGTTGTTTTTTTCAAAAATTCCAGAAATGCAATTTTGATTTCTCTCGTGTTAATATTTATATTAGCGGCAATTTGTTCTCATTATTATATCTATGAGTATATGTGTTTTAAATAATGCCATATAAAGTTTCTCAAAAACTATGTTTCCTGTGGAAACTAGCTCATATTTCCGCATTTTCAGAAACACTCAAACGCTATTTTCTCAAAATCGGTTTCAAATTTTTTTCTTCAAACATTTCGAACTGATAGTGCTAATTTCACTACTTAATACGTCCTAAAGTTCATTTCGGTGCATTTATTTTCTTAAAAAATTTCACAAATTTTTTGAATCTTCCAAATTCTTTGAAAGATATCACATCGTTGATATGCACATATCCAGCAATTTGTAAACACTATTGTATTTGTGACATTACTTAAAATGACTTCAAGTGAAAATTTGCGAAAACTCGAAACTTTTCTGTTCAAAAGAGGTTCAAATTTCGAATTTACAGTAGCGCTTAAACGCCAGTTAATTATAAATGGCTTCAAAATGTTCAAAGAAATGTGCTATTTAGGACGAGGTTTTACTGTTCTTTAAGAATCTTAAAATAATATATTCGCGCTACAATTAGGAAATCGAGAGTTACGAAAATGCCAAAAAAATAGTTTGGGCGGAGATAGAGGACAGCTGGCAAGAGTACGTAGCTAGCCGAGACCAAAGGAAGTATAAAACTATTACGGGAAAGTCTGTGCCATTTGCAACATCACTAGCTTACATACTACGCTCAAGAATGAAAGAATCAGACAAGTATGGTTAAAGACTTTTTAGCTGCCCGTGTGACGCCACGTCGTCCTCTCAGCCAACGACGCGGCGTCGCCCGGACAGCCAAGAAGTCATGAACTCGAGCCGCGGGAGCTTACGTGTAAGTATGGTTAAATTTTCTTTTTATTAGAACTTTCATAGTAGACATTTTCAACATTTGAATATATTTTTAAAACAGGTTTTAGCGTCGGCGACGCCTGTTAACTGGTTTATTCAACTAGCTAAATGTTGGAAAGTCGGGGACCTTCGTTCCAGCAAACGAGTGACCATCGAATTTCTGTAATATGTGGAGTGAATCAAAATTCACCTACGCTGTTTAATGTATAATGTATATAATGAATACATCGAGAAGTGGTTTTTTTATCGATCTGGCCTTAATACTCCAAAATAAAACATTTCTTCATGTAAGGTCGTAGCCTTCACTGCCTTAATTTCTGCACCTGTCGGGTTAGATGTCTAGCTACAAAGCTGTGAAATAGATTTTTGTACAAAAACAGAGAACACGGATTTATTCTGTATTGTATTATGGGTATGAGTGATTTAAATGGTGGAATGTGGGAAGTGGACCTGATTGATATTTCTTTTCCAGATGAGGACAGAATTAAAATTTGGGATCTTGCAGCTGGGAAGCTTTATAAAGAATTTGCAGGACATACGGGTTCTGTTCTATCCCTTGCATGGGATAAAACGAATGAGTATCTCTCTTCTTGTAGCAGTGATGGATCTGTTCGCTTGTGGACTACACAGGACCAAGGAGATTCAAGGTGTGGCTCGAAATTATTTATCTTGCGAACATAAATGTATTTACGTAGTTTTCATTTTTCTTTCCATTTCTTTAACATTCTAAAGATTTAAAAGGTGTTCGTTTTGGCATTTAAAAAAATAATTGAGAGATTTGAATGTTGAATTCTACAGATTTGAAGTTCTTAGTGAAGTACTCAGTGTATTTCAGTAAAGGAAAAATTTATTTTTTTTATGGCTGCTCTGTGCTGCAATCCTATGTACAACTTTTGAGTTGGTATGCAACAGTAATGTGGGTGTCAGCATAACAACACTTGGCAAGTATGTAATGGTGCAAAGAGCTGTGAAGAAAATTGTAAACAAAGGATTGTCAGAATAAAAATTTGGATTTTGCTATTTGTCCGAGAGTTGTCAGGCCAAAGTGCTGAATTATGTGGAATGATGTGGACCATCCCGGTGTGAGAAAATGCATTGGTATTGCAAACCTTTTGTATGAAGTGTAATAAATTGTTCTAGCCTTTGAATCGTTTTCAGTCCTGGAATAGTCTCAGAATTGTTTTCAGTCTGAAGCAGGCAATGTAAGATGTGCGGTATGATATTCCTCTTCAAGAAACTATTGTGTATAACCTGCATAAGCAGGTAGGTCATTTGGCGCCAGGTAGTTCTTGGTCGTCTGTTTGAAGGGCGAGTGGAAGTTGAAAGCGGCCACGCTCTGGCCCCCGGCGGACGGGAGGCGACTCGCGGGAGCTGAGCCTGGCAAAACATTCACCAAGGCCCGCGAAGAGCTCGTACCAAACCACTGGAATATTTGCCATTCACTCAAGTATATTGTTTGTATAACTCTGCAATATTTAGATTTGTCAAACCGAGCCCGCGAACGCAACCATTCAGACACACTGCTCATCTCCTCCCTGATCTCCACGGAGGAGGTAAATGCTAGTTTTCAATTTCTCTTTGCACCCAGAACCTCTGACTGCTCTTAAGCAAAGCGTGCGATGGTAAACCTCGTCTGTGAATATGCAAAATCATTTTGATGTAGGAGAGATTTTAATTTTTGGATTAGGTGGTAGGGAAGCATTATTTTTACTCTGCGCTCTGTGCTCTGCGATTCGTACGTGGCCAGGCGAAGGTATCCCGAACGAGAGAAAAGCAATGATCACCTCAATAGTGCTTGGAAGAAGCTCATGAGGTCTTTCAGAACACACAGGGAGAAAAGCCAGAAAAGCTAGCCAAAAGTGCAAAACACCCATTTCCACTTACATTCTTGCATCACGTTGCACTTAAAAGTGAACAGTCAGTGAAAAGTCTTCTCTCTCTCTCTCTCTCTCTCTCTCTCTCTCTCTTCTCTCTCTCTCTCTCCTCTCTCTCTCTCTTCTCTCTCTCTTCTCTCTCTCTTCTCTCTCTCTTCTCTCTCTCTCTCTCTCTCTCCTTCTCTCTCTCTTCTCTCTCTTCTCTCTCTTCTCTCTCTCTTCTCTCTCTCTTCTCTCTCTCTTCTCTCTCTCTTCTCTCTCTCTTCTCTCTCTCTTCTCTCTCTCTTCTCTCTCTCTTCTCTCTCTCTTCTCTCTCTCTTCTCTCCTCTCTTCTCTCTCTCTTCTCTCTCCTCTCTCTCTCTCTCTTCTCTCTCTCTTCTCTCTCTCTCTCTCTCTCTCTCTCTTCTCTCTCTCTTCTCTCTCTCTTCTCTCTCTCTTCTCTCTCTCTTCTCTCTCTCTCTCTCTCTCTCTCTCTCTCTCTCTCTCTCTCTTCTCTCTCTCTTCTCTCTCTTCCTCTCTCTCCTTCTCTCTCTCTCTCTCTCTTCTCTTCTCTCTCTTCTCTCTCTCTCTCTTCTCTCTCTCTTCTCTCTCTCTTCTCTCTCTCTTCTCTCTCTCTTCTCTCTCTCTCTTCTCTCTCTCTTCTCTCTCTCTCTTCTCTCTCTCTTCTCTCTCTCTTCTCTCTCTCTCTTCTCTCTCTCTTCTCTCTCTCTCTTCTCTCTCTCCTTTCTCTCTCTCCTCTCTCTTTCTCTCTCTCCTTTCTCTCTCTCCTCTCTCTTTCTCTAGATGCATGTTTCCGGCTTCTGTTAAAGCTGAGTTACAGTCTGAAAGCTTTGTTGTGAGTAAGAGTGTATTTCGAAGATCTTTATTAGCACCATATATACCCGGGTAGTGTAATTTTTCGAAATAAACTCTCATCTGTCTCAGAGCGAAGTCGCTCGCCTTTGGCCAACGAGGTCCGGGTTCGATTCCCGAACAATCTCATGTGAAATTTGTTCCGACAAAACCAGTTTGGCTGCTTCACTGGATTCCCAGTGATATTAGTCGCCACTGGATTCAATATCAGTTAAAAATACCACGAAAACTTTGATTTGTGCCATTGTATAATTTTAATTTATCATATTAAAATTATAATACTTTTTAATTATTGTAACAACTGGGTTTAGGACCCCCGTCTCGATAGGGTTTTTCGTGCAATTTTCCTCGATCCATAGAGGAAATGTAGGTAGTCTCTTGTTTTGCTTCGGTACAGTAAATGAGGGTTTTACCCTCTCAACTCTGTGACACTAATACATATGTTATCCAAATGCCTACAAGGTGTTTTAAAAGTGTAGAAATATGTATAAAAATTATGAACTACTAGGCAGTCTCTTGTTATCTCTTGTAGCTTTTAAGCTAAACGTCTCTTGCTTGCCATCAGGAGTGCTAGTATCGCGCAAGCTGTCAAGCTGAATAATTCTCCTTTTTGAAGCCAACTGCATTAAGGGCCCATTAAGGGCCAGGGCCTCCTGCTCGCGCAGGGAAGGATGAATCCTTCTTGAATGAAGTGATGGGCGATCAGTGTCCGAGGCGGGATTCGAACCCGCGATCGCCACGACACTACTGCCTTAGCGACTTCGGCTATCCGGACCGACAATTCTCCCGTTAGAGCTTCGCAACTGTTAAACCAAACTGTGGTAAAAGTTAGTTTCAGGAGTTAGTTATTTCGACGACTATACATCAAATCTGTAGCTTGCTTTTATTTGCAAAATAGTTTGTATAATACGGGAGTGAACATTTCTGATAATTAGATTTTGTCAACAACACTAGTCTCTCTAAAATCTATAAGATTTATACACTTTTTTGTGACCGCCAATAAGAATTTTTCATTCGATAATTCGCCTTTGCCCGGTGCACGATTACGAAACTTTCTGCTTTTTACGAATTAGGACGAGAAAGTAAAAGGAACGTCATGCACATTCGAGGTCTTCACAGTGATCGCTAATAATAATCAGAAACGCACTAGTAAATTAGGCAATCCCGGCATTACTGCTCAGTTCTAATTCCTCCAAGTTTTCGTTTTGAATGCTGTTGAAGGCTTTTCATTGTGTGGAACGTCATACGCAACGTCCTGAATCTTAGGGGATAATTAAATTTCTGCAAGGTTGAAATTCTTAAAAGTCTATTATTGAGGCTCTCAATAATAAAAGAATATCGTTATCCAAGAGAAAATCCTATAGTGTGATTTTTCAAGGTACCACAGGTCTTTTGTGTCATAAGAAATGATGTTGCACTTAAAATGAAAAGTTTAAATGTTTTGAAAATAAGTCATTTGTTAATTTTTTAGCCATACAAAATGCATGATTTCTGTTCAGTGTGTGCAACCTGCTGAGTTGAATTGTTGGACCCAATTAGTAACTATAGGCCGATAGCCTTACATCAGTCGTATGCAAACTTATGGGACATCTAATTTCAAGCTATATCAGGAAAGAATGGGAGGGCAGGGAGTGGCTTTATCAGGGTCAACACTGTTTCAGAATTGGTTTTTCATGCGAAAGTCAGCTAGTCTCACTTCTACAGGACCTAGCCGACGTAGTTGATGAAGGGGAAAGGACGCGATAGTAATAGATTTTTCTAAAGCTATTGATGTTGTTCCACATGATCGTCTTATAAAGAAATTAATAGTTTCGGGTAGATGCATAGAAACACGCAGATAAACGAACTACTTCGGAACAGGGAACAGAAGGTCCGAATCTGAAGCTACTTATCAACCTTGAGAAACGTCACGTCAGGAATTCCACAAGGAAGTGTAATCGGACCACTCATGTTTCTGGCCTTTGTGAATGAATTATCGACAAATTTAGCTTCAAATGTACGACTCCTTGCAGAAGACTTTTATTTAAGACAGCGTAATTTACAGCATTAGCAACTCTGAGAAGGACGAGGATATTTTGCAGCGAGACTAAACAAATTACACACCTGGGCGGAAACAAATGGCTTGGAAATAGTTACAATGAATTTGCGTACAAACTAAACACTGCTATACCTCGAGTCACCTCTTGCAAATATTTAGGAATGCAGCTAGGCAGTATATTGAGCAGGGAAAGTCAAGGCAATTTCGTTGTAGGGAAAGCCTGGAAATCTTTACATTTTGTTATGTGGATACTGAAAAAGAGTGCAGCGAGAACCAAAGAACTAGCATATATGTCATTAGTGCGACCCATACAAGAATATGGCGTGGTATGTTGGGACCCATACAGACTTTAGCAGCAAAGGAATCTAGAAAAGGTCTAGCGTAGAGCATCAAAATTTACTTTCAGGAGTATCAAGAATAAAGGAGTATGGGAGTCACTCGAAAGGAGGGGATCAAAGTCACGTCTCTATGCAATGAATAAAGCGCACACAGGCGTTCGAGCGTGGAAAGAAATTCAAAGTCGATTAGGGAAACCTACATATTTCGGCAGAGCGGATCACATGCACAAAATTCAGACAAGAATTCAGAAAACGGACGTTGCGAAATATTAATTCGTGAATCGAACTATTAGAGACTGGAACGGTTTGCCTGTGACAGTCTTCGATCCCTTTCCTCAAAGCATGAGCAAATTTAAAAATAAATTAGTTTCCATGCATATATTTAATATTATTCAGTGTAAGTAACTATCTTCTATGTAATTAAGTAGTATTATTATTAAGTGCAGTGCTGTGGCTGTTGTGAAACTGAAGGAAACGAGTGAGACATTACAGTTCGGTGATTCGCAGTGCGGTGAAGTGAAGTGTGGTGAGGTGAAGTGCTATGAAAGATTGCACCGTGAAAGGTTCATGTTTTTTTGCAAAGTTTGTAAATTTTGTTAAGTTCTGTAATGTTAAGTTAGTGTATTCTCCCACCAAGTACTCAAACTTAATTGCAGAATTATTAATAAATCTAATCTAATCTAATTTAGTTATAAAGAGTCGAGTGATTTCAATTGGAGTATTAATACTACTAAAAAACAGAAATTATCCTTCTTCTTACAAATTCAATTATATATACCCAGGGCCCTAAAGTACAAAATTGTATTGGGGTATCCCAAACTTCAGAAAAAAATTTGCATTTTTTGGGGGTACTAATACATTTTTAGTTTCTAAGCGCTTCAATCAATTAATTTTTACTGTTTTAACTAGGAACTTTTTAGAAGAATAAATTTGGTAAACTATGATTTTTTCAAATAATAGATGGTGGCCCTTCAACACCTTAGACTTGTGTTGCTAAATTAAAAATCTTACGACACCTCGTGATAATTAAGATCCTCTTTCTCTTGATGACTGCTATTTTCCGCCCTACGTCTAGAACTGCACCCAGATTAATTATCCAATACTGTCGAATGCTACATAACTTCCTAAATCTGCCCAATTCGCTTTTATTCGGTCCAGCTCTCTCACTATCTCATCTCACGACGAGATGTCGTCTACGCTCTAAGGGCCTCGCTCACCTCGGCGTCTGGCACACAGAGGGGTGAGCGGTCAGCTGCTCCGCTTTTTAAAGGGACGGCCTGCCGTCACGGCGAAACCCATCTGCCCGGACGTCCGCCGCCGCGGGCCGCAAATAGCAAACATCGCGCTGCTTCTGTCGTGAATTCTTCGGCGCGCCTGTGGCACAGAACCAGTCTTCGCTTCGTCGAAGCGTTGTGGGTGTTGTGGGATTTCTGAGCTTGTCTCAAACGTCACAATCTATATTGTGGCGTTCGGGCCATTCTCAGCACCCCACAACACGCACGCTGCTTCGGCAACGCCAAGACGGGTTCTCGTACCACAGGCGCGCAAGTAATAAAGTACGAAACAGCACGATATGTCGTGTGGCCGACGGCTCCACCGCTCCAGGAGAAGCAGAGCAGCGGGCCACCCCGGAACCAAGGCAACAGAGACCTGACACGTGACCAAGCGGACCAATCCCGATTTCACTCGACACAGACCATAACCCACGAATTATTCGCTCTTCACTATAAACAGGATTTAAAAGGCTCATGACTCGAACTGGTGTGGGCAGTTGCCTGGTGAAATTAAGAAATGAGTCAATCGTTGGAAGAATGTCAGTATCAGATTTTTGTAAACATCAACAGTAACGGGGGTAGGAAATAGTGTGGAGTTTACATTTGCATCAATATAGAAATAGATTTTTTGTCGTAGGTGTTTATTTTGGCAGAAAACTTTTTCGGTCGCAAATTACTAATAAAATTTTTTCTATTGCTGAATATTATGAATTAATAGAATTTAACCCAAATAGAAAAATTGGAATATAAAATGCGTGAATAGAAACATAATTTTAAAGAAAGAATACATGAAATAACACAATGTACAAAGTCAGATAATTGATAAAGAAGCTATAAAGTGAGATAACGCGATGTTTATTTGGAATGACATTAAGTGAAATGAAATAAAAGGACGAGGACTCTGAACAATGAGCTAAACTGCGGGTTCACTATCATTTATACTTACCAAATATAACCACTTATATTTTCATATCAAATATAAAACTATATAAAAAATTCGTCTAACTCGAATAAATGGAATTTCCTTTTAAAAACAACTAGTTTTTCAATGAAATCACGAGACAATAAATCTGTTATTGGTGAACGTGTTAAACCTGCAAAAGAAAACAATTGCTTAACTGGCACCGAACATTAACTTGTGTGATCAGGAATTTTGTTTTATAGTCGGAAATGCTACTGAAGTTTGAATGATTTTGGTTTATCATTTAAAAATAAAGAGAATTGAAGTTCTATAGTAGAAAGGAACTGTTATTTTTGTTTCCATGAGGTCCATTCACTTGTAGAATCAACCAAAAAGGAACTACCCTCGTTATTTTCCTCTTGGGTATTTAACGTTTTTTTTTAATGCACTATTTTATGTATTTAAATACATCTCTAAAATACAAGTCCAAAAAACTAAAAAAAAAATACCGTTTTTAAAATACAAATATTTAAATACTGCCCAACCCCCTTGCATTCCGGGACTCCGCTTACTCTCGGAGGTTTTCTATAGATGAGCGAGGTGGACAGTACGAGGACAGATGGGGAAGGAAGAGTGCGGCGGCCTCCGCGAACTAGCATGAAACTCCCTAAAGCGGCAAGGCCTTATCGTTCGCCGCAGCAGCGTAGGTTAATATTTCGTAACCGATACGAAGATAATTGGCTGTTCTGGCATATGGCTTTAAATAATTTGCTGGTAACACTGTTCTGCATTTTATCATTTTTGGAACGATGTTTTATGACAAAAGTAATTTTAAAATTATTTTTCATTCTGATTTCAAATTTGATTTTTGTTTTTCTGTAGCGCATAAGGTTTTTGTATAATTTGATGAATACTTTTTTCATTAAAACTAAATTCTGTTAGTAATCATGCTTATAAGTAAATATTCTTCTCCACTCCAATGCAATGCATTTTAATTCTAAGGGCTATTATTACGGAAACAGTTTTAATATTACGAATACAAAAGACATAGGTATAGACAATTTACTTTCTTTTATTCATTAATTCTCTTCATGTTCTTCAGACTTTACGTGAAACTTCTTTCTTGATAGTCTCCGTTCACTAGTTCTGTCTCTCTTAGTATAAACCGTAAAAGTCAAGTTGCATTCATGGCATCAAGATGTATTCTACCTCCTCTGGTATCTTCTCCATTGCTTTAATGTCCCATTAACTTTTCCCTTCCTCACTCACATCGCAGAGGTTGGCAGTATGAGAATGTAGATAATGAAGTTTTACACTCACGTTGCATCTTAAATCCGTGAAATTCTGCATCCGTGTTTTAACAGTGGTTTTGTATTTATCTTGGTTATTGCCCTAAAACACCCGTAAATTAGCAGCAGCAGCAATAGAAGCCCCTCATCGTCCTTTTGAAAGTAATTTAGTGAACCGTTTCATTAAACGAGGCTTGATATGAAATGGAGATAGTATCTTCTCTGTAGCACGTAATATGTCGTCTTTGGCTCGTCTGTCTCATTCCCAAATGAAACATGGCCTGTTTTGTGCAGTTGCATTGACAAACCAACATCCCAACTAATTTCAAACCCCTACAAATTATCCAAGAAGTTTTTCATAGTTTCCAAATTCAGCAAATCTTTGAGATTTTTCATAATGCTCCTTAAGATGTACTAATGGGCAACAGGTATGAGGGCAAACAAATTTCCAATATGTAAAAACGTTTACACGAAGCGACGTTTTGACGAGTGTTCGTGTATAAACAACCGCCATTGACGTGCATCATAATTCATTAAACATTTAATATCATGAGGAATATCTCTTAATATCCTTAACCCTTAATACCAAGAGAACGTTACTCCAGGTAGTAGAAGATTTTTTGTTTTCAGTTTTTACCCAAGCAATTGAGCAGGCATGTTTTGGCAGATTCAAATCACGAGTTAAATCATGAAGTTTGGTACAGAATCTTCTTCCGGTTTTTTAAACATTAGAATCATCGCTATTATTTGCTGAGCTGCTCTAAATAACCTCTGGCACATATTCAATAATGGTTGGTAGAACTGGAATAATGAAAGATTTTCAATGCGGAATTGGTAGTAAGCAGAATAAATGTTGGGAATATACTATTACTTTCCGCGTTATGACCTTGAAACAGAAACCTTACAAAAATAAGTCGTATACATGATTTTGTGGCTCACTCCACATCATTGAAATCGCAATAGGCATTGATTTTTCACAGCATTCTTCCACAGATTCAACACGACATACGACATACCTTGTGTGGTGTACAGATTACAAAACCAATAGTGTAACATCACTATAGTCTGGAAATAATGAAACCCTTTTTCTTATCTAACAGAAGGATACAAGAATGGCCAACTACTCCCTCTTGCCAAAATAATATTTATTTTCCTCGCAATGAAGTTTTCCTTCCCGAAAATATGCTTTTCAATGAAAAATGAGTACGCTCAATTTGCAAAAGACCTGTACGTGATAGAAAAAACTAAAAATGTATTTGGAATCAGTGCAAAAGCATAATTTAGAAAAATTACAATGATCATCAAAATCATATTGCATAGTGTAATCAGATGAACAGTAAACATGAGCCTAGAAGATCTACGATAAGCGATTTTGTAAACTCGTCTCTGATTGGCCTCTTAAACTTCGGTGGCGAATGCTTCTGCCGGCGTTATTGAAAGTTCTTGTTCATGTGATGAGTGACCTTGTTTTTATATAAAGACAATATTATTTACCCATCTGAACCAGAGTGCAAGTGATGGCAGTACTTCTGGATCTACATTCAGCTTCTCTAGTGTTATGCATTGTCATGATAATGTACCGTTTGAAAAATGGTCGTAAAAGGTGGGGGCTGAGCAGTCGACAGAGAGGCTCGTAAAATGGATTACGCCTCAGGAAGCTTGTTAACGTAAATTACCACTTCTCTTCGAGATGCTTTTCCAAGAGCTCATTTCTGAAGGCCATCGAACTTGGAACATAATTTGGAGCTCATGAAGCCTTGCTTCTTGAATGCGGCGCGGAAGCCGTGCATGCAGTCAGCAATGAAGAAAATGTGGACTAGGACTTGTCTTTTGGACCGTTCGTTTCTTTCCAAATTTCCTGTGCTAATTTTTAAACAAATTGAAGTAGAAAGTAAATGTAACCACATTTAAAAGTAATTGACACAGTTTTTTGTTCACATCTTTTTGCATAAAAGTAATAATAAAAATTGTGTATTGTGTTTAATTAACTTACCACGCTAACATTTTGTTTTCTTCTTTTTTTTATTTTTCAGTGAAAATCCACCACCCAATCTTTTGCGGACATACAGTGTAGGCAGTGGCGTGCTTTCAGTACAGTATTCAATTTCGAATACATGGTTTGTGTAGCAGTTTCATGATATTTATGAAGTGATGTATTTATAAACAATTGTACCGGACTTTCGCATTCCATTTAAATAGTTGTATATTCTTCTGTACACTTGTGGAAAAAATGCTAAAATCATACAGTTTACTTCATACTTTGAAATGTACCTGTTGTTTTAGTACTGCATGGTTTATTTATGTATGCTTAAATTGTTTATGAATTAATTTTTGTCTTTATGTATATTAAGTAGGTTTTGTATGGCTTATGGGAGATCAGGTTTCTGAAGGGTGTGTTATTGCCCATTTTTCTTTATTGCCCATTTCAATAAAGGACTTCATGTGAAGTGACAGGTTAATATTTGCAAACTGTTATCACAGGTTGATTTCTTGTTTGAATTGGTGGAAGTTATTCACCATTGTGATATTTACTAATGGATTCGTAGAAATGACTGAGTCTGTGAATTTATACATTTCTGTAAAATAAATATATTTTCATCACATAAATGGGAGAAGTTTTACCTAGTTTATTTATATCCTGTACTCCACTTCCGTTACTAATGTGACTAATACTATTTTTAAAATACCTTGATGCAAATTTGCAAGCAAGCGAGTGAACTGAGGAGGTGAAGTGAAGATAGTCTACATGTTAGGGCTAATATCCAAATTTGGGTATTTCGTGAGTTAGCCGGTTAATAATATTTTCAAAAATGGCCTGATTAAGTCCAAAGTAGGAACAGTTTGGAAGTACTTCACAGGATGAAGTGCTCAATAGCCAACACGATGAGAGTAGAGTAGGTGAAGTTCGTTACAAAGGATAAGAATAGCATATTTTATGTGATATACAGGAATCAGATTGCTGGTGATATGTTTCTAAGGCGAGTGACACGATTTGAGTTTTACTGGTGTCAATCGTAAATTTCTATTTACAGATACCACCAAACATAATCTCAATATAGAGTTGAAGCAGTTGGCGAGTTCAACCTTCAGTCTTTACGATTTACTTAAAGCAAATTTATCTGTGCAAATTCTTTTTATGCCAAAATATTTCTCGCGAACACTGAACATGCTTTACTCTGGCCGTCCAGCGCCCTGTGGCTAAAGCTATTCTTAACCGGATGATGCCCTGAGTGATCCGATCCTGGCCAAGGCATGTGGGTAATCTGCAAATTAACTTGCTTATTAGCGAATTAACCAATTTCCAGTTTTGGGCTTAAACCGACTCCCAGGTATGCCCAATATCAAATTACTGTCAGTCTGGCCTTGTGTTCAGAGAAGTACTATCATAGTCATAATAGAAAGCCGCTGGAGAGGCCCCGAGTTTAGATACGGAATAATTTTATGTCGCAGCACCTGCTCTTGTGGCAATTTCGCAAACACGCAAAATAACCCTGGCATTCCTTTCGTCACATCTTTCACTTTTAGTGACCATTGGCAGTCGTGCCTCCAGGGTCGGTGGAATGTGGAGCTATCTTTGTTGGGAGAAAGAAAAGGCATCCGGTCCTTGGGTAATCATTCTTTCTCGCTTCATTCATCTTCCAAATAACTCACGTTTACGAAAGAAATATCGTCAAATTTGTCATTTTAAGGATAATATATGTATATAAGGACCAATATTCCATTAATTATTTCCAATGAATATTGTATACTAATCAATATTTTCTGAATATTTGTATTGTATTAAAGTATGTTCTTTTTTAATTTCCAAGTTGCAAAGCTTTGAGCAGCAGTGCTTTTGTTTCTGAGGGAGGAGAATGAGTAGTTGATTCGGATGGAGGCTGCCAGAGCCAAGAGCGTTTCCCTGAAGGCGTTGGCCGCTCCGGCGGCGCTCGAGCCGAGGCCCACCACTGCTGCCGCAAGCCACACCGTCACGCCCGCGAAAGGGCGAGGAAGAGGCAACCCACAGCTCGAAGCCAGGGCCGCGCTGCACCAGACGCCAATGCGTCCGTAAGCTAAGTTAGGTTAAGTTAGCTGTAAGAAAGACTTGTTTATAACGAGAGGCTTGACTTCGAATGGAATGGATATTAAATCCATTGACGACAGCTGTTTCCAAGTACTTGGCAACCGAATATACACATGCACTTCGTCTTGTTCAAAGAGAGTCCAATTTGACAGGGCGCAGACGTCAGTCGAGTTGACGACGCATGCTGCGACCTTCCCCACCAATACTATTTTACAGGACTTTCTTTTAGTGAATGTTATTATACATGAAGCCTAATGCCTTTTCTAATTTTTGCTAGTATTTCTTGGAGTATATTTTATTTTTGTTCCTCGTTTTGCTTCATTGTTTCTAGTAAATTTATTACTCAAGCTATTCATGGATGTAATTTTTGTGAAGTTCAATGTTTTTTTTAAATTTCCTGTTACTTTTATAAATATTATAAATTGTTAATATTTCTTTTTCAAGTAGTACAATCATGCGTAAGGGCAAAAGTTATGTCAAGGAGAAGAAGATTTTTCGAGAATTTGTGTTATTAAATAAAAATTTTGTGGAAAATAAAAATTCTGATATGGTGTCCGAAAGAAAAAAAAGGGAGAAAATAACTCAGGAATTTAATGCTAGATCAGAAAATGGCCCTCTAAGTTTTTTTTAATTTTATTTTTATTTATTTGTCTTGAACTTTTACTCATCTTTCAACTATTTATAGTTAAAATGATGGGAAAGGGTTCTGGAACTCGAGAAAACGTGCGTAGGTTATCTTCTCCCCCATACGTTACTTACAGTTTTTACTGGTTTTTGACTAAATAAATCTTAAGTACCTACCTTGAAATATTTCATGTTAGAGATCACTTGAGATTAAAAATGTAAAATACGGAATATTTTAACGGCCACAGTAAAGTATAAAAATTTGATTAATGATTGCATTCCCAGAGGAAACTTCGGGGAAAGTCATCTTCCGTGGGTCTTTAGCAAGGAGGAGAATATTGAAAAGTGAACATAAAAGGAGAAATAGAAAATAAAGTGAAATTTGTGAAAAAATGAACAAATAATATGAAATAAATAATACATAAAATTAAAAATACTGTCCAAAGAACATGGATCACTTACAAATGTTCACAAGATCGAAAAAATTACGAAAACAGACAAACATGCTGGGTACGGCTAGGTGGCAGCCATCTTTCACAATGGAGAAAAGAGAAAGCTACCAGTTGTGAGAGGGGGGACCTTAAGAGTGGAAGGGGTAGTCATAAACAGATTTAATATTGACTGCTTTCCATAGAAGAATGTTAATACAGAATAAAAAATTAGGAATTTGAAGAGTTCTAGAATTATAAGTTACAAAAAGGACATATTTTTAACAAGTTGAGTAGGTGAAGAAATTTGCAAACAAATTAAGGTCAAAACAATGATTAGGGGCTAGTCAGTAAAAAGATTTAAAATGGGACTACTTTTAATTAAAGAATGTTCATTCAAGATAGAAAAATTAGTAGTTTTGAAAAGGTTTAGTATTTTCAAGTTCTCCAAAATGTTAATTTTTTCTTCGATTTTTCAACTTTGTTCTCCTTGCTAGAAACTCACTGAAGATGGGAAAAGTGTTTTCCCGAAAGTTAACTATGGGAATGTAATAATTAATAAACGTATACTTTGTGGTCGATTATTTCCTTTTATATATTATCGATTACCACAATATATCTGTTACCACCACGGAATTTACGGAATATTTTATTTACAGCGAACCACAGAACGGCGCAGGCTGTGGGAATACAAAGTGCCGCAGGAAGAATGGCTTATGAGAACTCGGTGTAGCCCAATGCAGCGAGGATTCATGCGGAGTGGACATCCGCCTGCAGGATTCAATCGTCAGTGACTTTGTCGAAATGTCAGAAGTGGGGCACCTTCCGGTTTTGTGTTTGTGGCAGAGGTCCTAGAGAAGAGGGAACCTTCATCAAATGCTGAGGTTCCTTCAGTGAGTTGCTCCTACTTCCTCACAGTGCCTCACAGGCAGGGCCGCTGGCCTGGGTCTGGTCTTAGGAGCAAGTCTCTTTCGAGCCGGCCCGAGTTTAGGCGAAATAGGGAACCATCAATCGCTCCCAGGCACCCGGAAAAACTCAATCGCTCCATGCTGAAATGGCACGTACACTTGTCCCCGGGCCAGACTTGCTAGAACCACCGCGAAGCCACACCACCAAACCACCACAGACCACACCGCCGGCCCAGCGCCTTTTGGTTGCGCATGATCACATTTCATGTTGTGCACTTGATGCACCGATAAACGCTGCCCTCGGCACTTGTATCAGTGAGTTGAGTGCGCTACCCTGTCTTGCCTCTGAACGGGTTCTGCAGTGCGGTGCGGGCCGAACCTACTTACCTACTACACCGCCTTCTTCCGTCACCATTGTCTTCCTGGACAAGCGGTACGTCTGGAATAGCGCAGGGGAATGCCATTGGACCTCTTCTATTTCTAGCGTTCGTCAATAATCTGCCAGCGCACTTCATCTCAAATGGTCGGCAATTTGCAGACTATTGCGTAATATATCGTAGTATGAATTCGAAAGAAGGTGAAAAAATGCTGCAACGGAATCTTGATGCGTTATATTACTGGGTGGAAAATAATGGAATGTCCATAAATACCTCTAAAAGCAAATTCATCAGTTAAGCAGGGTCTTAATTACAGAAAAAACAATTATAATTAAAATGACATTATTCTGAAAGTTTCCTCATGCAAGTACCTGAGAATCCATTTCGATAGTAAATTAAGCTGCAAAAGACACGTAGATTTTATTGTAGGGAAAGCCTAGAGAACTCTTCACTTTGTAATGCACATCTTAAAAAAGAGTACAGCAAACGCGAAGGAAATTGCTTATTTATCACTTGTTCGACCGACAATGGAATATGGAATAATTTGTTGCGATCCGAGCTAAATTATGAAGTGTAAACATTTGGAAAGGATACAGCGTAGAGCAGCTAAATTTACTTTCAGGGACAAGAAAATGCCAGGATGGGATTCACTCGAAAACGGGCGATCAGTAGCAAGACTCTGCGCCTTATATAAAGCTTATAGTGGTAATGAAACTTGGAAAGAAGTTAATCGGCGGCTAAGTATTTCTACGTACATCAGTAGGGGGATCACACGCACAAAATAAATTTAAGGTCGCAGGGGACTGATGTCGGAAAATTTTCTTTCACGAATCGAACGATGACGGAATGGAATAGATTGCCTGCACAAAGCTTTGAACCCTTTCCTCGTAGCGTCCAACACTTGACTAAGGGGAAATTAATTTAGGGTATTACTATGTAAATGAGGGACTTAACTGAGAATAGTAGGTTATAGAGCGATGCGTAAGTGATATATTGTTAAGGGAGGTGTCGTGCAGTGTAGAACAAATAATGAAGGAAGTGATTAAAGGGTCGTAGTGAAGTGCAGTGTGGTCTTAATTGAGCAAAAATTCAGTGCGGAGTTCGATAATAGATGTTTCTCTTTTTTAAGGTAATTTAATGTTTTATGAATTAGTGTTTATATCATTATTTTTATTAATGTTATTATCGTTATTTTATCAGCGGTTTTATTGTTTCTATGATTATTATTGTACAATTATTAATATTATTTTATAATTTGCATGTTAGCTGTATTATCTTATTTATGTAATTAGCTGCCACTGGGTTATGCTCATTCGCAGTTCAAATAAATTTATCTTATAAATCAGTAATGTATAAAAGTGAAAAATTTTGGTACCACATAAAAGAATGAAGTTGCATAAAATCGCAATGCAACGAGAATGTTTAGTAAGGGGGGAATCGGAAGACCTCGTTTAGTCATTGGGACTTGATCGATCATCCACACCCGTGTCTCCACTACAGTAGTTTTATTGAAACGAAACTGCTAGCGAAATTGTTCATTATTGTACATTTACAATGGGTTGCTCACATCTCTAATATCTTTCTTTGAATTTCGCAGGATGTGTTGAGTATAAAACTCAAAAAAATCTTGGAGTTTTTCCATAACAAGTTTCGCAAATGGATCGTTTTAACTGTCTATACTGACTAATGCAAACACCAGCAAAACTAATCAACTGTCGGTGAAAGCCGTGTAAAATCACCTAAACTGGAAACGACTGACGAAACGGGACGACGATAGGAAACACTTAAGGAAGCAGTCTGCCTCGCTTATATGAATGAGTGCTCACTTAAGAGCTGATTATGAATGCGATTGGTCCACATAAGGGAGCACTCAGTGTACGAGTCGACTATGAATTCGGCGCTCAAGCGATCGGATTTGGACTATGGCAGCTTTGTGTTCGGCTGCGCGCCACATCCGGCCGGTCTGTGAACTTCCGGAGGTGAAGCTCGTTGGGTGCCTGGCTAGGAAGCCCGGGATCGAACTGCGTCGCGCCCCTGCCGAAGGGATAAAAGGAGCTGACCGACTGCGACGTGACGAGACTGAAGAAAAATACTAATTACTTACTATTAGTAACAGAGGATTACTCCAGGGAAAGTGCTCTACGCCCAACAAGGGTTCAAGAGACGCGTTGGCTCAACCACGACGCAACAAAATAAAAAAAATCTTCGACTTTATGAACTCTTACTACTATTCACCATGCCAAAATCCTCATCAGCACAGATGTCTATGGGCTGAAAATGGAGACCCGTCTCATAGCCGAAGACGGAAGATTTTAATCTGTTCGTACGGTGCCGTCAGCTGAATGTTCCATCTCGGCAAGCATTCTTGTACCCAAGTCTCCAACCATACTTAGTGAGACCATCTTTACCTAAACTACCTCGTATCAGTTTTCACACTTTGTTGCAGGAACTGCCCCTGTGAAACCTCCCAAAAATCTTGCCCCTCCTTGGAAACTTCTCCGACCTCTAATAGACCTCAGCTTGTGCAACCTCCTTAAATCATAAGCTCCCACAACATTTCTGAAACATTTCAATGAATTGGGGGGAACTTATCCTGACTATTTTTTGTACAACGATTGCACTGTCATACGTGAGTCTGTGGCGTGTGCGTTCTACTGTAGAGCGGCCACGCTAATTTAAAATTCACCCGTACTAAGCGTAATCTCTGTCAAGAAGTTCTTATACTGCAAGCCCTGAAATGATAGAATCAGGTGCCTCACAACGAGGAGTTATATGCAGCGCTTCCCGACGTGAACTCCAGTCACTTTTAACTCTCTCCCTGGGATCACTGGATCACAACTATACACCTACAGTCCTTCACTACTTTTACAGTCCGTTGTCTCGCCACTACGACGTAGTAGTTTGGGTACCGGGTCATGTGGGAATCGCAGGCAAAGAGCTAGCTGAAGAAGCCCCGAAAACAGTGACTCGGAAGTCATTATTGACATTCATTATGTCCATTCCACAAATTCAAAAGCATATCTGAAATGCTTTCTATTCAGGTCATGGCAATCAAGAGTGGCTCAATACCACCTTTAAATTAAGGCCCGTAAAAGATTCTGTAAATCCCTGGTTCCATCAACAAAAATAATCCGTGCTGCTATCTCGAAAGAGGAAAAGGATGTAGCCAGCGCACGGGTGCCCAAACTCATCTAATTACATCCCGATCCAGCATCGCCCCGGCTGCTCAGTCTGTAGATGCACGATAGGGCTTTTTCTTATCCTCAAATGCATTAAAACACATGACTGTCTTTTTCAAGTGGATTTAATACCCATTCCATGACCGAGGTGAGGCCTCTCATTATAAACATTAACCATTCTTCTTCATGTCTTCCGGGCTGATGGGCCGTGGTCCAAATGGCTTTGAGATACCAAACGTTTCGCCCACGACTGCGGTGGGCATCTTCAGTGGCGAGGTCTCGGGCGAAGTGTCCGGGACGGCGGCTGACTGGCGACTGACCGCCGGCGGTCAGTCGCCAGTCAGCCGCCGTCCCGGACACTTCGCCCGAGACCTCGCCACTGAAGATGCCCACCGCAGTCGTGGGCGAAACGTTTGGTATCTCAAAGCCATTTGGACCACGGCCCATCAGCCCGGAAGACATGAAGAATATTGACTCCGGCCGTGAAAGCCTACAATGCTGTATTAACCATTCTCTTAAAACTAACTTAACCTAAAGTATCTTACGTATTCAGGCCAATTCTCGCCCTTTCAGGCACGGATTAAACATTACTGAAATGGAAAATAAGAAATGGTGAGTGATCCATATCAAAGATTATACCGAAGCTGCACAACTGTTCAATGAAATAAATAACAGAGACAACATATACATTCATGTTTCATAATTGACTTGTGAAGAAACTCTTTGAATCTCTGAATTCATCATCCTCAATAGTTCTGTTGTCTCAAATGTTCTCTCACGTGGGTCAGTTTGTGCAGCAGGGGTCATGGCGGTCTTGCATGACTGGCCTAGCGATCTTAGTTACAGATTCCGACGCTTTTGAGTAAATGTGAAATAGGAGTAATGGAAAACAAAATACTGCAATGTGGGTACGATAATGTAGGTAATTGCGGCTACATGTACGAGAGTGCCAAGTGATTGGGGCTGCAACGCAAGCCCCGATGCCATTTGCCCCCCATGAGAGTCCCTGTGTGTGCTCTCTCGCCCTCCGCAGCTGCTGTTGGGAGACGTCATTCGAAACAAGGAGAATGAAACACACAACAATATGTGCGAAATGAAACTCTTGGAACATTTGTTATGCACTTCAGCGAACTTCGAGGCGGCAGTTCCGATTCTGACGCTAACTTCCTTGATGATTAAAATTGATATTTCAGTGAGATATGCGTTATTTTCTCGAAAGATATAATTCTTAATTTATTTTCTTATTCATAAATTATTGACTCATGTTTCTTGTTACAACGTTTATGAATCTATTATAGTATTGTATGGAAAGTAGTTCTATATTAGAAACCTTGAATATAGTTTTATTTCCGAAATATTATCAAAATGTATGTATGTAAAATGTATGCAAACTGTATGTAAAATGCCAATTGCGAAATATCGGATTATTCATCTTCTCAAATGAGAAGTGGTGACCGAAATATCGCAGTCGTTCCCCCAGAATCAATTTGCTGTTTTTCCTATCTCCATGTTTATTTTCGGCGTTGGATTTATACATTATCGCCTTACGAATTCTTCGTATGAAGAGATAGTTATGTAATCGTACGTCGGAAAACAAATTTTCGCCAGAAAAAGTATTATAGTGGAGCTGTGGCAACGAAAAGTGGATAAATCCTGTTGCTAACTTTAGGCAGGAAAATCCTCCAACACGCGGTGTATCCAGAGTCCGCGTTTTGTTGGTTCTTGACGGCAAAGCGTCCGTCAGTGCGTCCGTCTGTGGTCGACGCCAGCGGCGAAATCGTTCAGCCGACTTTCTCCGAAATTGATATTCCTTAATCCACCTGGCTGATGTCCCGGCCCCTGGATTTTGAAACCGATATTTTTTTGTGATATTTCGAAAATTGCAAAAAAATTAAAACTACAAAATTGATGATAGAGGTTGTTGATAAGTCTGTTGTACAAAATTAGGTCTTTAAAAAAGTCATGTACATTTTTTGTAAAAGTTAGTAGTTTTGCGTATTTTCAGCTTGAAATTTACGACAATTTTTTCTCAAATACCGCTCCAAATTTGTTCTTTAAATTTTCTTCACATATGTAATAAGGGATTGTAAAAAATATGGTATTTAAGAAGATATAAGTATTGCTCCTTTTTTCGGAAATAATTGAGGATTCCACAAACGTTATTGAAAACCATTTTAAGCAATTCTAATCGCAAACAGTATTAATCAAGATAAATAAACTGGAAGTGTCTGTATGTGATTTTCGAATTTTTAGCTTTTAAACAATTTTTCACATTTCTTATTGGATTTGGAAAACGTATGAACCATCAAATCAATTGTTGTCTTTGGGCGCTTATGACTATTCTAGAAGTGCCGATTATCTGTATAACCCGAGTTCGGTCTCAGCGTTTCGTAAAGAAGGGCCGCTTTTTCGAGGCTGGCTCAGGGATAAATATTTGTCACAATTCTCCGTTGCCTTTAACCAGCAAAATTTATTTACAGCGCCCAGTTATGGCTGCCGAGCTGCAATCTTTTTCTGCCCAAAGGATGTTTATTTTACATTTTGTTAATTTTTCCGCCGCCTAATACTGTAACTGAAACACGAAGCTCTTATGACTATTATAGGAGTGGCCGAGGTTGGTGAAACGATGTATATTGTCTCAGTGCTTCGGTAGCGAGGTCGGCTTCTTCGGGCTTCCCTTAGGGATTTGTCAGTTACTTGTCAGAATTCTGTGTTCGCGAACAAAATATTGAAAATCATTTGCATTTCTACCCACAAATGTAATGATTACTCATACAAATAAACCGGATGTCTTTTGCGATTTGTAAGTTTTTAAAATACTTTTTCAACTTTTTTTGCGATTTGTAAAACGTATGTCACGTCAAATCGTTTGTTGAGTTTCTGTGCACCTGTATGAACCACTTTAAGAAAACCAATGAATCTATCAGCATGAAATTTAAATACATTAGCCGTGTGACCAACTTAGATATTCCACACGGTTCAGAAATTATTACTTTCTCGTCGTACGAATTATTCGTAAAAAGAGAAAGTTATGTAATCGTGCACCAGAACACAACAAAATTTCGCCAAAATTTAGGTTTATTTAGTAAAAACAGTAAAATGTATATGTGACGTATGGGGGAGAAGATCACCTGCGCATGTTTTCTTGAGTTCCAGAATCCCTTCCCGTCATTTTAACTATAAATAGTTCAAAGATGAGCGAACGTTAAAGATACATAATTAAAAATAAGATTTAAAAAAACGAGATATTAGCAACATTTGAAAACAGATTAGACGTTTTCGTTCCCGAGTTATAGAACACTTATTTGTAATGGTTAACGAACTATAGATTCGATTTTTCTGCATTGCTAACAAACATAGTAATTCATCCTTACCTCTACTCCTACCACTACAAGCAAAAGGAGAGTTCAACAAAACGCCCGCCTAATGAATCTACATTCACGTCCAGAAGCCAAACAAGGGGCCATCTCAGCATTTGCTCAATGGATCAGCGAAACTGGACTAAAACTTAATCGAGACGGGTGTCATTGATCCGCAAGCTGAAGTACATTATTAGTTACAAACATCAATTCTTTTAAAAAAAATTATACAATACAAGTTTAAACTAATTAATTATATATCACTGTTTTGTTAAAATTAACATTTTTCTTTTTGATGGTCAGTATAGTCTCTAATTGTATAGAAACAGTTATGCAGCACAAACATTTTTACTTGTAACTTAAATTTGTGTATAGACTTCAATTGTTTAAAGTCATCTGGCAATGCGTTGTAAAGTAACGTACATGTATTGAATGTGTATTTCTGGAAGTCAGCTGTTGATACAGGCACTTGTTTGATGTACGTGATTTCTACGACGTGTGATGTAATTATAAATATTAGTATTGCATGAAAATATGTTCCCACAGGTTAGTAAGTCACTTTTGACAAATATTACATATTCGTAAATAAATAGGCCAGGCAATGGTAACATTCCAAACTCAATAAGAGGCTTGCAGGGATCACGCGGAGAGCATTTTTTCATTATTCTAATATGATTCGAATATTCGAACTTTGGGTTAAGGATTTTCGAAATAACCGGCACAAGCGAGTAATGGTGGGAAAGAGGCAGTGTGACGTCTAGGGTTCCGCAGGAGCGTACAGCAGAGAGAAGAGGTTCAAAAATTAAACTTTCTGCGGACGACTGCCTTATTTACAGATTGATCGAAAATGTATCGGATCTGTATAAATTACCACGTGACTTGCGATGCTTGGAAGAATGGACGGAAATCAATAGAGTGAAGGTATATCCGAATAAATGCAAGATAGTTTTACGCGTAGTAAAAATAAAGGAGTAGCTAAGGATTTGCTTGGGGATAAGATCATTCCACAGGTATCTAGTTGTAAACTAGTGATGGGGGTGATTAAACTACTATCTGGGGGGTGATAATCAATGAACAGATTGATTTGGGGACTACGTGAACTTTACTGTTGAGAAGGCGCGGAAATCTTCATGCTTTGTAAGGGAAGTAGTAAATCAAGAGAATTAGCATATACAACCATTGTGCGTCCGGTGTTAGAGTACGGAGCAGCGTGTTGGGATCCGTATAGAAAGGGTCAAATAAACTCCATCGAAAGAATTCAGAAAGTAGCAGCGAAATTTGCTAAAAGGGGAAATTCGTTAGAAAATATTTCTAACGGAGTATTGACAGGAAGTTTTAGCGAGCCGTTGGAAAAAACAAGTATTACAATGAGTCGCAATGACCCATTGCACAGCGCGACCCTTGTGTCACGCCCTTTTAAAATATCTCCAAGGGAAGAGCGCCTTTAAGCACAAGTACTTGCGCAGCTGCGCGCGTCTGCACCCAAGGATTCCCCGACGTTTGCCCGCCTCCGAAAAACACTCCCTAGGATCTTTGGTGTGGCAATAGGAGATTGACTCCCGGAACAGTCGTATTAAGAGACTCGGGGACGGCTCGTAACCTAATCCCTAAGGGGCAATAAACCATGACGCTTCGTAGAAGGTCGCAGACGTGTCACGTAGTCACTAGATGGAGAACAATAATCAACCAATCACATGTTAGGAAGTGAAGCTTGCAAAGATGTGCGGTCCCCTTAACTCAATCACAGCTCGGGTGATAGAATGTTCTGGAAACTTTTGAGCAAACCAATGAAAAGCTTCACGCTACTCACGTGACAGAGCTCTCGCATCTTGCAAAGGGGGGGGGGCGGGAATCGGATGAGCCGAGGGTTAGATAAAGAATCTCGACAGCGATCGGTAGGCTCTTAGAGTTCTCAGTTCTTGATTTAACGGCCACCAACGGACGATCCTGCCAGCCCTCACTCAGCATGGGAATTTATTCCGGACGCCGGGCTGGGATAACACCCTAAATTACCCGTGAGGGTGGGCAGCACGAGCATTCGGCTGCAAAACACAAAACGCGGTCCAGGCGACGTGTGACGACCTGCGACCCGCGCATCCCAACCGACTCTTCATTTCGCGGACGGCCACGGATGGTCTCCCGCCCAGCCTGATGCTGGCCATCCGCGAGCGCTCGTGCCGACTACACGGGTCCTCCGCTGCACACGACCGGTATTGGACGTGTAATCCTTTCGGGGGAAGTAGCGACATCACAATCATCACCATCCTGTAAGTGAATTCACGCCCATACTTATTACCAGCCAGAGGAAAGCTCAACAGATAATTTTATGTGAGAGACAATTTATCCATAATAAACGTGTCCCCGCCATTTTGAAGGGTGGGAACACAAAGAAATATAGCCTGTGTATTACTTGTAGTCAATAAGCCAAATGCAATCCTTCGCCCCAGGGCGCTCCCCCCTGAGATGCTCAACGCTGGTGACCGGGTAGCAGGTAAGACAGCGCTTGGCGCCCTTCAAATTAATTCAGCGCGTGCACCCTGCTGTCTGAGAGTGGCCGTCGGACATTGTGTGACGGCAATTCCCCCCTTATGATAGTGTAACTCCCAGGTTGCATTACAGTATATTTTACAAAGAATTAGAGAAAAATTCGGCGTGGAGGGAAATTCAAGAAAGAATGCATGCACCCGTTTACTTAGCACGTCACGGCCACATTTGAAAAATATGTCCACGGAAACAGAATTGATGTTGGAAAATAATCTTTTGTAAATAGGACTATCGAGTCATGGAATAGCTTGCCTGCAGCACTAATGAGACTTTTCCCAAAACATCAAGTCTTTTATGTTAAGATTAAATTCTAGTAATGGTGTTGTAAGCGATCAGATCAGTAGTTTCTGAAGGGCCTCTGTATTTAGTAGGCATGCCTTAAATAAAATAATATTGTACTATGTATTGTATGATTTTTAGTGTTCTTTTTTGTATTATATTATTGTATTAGATGTATAATAAGTGTGAAGAATTTGCCGCCAGGTTTAATGTCCAAAGCAAATTAAATAAATTATCTACTTTTCTTTTGCAATCTAAAAGTCTGAATGTATAATGAGATTCCCCAGAATATGGAATGCACATTTTGCACAACACGATCTCCATGAAGGCTGTCAGAATTTGAAAGAATTCTAAATGCGTAACATAATGAACTTAATTTAGTGATTAATTCTGTTAGTGTTACATTCCATTTGAGGTTTGGATGAGAGACCTAGAAATTTTGTTACTTTAACATCAGCTAATTGCATATTGTTCATTTTCAATGGAGCATACGACTGCTGGTTTAAAATGCATTGAAACTGTTTTTCCTTCGTTAACTATTAATTTGTTATTACTGTGACGTCACCAAATATAATATTTTTACATCGAAATAGCTTCCATCACAGGAAGGAAAGTAGGTCACGGGACTGAGCTTTTGTTGCGAAGAGCCCTAACGACCGCCCGGCCGCGCCCGCACATTGACAGCTGCCCGACCGACCGCTGAGGAGGGTGTCGCTTAGTAGCGGACACATTTATGGCCCGTCATATACACCTCGCGCTGCCACCCTTCGCGGAGCCACCGAGCACTCAAGACAAACAATACGCGCCCGCGCGCCCTTTTGCCACGCGCCCCCGCCAGGAATCCAAATTCCCAAAGGGGTTATTTACAACTCGACAGTCGCCGGCTGCCGATCAGCCTCCGCAGACAAATTTATGGCCCAGAAAGAACAAGTGTTCGGACAGCTGCGAGAGAAGTAAGTATCGGAATATTCCTGAAATTGAGTTTCCCTTTTTGACAGAGGAGGAGATTAGACCTGCGATCAAAGGAACACAATTGGAAAGCACCAGCCTTTAATCAAATTGGTAATTTTTTATAAAAGAATTCTTAGAACACCACAAACCAATAACCAACGTTTTAACATTTTCCAACGCAATGTCATGTTGGCAGAATTTTCCACTTCAGGTATCACACTTCACATATCTAAATCCCAAGACTGCTGATACATACGACCCTCTCATGCAGAACAATTACTTGCCTTCCCACGCTTTACAAAATATTTTCGTCCCTTCTGACCTTACAAATCTCTGATCATCTTGATAACAAGCACACATTGCAGGAGGAAGAAAAAGGATGTCGCAGTAGTGGCCATTGGGCGAGAAGGAAGGCGCGCCAAGTTGTGCAAGCGGAAGCGGAAGTGGAAGTTGCGCCAGAAGAGCAGCGCTCGCAGTGCCATGCACCTGTGCTACCAAAGCGTGTGGTCTGCCTACCAAGCTGTCCATCCGTGATTGAGTAGCGGCTTCATGCGAAGAGCTGGACATCATTGTTTTCTCCGAGACATGGCTTCATGATGGCACTGGTAATGCAGAACTGAATTTTCATCATTACCATATACATAGAGTCGATAGAACATCAACAACAAGTAAATTTCAGAGAGGTGAAGGAGTATTCATTAATGTTTATCATAAAATCGTAGTTTTTCCAATTATTCCAACATCTTGTCATCTTTCTGAACACATCTTCGTTCATCTTAAATATACTCATCTCGATATGATAGTTGTAGCAACATACTTTCCACCTAAGTCAACTCTTGATGCCTACTTAGAATTTATTACAAATTTAGAACTAGTTTTTGAAAACAACCCAACATCGAAATTCTTAATAATAGGTGATTTTAATTTACCAAATACATTGTGGTCAAATTTTGATGATATTGTTCATTCGGAATTTTTAAACGCTTCCAGTATTGAAATCGATATTGGCACACAAATTCAACATACTTGAATTAAATCAATTTATTACAGTTAAACTAAATATTAAATGATAATTCTAAAATACTCGACTTAATATTTGCTTCTAGTTATTCAACTGTAATTAAATCTGTCTTATTGTTCCTTGTGATTACTATCATCCGGCACTGGAACTTATGATAAATACGAAAGAAAGCTACACGGCACTCGATGCGTTAGCCCGAAGACTTCATGTCAATTAGCGAAGACTTATGTTCATTTGAATGGAGAAGCTATTTTGAAATTAACTCTATTCAATCATGTGTTGATTATTTTTATAACTTTATTTATGAACTGATCGAAAAATATGTACCCAAAATGTATGTATCTCCTCATCAATACCCTCCTTGGTACTCTAAAGAATTGAAATTAATGTTAAACGAAAAGTCTAAAGCTCACTCCAAATACCAGCGAGATTATTAAAACCTTGTAATGCCAACTTAACACCCATTCTTCGTGTACTTTTTGTAAAATCTCTGAACGAAGGTACCCTTCCTCCAATTTGAAAAAAAAAGATATTTAACTCAAATATATTGCAATGAGTCATAAAGACCGATCGCAAGCGCGACCCTTGTGTCAGCTCTATCAACATATTTCGAGGCGAAGAGCGCCGTTGACACAATTCGACACGCGCAGCTGCGTGTGCGCCGCTAACCCTGTATTCCCCAGCGAGCGTCCGCCCGCGAAACGCACCCTTCCATCTTTGTGTGTGACGGTAGGTGACTGACTACCGGAACTGTCTCATTAACAGACTGGAGAGCAGCCCTCCAGAAATTCCTACGAGACAATGAATCACAAGGTTCCGTAGAAGACTAGCCTATGGAAAGCCTCGCGCTAAGCACGTGAAAGGACGGGCATTTTGCGAGAGGGGTGGGGACGGGAATCGGGTGAGCGAATGACGCTAGAAAATATGGTAAATTGGAGAAAGACTGTTGGAGCGAGCGGTCGACTATTAAAGAGAGTTCTTCGTGTTCAACGCGACTACCGCCACACGAAAACGATCGCTAGTCTTCAGGTCCTACCAGCCATTTTTTCCGGATGCCGGGCTAGGACAGTAGGGGTAACACCCATAAATTACACGAGAGGGTGCGCAGCACAATTATTCGGCTGCCAATGATAATACGCGGTCCAGGCGACGTATGACGGCCTGAGAGCCGCTCATCAAAAAACTGACGCTTCAATTTCGCGGACGACCGTGCACGATCTCCAGCTCAGCCAGGCGTCGTGTTCCTGCCGACTACAGGACACTTCCATGGTACTTCAACGGGTCACCTGCTGCCGCCGGCCGATATTTGGACGTGTAATCCTTTCGGAGTGAGGTAGCACAATTTCAGTCATCAACATGTCTGCAAGTGCTCACGCCCATTTAGTCAATAACCAGAGCAAAGCACTAGAAGGAATAGTAATGTAAAAGAGACAATTTTTTATAACAATAAACGCGTCCCCGTCATTTTGGTCGGGTGATCACAAAAAAGTGTATTATTTATAAACAGTAAGCAAATGCAATCCTTCAACCCAGGGTGCCCACCCCTGATGATGTCTCAAGTCCGGTGCCCAGACCACAGGTAAGGCATACGCTTGGCGCCCTCCTAAATAAATTCAGCGCATGCACCCTGGTGTCTGGAAACGACCGTCGCACCTTAAGTGTTATGGCAACCCCCCTCTATGATAGTGTGACTCACAGCGGCGCATTACACCAATAATTGCGACAGTGTGGTCCATTACAATATAAATCTCAGAACCGATCATATGTAAAAAAATTACAGACCTATATCCAAACTGTTGTTCCTAAACTTCTTGAGTTCATTATAACTAGAAAAATAACTAAAAAATTCAACAATATTATTGTTGGAAATATACATTTATATTGTAAGGTTGAAGTTTGTGAACATGTCGACAGTGTCGCCATCTGCGTCTAGTATATTATTGGAAATGTACTATATATTGAGAGATTGAGGTTTGTGAACGCGCCGACACTGTCGTCATCTGTTTTTGGTATGTAAACGAATGATCATATTCATTCGTCTTTTTGTCTTACTGTGCAGCAATGTAGTGTTTGTAAAAGACTGTCAAAGACGTTCAATAAGAGTTTATGTATATGTATTTTGTTATAAATAAAAGTGAAATGCAGTGTAGTTCTCAAGAGTTAATTTAACATGGTAGCAGAGCGTGGTTTCCGGATGCAGATGAATTGCTGAAGAGGTTATATTGGAGTTCAGCCCAGTGTCCGTCGATTCGAGGAAGTTTGCGACATGGACGACCTGAACATTCCAGCTTTTGATGGAGAGGACTACGCAAACTGGAAAACGAGGTTAACTATCTATTTGAAATTAAAAAAATGCCATGAGGTGACCACGAGGTCGAAGCGAGAAGAAGACAAGGACGTAGAATGGGAAGAACAGAACCTGAAGGCGATGCATTGCATTTTTAGTGCAATTACTAACAAGCAGCTAGAGTTCGTGAATGATAAAGTAAGTGCTTTCGAGGTTATGAAGAAGTTTGACGAGCTATACTCCAAAGAGTCAACAGCGTTGCAGATTGTCTGCAGGAACAAACTAGATGGACTCAGATTAAAGAATTACAGCGACATAAATGAATTCTTCACTGTGTTTGAGAAATACATTAACGAACTGAAGTCAGCCGGGGCCAAGGTAAGCGAAGAAGAGAAACTAAATTACATGCTCAAAACGCTGCCCGAGTCACTAAGTTATATCGGAGATCTAGTGGATGTTTTGAAGAAGGAAGACCGGACTGCGGAGTACGTGAAGGCAAAAATAAGGATGAAGAGCATCAAGGAGAACCAGGACAGTGAGGGCGTAAAATCAAATGCATTCATCTCGGAGAAGAGACCTAGTGCGAGCGGCCAAAAAGTGTGCTACGGATGTGGTAAACCAGGACACTTCAAGAGGGAATGTCGACAAACTGAGAATCATCGAGGTTCCCGGGGACGTGGCGGAAGAGCACGAGGTAACTATGGAGGTTATGTCAACCAAAGTTATGAAAATGGACATCGCGGAGGCAGAGGAGGACCACGTGGGTCCAGAGGCGGTCGCTATGGTCACGACCGATCTTACCGACAGAACGAGCAAGGAGACCGACATTACCGACAGGACGACCATGGTGGTAGGAACCGTGGAGAACAACAGTTTTATCAGAATGTAAGTGGCGCAAGCAGTTTCGTGACAGAGGTCTTCGCCAAGGAAGTAAACAGTGTAACACAGGATTCAGGTCAGATTGAAATTAATTGGTTGTTAGATAGCGGTTGTACAGATCATATAATTAATAACGAGTAATACTTTTCTAAATGCGTAACGTTAAAAGAACCGATTAATGTAAAAATCGCGAACGGAAAGATTTTAAAGGCAACTAAAGTTGGTAATGTAATTAGCGATTTTTTAGTGTTTGACAGATTAGAACGAGTTGAAATGAAAAATGTATTTTACATTAAAGATCTAGATAGGAATTTAATTAGTTTTTCAAGAGTCACAGAGAAACATGATATTATTGCAAAAGGCATCAGCGCAAAAGTTTTTAGTAAAGATAGGGGTTTAATTGCAGTTGCATGAAAACAAGATAGGTTATATAAAGTGACAAGTGTGATCAACAAAGGGGAATTTAACGTAAACTTATGCAATAAAGAAAATATGACAATAAAGGAAAAGTGGCATAGGATACTGGGGCACGTAAATTTCAATTATTTAGATAAAATTTGCAAACATCAATTAGTAGATGGAATCCCTCAAAGCGTCGAGTCTGAACCTATGAAATGTAAAGTGTGCATAGAAAATAAAATGCATAATGTTCCTTTTAAAAACAACAGAAATAAGGCTAAAGAAATCCTAGAAATTGTTCACACAGATCTAAATGGGCCACATTCAACAGTAGGTATGCATGGTGAAAGATACTTTGTTTCTTTTATTGATGATTATAGTAAACTTGCACGCGTTTACACAATTAAAACTAAAGACCAATTATATGATTGTTTAGTTGGGTATGTAAATGAGGTTGAAAATCTTACTGGGAAAAGGATTAAGAAATTGCGGTGTGATAATGGAAAAGAATACATGAATAATAATATATATCAATACATCAAGGAAAAGGGGATTGTTTTAAATGCGTGCCCGCCATATGTGCATGAGTTGAATGGAACTGCTGAGAGGTTCAATAGGTCAATCATGGACATGTCAAGATGTTTATTAGCCGAAGCAAAAGTTAACAATAGGTTTTGGCCAGAAATAGTTTGTGCTGCCGCGTATCTGAAAAATAGATGTCTTGCAAATACCGCAGAATTGAAAACTCCTTATGTAATATTTTTTGGAGAAAAGCCTAATGTCACACATTTAAAATTGTATGGAAGTAGAGTCTTTGTAAGGGTGCCAGAACAATTGAGAAAGTCAAAATGGGATAGAAAAGCAGATTTGGGAGTTCTGTTAGGTTACAGTGACGTTGGATATAGGGTACTCATAAATAATAAAATTGTTGTGGCCAGGCATGTAGAGGTTGTTGAAGAAAATATTAGATGTGTAGGTTTAAAGGATAATGGTTCCGTGAGTAAAAGATTAGATGAATCTGGGTGTGAAAATTGGGAAACTGGGTCTGAAGATAACAGCGAGGACGAAGAAAGGTTAGTCGAAATCGAATCTCCAAAAGCAGCGCTAAAGGAAAAAACAACAAGGTCGGGTAGAGTGGTTAAAACTCCACAACGCTATAGGGATGATAATACAAGTAACTTTATTTATATTAACGTATGTAGTGCAGATAGCCCGGTTAGTTTTGAGGAGGCGATTAATAGCAATGAATCGAAAAGCTGGAGTCAAGCTATGGATAGGGAAATTGAATGTTTGAAGAAAAATGACACATGGGAGTTAGTTAGTAAGCCAGAGGGCAAAGATCTTATAGATGTTAAATGGGTTTTTACTAAAAAGTTTGATAATAGGTACAAAGCAAGATTAGTTGTTAGGGGATTTCAACAAAAGGAATGTGTTGATGATATATATGCACCAGTAGCTAAAATGCAAACTTTGAAGATTTTACTGTCATACTGTTGTCATTTTGGTTTAATTATTGAACAAATGGATGTAGAAACAGCCTTTTTAAATGGCGAAATCATGTCAGAAGTTTATGTTAAACAACCTGAAGGCTACGAAGACGGCACAAATCGAGTGTGCAAATTGATGAAAGCACTGTACGGTTTACGAGAAAGTCCGAGAGCTTGGTATGAGTGTTTAGATACTTTCTTGAAAAGTTTAGGATTCCAAAGAAGTGAATATGATTATTGCCTTTATGTTTTGCGAAAAAGTAATGTCCTGATTTACTTGATAATTTTTGTTGACGACTTGCTCATTTGTTGTGTAAAGAAAAGTCGAATTAAAGAAATCAAAAATTTGTTGTCAAATAGATTTAGTATGAAAGATTTAGGTGAGGTTAAAAGTTATTTAGGAATTGATATAAATTACGAATACAAGAAAAACAAAATGAGCTTGAGTCAGGAAAATTATATTAATTCATTAGCCGAAAAATACAAGATTAAAGACTCAAAATTATATGCTACACCGATGGAAGTTAACTTGAAATTAGAACCAACTCAGGAATTGCGTAATGATATAAAGTATAGAAATTTGATTGGTGCGTTGTTATATATTAGTTCAGGAACAAGGCCAGATATCAGTTATTCTGTTAATTATTTGAGCAGGTTTCAGAATTGTTATGACGGCACACACTATAAGTATTGTCTGAGAATCTTAAAATATCTGTATTTGACAAGAAACCTGAAATTGAATTATTGTAGAAACGAAAATGCAAAAGTTCTTGATTGTTATGTAGATTCAGATTGGGCAGGTGACAATATAGATCGTAAATCTACGACAGGTTATGTGATCCGTATGTTTGACAATGTTGTATTTTGGAAGTCTCGCAAACAATCAAGTGTAACAAAAGCTTCGACGTATGCAGAGTATGTTGCGCTATCAGATGCTGTGAGTGAAGTGAAATTTCTAAAAGATGTAATGAAAATTTTTGATTTGAATTTTGATGAACCGATTGTAATGTACGAAGACAACTCAGGAGCATTGAGTATCGCTAAATATGGTAACTTTACAAAAAACTCAAAACATATTGAAGTCCATTATCATTTTGTCAACGAGTTGTATATGAATGGTTTAATTGATATAGTCAAAGTAAATACTGATGATAACATGGCAGATATTTTCACGAAAGCTTTGTGTAAAGACAAGTTTGTGTATTTTAGGAATATGATGAATATTAACTGAATTTAAGATAGTATGTATATAAATGTAAGGAGGCGTGTTGGAAATATACATTTATATTGTAAGGTTGAAGTTTGTGAACATGTCGACAGTGTCGCCATCTGCGTCTAGTATATTATTGGAAATGTACTATATATTGAGAGATTGAGGTTTGTGAACGCGCCGACACTGTCGTCATCTGTTTTTGGTATGTAAACGAATGATCATATTCATTCGTCTTTTTGTCTTACTGTGCAGCAATGTAGTGTTTGTAAAAGACCGTCAAAGACGTTCAATAAGAGTTTATGTATATGTATTTTGTTATAAATAAAAGTGAAATGCAGTGTAGTTCTCAAGAGTTAATTTAACAATTATCATAGAGGAACGACATGGCTTCAGATGAAATAAATCTAACCTCTAATTTATTAATCTTACAACACTTCATTATTGATAAAGTTGATAAAAATTCTCAAGTAGATGTTATATATCTATATCTATATCTATATATCTATATATATATATAGATATATATAGATATATATATATATATATATATATATATATATATATATATATATATATATATATATATATATGGATTTTGCTAAAGCTTTCGACACTGTAAACGATGAATTACTTATACAAAAGTTGTCAAATTTGGGCATTCACGGTAGTCTTTGCAATGGTTGAAAAACTATTTGGCTGATAGAATACTGAATGTTAAATATTTATCATTCTTATGCCGCGACATAATTGTACTATCAGGAGCACCCCAAGGTTCTCACTTGAGACCCCTTTTATTTTTGTTATTTATTAATGATGTGAAATTATTTATTTCAGATTGCATGTTTTTATTAGTTGCTGACGACTTAAAAATCTGTAGAGAAATTAATTCCGTTAATGATTGCAAACAACTACAGGAGTGTTTGAATAGTCTTATAAATTGGAGTAAATCGAATAAATTAAACTTTAATATAAATAAGTGCAAAGTAATGAAATTCACAAAACACAGATATATAGTTGACCTTGAGTATTCTATTGATGGAGTGATACTCGAATCTGTCGATGAAATAAACGATCTTGGATTTATTTTCGATTCAAAAATGAGATTTGATAGACATATAGATAATATTTTATATAAAGCTAATCGTAGTTAGGATTTATTATGAGAACTGCAACTGACTTTAGAAACCCTTCTACAATTAGAACTTTATATTTAACATTAGTGCGACCAATACTCTTCACAAAACGGGTGTCCTTATTATGGTGTATACAAAAAGAGAATTGAATCAGTAAAACCTATTTTTATTAATTTAGCAGTTTGGTTTCTTAAATTACCATCACCAACATTACACCTCGATTACAGCGAAATTTTACTATATCTTCAAATTAGTTCCCTTGAATCCCAAAAAAAAAGGAATGACATCTTATTTCTATTCAAATTATTAAATGATATTGACAGTAGCGAACTGTTATCTTTGATCAGTTGGAAAATACCGCTGCGTAAGCCCAGATTTAATCAAAATGATACATTTTTTATACCATTCGCGATAACTAATTTGGGTTATTATTATCCTATATGGCGTATGTATAGACACTATGATAACTGTGATATCGACATAAATTGTATCTCTGCTAGTCAATTTGTTAATTATACAGACATTATCTCTGTGATTACAATTAAAATGTATTTTTATGTATTCGTTATTTTCAGTATCAATTATAAATTTTGTATAAACCTGTAATATTGTGCAATTGCCTGTTTAGATGCAAATCAATAAATTATTGATTACAAAAAGGCTTTCGACACCGTAGCTCATTCCTGGCTGCTGGAAGATAGATAGTTGGTATCACTGTACAAGTAGCCGCCCTTCCGCAAGTTCAGGAATGGTTTGCAAATATTGGCGATTCTAGAAAAGCGATTGATGTATGATAAGCTCCCACGGAAGCGTCGAAGACCAGGGAGCTCCTGGAAAGGAACAACTCACGAGCAGTTATTTGACAGGAAATCGCTTCGATCTCTTGTGTGGTGATCGACACCAATACTTTCCGATTGCATGGATGTGGTACCTGGGAGAAGTGATCGAACTCAATGAGCGGAAGTGCGAAGTAGGCGAAGTAGCTTCTTTACAAAGTCGGTAGTGACACCTGGAGGCGCTTTCGGGAACTTCCCCCACGTCGGCAACGCCATCTAGGTGTAACACGATTTGATACTAGCACAACAAGACGGCGCCTGAAAGGAAAGTCCTAGCGTCTTGCCGGGGAACTTCAAACATTTCTGAAACTAGAGAGGTTTCAATTGAAGATGCTTCCCAAAGCAAATAGGTGGAAGCGGAGAGCATGGAGCTCCCAATCAAGTCTCCGCCTGTGGGGAGCCTTAAGGTCGCTCGAAGAGACTCGAGGCATTTTAAAAGAACTTACGAAAATCCCTCCATCAGCAAAGTGGTGTCTCCCTCTAGAAATATTCACAAAACCGTGAAAAATGACGCGATTCTAAGGCTAAGAACAATGGATCGCCCTGAGGCCACTAGGAAGGAAATAAGTACGAAGAAACTTAATTTCCCGATCTTGGGCTTGGAGATTGTAGGGAATACATCATGTCATGAGTCACCGTCAAAATAACCTGGGAGGATAACCCGAAGTCATTTGCAGGCGACAAGGAAATCACGCCCTTGTCAGAAGAGCACTAGAGGGGCAAGTTGGTGCGGGGAGCAGTGGACTGTAGAGAGTAGGAGTGCTTGCCACATTACATCCCTTCACAACTCGGAGTTGAATGTTTACGTTTGAAGGACCATCACCTACTTTCTGACAGTCGAGGTGTGCTCCTCTGGATGACCTGAAAGGAAGTTCTGACATCCTAGTGGGGGCTATATTGAAGGGAAATTTACGAAATGAAATTCGTTTAAATAAATTATAGTTAAAAACAGGTAAGCGATCACAACAATTATAATATGGAATTGACTTCTGGGAAGAATGGCAATTGTTCTTGATACTTGTGTACTAAATGAAGAAATTGTAAACTTCAATGAGAACCACAATCAAAATCCAAAAATTCAAAGCCATGTCTCGTCCTCCAGAGAGTGTAAACAATCCAAATCGGCGTAAGTCCAAGTCCGTTTGCGCAGCGTCGTGTCGTAATCTTCTCCAAGGGTTGGCGGACTCAAGATACGAATGCCTCGCACCCTGCAAGTCTCTCTCAGTGGCGCTGCGGCGAGGGCGCGGCCGTGAAGAGAGGATTGCCACAATAAGGAATAGCTGAGTCAGCTGACTAACGATTAAAGACATTGACGTTGATAAGAAAGCTAAAAGAGGTTGCGATTGGTACAGGCGAAAAATACTCTTTTCTGCGTAAGCATGATTACTGGATAATTGAGTTTTAGTGAGCCTAACATCTGCACTATGCTGTGAGAAAAAAATAAAAACAGCATTCGATACTCGACTTCGCATGATGAGCATCAAATATACCAAGCGGATTCTGATAGCTTGGTTCTGTGGATTCCAGAAGATACTTGCGCGTCGTTAGATGGAAGGGTGACATGCGGCACGCGTGAGACTTGCACGCCACAGGGGCCAGCCTACAGAACACCAATATTAAAGTGATGGTGCGAATAGCAGGAGCGAGCAGCAGGCAGACAGGGCCAGACCAGACGGAAGACTTTCGTTAGAACGATTTAGGAGCGGAGAAAGTTCGCCGTTGCGAGAGCTCTGTTTTTAATTATTACAATTTGCAATTATAGTAAATTAAGCTTCTTTGTAACAAAGAAGGTGTGTGAGAGCATTGTTTTTTAACTTAAGTATTTGATAAGATATTAAATTTATTGTAGTATCAAATAAATGAGTTGTATTATAATTTCGTAGAAATGTGACATGATTGTTACGGAATACTGAGATGCGGCATAGCCAGATCTAATCACTATCATAAACAATTAAATCTTTACAAATTAAAATGAATTATTTGTACATGCCTGGGGTGGAGTGTATGACAAGAGTGTGCATGCAGATTAAATGGTTTTAAAAGTAAAAACTTGCACCGACAAGTACAGTGGGGGAGACGCGCCAGAAGGCGGTGAATTCCTCGAGACACCGCATGGAAATATAGCTCGGTGTAATCCTCTAGCCCATGGAGAGTTCACACACGTGCAGGCTAAGAAGAAGAAGAAGGAGGAGGAAAAGAGCAGCGAAAGCAAGATGTAAGAGAAGCGTAAAGAGACAATCAAAGTGACGGCAACATCGTATCCGGGCTATAAGAAGCCCGGACAAATGCGCAGCTAAGTTGCATCACTACGGAGAACCAAGAAAGTTGAGCTCCTCGTCGTCCCAGAGAACGTGAAAAGCTGAAATCGTCAGCCAAACACTTGGAAGTGCTGAAGGACAAAGCGGAAGTAAAAATACGAAGAAGAAAAAGATAAAATAAGAGACGTGGATGAGGCCACAACGAAGGAAGAGGTGGAACTTACAATAAAAAGCACCTTATCAGAGCTATAACTGACGGCATCTATCAACTGCCGTCTACAAAAAAGATACGGAGACACCAAGCTGCTGTGATATTGATGGCGGAGAATGCAGCTGAAGCTCTCTTAGAAAGAGGGGAAGTCAGAATTCGGTTGATTCACTGTGGAGTAAGAGAAAGAAAAGAAATTACTCGGTTTTACAAATGTTTAGGGAATGGACGTATTGGGGCACGTGGCTCTGGCGTCGAGAGAAAAGGAGCCTGCTGGGGATGTGAAAAGGGGCACAAATGCACAGAGTGTGAGGAGGTGAAGGAGAATGCGAAGAGAGCACGAGTCACGCACAGAGAAGGGGATGCGCGTCCCTTACGGAAGAGCTTAAGAAGCAGAACATAAAGTGGAAGGGAAAGCTCTACAAATTAACCGAGGAAGAGGGTAACAAACTCAAGATTTATTAATGCAGACGGTTTACGAGAAAGATTTATATATAAATCTAACCAGTAAATTCTTCAAAAAGTCCAATCACGTTTTCTGGTGCCCGGTACACAGAAGCACTTCACAGACTACTGATCCTATCGGATACACATCTATTATTAGAATCTAATTTTATCCTAAAAGTCTTTACGTGTGTGAGAAAAGTCTCCATTGGTGGTGCCGGCACGTTATTCATCGATTCAATACTCCTTGTTTCCTTGGACGTATCTGTTATGGTCGTGACGTGGTAAGTAAACGGGTTCATGCAGTCTCCTGAATTTCCCTCAATGCCGATTTTTCTACAATGCATTGTAAAATATACAACACCTTGCTTTTTCCCTACAATTCGCTGAAGATTCTCATGTCCACACTTTGTTGGAAATATTTAATAACAAATTTCCCTTTTTAACAAATTTTGCTACTACAACCCCCCTGTCGAACCCCAGACGTTCACTAACACTTTCCGACAGGCTGACGCCCACGCTAATCCGCTGGTGCCAGTTATTTAGAAAATTATTAATCCATAGTATCACTGTCTAGTCTAGCCCTATTCTGCCTACTTTTTCAAGCACCCTATCACGGGGACAAGTTGACCGCCGCATTGATTCTATCATCCGCATCTAGTGTATCCGCGATGTCCTGGCGAAAAGCTATTGTTTGATTTTCACACGAGTAACCCTTTCTGAACCCATGTTGTCCCACAAATAGCTAGTTTTCTATCATTCATCTCAATAATTCATAGGCCTCTTTCACCTTGCGAATGTATCTCCACGCAATATCTATTCTCCGCAGCACACCATTTAGCACCATCTTAGCTTCTGGGAATTTCTTTTGATCTCGTTAACACGTCCACATCTTTGCTCTTCAGTTCGTTCGCACCTGCAGAATCACTGTTCTCAAACTGCTTCTCTCTAAATACCTTTTCATTTATTCTATCCTTATTCCTGGCAAACATTCTACTTGTATTTACAGTTTCTTATTTACCTGCATGTCGCCCGACTGAGTCACCTATAACACGTACTTCACACTAACTTTTCAGATCTTCTGCTCCCTCCCCGCAGCAACGTCCTCCCCAATTGTTCCTCCATTTTCCACTTCATCCGCACTACTCGACTCTCTGGTGGGTCTTTCCTTTTCGCCAAACTGTTTTCCAACTTCACTTCTAGCTTCTTATTTAAAAGTGTCAGCTCTTATATTTTCTTCTTCGCCCCACTGGTTTTATCTCATGTCTCTTCACTTCTTCCACGCCGGGACCAGGATTCGCTTCGGGTCTCCGGTTAATAGCAACGTGCACGCAACAACACATCCAACTTGCAGACGCTTTGCGTCGTTGCATGCACGCTTGCCAACCCCTTCCCCCCACAACATTCATCCCATCCTTGCCCAAAGAAATGACACACCTTTGTAACAATGACAATATTGCTGCCATCATATACAGCTATCGAAGCAGCCAACGTCATATTTTGATGGAAGAGAAACCATATTACAAATTAAATCCACCACCAGTTAATGAGAATGAAGCCAACATTCTTTGGAATACCTCTATTATCACCAATAAAACCATCCCCTTTATCCCACCAGATGTCCGACTAGTACTTAAAAGAGAACTTTTGAGTTTTTCGCAAAATAGGGGATTTTAACGAAAATGAGACCTGCATCGTTCTCTTAAACGTCTTTTACGCTATCCGAGAACGAAGTATAAAAAATTTGGTGCTATTTTTGAGAAAATATTGAAAATGTTTTTGAGGTCTCATGTAAAATACCATAAAAAAGCGTTTGAAACGCCAAAAGACACGAGTTTATTCGGATCGATTGGGGAATACCAATTTTGAAGAACGGCTAAGGCACTAGCGTTGACCAAAGACTATTTTTAGGAGTCAAGGACTCGCGAAACATGGATTCTGGCTACACCACAGAGTAGAGCAAGTAATATACTATACCGGGTGTGCCATTTAACCTGACAAATCGAAATATCTCGAAAAATACGCATCGAACAAAAAAGGCACAGACAAAAAATGAATATCTCCAAGGGGAACATATGCCTGACCTACAATCCAACCTGACCCGCGCCCTCTGGGTTGGGGTAGGGGCAACTTTGAAATCTTATGTGGGAACTATCATTTTTATTTCAGATTTGGATTCTACACTAAAGAATACATCAGTTTTGCGTAAGCCATTTATTTCATTTCTGATAGATGGCGCTGTAATCTTAATATAATATATTTTGCTATTCTCGAGATACTGCACTTTGGGTTGAAAAATAAAGAAATACCTGTTTCAATAATTTTAAAAAAATTGTCTGATGATAACAGTTGTTTTGAAATTTACATTTTCTTATATCTGGTTGCACAATATTATAAAGACAACATCGTTTTTAAACACATTTTACACACAACGAAAAAGCCGTGAATCATTTTATTGCTTGCTAGTACCAACATTCAAAACACAACAAAAAACAAAAGAGTATCATCGGTACCAACTTTAAATATTTGCATTTTAATATTTGTACATTTCAACATTTAACCACCCCTAACCCAAGGAGTGGAGGTGGGGTGGTAACTTTCAAATCTCAAACCGGAACCCCCATTTTTTCATTATAGTATTAGATTTAATTTTTTTTTTCATTCGTAATTGAATTGGCGTTTATTTTTTTACTTGCACCCCGATGGTGAGAGAAGGGAACAAAGCTACTACATCCACATCGTGTCCTTGGGTGGTGCTAAAAGTAGTTTGTGGAAAACATTTCACACGAGTGAAAAACCTACACGTTCAATCTAATTATTCAGTGAAATAAATTGGGGATCTCGTTTGACTTTGAAAGTTACCACCCACCCTACCCTTGGGAGTGAGGGTGGAGGCTAAACTGGTATCACTAGATACTTTTTTTAAAATTATTAAGCAAATGTTTCTTTATTTTTCAATCCAAAGTGTAATTTCTCGTGAATTGCAAATATCTTATTTTTGAGACTATAGCGCCTTTTATCACGAATAAAAACTTTTTTTAAACAAAACCTATGAATACTTTAGTATAGAGTCCAAACATGCAATGAAAATGAGGTTCCCATTTAATATTTCAAAGTAGGCTACAACCACATCCCGCGGGGGCGGGGCGAGGTTTGATTTTAGGTCAGGCAAATAGTACTTTTTGTGAGGAAGATATTTTGCACGATGCTTGATTTTTGAGTTCTTTCCATTTATCAGGTTGAATGGGAGTCTGCGAACACGAACAGGATTAGCCACTTCGTTACCACGACCTTACAAGAAGTTTTGCTGTCAAAAATTCGCCCTTTTCCGGCGCACAATTACAATCCTAAGGGCGAGAAAGTAAACAAAATCAGACATCCTAGAAAATTGTCATATTGTGAAAAAGTTTTTAAATTTTTAACAGATGGTAAAACTATCCTAATCGTCATCTCTCTGCAGAGATTAAGAGTATCCTGTTCCGTCTTCAGCATGCCATCTTAATCCTGGGCGGCCGACATCTCTTTCACCGATAGATCGGTAGTGATATATTTTGGGGGGGATGCAGTCACTACTCAATCTATGTAGATATTGGGACAATCGGGTCCTATATTCTTATATTATATTTATTATTGGGAGTACTTCTATTCTTCACTGATTATCTTACATTTTATTTCGTTCAATACAGTGCAGCCTTTGACTTGTCTCCAGAACTTCACCTCTGACGTTTGAATTCTGGCAAAATCTTTCTTTTCATTGTTCACATCTTGCATCCTTGCAAAGAAGTACGTAGATAGCCATTTTTTATAAGAGTTAATATGTGTTTCCTTGCCTGTTTTCTTTCTCAAGTATTTTATTATTGTACCATACATAATTTGGAATATTTGGGTTTTATTGAAATATCTTTATTGTATTCAAAAGTAATATCACAGCCTAGATATCTAAAATAGAGAACTTGTTCTATAATTTTATTATTATTATACTTCGGGTAGGATGTTTGCTTTAACCGCCATTACTTTGGTTTTCAGAATTGAGATTCTCACGTTATACCGTTCACATGTTATTTAATTCAGATAGAGCCCTTAACATCTTCATTTTCGTGAATATCTTATCGCCTGCAAATATTAGTTTATTTAGAGTGGTTTCGGAGTTTGTATTTTGGTTTTCAGTAGAAGTTGTAGATGAAAAGCAAACTTTCTGATTGTCAGTAATATTTATATTAGTAAAAAATGTTATTATGACAATAATTTATTACAGATTGGTTACATCATCAGATTACTCTATAATGTAAAATTCGTTTTCACATTGTAGAGTAAACTGAGAGTCACTGATCAAGTTACGAACGCTTTTATAATTCATCTGCAATAAATGGTTGGAATTAGAAGATACGTTGTTTTTATGAGTTCGTAGGCTTCCGCGGCCGGAGTCAATGCATTCTTGGCTATCCGGGTTGAGCCGCGTCTCGGTCAATGTTACTGACGTTTCGGCCATCTTGCTGTGGCCTTCTTCAGAGCTATACTCGGTCTCCGGTCCTCTCGGTCTGGTCTTCAGTTAGGCATCGAGGGACTCAGCGGGAACAAACCTTTGAATATTCCAACACAGTTTTGCAACACCTTTCTGTGATGAAAAAACACGCCTTGCCCAACGACTCGCCATGCTTTTGTCCACTGCCAGATCTCCGTAGACATTCTGCCAGCGTCTATGAATAACTGAAATGTCCTGGTTTTCCGCCAAAAGAAACTCAATAACTGCCCTTCGTTTGGAACGCACCTCCGTTACAGATGCCATTTTGACAGCTATGTATAGTGCTGCCACCTATCTGAAATTAATGAAACTATATCAAAGTGTGAATATTTAAATATGTTAAAAAAATTCAATGTTTTTCAACCAAAATTTGCGTAAAATGTATTGCATTATATGCTAAACTCTCTCCGTCGATTTCAATCTTGACTTATTGAGTTTTGGAAGGTTAGTATAAAGTCTTTGAGCTCCATGTTACTAATACATAGCGGAAAGGAAGTATAAGAAACAAGAAGTATTTAGACTAACAGGGGATTTTTTCAAGGAAATTCGCTATCTCCTCTGCTCTTTTGCATTAGTTTGATTCCACTATCGAGACAGTAGTCGCATTCTGACTTCGGTTACAAGCTCCATGGCAATGATTCTCCATGGCGATTCTCTCCCAAATGCTGTCTACATACGCCAAAACCGGTGACGTCTTTTGGACTGTGCACAATATTGTACGACCAACAAATTCAGACTGATTGCACGATAGCGGCAAAAAAAAAAAACAATGGATATTGTTATCCGAGATTTGAAGAAAAAATTGTAGTTGTTGCTTTGCCATACGATCAAAATGTCGCAAGTAAGCATGCAGAGAAACGTCTTTAATTCAAGAGTTTGGACATGTGGGGTGTAAAAGCGCAGGTTGTCCCGATAGTTACCGTAGCTCTGGGATTTGTTCCGTACAGTTTGTGTAAGAACTTAAACTCCCAGGTCATTCAAGAGACTGCGAAGTGCAAAACATTGCATTATTTGAAACAGCCCACATTTTGCACACAATATTGTAGAGGCACGGACAGTCGCTAGATTTGCTTATTAGGAAGCTGATTTCAATCTAGAGTAGATTATATATTAAATTCTCGGCTATCCGGGAGACGACGCGTCGTCTCCCGAATAGCCGAGAATTTATGGATTCGAGCCGCGGAAGCTTACCTATAGATTATATATTCAACCGACTCATAACATTTTTAGTCGCGAAGTAGAGGAATAATAATAATAATAATAATAATAATAATAATAATAATAATAATAATGACGATAGAATGCTCTAAAATTAATATTAGGAAATTCTACAGTTTACAAAACGAAATATTGAGGTACCTTCTACTCAAATAGGAGCGCAGAATTCGTTTCAATGGGTCTTTACATATTGAAAGGAAGGGCTCGTGGATCTAAAACTTCTGTACATTTATTTTTATAACAATATCGCACTTTAGCGTTATCGTTAACTTTAATATTTAATTCGAACGATTATCGAAATGGAATCCCATCGTCTTCTTAGATAAATATGTCCGAGAGACCAGAGCATCTTTACACATGTTTGTAAAAGAGATACGCAAGCAGAACCTCAAAGCGAACGCAACAACTATTGTAAAGAACAAACGTGACACAAAACACAAATCTCGGCACCTGCACAATACAGTTCAAACAGTTTCTAACAATCTCGGAAACCCTTACCCGCACACGAAGATTATGCAATTCAATATTTTCCCGCCAAAAGTAGTGACGTCATTCTAGACGTTCTGATGTCGTTTTTCATACGACCACTAAAAGCGCTGCCTCACTGTTGTTGTCTGAAGTTTACTCCATGAATATTGTGAATCTGACCTGCTGCAACTTAAAAGTAACGCACCGTACATGGAGGTGTACTTTTCGTATTGTTTATAAAAAAAATAATTAATGCACTCGTTTAACTTAAGAAGCCATAAAAGGACGGAATAAATTACGAGTCTGTCAAGTAATTAGTGGTACGTGCTAAGAATGCTAACTACTGTAAATAGCCTTTACATTTGACCCTTGTATTGATTACTGTCTTTTGCACAGGTAAATTTTACTACATTTACAATCAAACATGTGCCAATCTTGTGTCTGTACTTTCCACACATAAACCAATGATGCCTTCTTTGAGAAAGAAGGTTGCTGGGTTTATAAGGCAGTTGTCAGTAACCAATCAATCGGAAAATGCTCCAGCCGGACAATACGATGGGAACGTCAGTTCATCAGGATGTTTTATTCAACGTTATCTCAGCGGGTATGTATTTATTTAGAACTGAACCACATGTTTGGTTTTAATTTAATTGTAGATGTTCGGAGGTTTTTAAGTCAACAGCTTTTCTTGTTGGGTCAAATAAAAAAATCTAATATGTTAAGAAGAAAATCACACCTTTCAACCCTTTGAATTAAACCTTAATTACTTTTATGAAACCATGATTTAATATATTGAAAACAGTAAGAAATTGATAAATGTCCCGTATTTTTCTATAGAATTAATTGTTAATTCATATCACTTGTTGATTTTCTGATGTGACATAAGTGTGTTTAACATTAGATTAAGCAAAATATTAGAACAACAGAATTTAATGACATTTTCTGAATTTACATAATTGTGGTATAAGAAGTATGAACTTAGTTCCTGTGTTACCATTTCCTGTTGTACTGGTTTTATAGCATATATTGTATGTTTCTGTATTCATCAGAAGATGATTCTTCAGTCTTTGTGAAATGAAAATGAATGAAGAAAATACCACACAATCTTTAAGGAATTTTTGGATAGTTGCAGCCATCAAATATCACGCATGTGGGAGGAGATATAAAAGAAAGATTTATCCTTTTATAGGAATTGTTTCAGTTCTTTTCCTTCTCAGAATGGTAGCTTTAAACTCTCAGTAATTGCCTCAAGAAAACATTCTCCTCCAATGTGAATTGGATGATATTTCACAATCTTTTCAAGAGCCTATTGGATTAAAATCAGTCAACGAAGTTCCCTACAATTCTTTACACCTCTCCAAAAATTACGTTAATCAGAAGGGAAACTTCTAATTCATTTAGGTGTGCATGGAATAATTGGGTCGGCTTCAATAGTAGCCTAAAAAAGATGCTCCTCTGTGAGAGGATAATAGAATAAAAACAAACTTTGCTTGCATAATATCCTTTGTTTTGATAATAAACTTTTAAAAAATTGTTAGACATGGTTTTTGATATTGCTTTTGACAAGGCTTTTTGTAAATCGTTTGCGATTTTAATTTTCATTGTCTCAACTTTCTTTTGCAGCTTCAGTAATTGTAAATGGTTGTGGAATGTATTCTTGATATTAATATTTTTTTTCCTTTTTCAATATATTGATATTCATATTTCTTGTACTTTCCTTTGCAGCCATGACGTTCGTGGAACTGAACCTGTAATTTTACATGGTCGGAATCCTCAAGAATTGCCAGCAAAATGCCTTGGCACCTTTGCTACTGGGACACATTCAATTGTTGCAACAGCAACAGGACCTGATGGAGGATTAACAACTGTGAATTTGCGGCAACGTCATTTTTCAACCAGTGACCCTGATGTTGATTACATTGACATTTTAGATCAGCAAGCTGATCACGAGAGTAATACAGGTAATATTTTGTGAAGTTATGCTTTAGTTTAAACTTTTTAGTTTAATTTTTGTTTTTTACATTGTATTGTATGGATCATTGCCTTCATTGAATTTTTTATGCCTGAAACTCGTGCAATTTTTGGACTTTTATCTATTAGATGGATAACAAAATCTAGAAATCAGGATAAAAAATATTTTCAAAATTTACCATCAATTAAAAAAAATACCGAAATTCATTGACTCGGATATAAAGAATAAAATCACTTCAGTGGTACTTCCAACCATGTTGAGCAGGGTTGCAAGTATTTTGTGTGTTTGTCAAATAAAAATCATAATATAGTTCTTTTTATTGTTTGAGCAGTTTGTGCATGTACAGTTGTCTTCCAGTCTGAAGCAAGGGTTTTTCCTGTTTTTATGCTTGCTTGCCTTTCTATCAGATGATATTGTTTATTGACAGTAATGGTGGCGTGGGTCCAAAATTGTTGTTTGATATAATATGCTGTTTCTAAGGACGAAAGAAACTGGTATTGTGTTTCATGTTGATTCAGTGTTCATGTATACCTTCATAAGTTGCAGCTTTATTTGTAAGCAAATTGGAGAAAAGTTGATTGTCATTAATATAAATTTTTGTGTCTTGATAATATTGCAACAAAGAGTTATGCTTGGGATTGTGAACAGTTTTGCTGTACCCCAAATCATTACGCTGATGTAACTGCAATTACAATTTTAGAAATACTTTGTCAAAAGCAGTTCTTTGGCTGAAGAAGAGAACTCTGAATAAGATAAGGAAGTAGATTTATACCCTTCGTGCAGCTTAGGTGAGGGGGGAAATCCATAGTGCAGGGTCTAAAGGATAATTAGGGAGTTTTTGGGGAAACGTAATACTATGGCAGGGGAAGTGAGGAATGTGCATAACACGATACATAAGCAGAGTGTGCAAGGTTGAAGAGGTTTTGCCAGCGAGGCTACTGCCTTTATTTTTAATGACATTACAAAACTTAGTAATGCCAAGGACTGAGTAGATAATAGTTATCTCATTTGTTTGTCCTTAATATCTGTCGTTACTACTATGAAAATTAAATTACATTCAATACACAATCCTTGGTTGATTTTTAACTACATTCAAATTCATATTTACTTTAATATACAGAAAATAGTAGTTTTAATACTTGTCACTTTTAATCATACCAATACTAAATTGATTAACTAATGTTATTTTGTCTGATATATTTTTATCAATTCCAAATACGCTATCAAGATAAATTGTTGCATTTCTATATGTATCTCAACAGATGAAGCAAACAATGAATCTTCATTGTGTATTCTCAGTAGAAAAAATAATACATATTTATTTCACTGTTCATGAAAAAAATTACAATAACTATTTTGTTTAGTCTTGTAGACATAGAGTTGTGAATTCAGTTGTGACAGCAAATATAAATTTCCTCAATTGTTTCTTTTTATTACATTGAAATGATTTACTTGGTTCTAAGGTGTGTGTGTGTGTTCTGAATGTTACCTCCGGAATTTTCACTACAGTGAATGCAGTATTTAAAAGTTTGATTACATTCATTGAATGATATGCAAAGGACAAGGAAATTGGTGTGCAGATGGATTGATAGAGGATATGTGGCTGAACATGTCATGAATATTCGGATCAGTGCCAGCGAAAGAAAGTGTGGCATAGTGAATCAGAATTCTGGGCATGCTTGAGAAGAAAAAGAAGGGAAAGAAGAAGAGAAGATATGGGGAAGAGGAGAATTATATTCAGTTTCATTTGCAAGTAGATTATAACTTTTTTCTAATGATTAAAATTACTAAACAAGTGACATTTTCTTCTGAAAGACTATTAAGTTGTGGAAAAATAGTGAATGGTAACTGTGCAGTGTTCTACTATTTCGAAAGTTCCAACAGAAATATATAAAGACAATGTAATTTAGGTAAAGCTTAGTTGAGTCTTTGTTGTGTTTATGTTTAATGTGACAGCAAACAATACACAATTTAATTGTTAAAATTTGTCTGAAGAAGGGGTTAGAGAGAAGAAGAGCTTTCCGAGAACAACTTGTATGGCGTTGTTGTGTCAAAATATTATTGTTCCTTTGATAAAAAAGTAACTCAAGTTAAAAATTATAATGTTTGAGGTAATTGAAACAATAAACACAAAAGCCAATGCATTCATGTGGAAAATGACACAACCATAGTTTAACAATTATTTTTAGGAGTTTTGTTTTAATATTATTTTTATTTTATTATTATTATTTTTTTTTTTTTGCTCACGAATAGGCCAACTTAGGACCACGCGTTCATACATCCTGCATTTTACCGTGGCTCAGTATCATATATCGCGGTAGCAGGTGTATGTAATCTCCACTTGGGGGGGGATCAGTATTTTTTACTGAATCCGATTTTTATCCCCCAGGGTTGTTTGCCCTGGGGGTATGAAAGATGAAATGATGATGATACTAATGAGGGGTGAAAGGACGACACACTCATACAAACACACACAAATACACCCATGCCCGAGGCGGGACTCGAACCCGCGATCTTCTGGTCCGAGACCACTCCGGCACTACTGCCTTAGCGATCTCGGCCATCTGATTGGCATTATTTTTATTATTATTATTATTTTTCATATGGCACTTTTCCATTAACTGAGCCATATTGATTAATTATACTATCTCTACATATAATATCCTGCAATAGTTTCACAAATATTCCAGTCCTATGTTATTTACAAAGTGCCATGAATGTCAGTATGCTCATCAAGCTTTAATTCTAAAATTTTAGGCTTATGTTCTGGAGGTGTAATTTCATGTGTGAAAAGCTGAATGAATTGGAAATAATTTTTGAGGCAGAAAATAACAGATTGAAAACGTGTTTTATTGACATTTTTACTTGGGTTGTTGAACACTGTTTCACCAAGATTTGTCAGTCTTGGTATCTCAAGTGGTTAGAGCAATTCAGGATATTCAAGGAAATCTGAGTTCAATTCCCCACTGGGCAGTCAATTCTTTGATTGATCAAATCATAATTTATATTTGTTTGGTTGTAAAACTGAAAAAAAGAGTTATCCAAATTTTGACATAACAGAACATTAAACTACAGTGTTGGGCCCTTGTTAATGTTTTAATGTTTATTTTTGTCCAAACACAGTTTTTTAATTCAATGTTGAATGAGTAGTGACTTGAGAGAATGGGAATTGCAATTTCAAGCGATGGAAATGGTTAAATGGTGTACTTGGGAACAAAATAGATTAGGGTGCAAGTCTTATTTTATGTATATTTAATATATACTTCTAAAAAAGGAAATCTAAATATTATATCGTAAATTGTAATGTAATTTATATGAGGATATTCTAACCTTGTTGTCTTCAATTTCCTCAATATCCTTGCTTGTTTCTTTTGCTAAGATGCTTTGCTGTGACAGGTCTTGTTTGACAGTTTACTGTGATATTCCTAAAATCTGTACATGAAATCTGGCTCTAAAGAATATTGCTGTGATGTGTTTATAACAGGAAATTTTCTAAAAAAGTACTTGGGTCAATTTTTAATTTATTATTGAAATGTAAATTGTGAAATTAGTTGTTTGCTTACTTGGGATATTGGGAAATTAGTATTTTTCTAAATATTTATGAAAGTCTCTATGTGCATTGTTCAAGCAGCATTTTCTGGACTTCAAACTAATTTTCTGTTCAATTCCTTAGTCTCTGGAGTCTAGACACTGAAGTGTCTTGACTTTTGAAGGCAAAAATCATAAATTGGTTGTGACATTTTAATCATCTTTTAAAACATCTTTGAAAATGGATAGAATCTTTTTACTTCTATTACATTTTGACAAATATTAATTTTTTTTCTTGTTCATTTCATTTCATTTTCTTTGCTCTGTGTATTATCTTCTTAAAGCCCCAATAACTTCTGAATTGTATCTACATGGATGAAGAATGTTGCCTCTCTCCTGCATGATTATGTTATTTACAAGGGAAATTAAATTGACTGAATACAGGTTGACTATTATTTCCTTCTTGTTGTCTTAGTTTCGTCAAATGACTGCATCTTCAGTCGCAGTTATGACAGGTGGTTCACAATTCGGCCTCCAGTTGCTCTTGGCCATCCAATTGACAATACTGTCATGCACATACGAGCAGCTGGCTCGGTTTTTAGTGTTGGAAAACGTTCTGTCCACACAAGTGTGTCTGATTTACAAACATTTGTGACAGATAACCAACATGATGTGAAACTCAATGCTAATAAAGATACTGTTGAGAATTCAGAATACACAGGTAAAATTAGTTTCCAGCATGGTTTATAAATGTAATTGATCTGTGGAAAAATCGCTTATTATTTAATGATTAGAAGTTATTGTTGTTTCTAAAAAAAATAATGTAGGACGTTGCATTTTTTGGAAGGAAATTCCAGGAATGATAACATCCTGGAGTATGCTAGTAAGAAGATTGAAGAAACACATTCAGATCAAAAAACCATTTCAATTAACCTCTTGTGCAAGCACTCCGCACATTTGGATCACGAGCAAGATCCTAGTCAAACTGGAGAGGAAGCTTTTGAAAATGGCATTATTAACGAGAAAAAATCCTACTTGGGAAGACCCCCTTTGAAAGAAGAAATTTGTCATGAAATGGACAGAAACAGGAATGAAGTGGGCTTAATGACTACTGACTTGAGTATGTCAACTGTTGAAGATGGCAGTCCATTGGAAGATGTTGTGATACCACCTCCTGCTGAATATGCCAACAGTAGCTGTGGTTCTGGGTTGGGGTTTGCACCCATTAGAAAGTCAAAAAGTGCACCTCCACCATTGTCAGCAAGTGGAAATCATATGGGGAACTCTCGGGGAAGAGTGAGTGGTGAGTGTAAAGAAATGAAAATCTGTTTTATTGTAATGGCATATGCATACAGCTTTGCTTGTTGTAATGCTTCAAAACATAGTAGTCAATAAATTTGCTTTGAAAGTGAATTTTGTAAATTCTTAAAATACAGATACTTATTCTCACACAAACAGGAATATGTGGAATTCTGAAAGGGTTTGCTTTTCATATTTTTTGTCTATGACTTCTTATTCTATTAGTATTCATGTTAAAATTTCAAACTGCCACAAATAGAAATTTTGTGATTAGATATTCTTAGAGGCATGATCTTTGATTTTACATTAGAGTAGCAAAAAGTAAGCACACGTTGTGCATGTGTGGTAATGAGCATCTATACTTTTGTGTGTGCATGTATCTCCGCATTACAAGTGCACCAAGTGAATACATGCTTGTGAATTCTTATAAATATAATATTTTTTTGTGATTTGTGCACCAACCATTTGTGTAAATATTCATATGATGTATATAAGTAGTTGTTTGTAATGTACCCACAAGATGCATGTTCATCTCATAACCTGAGTTGTAGTAAATTAGAATATTTTCAATAAAACTTACGGAGTTACTTTTAGGTTGAAAGAGTAACAATAAGAGTTGATTGTTGGAACTGAAATGTTCTACACTACAAACCTATCTAAGACCGTACCTGACAGTTCCTTAATAAAGTTTCCATCTTATGGAGGGTTGCCATCAAATCACTATATAACTTTAGTGCAGTATTTTTGATATAGTAATGTTAGTGAATCAAAATAATGAAAACAGAACATATCACTAGGGGGAGGATCTTCATAATTTTTTTTTACCCAACTTCAGAATGCCTTTTTGTATAAATATTATTTTTATATGTTCTGACATGAGGAAATGTCCCTTTTGAATATGAATTTTTTTTGTATTTTTTGTCAGTTTCAACCAATAGATCATTTTATACCTTTTTCCGTGATTTTAAAGGTATTTATGATTTCATCGATTTTAATAACATTTTAATGGTACTTGTGATTATAGACATTTTTTATTCGCAAACAAACATCATAAATGTAAAGATATTGGCTTTAATCTATCAATGTTTAAAACATTGTTTTTTTTAGAAACATTGATGACGCACCCCTAGTGTATATCCCAACTCCTATGTTAGTTGAATTTGAATAGTCTAATCATCATCATCTTGGTGATCGCCCTTTCTATATTTGTGTAGTATTGTATATGTGTTCAGTCCACAGTTACTAGTGGCCTGTGGAGAGGAGGAACAGGAACATTAACAGAAGTTAGGAAATTTTAAAGAAAATTGTTAAACTTAAAGATACAATTGTTGAAAATTTAATGGAAATTGAAAACTTGTTTGCTCTGCCATAGTAATTATTCTTTAATTTCTTTATATTTGAAAATAAGCTAGGGAAAAAACTGGAGGATTTAGGAAGTTTATAATTACAGGATTTTTTTTTTTAATACAATTTCCATTTACCTCAATAAATAATTCTGAGATTTATTTATGCCTAAAGTAGCGATGATTTTTTTCTTCTTTGTATATCAATTTTGAAAATTCTTAAAACTATTATCTTACTTATAATTAAATGGATTCATATTCATTGATGCTTTATGGTGCTCAGTTTTGTTTGTTGTTGAAGGCTGTACGTATTTGCTTTACAGCAGTGTATTATGGTGAGGGAGTGTCTCTGCTGGGATACCAATTTGAAATTAGAATTTGTAAATAATTTAATTCCAGTGTTTTATTTTCAAAAGATTTTTCCAAGGTTTTTTCATTAAAGCTATATAAACTATCCACAATTTTGTATTATGCTGTAATTTTTTAAGTTGGTGATGGCAGAGATTTTATTCTCAAATTAATTTTAAAATTTGAATTCATGTCTAATAATTTTATTTCACTTCTAAACAAGACACTTTATGAATATTGCAATGGGTCCAAGTGTTTTGGGCCTGTGCCTCCTAGACATGAAGCATTAAAATAATCATCTGCTGGTTGTTAAGCCTGTCACTTGTTCTTCTTTTCCAGAAGGCTTCCACTCCTAGTGTTCCCAATCCAGCTATTTCTTTTGTGGTCTTCCCACATCCCTTCGTCCTATTGGTTTGTACTTCAACACTGCTTTTGGGAATCTTCCTTGTTTCATTCTGTTAATGTGAGAGAGCCATTTTCTCTGTCCATCTATTATATTTTTTGCCTTAAGCCTGTTTCTGATGTCTTGGCTCCTTTGCCTGTCCTTTAGTGTCACTCCTACAAGATGGTGTAGGAATCGCATTTGCCTCCATCCTCGACTCTTTGTTGCTTACTACTTTTCATTGCCCAGCCTTCCGAACTGTACATGAGGATTGGTTTAGATGTATTGGGGATTAATAATAATAATTATTTTTAGTAGCTGATAATTTAACATTCCAAGATGTTATTTTAATGCTACTACTTACAATAATAATAATAATAATTATTATTATTATTATTATTATTATTATTACTTTAATAATAATAATATTAGAACAATACATATCAATTCTGTTAGCAACTACATAAAATTTAACAATAGTAGTACATTCTATATTTAAAACTTGAAATGGTGAGGAGGCAAGTTTTGAACAGTTTTTTTTCTTCTTTCAATTTGTTCACGTAGTCCAGAGAGAAACAGAATTTTTTTTATTCTATTTTTTTGGTTAGGCATTCTCCTTCTATTTCGCAGGATGTGATATGCCAGTTCTTTTTTCTTTGCTTCAGCTCGAAACAGTTAACATGAAACAGAAAGTTCATGTGTTGCAATTTGTAATTCATTTGTCCTGCAATTTGTATTCCATTGTTATGACTGTATCATCTGCATACAGGATTGTGTGGATCTTTTGTCTTTTACTGATATTTATTCTCTTTCTTAGAGTTAGTTTTCATTCCTCAATTATATGGTTGGCATATATGTTGAACAGGCCACAGGCCTGCCTTAACCTCTGTTGTGAAAGATTGTCACACTCTCATTGTTCATTTTTATCTTCATCTGTGAGTCAGTATAGATGCCTTGGATTCCTTTTCTAATTTACATAGTCGTAACAAATAAAATGACTAGCTAGTATGTTACACTAGAGGACACAGATTTTATTCACTTGTGAGTATTAACTCTTGGCTTCATTAACTGCCCTGATATAAAATTATTCTCAGTCTTAATATCTTACATTACTGTCTTCCATAATAAATAATAATTTTCATGATATATAAATTAATAAAATTTGTCTACTTATTTGAAGTTTTTGACAGTGAAGAGTGCAACTTCTTAAATAGAAATAAACTTTGATTTAACATTATTACTGTTAAACTTGGTCATTCATTGACATTTTATAAAACCTTGTAATTATTACATGTAAGAAATCATTTTAACTCAAATAATTAGTGTGTTTTTATTTTTACTAGATTTGAGTGTTATGTTGGTTAATGCTCTGGGAGACACTTGACTGTAGCTATGCTCATAGTGTTTTACCCTTGGTGAGAAAGTGGATTCCTAACTATAAATGATTTGTTGTGTGTGCAGAAAATGGAAAAATATTTCTAGTTTTGTAATTCTGCGTATTTTTAATTTTACTGATTAAAATTGTCTTGTGGATTGTAATTAAAAAAGCAAAAAATGTTCTGATGAAAGTTTCTCTTTATTTTCCCAAAACCTCTTGAGAACTTAATGCTCTGTTGTTTTTATCAGCTTTTTAATATTTAATTTTGTGTATGATTAGTGTTTATTTAAATATTATTTGTGATTATGAAAATAATGTTGGATGTTCCCACAAACAATATGAACTGAAAATTATGAAATCTAGGTTCAAAATATCTCAATATTTTGACAACACCTTTGTGTTAGAAAGTATTATGCATATATTATTCTGAATACATAACTTTTTCGAGAATGAAAGTTCTCACTTTTGAAGGGAGTCTGATTTTAAACCATTAGCTTTTCTATGCACTTAAAGTATAAATTTCCCCATTTGATGTGACAACTGCCCCATAATTGTCACCATTACTTGATTCGCATGTATTTTGTACAATTAAGCGAGGTGATTACTGTGCAATGTTGCCAAACCTTTCTCAAAGGTGTACCGGGGGCATGCAAAAATTTTGCAAAGCCATAGGGACTGTTGCACAATAGTGTCATTATCCTTGCATCTTTTGGTTTTGTTCAGTCTCCAATGGAAAGCTGGCCTACCAAAAAATCTGAACATGACCAGTGACCCAACAGATGCCTTGGGCTTGGGCTCCTTTGGATCATGTGATCGTTCCCACTGCCCGTCATCTGTATCAAGTAAATGTAAGACCCAGATCTGAAAAGAACAACGCATAATCTTGAAGAACGTATAAATGGAATTTTATTATAATTTTAAAAAGGAGGTGGAAAAATTGCAAAATTTTACCAAATTCCCAAATAACCAATTCTAAAATGCTTGCTTTTGTTATCAGGTAATAAGAGTTTGTGTTGTAAATTACACATATGACTAACTGCATTTAATTGTTTTCAATAATAGGTACCCTTATTTTAAAGCAATGTGTAAGATCATATAGGCTTGTTAAGAGACTTCAAATTACACAGTTACATGCTGCAGGCTGAAAACACTACCTTATGGCTTGCAAATAGGCTTCCTGCAAAAATTTATTTGCGTATGAGTGTTAAAACTGATTTTGAATTAATCACAAAACATACATAATTTTATTTGTATGTTACTTATTACCAATATACATAAAATTTGTCAATTTTTACAAATCCATATGTAACTCATTCAATCATATAAAGACATACTAGAGTAGGATAGGGGCAAAAAACCAACCTAGATCAAGATTTAACATTGCCATTCCTATCTATACAATAAGCCACTTAGCATCTCTCAAAAACTCGGCATCAATACTATCAATTAGTTCCAATTCCCTATACATCAATACTATCAATTGTTAGCAATCCTGCACGTTTTTGTTAATTAGGGTGTTTACCAAATGTAAGTTCTTGTACCGATGACACAAAAATAGATCTTGGTCTCAAACGGAATGAAGATGCTCTGAAGTCCAACCATTCTAACAGAAAAGGGTAATTGATGTTGCCATTGAGTATTTCTTCCAAGACATTAATCCACAACATCCCAAGATAATACAACACATTGATATTTCTTCTTACTTGCGATTGATAAAGGGGTGTGCAAAACTTTGTGTTGTACAGTTTGTAATTGATTTGTATGAATAGCAAACAATAATGAGCATACTATAGATGGATACGTCATCACCAGCTTTATAATTATCAGATTCAATGATCTCAAGGCCCTCCTTTGTTAAACGTTCTTCTAACCAGTCCCAGTAATTGATTTGCACTGCTAATCAATAGCTGTGATACAGAAGATATTCTATAGTGTATTCAAAACAGATTCTGTAGTCCAAAACCACTCGAAGATCGCTTACGGATGATACCATCTCCAACACTGTAGAATTCATAACTGTATTTCCTACTGATGGTGATAGTTTTACTCTTATTTGAATTAAATACTAAATCATTATCAATGCATCAGGCAGCTAAGGAATTCAGTGCATTCTGCAAATCTCCAGTGTCCTGTGGCATTTTTATACATTATAAATTTTCAGATCTGCTAAAGCAGACATTCAACATTTTTCAACATCATACCAAAGTCATCAATAAAAGTCAAAAACAAAACTGGACCTAAGTGAGACCCGTGAGGTACTCCCAAGGAAGCTTTAATTGAGACCTTACATTTCTGTAGGCTGCATATTGAACTCTTCCAGTTAACTTTATAACTGTTGAATCACTGTAGCAGTGGACCATATATCCCGAATAGATGAAGTTTAGAAACAAGTATTGAATTATTGACCATATCAAAGGCATGTAAACGCTCTCAACCCTAAATTTATTATCCGTCGCCTTAAGAATGTGAGTATAGTTAGGCAAAATTAACCTCTATATTCTTCTTTCTCAAAAACCCAAATTGTTTTCCAGAGAGAAAAGGATGGATCAGATACCAATTTTGTCCATGAAAATTGGTTCTAACAATTTAAGGTGTAATGCTCAAGATTGTAAATAACCATATAATGTGAAATGCAATTTCTACTGCCATTTTTGTAAATTAGTATTATGAAGGAGAATTTCCATTGAGCAGGAAATGTACGTCTCAAGAGATTTATCAAAAATCAATTTAAGGATTTTTGCAAAGACAAATTTACAGCTTTTAAGATACAGTACATCTAGACCTGCATTATACTTTAAATCGAGGTTATCAACCTTATGGAGAATAACCATGAGATCTATATCGATATCATTAACCACATATGGAGATTATCTACCAGATGAAAATTGTAGACCATAATTGTGTGTTGTTGATAAAACATGGCAAAATAATAGACAAAACCATCCACAATAGATTGAGTATTAATAAAAGTTCTGAAATTGAATTTCATAACAAGTGGTCAACCTCTATTATACCTTTTAGAATTAACGTGCTTGCAGAAGTTTTACTGATCATTAAATTTAGTGAAGTTTCTACAGGCTAGGCATTTTTATTTATTTATTTGTATTGAGTTAAATCCAGTAAGTTTCCCCTATTACAGGATTTTTTTTAGGTTGCTTTTTTACAACTTGTTCATGTAGAGACCACTGTGATTATTTTAACTGTAGGATGAACACATAAGGACAACACAAACATCCATACCCAAGGTGGGATTCAGACCCGACTCTTTGAGGCAAAATTGCTACGTTCCTTCAGCCTTAGCGACCTCTGCTGCCCAGGCCAGCTATTACAAGATTATTTGAAGAAGAAATAAGAATTAACTGTGGATGGTTTTGCCTCAACAATAAAATCTATGTGAACAATAAAAGTAAGCTTGCTGTTCGTAATAACCCTAATATCTCGTACGCAACGGTGTAACGTTGTACCCAAGTTCGCGGGATCAAACCCGATCAAAGCCGTGGATTTTTAAGGGCAACAAAATCCTTCGTACGCTTTCCTTTGAAGGGAAGTAAAGCCGGCTGTCCCATGTTAGTAGATTTACTTGCATGTAAAAGATCCTCAAGCCTAAACGACGCTTCTGAGCTAAATTGAAATCACCTGTTTCTCGCCCAAGAAATACCTCCTTTCTCTGCTAGCTGGTGAAAGGAGCGTAGCAAAATTTGCATGGTCAGACAGAAGAGCAGGCTTCATGGCCTGAGTCTCGCCACATAAAATAAGGCATAAATTCAATTCAATTCAATCTCTTAGTAGTTATGTACAGAGTTCAACCTAGAATGTACTGTTACAGACAAATGACTAAATGTATCAGAAAGCATCACTGTCCATTAGAACTTTATCTTCTATAGAATAATTTTACAATATCTTTTTCTTTGCATGATAAGGTCTGTTTATGTATGTGTGTGTATTCATTCATTCATTCATGCACAAACATGATCAGTGTGAAGGCAATAACAATCATTCATTAGTGAATGATTGTTATTGCCCCAGATGATTGTTTGCTTATGATTGTAATATTTGTGTTCTTTTAGACCTGATGTCACCAACCCATGCCAAAACAGAAGAAATTGCTGGTGTATGTGACTGGTTTTGCCCACATGAAGATGCATTTGGAGCTGCTACAACTTTATATGAGCGGCATCCTATTACCAATGAAAATGCAGGGAATCCTATTGCTGACTGCTTTGCTGTGGTAGCACGTGAGAACAGTGCCATTCTTGCTTTGGCGGATGGAGTCAACTGGGGCGAGAAGGCCTGTGTGGCAGCTCGAAGTGCCATTCATGGTTGTGTGGAGTACTTGAATAAAGCGCTCTTCACACCTGGAGTAACATCTGTTTCTAGTACTACAGTATGTTTACTTTTACTCATGTCTCCCTTTGCTTACCAGGTTACACTTTTTGAAATGTTTTTCTTTGTGGATTAGAAGATTTTGCATAAATTAGTGAAGTTTTAAAATATTATTTCCCAAAATCAACAACCTGATTACCCAACAGTTACCCAACAGACTGATGATACGGTTCAACCTTACATTTAGCTACTCACACTAATTACTTTCCATGTTGCACAAATATCACATACAGCCATTCACTACCATATATTGTTATGATTCATTCAGACCAAAAGGCAATTTTTTTCACATCAGCTTCTAAAACAGTTCAGTGTTGTCAAAGACCACATCACTGTGAAATGTTTTCTTCTGTCAGCCATATGGGCTGGAGCTCCAACTTTTAATGCCTCAAGGTGTCAGTTCAATGTGTATAGTTGGAGTTGTAAACAGACCAGCTATTAATACTGTATTTCAAAGAGCTCTCAGAATTCACTCTCAGTCAAACTTTTAATTAAACTCTCAATTGACAAAATACTACTTGCAGTATTATACCTGTAACTACAGAGTCCATTATGAAAGTAATGCGCATTTTCTGGGAAAAATAGATTTATTCATGGAGCCTATACAAATGCTTTAAACTCTTTAAAATACTTTAGCCCTGCATCTATACACTTGCAGAGATGTGTCTGCAATGCCAGATGGTCATCCTGACAGTACTTGGTGGAAATGTCTCTCAGGAATGTTGTAATATTTTTATGGATGTTTTCCATGGCTTCCCAATGCTTTCCTTTCTGCTCTCTCTTCAATTGGGCAAACAAAAATAAAAAAGCGACTCGGCGTTTCTATCCCTGTAGGTTGTCAGCAATTTGCTGGATGTTCAGTCAATGATCGGAACACAAAACGTGTTTCGTTGACAATCCACGTTTTCGTTGGGCGTCCAGAATGGAGTTTATCGACCCTGCCCTGCCCTGCCCTGCCCTGCCCTGCCCCGACCCGACCTGACCCGACCCGACCTGACCTCCCGAACTGTGACCTTCAAATGCAGTTCTCCTTGTCCAGGCCTCTTGAAGTATCTGGAATGTTTCAATTGCATTCTTTCCAAGCTTCACACAAAATTTGGTGGCATATTGCTGTTGGAATGAACGCTCCATTGCGTCGACAACGCTACATTCGGAGGCACATCTTTCTGCTCACACTGCTTGGAGCAAAGTGATAGCCATGGATAGTTGTCACAATAAAGTCATGCGCAGTTACTTTCATAATGGACCCTGTGTGTCATTTCTTAAAAAGGGAGTTTTAAAATGTACTTTTCGTACATAACCATCTATATAAATAAAGTTTATCATAAGTATGTATATAAATACATGGATTTCAGGGAAAACCTTTCCTTGGCAGAATAACAAAAATAATTGAGAGTAAAACAGCTCCAGGTAGAGATAATCAACATTCGTGGAATAAACGCGAGTCCTTTCTGCATGTTAATCACCGATCATGCCCCATAATTTGATTTGACATCAATGAGTGCCAAAAAAGTTGCTCACATGTCTGACCAGACTGTGTTAGCGTCTTAAGAGAAGCCAGGGAGCCCATGAGGCCTTGTGTGGCATTTGCACTCGCATTTCACTTTGAGAATTTCACATGCCATTGGTCATGGAAGATGGGTTGTGTTACTTGACACTTCTGTGGCTACCTGTAAAAGACTAGCTGGAGGTGCTAGATCAGTTTTTCCTTGCTCGGTCTCGTGTTAGGTTCTGTGCTGATGTCACATAGGGAAATGTTTAAATACTTTAAATCTTGTTTAAATACAGGGGTTTGGAGCTAACAAGCAGCCTGGAACATGTTCTGTATGTTTACTTGCGAATATGATGTTTACTTGCAAATATGATTTGGTGCTTTCCAGTCATGAATAAATAAAACCAAAATTAAATATTTTAGAATAAGTCCTGCACCATTTGCAAAATAATGTTGACTGTTAAGTAAACTACAATAGTAGCTAATTTGTTACATTATCCAAAGGTTTTAGGGGAAAAGCTCATAAGACCATGGAAAACTATCTCAGGGATAGAAAACAAATAGTAAAAATTGGGAACTGCAAAAGTACAGAACAAACACAGTTGTAGAGTATTGCTGGGCACAATACTAGGATCTGTACTTCACCTTGTTCATGAACAATATTTTTAACAACTATAGCCAGACAGAAATGATAGCTTTTGTGGACTACATAGTAGTTATCAAATCTTGGATGTCCTACAGAAAACTTCAGAGCAGCAAATGAAAAAACTCTGTGTGGTTTACAGCAAACAATGTAATGCTTAACTGTGGGAGAAAGTCTTCATGACTTATGGCAGTTATGCAGACAGTACTCCAGGAATTTACAACATAAACTTCGTAAACCGGATTTGAAATTAGTAAATTGGGCTTATTCGATAATGAGAAGAACCAGAATTTATAAATATTTGGGCATTTACATTGATGACAACCTGAAATGGATTAAAAATGTGAAACACAAAAAACAAGGCATCAGATTATTCTTTTTTATAAACTTAAGACACCCTAAATCAGTGCTTGCGAATTCTCTGAGACGTCACAGAAATCTGTGCTCTGCTGTCCTGCTCTGAACCGAGCTGCAGAGCCAAGGAAGTGCCCGATGTAGTGGTGGGTGCTTGGTGTTCCAATGGTGCTATGGAAGTGGGGGGAAAAGTTCACTTGTAAAATCAATAATTATGAGCACTGGGTAAATATTGTGTAGAAGGTTTATGATTCAATAACAGTTTGAAAAATTATGTAATAAAACAGATAATTACTTAACACGAAGCAATATCAGACTATGTTTATTATAACCTATTTCCACTTCAATTCTTGTAATACATAACATTTTTGGAGAAGACAGTTTTAACATTTTAAGACAATATTTTATATGATGTTATATAATATAATGAATTGGGTTCCTTCTGAAACAATATTGAATGTTAACAAATAGATGCCCAGGAGAGGTCATATGGAGGAATTTGGACCCCAAGCATGATTATTTCATGTACAGCTTAGTTTGAGAATGTTTTAAACCCTTGTGATTTTCAGTACCTTTTCCGTAATCTGCTACCTGCAAAATCCTTTACTTGTCTCATGATTGCAGCCTCTCTGTCAATTCTAAGAAATAATTTTTATCTTGTGTGTTTCTCTGGGTCACAAAGCTTGCACGCTCTCTCCTACGTGTGACCCGCGTCATTGACAAGCAATGCCGACCAGAGAATCGCTCTCAAACTTCTCGCAATAACCTCCATTTCCTGTCACACAATCCAAGTTGGCACAATCAACTTTCATTTATCAATCCTTACTGAATCTTCCAGGAATCACTAGAGACAAGCATTGCAGACAGAAGTGTGCATTGTATTCCCTCTTGGTCCATTCTGAGATCAATATTAACAGGATTGCCATGAGATTTCATACACAAAATAGCACAATATTTGTATTCGGAAAAAACAAGAAGCTGAAGTTGCAAGAAAGGACACTTACAGGACAAGATGTGAGACTTGTCCCAGAAATTTGGACTGCAGAGCATTCCTTCAGTGTGAAAAGTGCATGTAAACAATGAATGTGCAAATCACGTTCATTGTTTGTAAATGTTGTAAGTAAAAATTGATTACTGAACTTTACACAAACATTCTCAAATTAGCATTTATCATATATTGTTTTGCATTAAATGAAAAAAAATAATAATGATTTTCCCCATTGGCAAGCATATAATGATTTAATAATTTTAAATAAAAAGGTAGTTGAAGTTGGGTATATAACAGTCACTTCAATACTGGATTAAGTTAGTTCATGATGTTAGAAGACATCTCATGCAACGAAATTGGGGGTCCGTTTTCTTCCAGGCAACTTTTTTCGTTCATAGGGAATATGCGGCCTCTCCCGGCTTGAAAGCAAATTGCAACATAAAATAAGTGCTTAACTACAAGGTCACATTTTGATCAAGTGTTTTTCTTGATTTCTCTATTCTTTTTGCACCTACCAGTCTCTCGATATTTGGAACAAGAGAAAGAGTTGAAGATAACCAAAGTGTGGATTGCAACCTCTGTATCTGACAACTGATTTCTGAAGTGTGTTTTACTAATTTTCACGAGGGAGAAAAGTTGTTCACAAACGTATGTCGACCCAAACATGCATAAAATTCTTTTATTCTAAATTTCTATACAAAATTCTGAAGCCTTTTAAATTTTGGTCGAGGAAAATGATAGTAAAATTCCTGTTGACTACTTCTGTGTTGAAATTTGTCTTTTAGCTCATTACATTGTAAATCAAGGAGTTCTAATTGCAAAGAAGACCATATTTAAGGAATGTGGAGTAGAAATAAACATAAAATCCTGGTCACTTTTGTGCAAATCTGATTTAAAATTCAATTCCTGATGCAAATCTCTTAATATTTCTGCATATGCTTCAAAATGTTCTGTTCTAATGCTATCTCCACAAGATGTTAATTTTGGGAAATGTGAAGTATCAGTTTCTCAAAACTGACGTACCCATAACAATTTCAATTTGGAGGATTTTACCATACATCACTCATTAGTTTTTGAAAGTGATTTTTCTTGCAATGACATATTTAGAAGTCCTGCAAGAAAAGCAAAGCTGCATAGCCTTAATTTATCTTTTAATCGAGACAGATTTTTGCTTTACCTCCGTGAATGAAGCTATTTCTTCTCATTTATACTCATATAAACTGTCCAAAATTGTACCCCTGCTTAACCAACAAACATTACAGTATATCACCAAATTATCTTTCACACTCTGAGATAAATGTTTTCATCTGGTGAAGAATGAGTCCTTCAGATCTAATAGCGTTTGTAACTTGAACAACAACATCCATTACATTATTTATTTTAATGCTTTTAGCACACAGAATTTTTAGATAGGGGTAAGATGCACTGAATTAGTTTCACTTTTTGCTGCATATTCATAGATTTCATTTTTTTTTTTTTTTTTTACTCAACCTTCAAGTCCTTTTGTTTTACCAATCACTGCCATGGCTCCATCAGTAGCTATTGATATAATTTTTTTTCTAGGATAAATTAACTCATTCTATAACAAGTGTAGCAGTTGGTAAACTTTTTCTCATCGTTCTCCATTTATTTAACAGAAAGACATGAAAGCTTATAAGAAAATAATAGCTCTTCATGAGCTAAAACATGAATAATAATGGTGATGATGATTGTTATTGTTATGACTATACCGTTAATACTCAAAGGATTTGAGTTCATTATAGTTTATAAAATACTTGATGTAACATTGTTGAAAATAATTTCATTTTTTGTTTTGAATTTCAGGATGTGTTTGTGGCTCTTTTGCGATCCTTCCATGCGGCTCACAGCCTCATCCTGCAAGAGGAAGGCATGCTCACTACGTTGACTGCTGCTGTTGTTCTGCCTCTGAAAACATCTGAAAATTATATTGTATGTGTGTGCAATGTTGGTGATAGTTTGGCATATGTCTATAGCCAAGAACATGGAGTTCGAGAGATAACTAAAGGTTTGTTTTTTTATTGTTTTTCTTATATTTCTCCAAATTTTCAACGGGCGGTGTGAATAAAATGTAAGCATTTTGTTTTAGTCTTAAGTAAGAGGTTAACTACCAAGTACCAGATTTAAGTAATTTGATGCGATGAGGCTTTGGAGGTGCTTTGGCCTGGGGTTTTGTGTGGGAAACTAAGCCGTAGCATGCATGTTCACCTGTTTGGAATATTGGCATGTCTGTGCGATCCTGAGCCGATGTTAGTTGAGAATTGGGAAACGCACGTGTCTTTGCGTGGGAAGCTGCATCATAGCAAGTGCTTTTACCCACATGGAAATCCTTTGCCAGGGACAGTTGGAGACTTTTAAGGGGTAATGCTAGAAGACTATTTCTAATTTCTCAATCTACCGCAGGGGTTGTTTGGATGTATGGGACGGTGGAGTGAGTGAGGTATGTGGTTGGTAAGGTGAATGAGGGTCATGATCTTGAAGTTGAAACTGTTTGGCTGCAATTGAAACTTGTGAATATATGAATCATGATTGGAGTATATAAACGATCATTTGATGGCAGGTATACACAATTGAATCTCAAACTGACAAAATCAATGCTATCAGTAAATTAAGTAACCTGTTCTAATATTTGCACATTTCAATTTCTCCTCAATTGTATTCTAGAATAGAAATGCATTTATTACTAGACTGGCTTGAGGATAATTATTTGTCACAATTCTCTGTTGCTGCAGAAAACTTCCAAAAATTTCAGAAACAATATTGAAAATCATTTGAAGCAATTCTACTCACATATAAAATTTATTAAGATTCTAAATAAACTGGATGTGTCTGTGTGTCATTTTCATATTTTGAAATTTTAAACAAGTTTACAACTGTCGTGTTCTCATTGTAAAAAGTATATTACATCAAATCAATTGTTCAATATAATATTGAAATCAATATAATATTGCATAGCATTTAGAAACATTGCAAGGAAGTATGTATTTTAGCAGCACCTCGTATTATATCAAGGCAGAAATCTTATTATAGATCATTACTATATACTAGATATCTTAGGTGTGGGTCAGAATGACTTATATCCCAGCTACCTTCTCCTATCTATTGAAAAATTTCCTAGACATGAGGTGTCATTCTTATACCTATTACCCAACCTTGAGTTGCCTTGAGCCTTTCATGCAGCTCTTTCTTTTAATCCCTTCGAGGATAGATGCTGATTACTGTATGTTAGCACAATCTTAATTATTTTTTGTTTTTTCTTTCAGGTTCTCATGATATTCACTGCATGAGAGATATGCGAGATGCACTAGGAGCTCTTGGTCCAGTTGATGGGCAAAATCCAGAATTAAATAATTTGACATGTTCAATGACTGAAGTTGAGGAAGGCGATATAGTATTTGTGACATCTGATGGTGTGTCTGATAATTTTGATCCTGTCGTTGGGAAGTTTGCCGTTCTGCCTCCTTCACAGCAAAATGAAGCTTCCACTGTGAAGATCAACAATCCCATGAAAATGACCTCCCACCCATCCAGACAGCAGGCCAGCAATTCACGAACCCCTGGCAGTCGCCCTGGCAGCAGCGACAGCACTCTGCCCACTGTGGAAGCCTACCAACGCCACGAATTGTCCCTTCTGAGAATGGACGATTTGTTAAAGAATGGTGTCTCGGGCAATGGGCCCCCCTGCGGTGATGCAAAAACTCTTTGTGAAATGTTGCTAGATTTTGCTGTGCGACTTACTGCTGCTAAGCGACACATTTTAGAAGATCCTGATTTGTATTATACTGTTTCTGAAAATTCTAACCAACAAATCATGGAACTCAGTCGCACAGAGCAACGTACACGTCGAAAGAAAGTATGTGAAAAGTTGGCAATGGTTCCTGGTAAATTGGATCATGCTACTGTAGTTGCCTATAAAGTAGGGGTCCATGAAAAAGCCTCAAATTTTCTGCCTGACAATGATAAAAAATTGCCTGATGATGTTTTATTGGAAACTGTGCTTTAAAAATAGCAGCCATTTTTTAAAAACCTTCCTGAAAAATCATTTGTATTGTTTTAGATTTATTCCGTTTTGTACAACGAAGTATTTTGCATCTTATGAAAATTTATGTATTTTTTATTGTTTGATTTTTATGCTATTGGTGCAGTGCATGCTATATACTAAAGCATATTGAGAAGTGGTTGAAATTGCTCATTTTTGCTGTTAATGGATATTGTGTATACTTATATACTGTATATATGCATGTGCATGTAAGTATATATGATATGAATTTTCTTAAACTAGAAGAATATAGGGGAATGCTAAATCATGACAAGAAAAATAAACATTTTGACTTGTTTAGAGAAAAATATGCTCTTTGAATTGTGTAACCTTCTTGTTTTGGAGTTGGTTAAAAATTTGGCAGTGACAGTTGACATTAAAAAATGCAACCCTTTTTGAAAACAAAAATAATTATTTTCTTTCATACTATCTTGTACGACAAGTTTACATCAAAGTTTCAATTCGGTTGAGCCTCATTTTACGTAGCAAGACTCAAGCCATCAGGCCTGCTCTTCTCTCTGACCATGGCAAATTTTGCTACGCTCCTTTACCATTAAGGAGAAAGGTACCCTTGGGCAATAAAACAGGTGATTTCAATTTAGCTCAGAGGCTTCTTTTAGGCTTGAGGATCTTTTACATGCAGTAAATCTACAACATGGACAGCCAGCTTTACTTCCCCTCCAAAGAAGTATGAAGAATTTGTTTGCCCTTAAAAACCCACAGCATAATTAAGTTTGAACTACAAACTTGGTATAACAGTCCAATTCACTAACCATTCCTCCACCATAACCATGAAGTTTGATTCACAAACTTCTCAATTTCTGTTGGATGATTGCTGCAGTGAATCCTAGATACCAGACCCTGGTCATTTGTCAGACCAGTGGTGCTACAGGAGATCGTTATTTAGACCCCCCCCCCCCCCCCCTGTGCTCTATGCTGTTTCTACTTACCTTCTTTTTTTATTCATATCTGCCATCCTGATTAATTGTCCCACATGATCTGTTTTATTACAATGGAATAAAAAGATATATAAAAAGCAACAGAGAATCCATAAAATTTCCTCTTTGTATAGTATTCTTTCCTTCATAGTAATCAAATTTGCTTTTCTGATTTAAATAAGGTTCGTCCGTGTTAGATGTGTCGTTTTCAGAACCTGTTTTGTGCAGTATTTTAAACATTTTAAATTTTTCTTGCAAAGGTCAACATTAATTACATTTTTTACATGTTTCCTGAAATTTGGATTTGTCATTTACCTTTGTTGTTTAACAAATTTCTACACTTCTTTCAAAGATTTTTTAAAAACTTTTTCCATCATGATTAAAATTGATTTTTGCCCCTGTAGTGTATCTAAAGGGAGGTCATACGCTTCAAGTTCCAGCTGTGGCATGACTAGCTAGATAGATCGAATTCACCGACTGTTCTGAGGAAAATTCTTTTACACAGAAACTCTGATCGGTAGTTTTCTGTGGTTTCTCCAATCAATGCCAGGCGAATGGCAAAGTACCTTAACAATGAGGTCACAGACAACATTAAAATTCTCCTCCCTCATCCTTGTCCCAGAGAGCAATTGTGAGCTTGGAGTCGGTCCTGGCTGTGGGAGAGCCCTGGGCCCTGTTGGTTGAGACACCTTTAGGGAAGGAACTCCCTCAGCCCCAGATCTCATCTTCCACCATCTAAGGGATAGCATGCACTACACTTTGGGGGCTAATGACTAGCAGTTGATGCACCAAGAAACGCAAATTAATCAGTCATTAAAACGGTTTTTGTGCTTGGTTGGTTATGAAAGAATCTTTGCTGAGTCCACCTCCTTGGGTCTCAATCTTTATTTTCTTTATTTCTGGGCAAATTTAATTCTCTCGTGATTTTCTAACTGATCGAGCTCCAAACTCTTTGCTTTTGGACTTTGTCTTCAATACTCATGACCTTTCAGTATGCAGATTTTTTCTGCGAACTTCATTTTGTAAGTTTATCTAATTAACATATTTTGTAAATGTAAATGTTGCTTATTTCGTCTTTGCTTAATGTTTAATAGTATGTGATTTACATACTTTCATTACTTCTTTAGCTGGGATGTATTGCAATTTTAGCAGATGCTTTTCATGTTTGTGCTGATCATTGTTTTGTATTGAAAATCCAAAATGAAGATTTATTGGATATTTTAAAATTGTGTTTATTGAGTATGGGAAAATCTGTCATTATAATTAAATTGCTATTAAAAGCTTTTGGAGTAATTCTCATACATGTTCTTTATCTTTTTGTGTGAGAACTTCTGAGTGATTTTTCTTGAAATGAGTTAGCAGTTCCTTTGTAAACTTATTCAAACATTCCTCTAAATATTGCATTTTGAAACAAATTTTGTCAGTGTTTTTAAAAAAATGTAGATTGAATAGCATGAAATCTTTTAGCACATTCAGTCATTATAATCTTACTTGTTTTGAGTCTGCAGCAAATGGTGGTGTTAGGCTCTTACAGATAGGTGAAACTTTGGCAGCTTGTGATAAGAAGAATTGATGTTGGTGCTCCAGGTTGAGAAGGGCTTAAGGAAGAGAAATTGTGTCCAGAGCCTGAAGGAATAAACAGGAAGCATTAGTTCTGAAGGAAATGTAGGACTTCACTTAATGAATTAAGAATAGTGAAGAATAAATATAACAGTTCGTGTATAGAACGTTTCAAAGGTTATTCTTGAAGAAATTCATGTGTAAATATATTCATTTATGAAGAATCGGTGCAAGGTGTGTTGCAAATTTCTCATTTCTAAAGTTCATATTTCTGGAAATGCAATTTTAAATGAAATATCCTTAGTAATTGCTATTGCCCACATGCTAATGCCTTCATTTTAAATTAAGAGTTCAGAGTCTTCACTTACAACAGACCACTTTGAAAAGTTACTCCAATTCTTTCCACCTTCTTTGTGTGCAATTGCACGTGTTTCCTGCTGTAAGATATGAACAACTTGTGTGGTAAAGATCTAGTAATAAGTTCTGAACCTACAGGAATTGATTTTGGAGTAAAATGTTGGAGGCTGTGAGTTCTTAGATTGAGGATGGTGGTTCTTTTAGGTGGTTAATATTTAGTATATAATTTTTGATGAGGAATAGAATCATTAGTCCTGTATGTTGGATTTATTGATTGTTATGAAAGCTTTTAGTTATTATTGTGGTAATAAAATTCTGCTAATTTGTTCATATCTCATCTGTTTGTAATACAAATTCCCTTTAGCTCTTTAACTGGCAAATGAAATTCAATTTGGCTTAGCTGTATGTTTGTTTTTGTTATCTGCTTGATAATGTATCTTGCCTTGACAAATCAAATCTAATTAGCTATATGTATGATTTTTGTGATTGTGACAGATAGAATGAAGCAACTGTACTGATATTTGTTTTTATCTTATAAGTAGTTTCAGTAATTGTACCTTTCTTTCTGATGAATGAATGATTTCCAACATTTATGAGCTTTCCCATGTCAAAACTGGATGTATATTGTACATAACTTAATTGTAACAATAGTTATGTTTCATGCTATAATAATAGACCTGTTTTGCGTGATTCTTTCCATTTTCTTTCTCTCTCTTTCTTCCTCTTTATTTTCAAAATGATTAAGTTTCAGGTATAGTAATTTTTTATTTGAACTCTAATTCTTTGCTCTGTTCACTATATTATAGCCTCTGTGTGAGTAGTTTTCTATTAAACTATTCCTAAACTCCACTATTTTTACATTAGTTATTGAACATGAAAAGGGGTTAGTTGAGTTCTCAGTGTATACCAGTAATTAAAAGGTTAGAAATTGTATTTTTACTTGCTTTGAGAGTCAATGTTATTCTAGAGAAGTATAGCATATTTACTTTAATTTTCTTAAAATTCCAAATGTACAAATGAAAAGTAGTCTTTTTTACTTGTGTCATTTCTAGGTAAACATAGTTCATGTTAATCATTTGCAATCAACACAAGGAGTAATTGGTGTCACAAGATTTAAATTGATTATGTTCTGAACCACCATTCATCAGTTTCTTTGGTGTTGTGTGTGTGCTTTCTTTCTATTTGTACACAATCCTTCACAATTAGAATTAGGAGTGATCTCTTCAAGGAAACCAGCCTAGGAAGGAGGCAACAAGGGTAGCTTCAGTATTCTAAGTCTGTAAATGTTAACATAATTTCTTAAAATTTACATTCTTTGAAAAATATATATTTGAGAAACTTTTTTTAGAGTTGGCTTAGGCCCTTCTTATAAATCTGAATAAATTAATGCATGATGTTATTTTGGATCAGTGAGAAATATTGTTATAATATTTCATAAATTAGATACATAAGCCATAACCAATATGTGTACTTCATTTGATGGCTTATTTACACACATATTACATGTCCACAATTCCTAGTTTTGAGGAAACCAAGCTTGAAAGTGTAAAGGTGCAGTTACTTATGGAGTGACAATGTTTGCTTTCTAGTAAAAACCATGATCTCTCCTATATGGATACACTCTCTTTGTAAACTATATAGACAAGAACAAGAAGGCTCCAAAAATGATATTAACTAAAACATGAGAGAACCTACAATGTTTGTGCACTAATCTTTTAAGTATGTTGAGTAGCACACATTTTCAAGACAGTATTAGAAAGTAAGTCACAAATTAAAATACTTGTGTTAATATTCAAAGTTGATTTAGTAGATTATAGATCTTTCTCAGAGATTGGTTGTTTAATTTTCATGAAGATTTGATTTGGAATTGCATTTCTTCTCCATTCTGATCTGTTCTCAGGGAGACAGTGTGGTCTCTGGCATGACAAGTAATTGCTCTAAAAAGTATTTGGTGAGTGTTGATGTGCACAATTAAAATCCAACATACAGAGGCCCTGGGGTCACTGACCTGATTGGCCATTGACATGCATGTTAATGACAGGACCATGCATAATACAATGAAATCTGTCGTAAGCAGTTGATAATGGTTCTACCTAAAATTGCTGTTAATAGAGGTGGCTACTTAAGGTTATGGAAAACATAGATAAGGCCTATTCATGCTAATTGCTGTAAAATAAAGTATGTTTTCTGTAGTCGTTTAATTATTGTAAACTACAAAATTCATCTGAAACAACCAACTACACTTAAATTGTAAGTTGCAGAATTGTTTGTTTATGAGAGTTTTGTTATTAATTTAACAAAATTTCAAAAAATACCCTTTGTTTCTCACAATTTTATTAAATTTGTGTCTTATTGCACTTAAAATGTCAGCATGTTTTCTAGTAGAAACTTTTCTCATTTTCTACGATTGTATGTCTTAGTTATTGTCAAACATCCTTGAACTAGTGAAACTCTTTTTGTGTCCCCACTAAGTCAAACTGACGAGCAAATTAGACTTCATAATGCAATTCATCTTCTGTAAGCAGGATTGGCCCACAAAAGAGTTCACAGACGAACATTAATAGTTTATGAATTATTGGTTTCATGTTTGCGGCATAGCCATTGCACAGTCTGTTGGCCATTAACAAGTTCCCCAAGAGGGGAAGAAGGGATTAGAGAACTGAGAAAACTTCAGTATAAATGAAGTGAATATATTGTTATATTATAGAGATATTTCTTAATCATTTGATCTTATCTTGAACAGAAATTAAACCCTTGCCAGAAGAACAACAAACTGTTCTAAGAAATTCAATAATCATGACAAGAAATTGAATCTGCAGTGCATTCACCACTCCTTTTGTTTATATTTATGTATTTAAAAGCAAGAAGCAGTTACAAACTCTGAGATATACTATGGGGAGAAGTGCAAGTCCTGTTCGTATTGTATTAGAGTTGCAAACCGCTAGAGCTGACCAGGTAATAGAGGTCAATCCATGCAGTGTTCCTGACCGCTGAGCCAGGGCCTTGCTGGAGGCCAGGGGACCCCTCAGATGACATACTTTTGACGTCTTACAGAAATGTCAGCCAGTTTCACAAACAAATGGCCATTAATTGAGGTGACTGCTAAATCAAGGTGGCTGTTTGACCACGTACATTTCACTGTACATCAAATTCCGTTCTGGGAAGACAGGGTTTGTAGAAGGGGAGCATTGAGCCGAGGGGGGGAAATGGTCCTGGAAATGCGACAGGTCCTGAATTCAGCTGGATAGGTCAGCCTGTTTAATGAGATTAATTTTAGTCGCTTGTCACTGTGGAAGAGACATGAGTGAAATAGTTAACCTCTTTTTCTGCTTCCCACATTTTCTTTGTGATTTCAACTAGTCAGATCACTTGGGTTGCTATTTCACCACTTACGAGCATGACTTGAAGTCTATAAGTTTGGAAACAAACACAGAATTCGTTGAATCCGAATTTGAAATAAAATAATTATTTATCTCCAGGATATGATGAGTGGTGTGTTCACTCTGAGAGAAGTTTGCACTCCAAGAGAACTGTTGTTTAGGAAGTAAAAGGGATGATCTGTATTCTTATTCATTGTATAATTCTATTTTTATACATTTAAATTTATTCATAATTATTTCAGTAATGTAGATGTTTCAAAATGTTTACTACATGTTTTATTCGTACGCATTTAAAACATTACATAACTCTAACAATTTGTCAAAGCTGAAAATATTCAGGGCTGACTCCTCCCCTTCCCCCAAATTGCTTGAGTGGAAACTTGCATTAAAGCATAATGAGTCATGGGTGTCCAATAAGAAGTGTGATGTGCATTTAATGACAATCATGAGACCTAGGTGACTATCCGTGAATCAAGTATTTAATGAGAATAAAATGCTGATCCATTTGTGAAGGAATTATTTGTAATAAGATTACATTAGTTCAGGTACATAAATATCTGTTAATTATATTTTGTAATGACAAATATTTTTTCATATTTCAGATGAATTATGTGCCATAGAAAATTTGTGTCAATACTTATCCTTTTCTGTTGCAAAAAGAAGCTATAATTATGCATTAATAATCTCTCATATATCTTAAAAATTAAGTGGGTATGCCAACTTTGATAACAATTTTGTCTTGCTATTTTTTTATAATAATAATAATAATTTTAAAAAAATCATTACACAAGGAATTATTTTGAAGTGCAATACATGCAAATGTTTTATTTTTAACCATGGCCATCCACATCCAAAACAGGCCATATAATAACTTGTTAACATGTTCAATGCTGAATCTAATCATAGTCATTATTTGTCATTCAAATAGTTTTTTCTTCCTTTATTGTTATTCAATAAATAGCCATTATATAGCTTCTTATTTTTTAACACTGATATGAATGTCACTGCCATAATTTGACTGCATTTTTTGTAAATACAGAATCAAGTGTCTAATTTGGACAGGAATGAGGTAGGATAGGCAAGTGAACATAATTTAGATAACATAACATGCACTGATAGACAGTACTGTTTTCTGTTGAATGTAGTTTGAAAAGTGTCTTTGTTTTTTGAGTTAACTTACTACAGCAACGTGTGATGTGCCACACTTTGCTTTTAATTTAGTGCCATCTTTATAGAATATCTGGGAACTTTATTCATAATAGTTTTTACATTATTGTTTGGAGTGGATAATTGGATGAATGTATAAACTTTGTCATTTTCTTTTTCTATTTTTGACATAATTAGTGACTTTCTCTTGTATAATTTATAATGGAAATCGATTTAATGTGTTATTTAAGACAAAAACCTTTATAATTTATTTTACCAATAGAGATATGCAACTCGTAAATGTATGTAAAAATTATATTTGTTATTTTATGACTTTTTTTTTTCTCACAATAGAATAAAATGTTTTAAGAAGCTTAATTCACAGTTTTAAATATTTAAACTTAATATATTTGTTTATAATTTTATTGAAGTATATTTATTTCTAATACTGAATTCAATTTCATTTCTTTATTATTGCATATTATTAAATCGAATATTTCGTCATTTTTATTTGAAATTTTAAAAAAAGTGGAATTGTTTATTAGGATGAGTATTTCAATTACAGGTTTTATTAATCTCAGCTTTTATCCTGTTTGTAAAGAATTTTGCAAAAATAATATTAATAACAACAAGAGGAGTAACGTAATTTCTTTAAGAAAGCCTTCCATTTTTCTGACATGTTTGCATGCATTTTATTTTCAGATTTATTGGAGTGATATTTTCATGGAATATAAGTTTTGCACCTTCGTTTTTATATTGTACGTGTATGTTTGTATGTGTATATAAAAAATATTGGGTAATGTCTACTTTAGATGTAAATATTTCTAAGTAACGTGGAGGCATGATACTGTGATGCTGTTAAATGTGTAGTAGATTTTATATTTGTTAGATGAAAGGTTTGTAATTTAATGTAATATGTTAAAGACTTGCAAATTTTATCTCCTAAGATAGAAATAGTGTCTATGGTGCTTCTACATTTCTGCTATTTCAGTATGTTTATGATTTATATCAATTGTAATTAAATTTATATTGGTTTCCTATGGCATTATAAATCAGTCCTTTTTAACAACAATACTGTAAACTCAAATTATTGTGATCTCACTTTATTTGCATTTAAATCATTGTTAAAAATACTGCCGAAAATGAATCTCTCATCAAAGCTTTCTGAATGTGAAATTCTATTTATTTTTTTAAGGGGCATTATTGTATAATTTACTATTCATTCAGTAATAAAGATTTGTTTTTGTACAGGATCAAAACTAAAGGATGGTTCTTGTGTTAACAGATCATTGTGTCTGAAACCGATAAGGGAACCTGTGTTAAACTGTATTTTATTGTCTGGGTTCACATAATAATTGCACATGAGGTGCTGTACAAAAATTATCATACATCAATTACATCCTGAAACATTGGTGTAACTTCATAACCAACCACTTCATGATCAATAATACACTAGGGTTTTGATGATGTAAATGTCACAATTTTGATCTTATGAGAATAGGAAATTACCATGCTGGAATGTGGTTATTTTGGCTCTCATCACTGGAGCCGGATATTCGAGCCTAAAGGAGTTGAATTTAAAGAAACTTAGGATATGTATCTGTATAGAAATTTCATATTTTTAGGAAGAATTGTTGAAATTGTAAAAGTCATGTCTTTCGTGTAATGAATATAGTATGTAGAAAAATTCTTATTTTCATGTGCACATGCTGTGATGAAAAAAATTATAAAGTGTCCTATGTAATTTACATTTGACTTGGGTTTCTGCATCATATGCTGTCGTGGAAAATAATCTTATCTGTGTGTGCATGAAACTTGCTTGTTTCAGTCACATAGAAAAACATAAAGAACAGATGTATTTAAATGCTGAGATTCTTGATAGTGATAATTTTTCCAAGTAATTAGCTTCTATTTATCAATATTGATTATTATGTATTGTTCAGGCTGCCCCAAAACAGTTTGACATGTATTTAGCTAGTAGAGATAAATGTATTTTTCTATGGATGATGAACATATTTATGTACACACTTGGGCTGCTTTGTAATTTTTGGCAAGCCCATTTTTGTTTGTCATCCTGATGAGTATTTTTAAAATCGCCTATTTTGAAAGTAGTTGAGTAGTGTTGCTTTAACAATTGCCTCTATTATCCCTTAGTAAAGAGATTTGTGAAAATTGCCTTGAACAGATGAATTTTCACACCAAGCATCAGAGTGAATTCTACATAAAATGTTAGCAAATTTAATTGCATCTCTAAGAATTTGACTTGTTTAGTCATGTTGTTGGGAAATACACATGATAGCAATGTATCCACATGGTTGGTATGCCAGTATGTGTGGCACTATCATGTGGGAATTAATATTTTTATACTCTTTATTCATTATACACGTAACTTACTTGGGTAAGGCAACTCTGAACTTGTTAAAGGTGCTATGCAACATTTTTTTAGAAGTAAAGAGTAACTTGCTTTACACAGTGAAATAGATTGTGCAATAGTTGAATTATTAAACACCTACTGTAATCACAGTACTCAGTTACCAAAGCATTTCTCGATGCTTCTATTCAGTGAATATTTTGCTCCACTATTTGAAATGGCAACCATTTAAAGAAGTTTTCTAAAAACAATGTATATGATAATATTATCTTGAAACCCATGAAGTTCAAGATATTAATTGGGGGTATTTGTACTCCGCTTGTAGCGAACTTGTGCGTGAGATGACTTACTTATTTGTTATACTACTAGACCCATTTAGGCTCAGAGTTGCTTTGTCAGGTAAATCAGTAATACATGTGCAGCTCAAAGTTGTTCTCGGCATAAAACAACTTAAAAGTTGAGAATAATTTGAAGTGCTGCCTCTATTGATGAACTTTTTTGCTGTTTCTGCTTTAGAACATATTCTTGAGTTGATCATTCCTTTTTTAACGTATGAGTGTTCAAGCTGTTCATATGTTCTTTCAAATTAAATATGATGAAATAGTTTTATATTTGTAATGTACTGGTAATTTAATCATTTTTCATATACTCATGATCGCTTTATTAACTCTACAAGCAAACTTATAAATTAACAATTACAATTTTATAACTTACAGATGTATGTTATTAGATATAAGTTTTAAGCAAGATTTTTGTGGATCATCTTTTTACTTTGTTATTCCAAAAAAGTAATAGTAATAATACGTTGTGTGTTTTTTCTTGAATTATAGTGTGCCATTTGTATTGTATTAAGAAAGGGAAATTGAGGACAGAAAAAATAACTTGTGAATAAATAAGCACCCTTTAATATCTGTAGGAAAAAGAAACATTTTTGATTCACCATATTTCTTTCCCTTTCCCAATCACACAAATACCAATAATGTAGAAATAATAAGATGAAGATTTTTATCTTTATATATAAGATGAAGATTTATTTTTTAAGATTCAGATGTTTATGAATGTTAGAAATTTCAATAGACTCGAATTGAGTTCAAAAAGAAATTCAGAATTCAATGAATTTTGGGTACAAGTATAATTTAAAATTATTTTCAACTTGTGTGAGGTAACTGAAAATTAATGTGCAAGTTTTTGGTAATATTTCCATCAATGGAAATAAGACTTATGAAGTAAAATGCATGTGAGAGCAATACACTAAATTTGTGTGCATGAAGTATTCTGAACAAAAAATTTGTAATAAATTTGTTGACCAGACAACAATAAATTAATAGTTGAAGGGAGTAATTGCTGGAACCCTTGTATATGCACACAGTTCCAAAATGTTGTTTTTCAATTATACATCTGTATATTTTAGTACTTCACATGAGAGCACTTTACTTTGAGCATGAGACCTTACCATGTGAGCACAAGAATCAGTGTCTTATGTAACATTAATATATCATACTCATAATTGCCCATGGGAAACCACGTTTTAGGAAGTATTATATTTCATGATTCTCTTTGCTGTAGAGGAGTGAAATCTTATTTCTGGGATTTTGCTCAAATATGTCTTCAGGAAAAGAAAAAAAGTGCATGATGTATAACATTGCATGCATGAATGATCACTTTTTTCTCAGAGCTGAAAGAAGACATAGTTCAAGTAGTGAAACTACTTTAACTGTGAATATGTATTTTATGTAATAATTACATAAAAGAAACATAGATGCAATGATGAAGGTATAAATATTTACTCGCCAGAGATGCCCTTCATTTCAAACAAGTTTTTTTGCAAGTATGTTATCACAATGTGTATTGTAACGATTGGGAACATAATGTTTTCTGAACAAGCATTGTGTGTGTGCAAGTGCATATGTAATGATGTACAAATGACTTAATAAATCTGTAATTTCATTTCCTTCCTGTTTGTTGTTTACTATTTGATTTAACTGAAACTTTATCCACATGAGAGAATCTTATAATTAATTAATGATTGAGACCATGATATCCATATTCTGCAAAAAACATTCTCAAAGGAGTTTTGTCATTCTTAAACAGAATAACTATAAACAAATGAATAATTACTTTAAAAAATTTAGCGGGACAAGATCACCGCCACCATCCGAGCAAAAACATACACTACAATTACGGAACTAATGACCTTAGCCGTTCACGGGCCCGGAATCACAAGTAATGAATCATCGTTGCTTTGGTGGTGGTGTCGCAGATGAGGGCGCCCTCGCTTCTTTAGACGTAGAGCGAAACCTTGATATGCGGTTGACACCAGATTTGAACTCTAACAAAACCTTTTTTTTTTCTTTTTCCTCCCATCTCCAAACGATCCATGCATTGCAGACAAGAACATTTAGCATATAAAAAATTCTCATTCACCAAATTCTCAAACACAACCAGAAGTAGGCTACAGGGCTCTGCATGGATGTTTACTACATAGGTGTTGTAAACTGAGATTCATTATTTGTTTTTAGGGAACCTCTTTCACTAAACCACATTGGTGGTTTCATACGATCAGCCACTACAGCAGTCTCAGTCGCAATAGGGCTCTAATTATTGCTTGTTTGCGCAATGGAATTTTGGTCATTACTTTCATCATCACTATCACTCGAGTCACTGATTACCACTGCTCGTATATCGAATCATTATTGGAATCACTAAAGTTCAAGTCATCTTCAGATTCTTCAAATATCTGTGCAATAATCATGTCATCGGAAAGTATTTCACATTTTACAACGCGGTTTACAACACTTGATGTAAATGGTAAATACAATTATTTTTTTCAACGCTTTCATTTCATTTTAATACTTGCTCTCCTCTTCAAAAGAGAAAATTAAATATTTCACGGAAAAGCAATTCTTGGATAACACAAGGGATTAGGACATCATGTAAAAACAAACGAATTTTTTCTTCCATTTCTAACCATCATAACGTATTTCAAGGTTTCTTCCCCTACTTTAAAAATACAAATCATTGTTAAGAAAAGTCATACAGCAGGCTAAAATCATGAAACATGACCAGGATATTTTGAACTCAAATAATAAAACAAAAGCAAAGTGGAATATAGTATAAAATTCGACCAAATCAACTAGAAACCTTGTAGAAAATGTTGTTTTAAAAGATGACGATGGAAATGTGAACGAACCGGCAACAGCGGCTAGCCTCTTTAACCAATACTTTTCAAGAATTGCTGCCGATCTCAGTAAGGGTCTTCAGCCACAAAATTCAGCATCAGACGTTTCCCCCAAAATTTTAGGCACGATGTTTGTTTCCGAAGCTTCTTCCCATGAAATTCTGAAAATAATCGGTAGACTAAAAAATAAATATTCGGCCGGTTTAGATGAATTTCCGGATGTTTGTTAAAGATTTGCGCGCCCGCCATTACCCGCACCCGTTATCTCACATATTTAATGTAACCTTATGCACAGGAATTTTTCCAGACATTTTTAAAACAGCTAAGATTAGCCGCTTTTCAAAAAAAGCAACAGAAATGAAATTCAAAATTATCGGCCAATTTCTCTTTTGTCTGTTCTTTCAAAAATATTAGAGAGACTTTTTTTTACTTACGAATGGTGTTAGCGAGGAAGGGTTAACAGTCTAACGAGCCGAATAAATACACACGATTACCAAGTAAACAAATCGTATATTCTGATGTACGTGTTACATAGCTTAGTGATCAAAAACAACTGAGGAAAAAACAAAAGGTTGAGCGCGATGCGCACGGACAAGTCATGGCGCATGCGCGCAAACAAGATAGATGGCGCACAACCGCTACTCGCATTCAAAAAATAAAATTCAAAATTACAACAAATGGAAACATTTCTTAGTATACACGACGCGTTTTCAGATTGCCAACATGGGTTTCGAAAATCAAAATCTACGGAAACAGCCATATTTTCTTTTTTAAAGATGTCGCCTCATCCATGGATCAAAACGAAGCACCTATGGGAATATTTCTAGATCTTTCCAACGCTTTTGACATCATTGATCATAACATTTTACTCTCAAAATGACCTTCGTATGGAATTCGTGGTGTTGATCTAGATTATGTTCGTACCTTAAACAACGATCGCAGAGAGTAGAAATACCTTACAGGAATAATGGAACATTATGTACACATCTTTCTGATTCTTTGCCACTTGCATGTGGAGTTCCGCAGAGATATTTTAGGCCCTATTCTCTTCCTACTATACGTAAACGGTATGCCCTCGACGATTAGTAACGGAAGAATAGTTCTCTTTGCAGTACAATAGCAGATATTTCAAATTTGTTTCGCAATAACAAATTAATAGTAAATGAAAATATTGGATTATTTGAATTTTCGTACTTCGAGTACTGGCGCCATCTATATCAGTCGACGAGAACTCTCGCGCCCCATGTTGGTATCACTTTGTACTGTTGGTATTGTACGTGCGCGAGTGAACGGGCCCTCCGTTTTTTGTATTAAAAACAATTAAATAAATAGTCATTTGAACAAAATACTCGTTTTATTCAAAAGGTTATGGGCCCAGAGAACGCTTGAAGTGGAAAAACCAGACTATTTCTGACCGATCGTAATCTGTGAGTCGGATTTCGAATTGCCAAGGACCTAACCTCGAATTTGGCTGTGGAAGCGTGTTCGTTTCGCTTGAGCGCGCATTCGTCGTGTGACTCGCGCAGTTTATCGAGGAGGCTTTAACCGTTTGGAGGGCTCGCCACGTGCATATAATTGTCGATTGCAATCTGTGAGTCAGATTTCTAATCGCGACGGACCTAACCTCGAATTTAGTGGTGGAAGCGTGTTCGTTCTTGTTCAAGCTCGTGTTCGTCTCGCTTGAGGTCGCGTTCGTCGCATGTATGGCAATTGAGTGACGTCACAATGGCTGAGAGATTAGACATGAATAGCCTGAGTAAGTTTGATGGCAGTAATTACAATCAATGGCGATTCCAAATTAACTGTGCACTTCGGGCAAAAGGACTCTACGAAATCGTCCATGGAACTGAACTGAAACCGGAAAATAACAATGAGACGCAGAAGGCATGGATTAAAAATGACGCAACGGCAATGTTTATTTTGACATCTGCGTTAGACTACGCGCAGATAACCTTGATTGAGAATTGTGAGTCATCTCATCAAATAATTGATAAGCTTGATTCGATCTATTTGCAACGATCTGAGTCGAGCAAAATGATTGCACACGAACGATTTCACCAATATCGAATGAAAGATAGTGACAGCGTTGCTCAACACATTGCGAATGCCGAAAACTTAGCGAAGAAATTAAAGGATATTGGCGAGAGTGTAAGCGATGCGGCGATAATGACAAAAATAATCAGCACGTTGCCGCAGAAATTTTTGAATTTTCGGCGTGGCTATCAGTTAGCGAAGACAGGCAAACGCTGACAAATCTGACGTCTAGGTTAGTTGACGAAGAAGCAAACCTGTCTTTGGTTGAGCAAATGGAAACTGCGTTCACGGTCTCATCGGGCAAAAATCAATCGGCGAAATCAAAGAGGTCGACGAAGCAGAGCGAGCCGTCATCAAGTGGATCGAGCAAGCAGAAATCAGTCGATCAAAACCAGGAGGTGAAACAAGACATCAAATGCTATCAGTGCGGGAAAAGGGGCCACATCGCCCGGTTCTGCAGGAACAAGCCTAAGCATAAGTCATCACATCGCGACAAGGAGTATACTTCATTCAACGTGGAATTTCCTGGAGGTGTCAACATGGAAAATACGTGGATCATGGACAGCGGAGCATCTGCCCACATGTCGTACAGGGCCGAACTATTCTCAAACATGTCTGCTGTTTCTGAAGGGACTACAGTCGTAATTGGAAACAACGTGTCATTACCTGTCATTGGAAAAGGAGACATCGAGATCGAGAAAAAGGTTAAAGGTGAGTGGTACAAGTCAGTTATCACGAACGTCCTATTTGTTCCTGATCTGAGAAGAAACCTGTTCTCTGAAGCTGTCGCGACCAAGAAGGGTTGGTCAATAATGAAGGAAGGAAAAAAGGCAGAGATTCTACATGGCTCAAAACTCATTGCGAGTGCGATTCTCGATGACGACAATAATTATCGTATGTTGTTTAGAAATATTTCAGTTCATCAGGCTCAACAAGTTACAGAGAACAGCTTGAAGGCGTGGCATGACAGACTTGGCCATGTAAACTTTACGCGGGTTCGAGAAATGATCAAGAGTGGTGTGATATCCGGCATCACACTGAGTGACGAGGATGAGATTCTCTGTGAATCTTGTTTGTATGGCAAGCAATATCGTTTTCACCATGCGTCCAGAGAAGTCCGAGAGGAGGAAGTTGGGGAACGAGTGTTCTCCGATGTGTGCGGCCCTATTGCGACTGAATCTTCCGGAGGTGCCAGGTACTTCGTTCTATTCAAGGATAGCGCAACATCCTACCTCGTCGTCAGGACCATGAAGCACAAATCTGATGTTCTGACTCGTCTCAAGGAATATGTGCGGATGGTTGAGAAGCAACAAGGCCATAAGGTCAAGGTTTTGCACTGTGACAACGGTCGAGAATACCTAAATGAAAGTCTGCAGGAATATCTCAAGAGAGAAGGCATAATCCTAGAAAACACTTCGCCTTATACCCCACAACAGAACGGTCGCATTGAGAGGGAAATGCGCACGGTCATGGAGAGTGCCAGGTCCATGATGCACGCAATGAACACGCCAAAGTACCTCTGGGGCGAGGCGGTTAACACGGCAGTGTACATTCTCAACCGGACTCCAACAAGCGAAAAGAGAAGGACGACGCCGTATGAAGCTTTCATGGGTAGGAAGCCATCATTATCGCATTTAAAAAAGTTTGGCTGCACTGCATTTATGCACGTCCCCGACTGTCAAAGAACTAAGTTGGATGACAAATCTAGCAAACTCATGTTTGTCGGGTATGATGGAAATTCTGACAATTATCGACTGTTTGACCCGACAACAAAAAAGGTAAAAGTTTCGAGGAACGTGATTTTCGATGTACACACTACGATCGATACCGAGAAGAAGACCGTCCAGATCAGCATTGCGCAAATGGAAAATGGAGACGACGACGCTGAAGAATATCCTGGAGGTCGAAACCAAATCGTCGATCTAGGTGGAGCATCCAACTTAGCAGCTCCGGAGGCGCAGCGGCCGGCAATGAGAAATCCCGCAGTAAATGAGACCGAACCTCGACAGGATCTGGATGGAGAACAGTTCGACGCAAACCCGAGGAACGTCGAAGCTCTTCAAGAGGATGAAGGGACAGTCGTCGACAACGCCAGGGACTACAATCTGAGGAAGCGAGACAAATTGCAACGCCCAGGAAGATACACAGCGAATTTCGCTATGGTAAATGAACCGCAGACTTACAAGGAGGCCATGGAAGGCAGTGAGTCAAGAGAGTGGTCAAAGGCGATCGCAGAGGAGCTCAGTGCCCTGAAAAGGAACGACACATGGCAACTCGTGAAGCTAACTGGCAGCATGAAGGTCATCGGGTCGAAGTGGGTTTTCTCTCTTAAAGATCAAACATCGAACAAACCAAGGTTCAAGGCCAGACTATGTGCCAAGGGATTTTCCCAGGGGAAAGGAGTTGACTACGACGAGATCTTTTCGCCTACTACTAGGTATGATTCGATAAGAATTTTATTGGCTACAGCAGTGAAGAATAATTACAAGATGTTACAGTTCGATGTACGCACAGCATTCTTATATGGAGACCTACACGACACAATTTACATGGATCCACCAGAGGGTGCTAATATAAGTGACGGTCAGGTATGCAGACTACAAAAATCACTGTACGGGTTAAAGCAGGCATCGCGGTGCTGGAACGAAAAGTTTAACCAGTTCATGCTTGACCAAGGGTTCCGACGAGGAGAAGCAGACAAGTGTGATTACAGGAAGAGTTGTTCAAAATCGACGATAATTCTGATTCTCTACGTCGATGACGGACTAGTCATGTCCTCAGATGAAGCATCGCTCTACAGTTTCCTGGATGAGTTGGGGAAGCAGTTCGAGATCACGGTCATGGAACCCGGACATTTTGTCGGGATGGAGATATTGGACGAGACCGATGAGGGTAATAATCGTCGTATACTTATTCACCAATCTAGTTATATTCGCAGGACGATCGAGAAGTTTCACATGCAAGATGCAGCTCCGGTTGGTACACCAGCAGATCCGCACGTGAGACTGAAGAAACCAGACTACGATGATCATAGCGAAGATTCCTATCCGTATCGGGAGGCTGTGGGATCATTGATGTTTGCAGCGATCGTGACACGACCAGATATAATGTTCGCTACGAATCAAATTAGCAGGTACACTTCAAATAATGACCAGACTCACTGGAATGCAGTCAAACGTATTCTAAAATATTTGAAGGGTACTATAAATTTTGGCATAGAGTACCGTAGAAATTCAGAGATGCTAGTGGTAACAGGGTACTCCGACTCAGATTTTGGAAACGATTTAGACACCCGTCGCTCCATGTCGGGTTATGTATTCCTTCTGTCAAATGGGGCGGTCACTTGGTCCAGTCAAATCCAGAAGGCTGTGACATTATCGACGACGGAAGCGGAGTACGTTGCTGCCTCAGAAGCAACTAAAGAAGTGACCTGGATTCGTCAGTTTCTTGATGACATTGGGGAACCAGTCCAGGAACCAACAAACCTGAAGATGGACAACCAGGGAGCGCTTTGTCTTGCGAAAAATCAAGTCTTCCATAAACGGACAAAGCATGTGGACATCAAATATCATTATATCCGTGAGAAGCTTGAAGAGGGGACTATCAGCGTTAGTTTTGTACCGTCAGATCTAGAACTAGCCGACGTCTTCACCAAGCCTACTCCTCGAGATCATTTCCATAAACTTATCTTTAGCTTGGGAATGAGAAAGTGTTAATTTTTTTATATATAATTGTTGTTCATCGTTACATCAAAACAAAAACCTATTTTTTTATTTTATGAGATTTAAGCACTCAATTGGATGGAGTATTGGATTATTTGAATTTTCGTACTTCGAGTACTGGCGCCATCTATATCAGTCGACGAGAACTCTCGCGCCCCATGTGGGTATGACTTGTACTTTTGGTATTGTACGTGCGCGAGTGAACGGGCCCTCCGTTCTTTTGTATTAAAAACAATTAAATAAATAGTCATTTGAACAAAATACTCGTTTTATTCAAAAGTAGTAGTAATAATAACTCCGCCTGTGGCTGTTGCGGCAGCAGACACTGCCGGTCCCAAGCACGGGTAAAGGAGGGGGGCCCCTAGTGTGGCACTGCTTCCACTTACTTGTGCCCACTTCTTTCAACTATCTTATTTTGGTCACTCACGACCTCTTGGGGTTTCGACCCCGACGCTATTTCGAGGGCTAGGGAGTCATTCACTTTCCTCTCTTCTATACTTCTTTTGTTCTTTCTTCTTCTTCCATCTACTTCCTTCTAGCCTACAACATACTTATTTTCTAATTTTCTAATCTAAACCTGGCTGTAGGTATAAAAGGCTAGAGGAAGGTCACCCCGAATTCAAAGCCTTTCCCCAGCCCCCAGCCCTGGCGCTGGTGACGCCCAATTCCTGCTCTGCCCCGCGCGCGGATCTGTCGGTGGCCATGGCAGATAGAGACGCAACATCGAAGCTGCAAAGTGCACCGGGGGCCTATGGAGGGAAAGAAACCAGATAATTTTGTAGCAGGACGTAAGGAAACAGCAGTTGACCTCATAATAGAAAATGGAGAAAAATGGGGAACTGGTAGAATTCCAAGGGAACTCATAGACGAATTGAATTAAAGTCTTAGGGCGATAGAGAAACATATTGAAAAACAATGCGATGTGTGTAGGAAGGCCTGACTAGAGGGATAGAAAGTAATAATACCCTGAAGAATTGGGTACAAGAGGTAGTAGATGGGAAAAAAAAGAATTTTCAGGAATCCTGAACTTTCTACTGAGTAGACAGAAGAAAACTGAGGTAAGAGAAGATAAGAAAGACGTACAAAGTAAAAAGACGGCGGCACCTAGTCCACCAGAAGAACTTAATAGAAGAGATAAGGAAGATAAACAGGAGATAACTACGGTGGAGGTTACACCAGGGGAAAAGCAAGCAAATCAGGATGAGGTGATAAAACAATCTGAAAAGACCGAAGACCAAATAGGGGATAATTGGCAGCTTCAACAAAGCAGAAAAGAAAAAATATACCAAAGAAGCCAGGAGCTAAGACAACAGTCAGGAAAGTAAACCCAGCTATCAAAGTGGTAGCTAAACAAGGGGAAACCTATGCTGACATTATAAAGAAGATGAAAGAGACCGTGAACCCTAGTCATCACGGCACAAAGATATTGGCTGTATGAAGGACAAGAAAGGAAGAGATATTCATTGCATTTGAAAAAACTGGAAATATTTCCTCATTGAATGAGACTTTGCAAGGTAGGGAAGCAAGCTCAAGTGAGTGCTCTAGAACGAAAACGTTTAATAGAAATTAGAGATATTGCTGCTGAGCAGGTGTTGGAGGTGGTGAGCAAAAATATAAACGTAGCAATAGACCAGATGCCCACCCCCTGTAGGATGCGCAAGGGATACGGAGGAATACAATCAGCCACAATATTGATGGGAGAAGAAATAGCTCAAAAGCTGATAATGGCAGGAAATATTAAGATCGGATGGGTTAACTGTAAAATCAGGGGAAATTCCAGATAATAAGATGTTATAGATGTCTAGACTTTGGACATATTTCAACAGTTGCAGAGGCCTGGTCGTAGCAAAGTACTTGTATGTTACAGATGTGGTAGAACCGGACTTGTTGTACCAACAGAGAACAATGAGTTTTATGTAAAGACAAAAACAAAGAGGATCAACATCGCTTAGGAAGTAACAAATGTGCCTCCTTTATAGTGGCAAAAGAAAAGAAAATATCAAGTATGCTTCGACTCCTACAGATTAACCTGGGGAGGAGTAAGCAGACACGGGACTTGATGCTGCAGGTTGCTGCAGAGAGGGATGTGTTTCTTATCAGTGAGCAACCTTGCTGCGAGGATACATTGGATCGAAATACCACTGGAAGAGCGGGTATAATAATCCTTAACAGGAAGCTAAGTATTAATAAATAGAAGACGACGAATTATGGGTTTGCATGGGTTGAGATGAATAATATGAGACTTTACTTTTCCCCGAACGATACATAAGGGAAATTTCAAAAAGGCATCGACAAATTGGAGGCAAGTCTGGAAACAACGAAAGGAGAGGTTTTGATAGCAGGTGAGTTCGATGATAAATCGTCGGAATGGGGAGACGCGCTCCGGCAGAAGAGCTATTATAAGTGAAGAAATGTTTTTATCATTCTAAACTCTGGGAATGAAAACGCCTTCCAACGGGGAGATACTTCATCTATATGGATTAGAGAATAAGTACTTCCAGACTGGCTAAGGGCATCACGGACTGGAGAGTGTTGGATCAGGAAACCCTAAATGACCACCGATACATAGGGTATGCCGTAGTATCAGAGATACCACAATATGGTAAGGCGAGATACAAAAGGTCATCTTGGAATCCCAAAAAACTTTATGAGGATAGGGCACGCTTTGTGGAAGAGTCCAGGTTACTGGCAAGCATGGGTTGGACAAATAACACTCAAAGATGTGGTAAAGATAACGGAAGAAATATAAATAATGACAGCAGTGTCTATGCCTAGAAGCAGTGGTCCCGGGAATAAACAAGTGTACTGGTGGACCTCGGAAATAGCAGAAGCACGTAGGAGCTGCATTAATGCTAGAAGAATGGCGACAAGAGCTAGGACCGACCTATAACTTAGAGAGCAATATAAAGCGCAGCGTAAGCGACTTAAAAAATAAATTAAAAGGAACGAAAGTAGACGTTGGAAGGTGCTCCTAAGGCAGATTGATAATGAACCTTGGGGTATGGCGTAGACGATAGTGACTAAGCAGTTTCGGATGGATTAGATTAGATTTATTAATAATTCTGCAATTAAGTGTGAGAACTTGATGGCAGAATACACTAACTTAACATTACAGAACTTAACAACTTTACAAAATCTACAAACATAATAAGTCTTTTTAAGTATACAGTGCAAATGTAAACTACATCATTATATATCACTGTTTTGTTAAAATAAACTTCTTTCTCTTTTTGATAATCAGTATAGTCTCTAATTGTATAGAAACAGTTATGCAGCAGAAAAGATTTTACTTTTAACTTAAATTTGTGTACCGACTTGCCATCTCGCAATGCGTTGTAAAGTACCGCACATGTATTGTATGTGGATTTCTGATAGTGAGCTGTTGATACACTTGATGAACGTGATTTTTACGACGTGTGTTGTAATTATAAATATCAGTATTGCATGAAAATATGTTCCCACCGTTAAGTAAGTCACTTTTGACAACTATTACAGATTCGTAAATATATAGGCAATGCAGTGGTATGATTCCAAGCTCAATGAAGAGAGGCTTGCAAGGGTAACGCGGATGGCATTTTTTCATTATTCGAATAATTTTCTTTTGCAATATACAGGTCTGAGTACAACATGATGAGTTTCCCTAGAATTTTATACCATATCTCAGGCGGGAATGTACATTTGCAAAATACACGCAACGAGCTGCATGAAGGCTGACAGAATTTGATAGAATTCTGAATGCGTAACATAATGAACTTAATTTAGTATTTAATTTTGTTATATGTACATTCCATTTGAGGTTTGACTGAATTGAGAGACCTGGAAATTTTGTTACCTGAACATCAGCTAATTGCAACATTGTTCAACATGGTGTATTTTTCGTTGAACTCTAGAGGTGTGCGTTGTTTTAGAAGATGCCTCCGTTAAGTGATATTTCACGCCGCGTGGCGGCTATCCGTTTCATAATTATTTTCGTCCATGTGGGTACGGAGCTGTTTACTCTGTCTAGCTGCCGCCCCAGAATTATCTGAGATCCAGTTGCATACACGATGTGATTGATTTCAGTAATATCTAGATCTCTACCTGGGGTCTGTACCACCTCATTTAAGACATAGTTCGCTCTCTCTATCACGCTCTTATCTTGAGGATTTTCGTATATTCTCCTCAACGGTGCACGAGATTTCAATGGACGTTGACGGACTCTTTCTATCTCGCGTCCAAGGAGATATCGCATCATGTCCTTATCGTGTGGTTTATTGCCTGGTGAATTTTTACCACTGGCAGATGTTTCATAGGAAAGAGATGAACCTTCAAGGGGACCATCGTTTTCAGGGATAGTTCTGAAGGTTCGTCAAGTAGATGAGTCATTCGAGTGAAGATCATACTCCGCATATCTCTGAATGTCAGCAAGTTGTTCTGCGCTAGCTTCTTTGTATTTAGGGCTCTCATATCTGGGTTCCGCTCTCTCCATATCTTGAAAACGTCTATTTTCGAGCCCCCATATTTCGCTTTTGCATTGAAACCACCCCGTCGGTCTTTGAATAAAGGATTGCATGTTCAATCAAACACACAGAATTAATTACAAAACAAATTTTAATTAAAGTTTTAAATGATGATGAGCATGGAAATGGATGGATTTACAAAATTACTACAATTTATTATTTCAGTTATTGCGGCTTGCTAATTTTATTGAAGTGATTACAATAAAAAACAGTTAATTTTGCCACTATAAATAACATGCCGTATTGGTGGCATCTAGTCTCTCAGCTTCCTTCGTTGAGCAGTCTCTCTATCTTTCAGCGAGAAAGTTGAGATGACAGGGAGCAGATTCAGGGTCATTCACAAAAATCTTACTGTGCAATGGCGTGGTGAATTTCTTGCTAAACAGCTGAGCGCCCGCAGAGCCTGTGGCGCACATCTTCTAAAATTAGTATTAAAATCGGCAGTTATAAAACAGTTGACATTTTATTAAAAAAATGTGGAGTCAATTATTCTCAAATAGCAGAGGGGGACCCTAAATTCGTTTATTTGAACCTCTTCATATCCGATGAAACCTGGAGACAAATCTTACGTACATTTAATTTCATCATCATATCACACCCAGCATCATCATCCTCAATATTTTCTTAGAATCATCGAAACGAAAAGATACAGGATCTAAATATAATAGTATCAGAACTGTGCTTTTTTAAAGTACATTTGACATAAAAATGCGTAGCCAGAATATCAAAAACCTAAAGTAAGCAAATATCACTGCAATTAACAAACGTGTCAAAACGAAACACAAACGAAACGCAAACGCACAACAGCTAAATGTTTACTAATGCTCGAAGAAGCACACGAACCTGTCACCCTACACTTTCCCGCTCAAAGTTGTGACGTCATTCTGGACATATGTAGGGGCCTCTCCTTCAATATCTCTCCTTCTTCTCTGATGAAAGCAGAGAGCGTGGATCTTATATTGTTCTGGTATTGTTGCAGCGCAGTGGCGTCATGTTCATAGTTTGATGTGAAACATTCCTTACACAGTGGCGGGGTCTCTCGCGGTGGGTGGTTTGGCCCTGAGGATAGAGGTTATTCAATTCGTGTATTTCAATAACTTAGGAATTCAAATTGATCACTTCAGTTTCATTGGATGTTCAGTCCTGTGCACAGATTAAAGCATGGTTGAAGTTCGTGTTGTATTGGCGAACTTTGCCTAAACTTTACGTAGGACAGCTGGGACATGAATTTGAAGTGTACAAGTGCATCTTGTAATGTTTAATATTGATACGGCGTTAAGTGTGAGTATGGGTTGCGATGAAAGAAGAAGAGGAAAGGACTCCTTTACGAACAATTCTTCAGAACTTTTTAAACCATATTGAGAAACTTGATAGGGAAAAATTAGAAGGCAGTTATGACAAAGAATTTCAGGTAGGTTAAATGCTGTCATTGTGTTATGAGGCAAAATTATAATACTAAATAAAAGAAATGTCATAATCGAAAAGAACGTGTTACTGATGAAATTAAACACTCACTTTATTTAACCTTTAGGAGTTAAAACTGTTTAGTGAATTCCTGAAGACTTCTAAGCAGTACACTTGTTCTCAAGGTGAGAAAGAAGTCAACAGGAAGAAAAATCGTTACAAAGATATATTACCATGTAAGTTTTGTTCATTTGTATTGCCTGTAGAAATAAATTATATTTTTGAGAAATTGAATCTGAAAAATCTGATTTAGTTTAGTCCAGAATATTTTGTCACAATTTTATTTGCTTGTTTTGTCATTAATGTTTATCAGAATTATCTAAGACACATGTTGAGTTAAAGATGCAAAAAATTCAAGAAGTAATAGGATTTTTTTTATTTTTCTAAATTTTTCATTTCTAAATATGAATAAACCTGCTACTAGGTTAAAAGAACAGCAGACAAAAAATGCAGGAAGCAGTTTGCAAGACACTTATTGAAAAGTGAAAGATTTTATTTCCTATTTGGAGGAAAATTCCTAAGAAAAGAAGACGTACAAAGTTGCCTTAGTGATATTTATTTATTTATTTATTGGACTAGTTATAAATTTTGAAATTTTTAATTTGCCACTGTTTTGTTTTATACCAGTGTTTCCTTATAAATGTACATTCAATAATTCGTATTAAACTAATTCTTAATTGAAATCTCTATAAATATGGAGAACATGCTTTTTTTTAAAAAAAAAAAAAAAAAGCATTAATAATTTGATGACAAGGAACGAATTTGAATTATTATTGGGTTACATGTGTTGCGTGAACATTTTCATTAAGACAACAGGTATGTGATCTCAATGAGAGCAGCTGGGATGTTTTTATGGGTTCTCTTCTGTATATAATTAGTGGTGTGCTTTTCTGTGCCCTATAATGTATCTTTGAATAACTACATTTGTCATTAAATTAAGTGTTTTCTCACTTGTAGTTGATTGCAGTCGTGTTATATTAGAAGATTATGCAGGCATCCCTGGCAGTGACTACATTAATGCTAACTATATTAAAGGAGCCAGTGGCTCTCCGGCATATATTGCCAGCCAGGGTCCATTGCCTCACACTGTTAATGATTTTTGGCGCATGGTGGTGCAGTGTGAAGTGCAAGTTATTGTTATGGCCTGCAATGAAGAAGAATCTGGCAAGGTGAAAAGTTAATACTTTTACTCATGTTTAATGCTCTTTACTGATTCAATCACTAGTGAGTCAATGTATGTTTGCAAGGTTTCTTCCTAGAACCAAAAATAAATAGAAAGATATAAAATGTAAATTGTAGAGAATCTGTAATGTCAGTTGTGTTTCTCCAACTGCTCATTGAATTGTTCTTTGTAAAAGTGAAGGCTTCTGCAATTCTCTCAAGTTGTAGTTTTTGTCTGTGAACGTTTTATTGTTTATTGATTGACAAATAGCTTAAGGTTAATCAAATATACAAATACAATTTTGACATAAACGGCCAACTGTTTGTAGATTTTAACAGTAACTGATATATAGACATTGTCATTACAAACAAATTTTTGGGATACTTGTACTTACTGCAGTTTATCTCACACCGCACAATAATTATTCCCCTACAATTTTCTTATGTATTGTTATCCAGCCATAAAAACGCCTTTTGCCGAAATGCTCTACCCGACCCTAATTGTTTTCTTTTCTTTGATACTGTATTATGTAGTCCATTATTGAATACTAATTGTAATGAGTCACTGCTATTTACACTTTCCTGGTGGAATTGATTGCCTAGTTCAATAATTGTGTACATCGACGGCGATGAAATCAAATTTATTAGGATCTTGGGCATGAACACAGCTATGAAGCTTTTTCAAGCGAAAGTCTAACTGGTCATTACTTACGGTATTGATATCGTCTGGGAAAAACTCAAAATAAGAAATCTGTACGACCTGGAAAAAGTGAAAGCCACATTTCTAAAACAAGAATTGGGCATATCTAAAAGAACAATATCTAGTCTGGCATATATACTTTCCCAGGATGCATTTCTGGTGGAGGAGCTCAGACTGCAATTCCTCCTAACTAATACCAATGCAACAAAATTACTCTTACAAAGTATGAAAAGGAAAAAAGGAAATATTGCCAGAGTTCTACACTACGGAGGCAATGTGTAACAGAAGCTGGATGTCGGCAAGCTACGAGATTCGTCACATGGTCATGAGGTCCGCAGTGCATGGTTTTCACCATCTGCTGAGTAAAATGAAAACTTCCATGACCCAGGGGAAACCTGCGTGTGCGAACTCTGCGGAAGCGTCTGCGATCGATACCACATCCAAAAACGTAAAGAAAGAAGGCTGCTAATCAACCAGTATGCACAGACCAACAGCAACTGTGTGACTTAGTGAAGTTCTTTAAATGTGATATTTATTTTATTTTATTTTACTCTCTGTAGAGAGATTGCACACATGTGCATTTTTCAGTGTAATAAATAATTGTGTACATCTTGAGTTTTTTCTTACTAAGTATTCTGGGAGTAATTTATTTTCCAATCTATAGAAAAATGATAACATATCTTTCTTCACTTCATTTTCAACTGATAAATAGCCTAATTCTATTAATAATATTGTAATAATATTATTAATTTTTTTAACATTGAAATGACGTGTTCACTTTACCTTTTATTTAATAATGCTGTCATGAGATCCCAAAACTAACTTAAATAACAACTCTTTTTTCCTGTTTTTGAATTTTTTTTTTTTGTTTTTTTGGTATAATAAATTTACTTTCTTTGCTATTTTGTTAATGTATTCAACATGGTGCTTGAAATTTAAAGTAATTTTTCAATAATCAGTCCTAGATGTTTGTAATTCTTAACTCGCTCCAAATCTGAACCCATAAGCCAACCATCTGACTTCATTCTTCTTCTTCCTCTTCTTCTTTCTTGAAACCACTTTTTCCCAGCACCATACACTGTTTTCTTGACATTAACACACGATTGATTTACATGGCAAACTAATTCATTTACTATATTAATAACATTCTGTGTATCTTTTCCATTGAAGTAAATTAATGTATCATACGCAATCATTTGCATCTTACATTGCCCTAGCACCCAAGTAGGTCATTTATATATGTTATAAATAGCAGTGGTCCTAATTGACTTCCTTGCGAAATAGCATGTTTCGCTTCTTCCTCAGACATACTAGTGTGAAACCAAACAGTCTGATATCTTCATTTAAATAATCTATCCATTCATAAACGTGACCAGTGATACTGTAAACATCATTGAGTTTCTTCAAGGTTAAATTTCAGTTTATTGTTTCAAAAGCTCATTTATAATCGAAGAACAATGCTACCATGCCCTCTCCTTTGTCAATTGCTCTTAACCAATCCTCTCTTACCAATTGCAACCCTAACTGCAAGAAATTGTGTGCAATGTACTTGGCAATGTGCCCTAATAATGTTTCAGATACTACTGTCTCTATGAGTTTCCAATCAATCTCTCTTGTAGATGAATCGTGAAAGGTTGTGTCTGTAGTTTTTTAGGGTAACTCCTATGAATTTAGGTGAGCTTGCTGTTCTTAATTTGACGCTGTTACATGTTATTACATTATTGATTTTTGTTCTCTTCTGCCTCTCCAAAATATTGTTATTTCTGTTTTGTTTCTATTTATGTGCAATTCTTTTGCAGTTGCCGTTTTACTTGGAGCCTTTTGTGTTTCTTTCCACTCCTTTGAAATAATTCCTATATTATCTGTATAAATAAATATTTCTGCTTCTATTTTTTTACGGCTGCTGTTACATCATGCATGAGTATGATAAATAATAGCTTGCTTTCTGGATGTCCTGACAGCTCTCCTACATCTTCAATTTGCTCTAAAATTGTTATATTATCATCAATTTGGGTGTTATTTTTTGTTGTATTGTCATTCTCAGTAGTCAGTCTTTTCTTGCAACATTAATCATTTGTTTGTTATAATTTGTCTATTTATGTTATCAAAGGCTTTGAAGAAGTCAACACATACAGCATATACTTTCTTGTGCTGCTTATTTCCTCTGGCATTTATTTAAGTTTCCACTGCTATGTGCGCTGATCTTTTATGTCTAAATCCTAATAGTTCCTCCTGTAGTAAATGCTCGATCTTTGCTGTTAATCTTTTTGCTATCAGCTTTGTTAAAATGGTGAGTGACATGTTTTCAAGGGCTATTTGGCTAGATGCTTCAAGTGATGTTGTGCCTTTGTGTAGTGGCTTCAGGGATGCTGTATGCCATTTTGCTGCTATTTGTCCACTTGATATACATGCATTGAATAATTAAGTTCTTGATTCAGCTAGGAGTGGTAAAAAATCGGGGCTTTCAACTAACACGAGACCTACCCATTCTCTTAAGCGTCCTTTACGATATTCAAGGACAAAATTTAATAAAAAAAATTTGGAGCTTTTTGAAATAGAGAAAATTTTGAAATTGTTGATGCTTTATTCCCTCAAAAATCAAAGTATCCGTTTGAAACTCTTAAAGACGTGCAGATTGATCTGGGAATATAAATTTTGGAAAAATCGGCTGATTGTTTTAGATGCTAGCATTGCCTGCAGATGGACACTGACAGAAAGGCATTTTCCCGTCAATTGATTTTCGATATCAAGGACCCACTGAACATGGATTCTAGCTACACCATGTATTAGAGGAAGTAATTTACTATATATAAGATTGGAATTTATCCACTTTTTCATTACTAGAGCCCGACAATAAGAGTTTTTTCCTCTTCTTAGGGCCTTTTCCCGCTGACAGCTGGTTACCCTTTGTGACTCGATGGGATGCATATGTGACCATACACAAGACATTAACACACTTTACGGGCTCCTCCGATTTGTGGTCAGCAGAATGCGAGGCCCATCGCGACTACACGTACATGAGAGACAAGGGACAAACGACCATGCCCCAGGCAGGACTCGAACCTGTGACCCTTCGGACTGAAGTGCTGAGTTGGTACACGCTCTTAGCTACCTCCGCCATCCAGGTCGCCTTATTAAAGGTTTTTCTGTTGAAAATTCAGTTTTCCAGTGCATGATTACAATACTTTCTCTTCTTACATTTGTAAGGATGAGTGAAGTAAAATGACTCTGCTAGAGAAATGTATTGTAATATCGTCATATCTCATTAGAAACAACTAGTTCCTTATCAGTAGGACAATCCCAATAATGTTCAGAATGAAACAAAGATACACATGAGAAAGAAATATAAAATGACAATATGGTAAATATAAAAGAAAGAAAAGAAAACCGAAGAAGAAAAGAAAAGACTAGATGATAATCAAGAGAGAACAGTACAAACATTTGTTTAAATGTGTGAATGCTGGGATGACAGCAGCAAGTAGGTAATTCCAGTGATCAACTACTATTCGAGAAGAAAAATGTGTGTGGATTGTGCAAAAAATTGTCTTTGTTCAGTTTGTAATTGTGGCCACGAAGGTGGAAGCTGGTATAGCAGAGGAAGAAATCGTCGAAATATGTGCAGTTGTAGTGGCCATTTAGTATTTTGTATGTTTCAATGAGATCTCCCAGCAAAATCCGGTCAATAGCATTTGACAGGTGGAGTGTTTCAAGTCTTTGAGGGAATGACAGATATCTCAGGGCAGGCATGTTTCTCCAAGATTTCTTGAGCACACTGTCTAAGAGTCAGGTCCTGGGTGGAGTACGACTCCCAGACACTGAGACCAAAATCAATTATTGACCTAATATACATTGTGTAGATATTGCAGAAAATATTAAAGGACATTGTTTTATCAGGAAAGGATGGATTCCATTGGGGCCCATAGATGTGCTTCTTATGTCCTTAAGATGTCCTTAAGATGCTGATGAATCAGTCAAACAGAGAAATGGAGATCACTGGGGCTGGCCTGAGTGCATGAGTGCTGATTGGTGGACCAGTACCTTCCTGTACAAAGACTCATCTGAATTGATTGATAAGGCTGTTTGGATGAACTAGGATACTAGGTGGAGCAGAAGTCAACTGCTGAGTTGACCTGGTTCGCAATTGTAAGCAGCAAGTAAAGTATGGTTGTTCCTCATCTTTACATATTTAATCCAAGTGTTATTCTTCTGCGCTGTAAGTTGTTGAATCGCAGATGGCATCCACAGTTTGTTGTGTAGGACTCTCATTGCCTGCAAGTATCTTGATAAGGGTAGAGTTCTGCTGGTCAGATGCATTGTGAGAACGATAGACAGCTGCCAACATGATGGAAGTGGTACTGACCATTGAGATTTCTGTTCTTCAGAATCTGAATTAAGAATATGGTGTAGTATGGAGTGAACAAAGAGGTCATTTAGGTTTATCTTGCGAAGAAAAATAGCCAACCCTTTGCCCCTTTTGTGAGAACTGTCTTTATGAAAGCCCTTGTAGCCTACTGGAAGAAAGAGACAGGGATATGCGGATTCAGCCATGCTTTGGTGATCACGATAATATGGAGGGAGTATTTAGAAACTTCTTGGAAGAATTCGGTAAGCTTAGGGAGAATGTAGTCCGCATTCAAGTAATAGAAGTGAAAGGACATTCGATTTTTTTAATGGTGTCCTCTGTTTGAATGCTGCTTAACTACAGAAGGCACTCTTCTGCAATATCATATAGTCAGAACTTTTTCTCCTGTGTTGGATGGAGAATGTAGGTCTGAAATAGTAGTTTTAGCAGAGTCTTTTGCTGAGGTGTTAGGTCTCTTTTATTTATAGTGTTTTGTTTTTTTCTCAAGAACAGCTTTAAGATCAGTTGAGACATTGTCTCCAGACTGAAAAATAACTTATATGGAACACATCTTCTTTGTGATTAGCATGCCAAGATGGGATATCTGGTTTGCCACCATATCAAGTCATAAAGAGGCTAGGCTCGCATTAATTGCTGTCAGATCCTGTTGTGTATAGATATCACTATTGGGACTTGTAGATTATTTACTAATTTAGTTTATTATCTTTGTTTCTATTTGTGTGTTGAAGTGTTTTAATTTTGAAATGTTTGCTTGTTGGTTGCCACAGCATAAGTGTGAAAACTATTGGGTGGAGCATGAAGGCGAGGAGAAGCAGTTTGGTATGGTGGCCATTCAGCTGATAAAGGCTAGCGTGGTGTGTCCAGATTTCTTGGTTCGCACCATGCGCCTAAAATATACCAAAAATCATTCCTCTACTCAAGGTATTCTACAATGGTTTATTGGACTTTAGTATATGTGTTGATGTAATTTTTGAAAATGAAAAACTTTACTTCTTTACTGCATCTTCATTGCTTGTCAGGATTTTAATGTTATTAATGTTAGCTTTTAGTGGTGTGGTGCGACGTTTTTGCATGGTCAATGCTAAATCTACTCAGTGACAGGGTCTTACGTTTTTGTAGCGCCCAGAGTGCGTGCATGGATTGGGGGTGCACAAGAAATGTTACAATATCATAGTATTCTATTTTTTAAACACACATTCACACTCAATTTTCTGTTGGTTTTTTCCTACAAATCTTCTGGGCTCCCTTAAGGCAGAAATTAAGTTGAAATTGCTTTCGAAATCTATTAAAAACATTCAGTTCATATTTTTAAATCTGTGTTCCAAAAAAATTGTATGCAAGTTAGCAAAAAATTCTCAGAAAAATTATTTATTTCACGATCAAAAGCAAACATTTGTCAATCAACCAAAAGCTTCTCTTTTAAGTGAATCAAATAGTTTTTGTTTCAGCTTAACTGTTGTATCTTCAAGTTTCATCACAATTTTCATGACAACTAAAAACAACAACAAAATTGTTAACAAAGTCAGTAAAAGCATGCAAGAAATGGATCACGCATGAAAACAGTGCACTTTTTACTTAATAATTTTTACAATGCTTCAGTCCCCAATTAAAGGACTATCTGTCGAAAGAACAATAGTAATTAATGGTGTTAATATATTTGATGAGCTAAATTAGATAATTGATGGAGTCAACTATGTGTCAAATGAAATGATGTCTAAGAAAATGATTAGTTAGCTCCATCATTTTAAAGAATCTTTATTTATAAATCATTAGTTACAGGATTATAAAAAATCTTGTGAGAACAAAACATAAATTGTGGAACAGATAGTGAAACCTACACAACAGAACTACACTTTGAAGCATGAACAATTACTTGAATTATCTTACTTAAAATAATAATCTGCTGTATATTTCTTTTATTTTCAAGAATATCAGTTGTTTTATATATCTGTTGCAAAGGTATTTACTATTTCATGAGGTGGATATCATCCTGTTTCTTTATATTCTAAGTATTTGGCAAAGCGTCTTTAACACTATTCAAACACGTTCTAAACATGCTCTAAACAAGTCCAATTCTAACCGGAGACTACATCACAGACACATATTTCAGTGTGGATCCTACAGTTGTGAAGAAAAGTACCTGAAGCACTTTGATAGTCTTTAAATTCCTGCGAGTCCTCAGAAGATATCTCAATGAGCTATTAGTTGATGTAATAACTAGTTTGATATGAGGTATAAACGTTGGTTGAAGAAGAAATGTTACCCCCAAATCTTTTTAATTGTAATGCTCCTAAGAGTTGTATTAGAAATTTTATAGTCAAAATATGTACATGTGGATTTACAAAAAAACTTTATTTGAGACTTATCAGGGTACAATGGAAGTTTATTGTCCAGACAACAGTCAACCATAATATCGAGGTTATTCTGTAAGTTATAACAATCTTCTAACACTTTAATGGGTAAAAAAAGTTTGTCATCTGCATGTATTAGAACAAAACAAATGAGGTGAACATCCACGTCAGAAACAGCAATAGCAAAGAGTAAAGAGCCTAAATTTGACCCTTGTTTATACCTGAGAATGTTTACAAGTTGAAACTATGTCCTAAGTGCGCACTTGACCACTTGTGACCAGGAACAGTGAAGATGCTACAACTTCTGCGATAATAGGAGTAGTGGCTGCTGTGCAAAGGAAGAATTCGCTGCTCACATAGTTCACAGATGAGTCTCTAATTAAGTGGCGGTGAACTCTTGAGTATGATGTGCTAATATTGGCAAATCCTTTGCGTGCTTCTTGTTGTTTCAAAGCTAATTCTCAGTTCTTTTTTTTACTATTACCACTACAATATCAGTAGATTTTTACTACTATTCATTTATCTTCTTTAGAATATTGAAATTATCAGTAGCCCGTTTGAACTTGGAAGGTGCCGATTCTGCGTTCACAGAGGACTTCACCAAAGCACATGCCATAGAGTTGGATATATTGTAAAAATACTTATTGCATTCAATAATATATTCAATATATGATTTTGGCCATAGTAGAAGGGCAATCATACTATAAATAACTGTAATTGATATACTTCGATACTCCGGTATTTGATCATAAGTGTATACAATTATTAAATTAAATGAAACAAGATATAACACAGATAAATGAGCATCTGTCAATGGTGCAATAAAGCAGTATTGAAGGGTATCCTAACTTGTGTGACATCTCGAGCGCCATGCCACTGTTGTGATTTAAGGGGAAGTGGAAAATCTGTTGCTGACATATTTCATTGCTGCTCATCTAACTTTGAACCAATTGCTGTTAATCAAGAGCTGGTGAAGATTCTTGAAGAAGAGTTAGATAAAACTACTAAGGAGTTGAGTGATAAACTCGTTAAGCTTGAAGAGGAACAAAAATAACCAACAAGAGGAAGTAGCAATTACCAAGAAAGATGTTAGCAAAATTGTAAACTTTTGACATATATTCAAACCTGTGAGCAATCACAAAGAAACTTGAGCAAAGATGTGGCAAGATTGTGTCCTTGTTACTTGATCACTATTCTTTTGTGGTGAAAAACAAAATATTAACAGAACTCTGAAATGTGATGACTCCTGGAGCAACTGCCAGTACTCACTTTGGAATCATTAGAGAGATTGAGGAACATGAATTATAAAAGAGGAATGCAATTCTATATGGCGTGCAGTAATTACCAGCTGATGAAACCTAAACATGAGACTTGTGACCTGATCATTGTTAAAGGAATATTGAGTAAACTGGATACACAAGCCTAGGATAATGTTGAATGTAGTCGGACTGGGAAAACTGAATCTGAATGATGACTGATCTAAATCAAGACCCATCAAACAAATCTTTGAGACTCCATCTTTGCCAAAAACATTCTAAAAACCACAAGAAATTTCCATGTGAAGTTAAAGCTAAAAACAGCATTACCTCAATGCAGATACGTGAATTAAGAGTTTTTAATTTTTCTTTAAAGGTACAACAAACTTAAGTAGCCCAATACATATATGGAAACGGTTCATATTTGAAGCTCCAGTACAAGCATTGCAATAACAAATACAAAGTAAGAGACAAAACAGTAATGACAATTATGAAGTTAAGAAACATAATACTAAATAAAATAAATGTAGCAATAATTAAGTAATTGATGAGTAATAGTTTTAGAAAATGAGTATAGATTAAAACTCAAATCGCCATGTGTAATATTATCTTTTGCAATTCTAGCAAGTCTGGGAATTGTGGAGACGTACATAAATTGAGATCTACGCAAAATTTCTTGAAGTAATTTATTTTAACCACTTCAATACCTCTTTTACATTAGTTTGTATGTGCAAATAATTAATTTTAATTTTCAGAAGAACGCACGGTATGCCAGTTCCACTATTCTGCTTGGCCAGACCATGGGGTTCCACCGTTGGTACGTCCACTTCTCGACATGGTTCGTCTTGTCCGGGACACTCAAGCTTCTGAAACATTGCCAGTTCTTGTGCATTGCTCAGCAGGTTGTGGGCGCACGGGAACCATATGTGCCATTGATTATGTTTGGGGGTTACTTCGTGCTGGGGTGAGTAACTACTCAGTTGTTTTTTAAATGTTCACGTAAGGAAACCAAGTAATCAGTTTGTCTTTAAGGCACGTCAGTGCTTGTTTCAGTTCATTTGTTTTGTCCTCTAAGTTTGTCACTTGATTTGTGACCAACGTTCAGTTCTGGCTTGAAAGTTGATTGCAGAAACTAAAGTTCTAAGAAGACAGGATTTTTACATTTTTTACTTTTTTCACAATGTTTATCAGTTTTTGAAAGCGAGTTTCACCCATAATTTAGTTATAAATTTAAATACAGAGGGCAATTTTTGAACTATTAGAAATTGCACAGGAATATTCAATGAGAATATCAATAAGCAAAAGAATTTAAAAAGAATATCAATAACAAAATCCATCGCAAAGAAAGTAAAAAGATTTAATATTGAAATAAATGGGGAAATAGTAGAGCAAGTAAGAGAATTCACTTACCTAGGAAACAGAATCGACGTACTAAACCACTCTCAAGGAGACATCAAGAGAAAACTACATAATTACTAGAGAGTGTGTGGAACCATTAAAGGACACTTTGGGAAGGATATAGAATCTACCAGAAAATTGAAACTTCATAGCAACACAGCTAAACCAATGCTTCTATATGGTTCGGAAACATGGATAACAAAGGAAAACAAGTAGAAACTACAGGCAGCACAAATGACATTCCTAAGACCCCTCTTAGCAGTCACGATAAGAAACAGGTTGAAATACAAGGGCATCAGAAGAAAACTAAGGACCAAAAATCTAATAGAGTAGATTGCAAAATCACAAAAGAGATGGAAAGAACACATTTACAGGATGGAGAGCAACAGACTATCAAAACTCATCTGGAAATATAAACCAATTGGAAACTGACATTGGAAGACCTTTAAAGAGATGGAAAAATCAGTAATACCTAGAAGATTAATCCACTAGGACTACTGAACCAGCACAAACAGGAACTGGATCATACCTAAATGCCTGCAGTTCATGATGATGATGATGATGATAATGATGATGATGATGATGATGAAGATGAATGGAAATACTTGTAACTTTACGGAAATGTACAAAAGTTTGTTTACGCTCAACTAATTTAATGTGAGTTTTCCCTAATATATTTTTCTCACCAAACTAGAAATACATATATTAATTAAGATTTTTGTAATTTCTTCTATCTTCAAATGATCAGATTTCTTAGCTTCAAGTCCAAAACAAATAGACAGCAGAACAACATGAGCTTATGTCAGTTTTTGTGAGGTGAAAGCCCAAACAGTTGTTTTAACAGTTTTGCTCATTATCACTCATTTTTTGTTTGTGAGAGCAGTTAAAATAGTGTGCATGTAAAATGAAAGTTTGGACTTCCATGGCCAGAGTCAGCATGTGTTTCACCCTGAGGAAGGTCGCAGCATGATGGCTGAAACGTTGGGATTTATGCCTAGCACCTGGTGTGTCTCGGGCTGTCAAATAGATACTACGCATATAGTAGCATTTGATACTCGCTGTTTGAGTTTGGGCTTTGTCTAGACAAAGTCATGACCTTTGCTCTAGTTTGGGACTGTAAGAAAGTATCATTGTGTTAAGAAATGTCTAAAAGTAATATTAATTGTTTCAGAAATTGACTAAAGATTTTAGTCTATTCACATTAGTGCGTGAGATGCGCAAACAGCGGATTGCAATGGTTCAAACTAAGGAGCAATATGTACTGGTTCATCATGCCGTTAAAGAATTATTCAATGAACAGCTGCGGATGATTGATTCTCATCCTTATGAAAACATTGATGTTAATGGGATGGTGAAAGAGAGTCCTGAACCTGTTTATGCTACTATCAAATTCGAAGCCAATAACGAAGGTATGACTAACATATTTATATATTTCATGTAACATATTTATTTATTTCAAATTCATTTCTGCATGCATTAAAATGCCCGTCTGTGTTGATTATTTGAAATGTTTCATATCAATAATCTGTTTCTAACTTTACTTTCCATAACTCCTCTAGTATTACTTATGATAAATGGACAAGATGCTCACTCTGTCATAATTGTTTTACTCTTGCCAGATGTAGCAATAAAATAAAGTATGTATTTATATTTTTTAAAGATATGTTGAAATGAATTGTTATTTTGATGGTGAAGGTAATTTTACATCTTATTTCTTAACTTGCCCTATGCGATTCAACATTAGACGCTAAGGGATCAGAGAACGAAAGCAAAGAACAAAAGGCAGGAACAAGGGTATTCCTGTTCTGAAGTTTGAATCTGCATATTTGAACTTTGTGTTTAATTTCAAATGTTTGTGGGAAATTTGTTTCAGTGAAGAGTTGTTTAAAATTTCTTCAAGAATGCAATATTGTGTCTCTATCAAAGAAAGAAAGTATGAGAATTACCATGCAATGTGTACTTGATTGAATGAAGAATTTGTGGAAATGTTCAATTTGCAAGAGATATAAAGAATTGTTTTCGAGCTCTTTTAGATGCATTTGCTCAATATATATACTTCCTTGATAACGCCTTGTAAGTCAGTTTCTGCATTAAATTGTGTGAATTCTCTGTTTTCTTATTTTTCTTTCTTTCATTTTTTCCTTACAAACTTTTTAACAACAAAGTATTTTGGCATAGAATGTGTTGGAATTGATACATTGTGCAGACTTAAGGTTGTTTCACGTAAATGAAGGAGGCCAGAACCTAGTCACCATCTTGGATACACACAGTGGTGTGTCAACTACACCTTACAAGTATTAGAGGTTATGAGATGTCATTTTGTTCGTGGGTTTGCATTTTCTTTCTCCCATGTTCACGCAGTAGTAAGTAGATTCCTTCACATGGGGCCATGATAAGGGATAAGAGATGTGCTATCAAGGAAGTCTTGTATGTGTATAAATGATGCGTGTGTGTGTGTATGTGGTACAATTATTTCATTCCCATGGTATTTTCAAGAAGCAGTTTTCAAATTAATTTTTTTGTTTGTTTGTTTGCAGAAAAGCAGGATAGTAATGAGAAGGAGTGTGTGTCTCAGGAGAGTGATGATGCTCCTCCTCTGCCGTGCAAAAGGAAGCCCTATACAGCCCATACGAAGCAAGAGAAGGAGGTAGAGAACCTGACGCAGAAGCACGGCTGCAGCTTCAGTGAGCAGCGCCCAGGGGGCGGCTGCTCCTCTCCGGGCACCAGCAGCAGCAGCAGTAGCAGCAGCACCTGCGGGAGCCTCCTCCACAAACCCAGAATCGCCAAGTTGCGTGCTTTGTTTGAGCGCACCTCGAGCCGTGATGGTAAAAGTGTGCAAGTGAAACATCGCACGCCTCAACAAGTAACACGAAGTCACTCGCTGGGAGCTGTGAGAAAAGTAGAGGAAGGGGTGATGTGCGTCCAGCCAATAGCCAACAGAGGGGTTTTGCGTGTTCCTCAGTTGGCAGTTGTAGGTGATGCAACCTATGTGCGATCTGGGAGACCAGCATTGCCTATCAAGAGAAGCAAGTCTCTTAAAGTGCTTAGTTCTGGAGAGCGCAACAAGTTGTCTGTATCTCTTCCTGGAGGAGGAGGAGCTTCGCAGGAGGGCCAAGCAAGGGAATTCGATGGTGGCGAAAGATCTGAACTTCCTCTAAGTCCCAAAGGATGCTCTCCTAGCAGTAATAAGTCGGTAGTGAGTGATGTGAAGCCGTATGTTCCTTCTAAGAAAGTAACAAAAGATAGATTTAGTGATAGAAAAGTTGCAAAGAATGTTGTTGGTGAAAGCAAGAGTGTGAGCTCTCAAAACATTGCACTCTCTTCGAGGAAAGGTTCTGAAGCTGTGCATTTGGTGAATTCTCCGTTATCAGCAAGTGAAGGTTGGAGAAGAAGTCTAGATTCCATTACTTTAGAGTCGGATGGTGCTGTCCTACTTTCATTGCCAACCTGTTCCCAGATAGCTTCTTCTGGTAGGAAATCAGAGCAATATAGGCTAGATGAAGAAGCTAAAAAGTTGTTACAAGATTGTAGGGATTATTTGTCAGCTTCAGAAAAGTGTGAGCCTGGCAAGCCAAGCCCTGAACAAAAATTTCAAGATTCTCTAATGACAAATATTGATTCATTGCAGCATCTAACTGTTGAAGCTCAAAGAAAAGTCAATGCTGTAGTTGGAGGTTTGGGTACTCGCGAAAGAAGAAATAGTTTCCGTCAGGCAATTAGCAAAGAATTGGAATCAAGCGTCAGGCCGCATGAATACGAAGCATGTTTTGTAAGCAAATCAAGTAATTCCGTTGGTAGTAAACATATAAATCAGAGCTCCGGTTCTGATGGGAAACCTGAAACATCTCGAATGAAAATGAAAGGGTTTCCAAAACCAGTTGCTCCAAGTATGTCAGTGCAGGGTGCAGTGTCATCTCATGTGATGCCTTTGGGAGCTTTTAGGCCAAAGCCAAGAAGCGGGAAAAAGGATGCATTGTCAAGTTCACAGTGTGGTCCACTTGATGACACTTCCGTTTCATCTTCGAAGGTGCCCTGTTCTGTACAAAAAGATTCTTGTGCTGGCTACTCAAAACCAAACGATCATACAGCTGCTCGACATATCACACTAACAGATAGCTCTTCTGCTGCTTTGAATACTAATACTCTTTTCACTGAAAATATGTATGTCAAAGGGCAGTTAGAAGGTAATGTTGGGGCTCGACAGGACCTAAGAATAATGCCACAAAATTCTTTACATCATCACAGCAAACCTCACAATCCCTCCCGAGTTCCTGGACATCGTTCAACGGAAGGAAATAGTGAAAGTTGCAACGAGGTAAGATTGTCGGCCAATCCAGTGAACCATGAAATTTCTGATTTCAAGATCTTTAATGTTTCAGTAGCTAGAAAAATAAATACTGTTTCTAAAGGGAGATTTATTTCTCCTACTCTGAACAATACAAAACATTTAGAACGGCCACATACTAACGAGACGGAACCAATACTGAGTAGGGCAGTCTGCACAGAAGTACCTCGCTTACCTCAAAGTTCAGTTAATCATGACAGTTCACACCCATCAAGTGCAGTGAATGAACAGATCAGTGTTAAACAGGAATCTATAAACGGAATTAAAAACTCAAGATCTGCAGAAGGTCGTATTCTGTGTTCTAAAATCCTTCCTCAAGGTGAATCTGATCAGAATAAGTCAGTAAAACATGAAGTATGTGGAGCGAACAGTAGGTCAAAAGATCGGCCAAACCAAAGTTGCGTCGGTCCCAATGTGGTGAGGCGAGTGGATTGGGGTGCACAGGCACATCCTCGCACGCTGGTGAAACCAATGTGGCCCCCCACCGGGCCAAGCTCACATGGCCAAGAGCACCGCTTTCCAAACCGGGGGAAGGCCGAGAGCAGCAGTGCTCCCAGCAGAGGCAAGAGCTGCATGGACAGCGGGGCAGAGAGGGAAGAGGTGCACGGAGATGTGGCTGGGGCAGAGAGGAATGCAGTCACTGCCAGAGGAGCCCCCAAACTCTCTGTGAAACAAAAGAAGGAACTAATTTTCAATGAAGGTAAGGGAATATTTATTTATTTATTTTTCGTGGAAGTAGCAACAAGCTGATATACACATGTATCTCACAAAAATTGACAACGAAGTTCATATGTAATTCTTTTGGAAAACATCTAATTTTGTATCACAGTTTGATGTAAATATAATAAATTGATCTAATAATGTGCATGCAATAATGTATATTGCACTAGAATCCCAATTCGTTTGATAATAATTATCTAGACAGGATTTGATGCCGAAGTATTTATCTCAATACAATCCACTGTGAGAGCATTCCATTGGTTCATGATCAGAGTAGTGGTGAAATGCTTAAGTGTTCCAGTTTTCATTCTCACCTTCATCAGCTTTGCCAAATGTCCAAGTGTCTGGGGTCCATAGCTGGTTTAAATAGTGTGTCCAAGCATAAAACATCATCCACCTTATTTTTTTTTTTTTTTTTTTTTTTTTTTTTTTTTTTGTGTTTCTATTACGTCACTTCTTTCACTTCTCTTTTCTAGGATTAACAATGCCAATTTTTTACATCTTTTTTGATATGGAAGATTTTTAATAGAAATTGGAATCTTAGTTGCCAACATCTGTGTTCTTTCTAGTTTTGTCTTTCTCAAAATATGAGGACCACCCTACAATGTCTCCTTCAATTAATGGTCTTCTAAATGTAGTGAAAATCTTTGTAACTGCTGACAAATTCAAGGTTTAAGAGGGCCTTCCTCATTAAGTCTTACTAATATAACTTTTTCATAGTGTTTGCCAAATACTGAAGTTCGAATTATAGGTTGCTAATTACTAACATCTTGTGTATTATTATTCTTAGCAAGTGATCTTACAATACTAATTTTTAGAGGTTCTGAGAAAGTGAATACAGATAGAGATGATTTTATTACATAAACTAATATGTTAAGAAGATCAGGTTTATTTTTTAAGAATGATTGTAGATATTTCATCATTCCCCAACAACCAACTTTTTTGAAGGAATTTATAAATTGATTAACTTCAGTAGCATTCATGTGCTAGAGAAATATAGATTTTGAAGTTCCAGAAGATAAAGAATTACTAATGTTACTGGTTACAGTGTCTGAGTGTGAATTTAAGAAATGATATTTAAACTTTTATGCACAGAATCAGAGGAAATAAACAGTATCTAGAAAGAAGGGAATAAAAGGGAAAATCATATGTGAGCAACTAAATACAGTAGGATACAACAAAGCATTCAAAGTAGGCTTACCAATTGATGAAGCCTCAACAATGGAAGAAGAAACTTTCTGGCCACAAGGCATTGTGATGTGTGCCTTTCGAAATTCACAAAGACACCGCAGAGGTATAAGGCTCCCTTGATCACAAAATGAAGAACAACAGGAATAATCCCAGAGAGAAAAAAAACAAATGACTAACTAGTATTGAAAGCTGCAACATGAAAAGTAAGAGGATTGCCATACAAAGAAGAGAACCCTGAACTAGAATTTTAAAAAAACTGAAACTCAAAAGAAGGCGATGGGATCAAAGCATTGAGTGATCACATTTTAATATATTCAAGGGTAAAACAAGATGAAAGAGCTACAGGAGTAGTAGCAAGAGTGATATGGAACAAATGGAAAGACAATGTTGAAGAGTATAAATTCCATAAATAATAATATCTCCACGAATTATAATAACAACAACATTCAACATCATGGAAGGGAAAATTAACAAAATAGGAGTGTATGCATCAGTAGAAGAGAATGAGGAAGCATCGACTGCATTCTATAATGAACTACAAGCAACAGTGAACAGATGTGAAAGGAAAGCATACCTCACAATAGAACACAAGGGAAATAATTAACAATATTGGCAGATTACTTATTGACTTTTGTGGATTCAACAGCTTCGGAATAAGCAATTCCTATTTCAAGCGTAAAGAAAAACAAATTCACATGGGAAGAAAGGGGAACAAAATCCATAGACTGTCATAGTGAATGAGGAAACATTTGATGAAGTAAAGAAGAGAGGAAGCAAACTGGACGCAGACTACTACATAGTGGAAACTAAACTGAAATTCAACACAAGAAATTAAAAAGAAAGGAAAATTAAAGCAACACCAAAACTGAAAACCTACCTCTTAGAAGAAAGCATCAGATATCTGTACAAAGCCACTACTACCATGGCTAAATAGCCAAAATAAATAAATAAATAAATAAATATAAAAAAAATTTAATTGAAAACTCAAAATTGCGCCCCCCCCCCCCCCAAGGTTTGTGCCCAAGGCGCTCGCCTAGTTTGCCTATAGTAGCGACGGCTCTAGGTCTTTCATGTAAACCAGGAAGCCTCCAAACCTTTTTCAAAATTTTCTTGAAAGTGACTCCATTTTTTAAAAATTAAACTTTGTCTTCTGGCTTGCTTGCATAGACTAGGGCACTCCCTACTTATGGAATGGAACTCCTTCACCATATCCCGGCTCCAGCAACGAGTATCCGCCATTTCAAAATACCGCCCAGCTGGTCACTATGGCCACTCGCAACGAAACTCCGCGTGTAAATGCGAGCCACGCTCTTGCGCGCAAACCGCACTTTGCTCGAGACGCGCGTTCACGAGCGACGGGGTCAAGCCGCCTGAGGCGCTCCTGCGTCACTGTCCAGCGGCCAGGATTGTTAGGACACTTTACACAGGTTGGACCGTGTAAAAGAGCCTTAACATTCCTTAAAAATGGTTGAGAACGTTCCTGAAGGAGTTACAAGTTTTTTCTTTTACTTTTGTTTCTGACGAACATTTTTGAACAGCATATTGAAAAGGACGTTTGTGTCCAAGGCTTTAACAAATTGTTTCATTATGCCAAGATTGCCACGCAAAGGGGTAAGCAAAGTTTTCTAGTCATATAACGGTGTAGATAGTAATTGTAGTGTCAATTAGTGGGCAATTTATTTCGTGTTTGTCCCTTACGCCGAGTTTCCTATTCGGCCAAGCTGCAACTTAGTCTTCCAACTCTGGTGCCCATTTCCATCATGATGATGTAGTGAATCCTCCCTGCTGTCTCGTGATTGATAATGTCCTGCACCCAAAGGGGAGGAAGAGCCGATACGGCTCCTGGTCCATGTTGCACGGGTGTACGATGGCTTTCTTGTTTATTAATTGCAGGCGTTCCGTTCCGTTCCGTTTCATTTGTTTGCAAGTGGGGCAGTGGCCCGTGGGCGGAGTCCCAATTGGTCGCTCTGTCGCTGAGTGGGGGTGACGGCCGGTACGGAGCTGCAGCGAAAGATTAGAAAGGAAAACAACGGAGGGTAAGGGACAAAACGGCTTTGGCTTGGTGGGTCACCATCATGAGTACTTTTCTACTTATTAGTGTTGAAGTGCAGCCAGACGATTCATCACAAGGTAGAAAAATTGTGTGAAATGGACATTATGCAAATCTGTACTTGATATTATGACAGACTACGAGGGCTTGAATTCCGCATAAAATATACAAGTGGACAACAAAAGGACGAGACGATAAAACGAACAACAATATTTATAATAAACGAAGAATTGGCTGTAAATGGGCCAATAAACATATACAACATTATTGTCCGCATTTCTAAAATTAAGTTATATGTATTCCGCTTTCTCTGAAGAAGAAAAAAAAAAAGAAAAAAAAAAGCTTTGAACGTGAAATGTCACACGAGTGTAAAACAATGTAATGTACGCATCTGGAATGTTTGAATCCAAGGAACACGCGTAGCATAGCAACGATCTATAAACATTACGGCGCCACGCTGGATGCAAGACGAGAAATGCATTGTCGAGGTCGAGGTCTGCATGGCCTGGTGACATTAACATGGAATTGATTAGGGGAGGGCGTTGACCATTTCGTTTTTCGTAAAGAAATGAATTCTCACTCTCACGGAAGCAGCCAAGCAGTTCCAATGGTATAAACATTAGGAAATTGTAATTTTGCAATAATAGATTTATGTTGTGGGTAAATGTTTCTTCTGTGAATCCATAATAGTGTGGGCTAAGCAGTATTGTTTATTTGAGTTTTAAGTGGGTAAATCTTCGCATTGTTGTAATAATACTTACATTTTGCATTTAAAATATATATGTGAATTTTTTCTAGTGAATTGTTGATACTGTTACCTGATGAATGTGATTACTACGTCGAGTGTTCTAGTTATAGACAACTCCGTATGCTGAAAATATATTCCCGCCCTTAAGTTATTTTTGACAAACAACACTGATTCATATATGAAGAGACTAGGTAATGGTAAAATACGTAGATGAATAAAGAGAGGTTTACAAGAATCACGTGGGATTTGCTTATTATTCGTACAATTGGTTTTTGTATCACGAATCACGTGGGTGGGATTTGATTATTATTGGTACAATTCTTTTTTGTAATCTCAAAGTCTGGGAATTATAAGATGTATTTCCCCAGAATATTATGCCATATCGCAGGTGGGAATGAACATTCGCGAAACATACACAACGAGCAGGGATAAAGAACTTAATTTAGTGTTCAATTCATTTAAATGGACATTCCATTTAAGAATTGAAAGACCTAAAAATGTTACCTTAACATCAGTCAATGGCACGCAGTTCATTTTCAGTGAAGTGCAGAGCTGTTTATTAGAAATGGAAAACTGCATTGAAACAGTTTTCTCTTCATTTACTATTAATTTGTTGTTACGGAACCAACTTGAAAATCTGATATTGTACTATTTGCGGTTTCATTATTGAAAAGAATATTCGTATCATCCGCAAAGAGAACTGTTCTTCTGTTTCTAATCGTCGAGGGCATATCGCTTACGTATAGTAGGAAGAGAATATGGCCTAAAATCGATCCTTTCGGGACTCCATGTTCAGTTGGCAAAGAATCGGAAAGGTGTGTACATAATGTTCCATTATTCCAGTAAGGTATTTCTATTCTCTGGGATTTTTGTTTAAGGTACGTACATAACCAATCTAGAGCAACACCACGAATTCCATATGAAGGTAATTTTGAGAGTAAAATGTTATGATCAATGACGTCAAAGGCTTTTGAAAGATCTAAAAATATTCCAATAGGTGCTTCGTTTTGATCCATGGATGAGGCGATTTACGTAAAAAAAGTCTTTCTAGTATTTTTGAAAAATCGACAAAAGAGAAATTGGCCGATAATTTTGAATTTCATTTTTGTTGGCTTTTTTGAAAAGGGGCTTACACATTTTGACGTTTTAAAAGTACTTGGAAAAGTTCCTGTGCGTAAGGATACATTAAATATGTGAGATAACGGGTAATGGCGGTCGCGTAAACCTTTAACAAACAATCCGGAAATGCATCTAAACCGGCCGAATATTTATTTTTTAGCCTACCGATTATTTTGAGAATTTCATAGGAAGAAGTTTCGGAAACAAGCATCGTGCCTAAAATGAGGAAACGCTGAATTTTGTGTCTGAAGATCAGTGAGATCGGCAGCAATTCTCGAAAAGTATTGGTTAAAGAGACTAGCCGCTGTAGCCGGATCGTTCACATTTCCATCGTCATCTTTTAAAACAGCCTTCTCTCCAAGGTTTCTAGTTGATTTGGTCGACTTCGTGTTCGTGGAGGTGGTTATATGAGGTTAGTTCCGCAGTGGAAATTATAAATGATTAATTTGAAGGCAATAGTAGTCGCGAAGCCTAGTGCGGGAAAGTCGCGACGCGAAAATATTCCAGCAGGTGCAGGGCTTTTCCGAATAGCGGACTGTAGTATTAGTGACATTCAAAGTTTACACGGCCATTAGGCTCTTAAATTGCCCCACAGGAGGGCCCAGGAGATCAACCGAGACGAGACATTCCGTAAGCTTAGGAACTTTATCGAAGCCGTACGGTTAAAGAATGTTTAAACTTCATAGAATCATGAATTACAAACGAGCTCAAGACATGTAACTAGAATATTGCAATAAATGTTATTTGTTGTGTCAAAAGAAAAAGCTGATATTTCATTGAATTGCCATCAATTCAGCAAGTTGTAAATTCCACAGAAGTTTCGGGAATCGTGATTTCTGTACAGGCACACGTCCACGTGCAACAGGTAAGATGATTTATGTCGATGATTACGTCGAACTCATGCAAGATCTTAATAAAAACAGCTTGTCAAACTATGAGTAATTAGAGCAGTTGATTTACGAGCATAGCGGGGCAAATTAAATTAATTGAGAAATTACAAAGGTTTAATTACGTTGCAAATGGCATGCCCAACGCGGGGCAGGTTCATTTTGGGTTACAATGTAGCATAACTGTTTATAAGAAGGTTGCCCGAAATGACGTTAATAACAAGATATTTTATGCCGCATAATCTTCGCAGACCTTCGTAATCGAAGCGGTTAAAATGGCATGTGTTGGGGCAGAATCGAAGGCAGTGATTGTGTTTCAATGTGTAGGTGGCTCCCAAGATGACCTGGCCTTGTGCGCGTCTGGCTCGGGCTCTGTTGGCGCTTCGAGGGTGCGCCGCCATGCGAGTGTGGTGCTGCTGCGGCATAGCCTCATCGAGAACAACGACGCCGCCCCCCTGGCTCCCCTTACTGTATGGAATCAACCTGGTAAGTACTAATACGGAAGATGGTCTAATATTTTAATAGGGGTTTTGTAGTTCTCAAAAGGAGTTACTTTTAAAAACTGATAGGTTTTCGTGCAAAAAGGCTGCAATAGGTTATTGTTGAGTCTTCCATGTTATTTTTCCACTTCATTTGTTTACAAAAACAGTGTAGATAGTCGCGGACTTTTCATAATTAATAATTAATGTAAATATTAGTATTAATAAAACGTCAAAGGATTTGAGGGAAAAAATACGGTAATGGAGAAGAAATGACGGCGGTAGAGAAGACTGTGATGGAGAAGATCAGAAAACAACGACAAAAAAGAAGAAGAAAAGTCGACGACGACGAAGAAGAAGAAAAGTCGACAACGACGAAGAAGAGATGACGAGGGGGGATCACAAATAGTGCACAATCAATAGTCAATGAATTCATTTCGCATTAGTTTTAAATTGATATTATCTACGAAACGATCTCTATTTTTGCGATTTCCAGTGTTCTCAAGCTTTTAACAGGGGGGAATTAAACCCAATTATTTACCCAAATAACTCGTATGAAAGTTTACATTTTTGAATTTTTAGGATAAACTAATACCATAATAATTTTGGAAGCTTGAACTATTAACTTCAATGTGAAAAAAGTGTCTTGTTTCGTGTTTTAAGATGTATGGATTTGATGTCTGTTTTTTCCTCAAGGATGACAACTCAAGTGTGGGAACATATTTTCAAAGAAAACAGATATCAATAACTACGGCACTCGAGGTAAAAATTATATTCCTCAGGTGTCAGTATCAACAGGTCACTACAGGTCTTCACATACAATGCACGTACATTACGTAACGATTAAAATCGATTCACACGTTTAAGGACCAAGTAAAATATCTGCTGCATAACTGTTTCTATACATCTAGAGAATATACGAAGCATTATTCTAAGCAATCTTTATCAAGAATTGTACCTTACCTTCTGGTTCAATGAACCCCCATTAGGATCAGTTTTTTTGTCCAGTTTCCCTGAATTTACAAACCTAATATTAAATGTAAATAAATTTGCTAATCATCCTAAATGGTGCATTCAATGTAAACTTATGGTGCTACAACAGCACGTAGTTCATCGCATCTTTAACGGCCATGTAAAAAAGACGGCAATTTCTATCCATATTAACACCTCTCAGCCATCACTTGTAACATATTACCAATTGTAACTCATTAGGCTCGCAAACTTAATTCATTTAATGCTAATACATCAACGCAAATACGATAATCCAAAATTGCTTTCAGTATATCGAGAAAACCACCCAAAAATGGGGAATTATTGTGAGAATTTCAAACTGCGTTTGATTGTAGTTCGTTCATAGCGTTTCATTGTATTGCAGCGTGATAACTCCTTAAAGATTCCACCAAAAGAAGTGCGGGAAATTCAAGTTTGTATTTAGGAAATTGCAAAACTGCGCTGAACTATTTTTTATCACACAAATGTATTTTTATGAAAGACCCCACACGCCGTTAATATTCACATTTCCAGCTCGCTCGCCGCCTCCCTCTCTCTCTTTCTCTCTTTTTCTCTTTCTTTCTCTTTTTCTTTCTTTTTTCTCTTTCTCTCTTTCTCTCATTCTCTCTTTTTCTCTTTCTCTCTTTTTCTCTTTCTCTCTTTTTCTCTTTCTCTCTTTTTCTCTTTCTCTCTTTTCTCTTTCTCTCTTTTTCTCTCGCTCTCTTTCTTTCTCTCTCGCTCTCGATTTATATATATATATATATATATATATATATATATATATATATATATATATATATATATATATATATATATATATCACTATTGTCTCTGGAAGTGCTTGAAATGACTTCATATGAATTTTTGATGTATGAAAACGTATGAGTTTTCTGTGAAAAAGAGCTTCAAATTTCGAATTTGCAGTAGCGCTTAGTCTCAATTTCGTGAAAGGGCTACAATTTTTTCAAAGAAAATTTCCATTTAGGACGAAATTTTACTGTTCCTTAATATTCTTAAAATAATATTTCCATTCTACTATTAGGAAACCTACAAATTAAGAATTTTTTTAAAAAAGTTCTGTGGGCGGCGTAGATGGTAGCTGGCAAAAGTGTGTGGCAAGTCTTAATAGCTAGCAGAGACCAAGGAAATCGAAATCTCATACGGGAAAAAGTCTGTGCCATTCAGCAGCACCACCAACCAAAAACATTTTTTGTTAAAATAAAATAAAATGTTCCTGAATTTCCATGACACATTGTACACATACGCTTTTAATAGTGGATAATTCTTCTGGGGTCGTCCATCAATTACGTAACGCAAAAGAGGAGAAGGGGATTTGAGGCAACGTTACATAGGGGTAGGAAGTATTAGTTTAGTGTTACGTAACATTGACATTTATTTTTGTTACATTTTTCAGTACTTGCTGAAATAATTCCCTCCGTTGAGTCTTGTACTATAATATGAAAATATAAATTAATTAATTTGATGAAATAGCAGAAATAAATTGAAGTTATTAATTGTAAATTGTTACAATAAATGAAAATATATTTTCATCCATTTTTATTGATGAAATTTGTTTTGATTAATGATTTCTCGCCTAATCGTCCTTTTTTCACAACTTGTTCCAATCTTATTGTTAGGTGCAGTCAACATCGCTAACTAATTTCTAGTTTAATTATCATTAATTTTAATATACAACACTTCTACAATTTTTTTCATTGAGCTAAAATTTATTTTCATTTCTTGCATTTGCAAAATGGAGAGGTGTTGTTCGCGTTACGTAATTATTTAGGAAGGTTCAAGCGCGCGTTACGGGTGCGTTATAGGGGGGGAGGGGGGTTCAGAATACTCCAAATTTGAGTTACGTAATTTATGGACGCCCCGAATAGGGGTTGACTTTCTATTACCATGGATCCACGTGTAATCGATACAACCAATAACAGTTCTAAATATATTGGTGTTTTGTGCCTTTGCTTCTATTGATTTTGTTACGAAGGTTGCCTTTTATGTGTCGAGATTTGGCAACCCTGGTGTTGCAATCTGGCAACTGACAGCTCAATCGTAAGTTGGATGTTTTGAGGTTATACGTACTCAGAACGTTTTGACATACGAGCGCTATTTGTGTTGTTTACAGTAACTTAAAAGATTCACCTTGGCCGAAAAATGGAATTAAATCGTGAACATTTTCGTGGGATTATTTTTTACAACTTTCGACGTGGATTAACTCAGCAACAGTGCATGGATGAATTCAATTTTTGACGATGAAGCTTCATCAAGGACCAGTGTTATCGATGGTATAGAGAATTTAATCGTGGTCGGAGTTCACTCCAAGACGAATTTCGCGAAGGTCGTCCAAAATCAGTTGTTGTTCCGAAAACCATTGATGCTGTGAGTGAACTGATATTGCAAGATCGTCATGTGACCTATCGTGAGATTGAGACAACCTTAGGCATTAGTGGGACCAGCATACATTCAATATTACATGAACATTTGACTGTCAAAAAAATTTGTTCGCGTTGGATACCACACAATTTATCAATCGCTCAAGAAAAGGCACGTGTCGATCGGTCGAAAGAAATTTTGAACTTCATTTTTGTTCCCTATTTTAAAAAGTAGCTTAATTTTTGCTGTTTTGAAAATATCTGGAAATATTCCTGTGCATAAAGAAGCATTGAAAATTTGAGTTAACATGTATATAAAGGCAGGTACACACGTTTTCAATAAACAATCCGTAAATTGATCTAAACCAGATGCATTTACCAGTAAACCAGAGCATTTTTTAGTTTACTGACTATTCGTAAGATTTCGTTAGAAGAATTTTCGGAAATAAACATCCTGTCGAAAAATTTTTGGGAAGGTAACGATGTTGAATTTGACGATTTTAGTCCCTTTGTGAGTCCAGCCGCAATTCTAGAATAGTGTCGGTTGAAGAGATTTGCCACTTTTCCGGACTACTGGCTTCTCCTTCATTATCCTTTAAAACAACCTTCTCTACTGAGTAACGAGATGTGGCGGTCGTATGTTTTACGATATTCCACATTGCTTTAGTTTTGTTACTAGTGTTTAAAATACCATGATTATTTTTCATTATTTTTGCCTTAACTATTGCTTTTCTTAAGATTCTTCTGTATTCTCGGAAGTAGACTTGGAAACCGGGTGATACGTTATGATGTTTAGAAATATAGTAAATCGTACGTTTGTTTTTACAAGATGTTCTTATACCTTGTGTGATCCAAGTATTATTTTTCCGTGAAATATTTAATTTTCTCTTTTTGAGAGGAAAGCATGTGTTAAAGTGAAATGAAAATTTTGAGAAAAATAGATTATATTTTTCATTTGTGTCAACAGAGTTATAAACTGTGTTCCATGATTCCTTCAGCAAGTAGTCCGTAAATAATTTTATGTTAACTTTAGTGAATGCTCTGCACATGCGTGAATAATTTGTGTCACTGAAACGTAGATTAGTAGTTACAGTAGATTTTGTTAATTATAATTTGATCTATTGCTTTTTGAAATATAAAAATGAATGCAATAGAATTCAATTGGTCTGCTATAATGGAAGTTCAAAATAATGGTAGCTGCAAACTGTGTTATGTGGTTTCCAGAAGCGTCGTATTGATTACTGTTTACCTTGCTCTGAATGAAGGCGTCTTTTCCCTGGGTGCGCCAAACGCGAGCGAAGAGAGCCCGTGCACCTCCTTGGATTCGGCTTAGGAGCTGCCGAACGCTCGACGGGCCTCTTGGATGGCGAAAGGATTTCGTTCATCCATATTGCTACGAGACGCCACTGCCTTGGGCCAACATACATTTGTTTAACATTGATTACTCATGACATGCATGTCTACGCAGTGCTCTTGAATCTTATATTTTCCCCATAAGGGAACAATAAACGAGTTTTTGCAGAAATGTGGAAATTTGTCCTTCCGTACTTTGGTCAGATAAGTTTTGAACGAAACAGATCGATTAACTCCTACGTTCATTTATCTGATTTTCAGAACTTTCACATGTGCTCGGTAACATTTGTTTTTCGACTGCCCAGAGATTTCATCGATTTGTTCCACCGTTCCATTTCTACTCTGAAACACCAACAACATCACTTCGAAGTTTCTAATGCCAAGAATCCAAGAAAACAAACATCATCCATGAAAGATACAAGGTCGCCAAATAGATACCTTTATTTAATGCTTAAATTACGTGTCTCGGAAGTTTAGCAGTTGCCAGGGAAACTACCCCTCATTTATTCCCACAGCGAGGTCCCTCTATGTTTAGTAGTAGTAGTTTTCAGTATATTTCGTTTATATCCAGAATAAACTTTACACCACGCCCATTAGTATGGATAATGTTTAGAACAGTAATTAATATGAAATAGAGTAAATTTTGTCTTTTTGTTGCTTGTTATCTCATCTGAATTTCTTTACCTTTTAGAGCATGGTGAAAACAGTTCTGAATCTTCAAACAGGCAGAATGTAAGTATCGTTGCTAATAGTTTGAATGAAATTTGGAAATTGAAAGTTTGTTTGCTTTGTTTCTGATCTGTTCTATTATTTGTCTGTTCATATTTGTGTACAGGTGAGTAAGCAAGACCTAGAAGCTTGGAACGTGGCCCCAGGGGTGGACGTTGACATGGTTGGAGCGAGCATTAAACCTAGTCGTGGTAATGTATTCTCTTTAAAACAGTAATTTCAGATTCAGAGAAAGCCCTCGTGTGATCTTTTAAAATTTCAGATTTGTGAATAAGTTGCTTGAGGTTTTCACGTCTTTAGAAATTAAAATCAAACACCCTAATATTTGTGAGTAGTAACCGGAAGCAAATATTTTCAGGTATTTCAAAATTAACTGCCTTCTTTCTAAAAAGGTGCTGGGTGGCTGAATTCTTAAGAAAGGAAAAAAAAAAGGAAAACCAGGAAAACGCCGACACACTCAAAAACCTTTGTAAAGTCGCATGAATGCTGTCCTTAATGTGAAAAATCCACGTACTCAACTGTTTTGGTACCTTCAACTTCCAGAGTTGGAAGTTAATCAATAAGTTCGGATGTGTAGACCTCGAAATAAGTAGTAAAGCATTCTGCAATTTGAGATGATGGCTCATTAAGTCTTTTCTTGTTGTTCTCCCAACCCAGATGGTCTTCCTTTCCAATTTTCAATGCTGTTGCTGTACATGTGCAAGTGTAAAGTCTCTTCCCCTCTAAAGAACAATTCGCCCTTTCTTTATTCCTGTATTTGCACAAATGTAGGATATTTCTTCATAGCATTTTTTAAACCAGTCAGAAGAAATACAAGACATACAATGTACGTCACTAAGGTGAATATTTACTTCAATTATCTCTTTCGCGAAGTAGGGTAGATTATATTATGTTTGCACAAATATATATCTTTCCATTCTATGGATGCTTCTCCTGAATTTTAAGAAAGGTTTATAGAGAGAATGAAATATTGGTAATTTTAATTGCAAATATGCAATTAAAATATAGGGCATATTTCAGATTTTTTCGGTCTTAAATGCATATTTTAAAAGCATATTTCAAGATTTTTAGGGCATAAAAATCCTCTCCCTAGTAATTAGTTGGGAAGAATATGAACAATACAATTCGCAGTTATTTGCTAAACACAATCTGGCAAATGCTTTCGTATGAATCGACTATTCGCCGCCTCGCGTCTCCTCGGCTGCGCATTTCTGTCTGCCTTTTCCGAATTCGGAGGGGAAGTGGCCCGAGCCCCGTAGGAGCTCGTACCTCAATCGAGGCTTCGGTGCACCAGGCTTCAGCACCTCGACCTCGCAAGTGGTTTAGGTCTGATTTGTCTCTTGACGCGGAGGTTGATCCGGGATTTATCTTCCCTTGCGGCTAGCTGTATAGGAGTACGGTTTAGAAGTGAAAGCGCAGGCTCTCGGAATCGTGTGTGTACTTGTCTAAGCACAGGGACCGACGTCACTTGACACTCTCTCTGGTTGCTAGTTGAGAATGGATAAGATGCACGAGGCACATAACAAATTCATGGTTTGGAGTTCGTCGTGCCAAACGTTGCTAAAGGTGCCGACAGCGTCCAAGAACAACCCACCTGTTAATCGGCCCTCCTAGAAGGTGCGTCGTATGTCGTTCGTTCTTCGTACAAACTGCTGTAGTATGCTGTGATGCGCTCGAAAGCCAAACTGCTGTTTATCGAAGATTTATGCAACGTATTTTAGAATTCCATTTAAAATCTTTTTTCGTGCAATTTCCCGAGTCTATTGAGGGGACTCGGGTTGCTTCCGGGTTGTGCCCCTTTTCATGAAACACGAGCGCGTGTGCGTGTTTGCACTGTGGCTTGCTGCGGGCGCTTCTTGGGGGAGCCTTGCGAGCGTCTCTTGCCCTTTGCGAAAACAGTCACCGAGGCCCGCTTGTGCCTGGCTTTTCTACTTTGTTTCAATCGATTTAGCTCTCGTTAACCATTTGGGTGCCGCGCGCTGTTTGTGCTAGAAATTAAATTCATAAGAAAAGGTGGTAATGGATGACCTTTCTTATAATAATTATAGTAATAATAATAGTAATAATAATAGTAATAATAATAGTAATAATAATAGTAATAATAATAATATTTATTTGGCCGATTGCGAGGTGGTTACCATAGGCCTACTACCAGATTTACATTACATCTACATGACAAAAACAATTTACAATACAACACTATAAAAGAAATTATATCTCTCTGTCTCTCTCTCTCTCTGTCTCTCTCTCTCTCTGTGTGTCTCTCTCTGTCTCTCTCTCTCTCTCTGTCTCTCTCTCTGTCTCTCTCTCTCTGTGTCTCTCTCTCTGTCTCTCTCTCTCTCTGTCTCTCTCTCTCTCTGTCTCTGTCTCTCTAAGTTTTGGTGGATCTATACTACCTACCTACACTTGCATGGATTCACTTGATCTATGGATCAGTTGAACTGGGTGGTAGAATACATCCACCACATGTACTTATTCAGGCTTTTGTTTTTTTAAACACCATCAGAGCCAGGAAAATGCTCTATGATTGTTGCAGAGATTTCATTCCAATTTTTAATCGTACGATTTACAAATGAATACTTCCCTAAGTCGGATATTTGACCTCTACTTTTTGTTATTTAAGGTCGCACCAACTTCTAGGTCATTAACGACCACTATTGGTTGCAACGGTATGGTAACTGTGAGGATGACACGATAATGATGATGATAGGGGTGAAAGGACGAACACAACACAACCATGCCCGAGGCGGGACTCGAACCCGCGATCCGTCGGTGCGAGATCCCTACGACACTACTGCCATAGCGATCTCGGCCGCCGGATCGGCATCTACTTTTTGTTTTGCATTTGTGATCGATTCTCCCAATTCTGGAACAGGTCTTTTGGTTATTTCTGCCAACGAAGGTGACTTACCGTACGCCTTGAAGATGCAGCACAACATGGCTTTTTCTAACTCATCAATCTGACCTGATCAATAGGGGCCCCATCCAGCTGATGCATATTCAAGTATCGGCCTAACGTTGTGTATCCAATTTTTCAACTCCGTTTTCCCCTTTTTAAGTGTTCTCATGACAAAGTGTAGTGACTTCCACGCTTTTTGGGCAATAGAAGTAACGTGTTTGCACTATTCCAGGTCCTGGCAAATATAACACCCAGATACTGACAACATAATACTTGTGTAATGGCTACGCCTCCCATGTGGTATTCCAAGCAAACGTTTACTCTTCTAGAAAAGATTCGTGATTTACTTTTTACGGCATTTATCTTCGTTTTGAAATGTGAAAATATCAACCAAAGCAAAATAAGCTCATTACTGATTATAAATACAAGATGACAAGCCGTTAATAAATGCCAAAAATAAGTGGTCCTTAGACGCTTACCTTGGGGACTCCGGACTTAATTAAGCTTTCTATTGATAGTTTATGTCGTCCAATTCGACTGTTTTTAACACTATTTATCAGGAATTCCTGTTTCCATGCTCCTACGAGCTTGTCAACTGCAGGAGATGCAATTTTCGTAAATATATAGTGAGAAACGAGATCGAATGCTTTTGAAAAATCTAGAACAATTGCGTCTGTTCTCTTTGCCGACTCTAATGCTTCTGCAATATCTTGACGAGTAATAATTTCTCTTTCAGAAGAGAATAATTTTCGAAATCCATGTTGCCCCGTTCCGGTCGCAAGAACTGACATTAGGCTTACTGGTCTGCAATTGGACATGCAAGTGCGACTTCAGGTTTTCAATATTGACACCACTATGGCCCTTTTCCAATTGTGAGGCAAGCTACAATTATTTGTGTTTATTTCAAATAATTGCATCAAGTATGTAATCATCGGTTCCCTTCAAATTTTAACAGTTCTCCGGCGATACCATTAAACCCTACAGATTTATTGTTCCTATATTACGAATTCTTGGTCTAATGAATCGTGATTGTGCTTGAAATTTTTCTCTTTCAGTTCCGAAAGTATTAGAAGTATCCGACCCTAACCCGAATACCGATTTGAAATATGCACTAAAATGTTCGGCAGTTCCCATATCTGTTATTACAAATTTTCCATTTCCGTTTTTAAGATGAATGTATTCTTTGATTCCCTTTGCCTCTTCGTAAGAAGAGAAAGTTATGTAATCGTGCGCCAGAAAAGGGCGGATTTTCGGCAGAAAAATTCTTACTGCGGGGCCAACGTAACGAAGAAGTTTATATCTCCTGCTACGAAATTTAGGAAAATCCTCTAACACGTGTTGTAGAAAGAACCCATGTTTTGTAGGTCCTTGATACCAAAAAATCGATTGACGGCAAAACGTCTGCCCATCCATTTGTGGTAAACGTTAGTACCTGAACTGTTCAGCTTATTTTCTTCAAAATTGATATCCCCCAATCGATTCTAATGGATTCGAGGGTTTGGGTGTTTCAAACGGATATTTCGATTTTTGAGGGTACTTCTCATGAAGCCTCGAAAACAATTTCTAAATTTTCTCCAAAATGGCACCAACTTTTTTTATCAAACTTTGTCTTCGGATAGCTTAAAGAACGCTTAAGGGAATGATGGTGTTCTCATGTTCGTTGAAATCAAAGATTTTTTTGAAAATTGCAGAAGTGCAATTTTTGGGAGCGTATCCATACAACTATAACATTAAAGATAGATATTTTTCACTTAACAACATCTACGCCTTAAAGACGGATCTTTAAGGAAGTTCATGGTGAATTTTTCGAAAATATGAGTAATGTTCGTATTATTTTGCGCGAATTATAGACATTTCGTTTTTCTCAAAAACCGCTCCAATTTTTTTTCTTTAAATTTTCTCATACGTAATAAGGTACAGTAAAAATAAGGGTTGTAGACATTTTCGCCGAATTCCTCTTTTTTTCCAAAATTGAAAACAGGAACATTTCAAAACTACATAATTCAAAATAGCAATTTTTGCTTTAAACAGTCTGTTGCAAAACACCTATTTTGAGTTCGAGTCATGCGCAGGGAATTTAATTTGTTACTTATCTCTGATGAATGTGTCATGTTATCATGTCGCACTATATCAAATAGAGCACCATACATAAATGTTGCATTACACACTTCTTTTTGTAATAATAGCTTATTGTTTTATAAATGAAGTAAATGTATTGCATTATTTGTTTATATTTTGCTATAGTTTTGTAAGTGCAAGTGGTAATTGAACAATTTGATTGGATGTTCCAGATCATGGGACTGCACTGAGCCGTGCCTTGGAAGCATTCCACTTGCGTAAGCCCTCCCGGAGTGTTGCTACGTCTCCGCCTCAGCAACGGAAATTTCCACAGGCACAAGTGTTCGTGAAGAAGCAACATTACCTCTAGTCGAAAGTATTATAGAGGGTTTAATTGTTTTATTGAATTTTCATCAAGAATTTTCATTCAACATTCTATTCTAAATGCATTTAAATTGTAACATTGTTTGCAGTCATAGGCAAATATTGTATATATGTTATTTTCATGATTTGTGTTTCACTATTTGTATTTTCTTATTTGTATTATTTTGAAATAGAGTTCAATCATTTGAGTGTTTTCAAGTAATTTGATTAATGTTGCATTCCTCATTACACAATTTTTTTTGTTTTTAACAATTCATCTTTGATTTAAAAGTTTTATTAATTAAGTCATTAACAACTAATTATTTTATTAATTAATTCCTTTATCCAACAGATGGACTGATCATGTTCAATATACTTCTTAATGCAATCTAGAATAAAATTCACGTAATATATTGTCGATTATATACCTTCTATGTGAAAAAAAGCAAACTTTTACTGGAGGAAGGAAACACATTTTGATGTTAATAATGTACAGTTGGCTACGTTTAGGCATTTTACACTTTATATATATTAGTACTTTTTTATATATCAATAGTATTTATTTATTGTAATATTTCTTGGAAATAGCCCTCGATGGCTTGTTGATTAGTGTGCTCGATTGCCACGGCGCAACCCCATGTCCAATGCCCAGTCAGGGCAAAAATTAATTGTGTGGCTTCCTTGCAATGTCTCAGTATCTGTTGCTGTGTGATGATTAGAAAGCTCACTTCTCAGGTTGAAAAGATGAGAATACAGTGTAGGGATGGCTAAGCGCCCACACGTCCACCTTAACCCATGTCCACAAGGCTGGGATGCTGCTGGTTGGCCTTAGCTCTTATGCCAAAGTACATACAGTATGGGATTAAAAGTATACGGACACATCCAAAATGGTGTTATGGTGTGGTAGTGTTTTTCATTGAGGGGGCTTGCACCCCTTGGTTTGTTTGGCACTATCACGGCACAGGCCTACATTGATGTTTTAAATACCCTCTTGCTTCCCACTGAACTGCTTCCTGCAATTCTGGGATGGTAATTGCATCTTTCAACACGATCGAGCATTGTTCATACTGCACGGCCAGGTACGGAGTGGTTACATGACAAAAACATCCCTGGAATGGACTGGCCTGCACAAAGTCCTGACTTTAATACTATCAAAAACATTTTGGATGTTTGGATGTTTTGGAACGCCGACATTCATGCCAGGCCTCACCGACCTACATCGATACCTCTCCTCAGTACAACCCTCCACAAAGAATGGGCTGCCATTCCCCAACAAACTTTCCAGCACCTGATTGAAAGTACATGCCTGCAAGAGTGGAAGCTGTCATCAAGGCTAAGGGTGGGCCAACACGCTATTGAATTCCAGCATTACCAATGGAGGGCGCCACAAACTGGTAAGTGATTTTCAGCGGTGTCCGGATACTGTTAATCACACAGTGTACATACAATATTTTTTCTGAAAGCACTTTACGGAAACCTCCCATGTAGCTCTTAGTGTATATATTCTATCATCATTAAATTGTAAAGGTCACAGGACGTTTTTTATTTTCTATTTTAAGACCACAATTTTTAGTTTTCTTTGGAAATTTTCTTATTAAACTAAAGAACTAGCAAATTCTGTATCATTGATATCAAAATGTCAAAAACGCCAACTCCGTCAAATAGGTTGTCCCAACGTCCCCACCGCGTGTCGGTCTTAAGGACACATCAGCTGTTGGAGCTTGGGTGAGCTGCTCGGCGAATGCCGAATGTGTGGAGCCGCCTTTACGCAAAACCAGTGTGACAAAAGCAGGTCCTGAAATCGACACAGTTGTCTGAAGTATCCAAAGAAAGGACAATATATTTTTGTATAGAGAATATGAGAAACACGTGCAAAGATTAGAAACCATATAACCCACTGAATAGCGAAGGAATGCGACGCTACGCCGCTGCAGGCTCCAAATGTTTGGATGAAACTTTGTCGTCGGAAAGAACGCGCAAGAGAATGGTGCAGGTCTCATTTTCGGTCAAATCATTCATTTTTCGAATATTGCAAATGTTCGTTTTTTGGCGTATCCTACGACTACAATACTGAAGATAGAGTTTTTCCTGAATGAATTCTGTTCTTTGAAGACACATATCTTGAAATAAGGTCATTTACAATTTTTCGAAGATGCGAGTAGTTTCCGCGTAATTTTACATGAAATATAGGCAATTTTAATTATTTAAATCCTTTTTTCTCATAAACGGCTCCTAATTTTGTCTTTAAATTTTCTCCTGTACGTACGGACGGCAAAAAAAGTAGTGCTAGTCATATCCGGAGAAATTTGTATTTTCGAATATTGCAAAGTTTTTAACATTTACAAAATTGAAGATTAAAGAATTTTTACTTCAACAAAATCTGTTCTAAAAAAGCAGCTCTTTAAAAATAGGACCATTAATTAAAAAAAACGCAATTTGCGCAATTTATTTAAAAAAAGGCTTTGATTTTTCACGCGCATGGATAGAAGGAACGCTCGTGACACTGGTCTCACTTTCGTTGAAACCTCTGAAATGTCAAAAATTGCAAAATTATAAATAATGCGAAAACGTATGTGCTGTTGTAGCACTAGTTTCACTATTTACATGTTTGTAACAAAATATTTAAAGATTTCGTAGACATTGGCCCTTCTTATTACATAATAAAATATATTAGTTGCATTTTTTTTGTTTAATTGATATTTATTTTTTTCCAAAGATAGTGTCATTAAATAAACTGCTTTTACAAACTATGAATCAAACACAATTGCCATCCATAATGGCAATGTTGGAGAGTGTGTGTACAAAGGGAAAGGATTACCCTGGGTGCATTTTACCTCCACTGCTTTTCACGTGAATGCACAATGACTTACGGAGATGCCGCGCGTTGTGTCCGACGCGGTGCCTTCGCTTGCCTGCTCATTCTTCTTCTTCTTCTTCGGTCCTATCTTCCATATACGGAAGTTAGGTGACCCATAACGGGTTTTCTTGGGATAAATTATTCAGGGTGGTTTCCCGTTGCCTTCCCTGATACTGCTCATTCTAGAAGCGTCAAAATCACGGCTGCTTTTCTCAGTATATGCATCTACTGAAAAATCATGTTTATTTGCACACTTATCAATATTATTATAACTATAATATTTTATTGAAGTGAATATTAATAAACGGTCGTTTACGTGTGTTTTCGTATAAAATGAAAACAATTGTCTGTTGAGGCGGCGAAGTACTCGAAGAAAAGGTTGGGAGAGCAATTAGTAGTAGCTGCAACGAAACATCGCCTCTTCTATCAGTAGTTTTTTGTCAGACAAGAGTGTTCTGGAAAAGAGACGACACACAATTGACAAAGATTGTTACTTAGAGAAAGTATTAACGAGTATTGAAGAAATTGTCACAGTTACCTCTGTCCAAACGAAATTAAACCTTTCTTTACAAATTTCATCGTTTTTACTTCATGTTACAACTGCATCCAGTGTCTGGTACACCCTGCATCGAACCTTGAAGGCGTTCAAAACGTTTTTACTAAGCTTTCTGTACTTCGTTTCTGATGACAATGGGAGGCCGGTGCGTCTAATATGGAAATCGCTGGATTCTCAGCACCTTTGACAAATGCTCCACATGGTTCGAACGAGGAGCTGCCCAAGAGCTGATGCGATCTTTCGGTGACACTCCGAACTAACTGGAAGCAGCTGACAATCTACGTCAAGGAAACTTGAACGAAAGAAATGAGTATTTGGTCAACAGAGTAGAATTTCGCTCTGTTTTTTGAGAAAAATTACGACCTCCGAAGCGCCAAGTTTGAAATTATAGTCCTTGCCTCTGAAACGCCTTCAAAGAACATCAAAAATGACCTATTAAAAAACAAGGCGCCAAATTTGAAGCAATTTAGCGGTCAATGCCAACAATTGTTGATGTGCCGTTAATATTGATTTATTAATTCACATTATAAACGAAACACTATGACCAACCTTTATCTTAGTTTCATCATATATTCCTTTTCTTATTTCTAAACTGCCCCATTTCTTGTTTATATGACTATCGGCACAATAGTATATCATTTCTTTCTATTACTGTCTTTGTTCTTGCTTTTCAAATTCAAATCCCATTTCTAACACTAAGCGATGAAATGTAGAATATTTCCAATTTGGTAAATGTTTATCATAAACATCTTTCATTACACACCAGATAGTTGCAGGTACGTTTTAAAATAGAAACTCTTGGAATTTGAGACAAACAGAATGTATATAATCGTCGAAGTTCATTTTCCTACTGGCGGTATACTTCAGTCCAGTTAACTTTATTTTTATCGGGAATATTTGTCCATTAACATTTTTTTATTCTAAAGAAGGAATGTCTGCTGATGCCTGTTGCTCTATAAAATTCATTCACACGATTGTCTCCGTTTTTGCATGTTCCTTTTAAGTCCTCGAATACTTTTAAAATGTTTTTTAAACAATTAAATCACCCTTTCCCTAAGATCCATTTTGATCTCTTAAAATTAACACAATACACGATTGACTACGTAGTACTCAGTAATGGAAAATTCAGAGCAGAACAACTTGCTGACATTCAGAGATATGCGGAGTATGATCTTCACTCGAATGACTCATCTACATGACGAACCTTCAGAACTATCCCTGAAAACGATGGTCCCCTTGAAGGTTCATCTCTTTCCTATGAAACATCTGCCAGTGGTGAAAATTCACCAGGCAATAAACCACACGATAAGGACATGATGCGATATCTCCTTGGACGCGAGATAGAAAGAGTCCGTCAACGTCCATTGAAATCTCGTGCACCGTCGAGGAGAATATACGAAAATCCTCAAGATAAGAGCGTGATAGAGAGAGCGAACTATGTCTTAAATGAGGTGGTACAGACCCCAGGTAGAGATCTAGATATTACTGAAATCAATCACATCGTGTATGCAACTGGATCTCAGATAATTCTGGGGCGGCAGCTAGACAGAGTAAACAGCTCCGTACCCACATGGACGAAAATAATTATGAAACGGATAGCCGCCACGCGGCGTGAAATATCACTTAACGGAGGCATCTTCTAAAACAACGCACACCTCTAGAGTTCAGCGAAAAATACACCATGTTGAACAAAAACACCAAATTCAAAATGACGCAAGGTTAATGGTAGCTGAGAAGCTAAAAGGGAAAATCCAAGCATGGTCACAACGTGAAGAGCAGATTTAGATAGTCAAACGTATTGACAAACGAAGAGTAGATTTCCGTGTACAGATTCGGTTGTTTGAAACAGACGCGTAGAGATTTTATCGCAATCTGGCTCAAAACCCGAATGGCAATTCTGTCACTCCTAGTGCTAGTTAAAAAAATCACTCACAAATGTTTGTACACGAAAAATATGAATCAATGAATATTTACACATTATAAAGATACAATATTTGTGCTCTATATTGATGTACTTCGCAACTCTTGAAAATTTTCGAAACACTAAAAGTTTCGCTTCATCCGAAATTTCCTGTGATTTTGTTTTTGGCGATTTTCTGATGCTGCTGATGAAATGATCAGATGATACTAAGAGTCTGTGAAACAGATCAGTATTTGCATTCAGTCTCGAAGATTTCCGTGAGAAACATGCTCTGAAACGTCTGTAGTCTTTGTTACGCGCTTCTTGCACTTCCTCTGAAAGTTGCCCCATTGGCAGAATTATTGCTGTCAATTCCATCTTCACCATGAACAAGTATTTATGCACAGATACTGGCATGTAGTACCAATTATAGTGTTTCAAGAGAAGTTATTTTGTGTCTTTAACATATGTCCCAAAATTTGACTTATTAATTTCATGACCACAAGCAAGAGTTTCCAGAATTATTTTAAATATGTGAATTAAATCTTCATGGATTCCAGTAATAGCAGCGCTTAGAGATTTATTTTTGAAAAATCTTCGGGCAGTATTGCCGTCATTACTATTACCATATCCTTTCTTCGGCCTGTCAATAATTAAATCCAACTCTTCCTGAAATCGCTGGATGTACTTCTTTCTTGTTTCTTCAGTTTTCTTGTCTTCATCACTCCCAATGGCCCAATTTTTTTACTTCCAAGCGGTAAGCAATGTGTAGAAGACATTAAAAAAATCGAATCATGGTATGTAAAGGTGATAAGCCAAAATCCAACATACTTGGATTGATCTGTTTATGCTTTGAGCAATCCATAACATTCACTTCTTTAGGTGTTTAACTGCATATGTAACACTTCTGTGATGAAGTATACTACGATAAACTACTACAGACCTTGCAATGGTGCACAGACGTTTGTGGGTAACTACAATGTTTTTAGTTTCTGTCACGAGAAATGTTGAAGGCACTAGCTCTTCTATTTGAGGGTACTCGCTTCCCATTTCATCCCTAATGACAGATTGAGTTTCTTTTACGTAACTAATTTATTAGGCCTACAAAATCGAGTTGATGATCGTGTATTTTGCTATATAATATTTTTACCTCTTCTCGTATCTGAATAGAGCTGTAGTGGCACTAATGATACACTAAAATGATTTCGTCCGTCTGGTATTCACTATCACGATTTATTTGTTTGTAGCAGCTCTGATACGCCGCACCATCATACACCTACTTCGAAATTAGCACCCATTGTATTTTATCTGTCTCTGCTTTCAAGAACATCACACCTCACTTCGCACAATCTAGGAACGGTGTGGTCCAATAGCGTTTGCAATTTAATTTCTACATACAGCTCTGTGACGACTACACTTTCCTTTAGGGAATAAGATTTTACTTTGGCCTCTTTCACAACATGATAGCGCGGGTAGAGTTCAGTCATATTCAAGAGCATTAATGCAAGAGCCTGGTCTCCATTCATACACCTAGGTTTCCTAGAAACCTCTTCTCGTGCTTTTAACAATATTGTAGCACGTTGACGTGAAGCAAGGGAGGGCTCTGTTACAATTTTTGCTGCATTTCTTTTACCAGAGTCTCTAAGACATTTTTTTGAGTAGCTGCAACTAATTCAGAGGACGTTGCTGTATCGATGATAGCCTTCACCTGTCTTCGCTTTGTAGCATCAATAAATAACTTTCTGGGTCGTCCTACTTTTGTTATAGAAGATTAATTTGGAGTACTGGTTGATGGACCCACACAACGAAATTTCTCTTCGAATTCGATTTCTTTTGAAAGCCACAATTCGTTCCGTGTCAAAAATTTATATTCACACCTTGCCTATGTTTGCCATCGCTCACTAAATTTTTAACACAGCTTAGAAATTTTAAGTGATTTGCTGATGTCTTCTGAACAATCTTCTAAGCCTAGTTACATGCTCTAACACCTTCTCGTTCTGTTTGTGCAGTATTTAAGCGACACACCTCGAAAAGCGCGGGTCGCGTAATGAGCGGCATCGTCACTGAAAATAATATAGTACGATTGAAAGAGCAGCTAGGAGCAGCTGGAATGTGATTAAAATCATGAAGAATAGTCTGGGTAATACATCCATGTTGAGTTTACGGCGGAAAGGCATGGGGATAACTTTATAACTCAAGATAAAGAAATTAAAAAATTAAAAATTCAGAAATTTTAAGACTCCATTATGAGAGTCATTTTAATATTAATTTTTTATTTAAATATCTCAAAATTAATATAAAACTAAAGTACAAACTTTGCTGAATCCGATTCAGTCAGATATATCAGTATAACTGCAAAGTAAAGGCGTCAATGCGTGCTTCTTCTACACTATGCACACAGGAACTGCACCGGGCTCACGACGTCCTGCCTGAAAGGGTAACTTGACCGCTCTGTTTAGGCTATATTTCTTCCGCCAGCGATAAACAAACTGTGCACCCATGTGCTCTCACTACCTAAGAAGGCATTAGTTTCATCAGCTTCCCTTAAATGCTGAGTTGGGAAAAGGGTATTTTGAGCGGCTAGGTTCGTCAAATCTCACACTGCGCCGTCACGCTCGACCAGGAGCCGACTCCGGAGCGGACGGGCGCATCCGTATCTGACAGCTGGCCAGCGGACCCGCAGCCCAAGCCGGCTATAAGAGCCCCGCCCGGCGAGCGGAGGGACAGTCAAGCGCCTGCCTGCTTCGAGAAGTGATTAGTGAATGGTGAACAAGTGCGACGACACGGCTACGGATACGGTCTTCCTCTGTAGTGAAACAGCGAACGGTACAACGGCTGCGATTTTGGACATCTCCCCGGGAAATTGTGACTTGGACATTCTTCGGTACATCTTCTGGAAAACTGTTTGGATCTGGCTTGAATTTGTCTACCTCTGTACTGATTGTGGTTGGATTAAATCCATTTTTAGAAATTGCTTTCTTTTGAATACTACAGCTAGGAGGTTCAAAATCAGAATGAGCTCCAAAAATCTTAATCAAAAACAGGAAGCAGAGGAAGAGAGACTCAAAGGATTGCAGCTTAGGACGCGAAAATCAGGAGATACAGCGAAGCATCGAAAAAAAGATATCAGGAATAATTTTTATCTCCCGACCAGAAGAAATTTTACAGACAACTGGAGACTTGAGATGGAGGAGAACGGTAATGTCAATCCCCAAATGATACGGTTAATTTCTTGTCAGAAATCTGGTCTGGACTTCACTATCACAACGAGCAGGCATATCGGCTTCATAGAGAAATAGGAGCTTGCCAAAATATAGATGAAATGCCATCAGTTACGATTACTGAAGCTGATCTTAGAGCAAAAAGACGCAGAACTGGAAATCAACTCGTCCAGATGGCATTCATAATTCAGGGATGTTGCAGATGTTGGAAATATCTGACACGAATATCAGAAATAAGATGCAAAAGAAGGTACTATCCAGAGTACATAAAATTTGTGAGATGAGCATCAACTCAAGAAATAAAATGTCTGCAAGTAACACATGGGCTATTCCTGCAGAAACTTATACTTTCGGAGTGATAAACTGGGCGGATACCTCTTTACGAGCTTTTGAAAATTTGAAGCTACCGAAAATTGAGAACGGCGCTCTTCAAACATCGACTCCATCAGCCACATACTTCAATAGATATTACATCTATCTCGAAATAATGCAGGCAGTTAACTATTGAAGTTGGAAGCACTATGTCGTCAGCAGGAAGAGAAATCACTTTTTCTGTCAATTGATACTCCACTTCATAAAGCAATTTGCTCTCAGGATAAAAAGATCAGCTCATTAAGTCTAGCTCAAGAGAATAGAGATATCCTATTCTTGGCAGCTCAAGATCGAATTAATGCCTGGAAAACGAAAGACCTACTTGGCAGGTTTATAGCAACGTCGAGTTCTGAAGATGTTGATCTGAAATGGTCTACAGGATAGCTGCGAAAAGCGGGTCTTTATGGTAAAACAGAGGGATTCCTGTTCTCCATACAACACCAAGTTATTACAACCAGAACCTATCCAAAATATGTTATGAGCCGAAAGATTGATAGCAAATGCCGATTATGTAAAATTACCAATAAATCTATCCAACATATTGTTGCGTCACCAAATTTCATTATATTAATTTAATATTCAGATAGTTTTCCCCACGGAAAGAAAATAGGTTGCAAGACTGGGCTCTTGTCACAAAGGATCCTTTTCAACGGGCCAGCCGCTCGCCCGTCGCGACGCCAACTGCCCCGCCCGCCCGCCAAATAGGGTGCCGTTCGCAGCAGACTTACTTACGACAAGCCGCCCGCTCGGCGCTCGCCCGTCGCACGGCCCTCGTCGGCAGCCGATCCGCAAGGAAGATCTTTCCCCACCCTTCTTCTGGAAGCCCCCGCGCACTTAGCAAAACAATGACCGCCCGCGTCTTGGCCCGGAGACAGACCCCACCCACCAGCCATCCGACACGCGCCCGCGCAAGGAATCTCCCTACAACACTTCCGGAAATCCCAGAGGTATTGTTTATAGCTCGCCCGCCGCCGGCTGCCGATCACGGCGCCAAAGAATTTTGTTTCCGAAAATAAAAGCCGCCTGAACACGTGTTCGGGCAGATGCAAGAGATGCTTCCAGAATGAGAGAGAGAGAGAGAGAGAGAGATCGCCCTGGAAAATTCCAGGAACACTGCGTCCGGATTGGGTGACATAAAATTGCGCGAGGCATATAGTTTCGGCCTATGAGACGTCTCCCCGTGAGGGAAAGGGCAAAGCTACGGGTCCTGAGACGTTTTCGGGAGGGGGAAACGGAGGCGAGCTCGGCCGGGAGCTGAGTAGAGAGAAACATTACCCGAGAGATTACCCGACAGATTACGCTAGAGACTTTTTCCCGATCGCGACTTATAGAAACATTGCATTACAGAACTTTGCCATCGATCGCACCTTAACATTACATTACAGAACTTTGCTACCGATCGCGACTGAGAGAAACATTACATTACTGATCGGGACTTGTAGGAGAAAATACGTGGCTCTTCGCTAAGACTCGGTGGAGTGAGGAACATTGTTAATTTCGGCTCGTAGGGCTGAACTTTGCCACCGAGCGCGATTTTTCACCGAACCTAAGACCCGCACAGACTACGCGTCAATCTGCGTTCGCCGCATAGTGCCGTCTCGGGCCCATTCAAGCCCGCATTACGCCCGCCCGGCGCCCGTGTGTCCTCGAGCCGACTCTGAGCCCGCCCGCCTTGGACGACTCCGAGAAACATCCACGCCGCCAGCTGAGAAGAGCCGAATGGGGAGTCGGGGACCTGCCCACCGCCCCGCCGTCGCCGCACCACGCCCCCAGCCCTCGCCAGAGCGAGGGTGAATCACGAGACGAGGACAGCCATCCAGCCGGTCTGCGGAGGCGCCGACAACCAGCGGGGATTATCCGGTATTTAACCGGAGATGAACTCTCTCCCCTGATTACGTCACGGGGTTCCCTCGCTGAGTATTCCGGCGAAAGTTTCAACGTTGAAGAGCTCAGGCAGTTTTATATTACTTAATAATGCATGAATTATTGTAGACAAACCCCCAATGTCAGTGTTAAGATGTTTCTTCCTAGCTACTAGAACCATGAGCTCATTGCGTAAAGTTGGTAGGCAGTATTTGTCACTCTCTTGCGACGTGTAACTTCCCTAGCAGCTAATGTTGTCAGGAATAAATTAATTTTCGCCTAGTTAATGAAATGATTCAATAGATATTTTCATAACCTCCCTTCTCTTCCATCCATTCATTATAGGAATGAACCAGCGACCCGACCGAGCTAAACGTTACAATATATGGAACGGATGCCCATATTTGGCACAAGCTGAATTCTTGCTGCGACATAATAATGTAGCCACAGTAATTCATCAGGCACTTGCAAAGAAATATCAACTAGGCAAAAGCATCCGCATTATAAGTGTAAACGTGAGAAAGTAATCAGTAATAATCTAGCGTGAATACTGTCAGATAGCAAAGTTATAACTGACAGGACTGTTGAAGCAAACAGACCAGACATAGTTTTATTTGATAAAATAGCCAGAACAGCTATTATTATTGATGTTGTAGTTCCTACAGACGACCACCTTGTGTCAACTGTTGCTGAGAAGAAACGGAAATAAGGCTGGCTGTTGAGTTGAAGGATATGTGAGAGTGGATAGTACCTGTGAATATTGGCAAATGATGTAGTTGCAAAGGGCTGGCAGAAGGCTGGAAAAAGTTTGAGCCTTCGAGAAAACATTTCAGAACTATGGAAAAGGCAGCATTATTAGGTACGGCAAACATCACCAGAAAGTTTGTGTGCCTTGAATGAGGTGGACGAAGGTCCAAGGAAGCAAAGACCACCAAAATCGTAATTAATGAAGGACTACATAAACGTTGTTTAGAACTCTGTGTGACGAAACTCTTCATGGTAGCAACTCCGTATTTTTGTAGACAAGATGTGTCTTGAGCAGGAATGCTCCGACATTTCTTGAGAAGTAGAGGAGTAATAAATATTATCCGTGCACGTTTTCTTGAGCCATCGCTTCGCTAGATTGAGAGGAGTGGGGAGTTTAGTTATTTTGACAAAAGGAATTTTGCGTTAAATTTGTAGTTCATGTTTCCATGCAAACTAGTTTCTAATACACGGGAGCGAACATTTCTCTTTACCAGATTTTGTCTACAAGGCTGGTTGCTATCATTTATTCTTAATTCAAATAATGTTGGGAAAGGAGTGGGGGTAGATATTCCGGGGCTCAAGAAAACGTGCAGATATAATGATGATGATAATAATAATAATAGTAATATTATTATTAATAGTAATTAGTATTATTATTAATAGTAATAGTATATTAGTAATTTGAGTAATTCTTAACATCGTAAGCTTCTCTCAAACGGAAAAGAATGGTTAAAAATGTTTTTTAAAGTCCCTAATAATAATAATAATAATAATAATAATAATAATAATAATAATAATAATAATAATAATAATAATTATTATTATTATTATTATTATTATATTAGGGACTTCAAAAAACTTTTTAAACCATTCTTTTCCGTTTGAGAGAAGCTTAAGAATTACTAACATTTTACGCGGTTGGCCCCCAATGATGATCTTTCCGTCGATACTCTCTTATTTTCTGAACTTTTATCACAATTTAAACGAGGACCAAATTTCATGTGATGCACGAACGATTGCCAAACGTTAAGTAAATTTACTTCTCACAGACTATTTCACCTACTATCTGAAGGCAAACAATGAAATCAAGTGTTATTCTGAACGTGCCCACTAGCAAAACAGTCAAAGTTCAACCGAGTGACAATTGAGCGGAAATAAGGCGGCACAGCGGAAGTCGCTCTCATCTGGTCCCGCTGTCAACTCTCTTGCTGCTGTCACTGTCAAACTTAAGCTGCTTTTGTGTTAACATTACTCATCGACAATATTCGCTTCGAATGAGGGTCCTTACGGTATGGAGTGCTAGAAATGACAATTTGATCAGTTAGTGTGTCGTGAGATTTTCGCTGTTTGAGAGCTTTGTATCATACAGTATTGCAAGTTAAATTGAGTTCAACATTCGTTTATATTTAAGAATGATTGCTCCAAGTGTAGGTTCTACAAACGAAGGGCCGGTGACCATTGTTCCCGAAGGCGCTGTTCCAGTAGTTGTGACTGCTAACAATGAAAAAGTACCTTTGATATCCCGCAGGCGATTTTTTCGTAGGTTAACCACAGGCTTAGGTTTCAGCAGCAGCTTGTTAACGGAAGGGTATGTAGAATTCAGCGATAGTTCTGGACGGACCCTTGGCACTTTTGCAGGAGTATTTAGTCCTGTAGCTCTCTCGATGTTCAGTGCTCTGCTATTTTTACGAGTTGGTAAGTTATTCACTGCATATTTCTATAAAATGTTATTGTAACACCTGCCCTAAAATATTTAGTATTGTTTTATGTTTCAGGTTTCATTGTTGGTAATGCTGGCCTTTTGGTAACTCTTGTACAGTTTGTAATTGCATATGGCATTCTCCTTTTTACTGTGGCTTCGGTATGTGCAGTGTCAACAAATGGTGCGGTAGAAGGGGGTGGTGCATATTGTATCCTTTTACAAGTCTTTGTATGCAAGTTGAAACTAATGAAGAAATTTCTTGATCAATTATACTTTTGATATCGTATCTCTTCTAATGTAGGAACGAATTTTCTGTGAAATATTTTGATCATTTATATTTGCAAATACTATTTATTTGTGTGTAAGGTATCACTTTGTTAGATAAGAACAGATGAGAACTACAGTCAATTTGTGATGTAGCTTATAATTAATTGTTTATATTTAACTAGAACTTTGAATAATGCGATCTCTTTGGTTGAAAGTAAATGTATCACTAATAATTGTGAGGCTTTTGTTATCTTATCTATTGGGCATGGAACAGTTTTTATGTTGCATATTATAATCTTGCGTTCCTTTGTTAAAGAAATAAATTCTATAATGGGAAAAGAACAAATGCTTTCTTTCTGAGTCCTATTTTAATCTGGCGAGTTTGTAATGATTCCTTTAAATTAGTTAATATCTGGAAATTTAATTAGAAATTTTGTTCACAGAAAATAAGTAGGAAGAGAGTCAAGGTCAAATAGCTTTTTCTTTTTCCCTTGGTGTTTTCATCATTTGCATTTAATTCAAATACGCTGTAAAGATGCTTATTTCACTTCATGAAATAAATAATTATATTCCATAATAAGATATAAAGACATTGCTGCAGGATGTGTACTATTTATTTGAAGAACATCTTGAAACTATGTGGCTTACTCAAGTGTTCTTTTGGATCGGTCTTTTGTTAATTTGCTAGTTACATTTGAAATTTTTGGCCTAAAAATTGGATTATATCATCAGAGTATGTTGAAACTATTTTAAAAAAAATGATTGTGAATTATGGAAGATCGTCTGTTTTGGAAAAGAAATTATGGAATATGATTGCTTACACATAATTTTTTTTCTTATTATTAATATGAAGAAAATATGTAATTGAAAATCGTTATATTAATGAATTAAAAAATAATTTGTTCCTGAAGTGTTTTTTCCTCCTGAATTCTAGAACTGATTATGGTAACTTGGTTTGAGAATATTCAATGATTTTCTGAGTGAATAGCTTTATTTTTATTATGTGGATATTTACATTTTGAGATGTTTTCCTTAACCCATTTCTCTTAGTTATGATAAGTAGAACTCTTGGTCCTGAGTTTGGTGGGTCTATTGGGACCCTGTTCTTTCTGGCAAATGTTGTAAGTAGTGCTCTTTACATCACTGGATGCACTGAGGGCATAGTGGAAAATTTTGGTCCTTCGGGTGAGAAATTTTATGTGTTAATATTTATTTATATAGATATAAAATAAATTTTGTTTTGTTACAAGAATATTACTCTTGTAAATAGTAACCCACATCAAGGCATTATCTAACAATGTTATGGTTTCAACATACTGACTGCCATAGGAGCCACATGTGGCTCACAGGAATATTGTTCCTCAAACCCTGTGCACCATCATGTGGTTCAATGCTTGTCTTCCAATTCAGGCTGCATAACAGCCTGGTGTGTGACGTGCAAAGTTCAATCTAGAGGTTTTGTGAGTCACTTGTGTATCACAGAGAAGGTTTTTCTCTATGTTATATGATCAATGTGCCCTCAGAAATTACTCTGCCTGTTAATATTTAGGGAGAGTTGTTTTGGTGACACTGACAGAAAGAATGTTAATTTATGAGGTGATCATTCCGTAAAGAACCATGAACTCAGCCAAGCAAAAGTCAAGAGAAATGTGACCCGACCAAGTGTTCAGGGTTTTATTGTCAGTGGCTGTGAGTGTGTTAAGGAGTATTGTATGACAGTAAATTTCTATTTTTTGCAATAATGTCATATGTAACCTAAAATGTGTTTTCTAATTAAAGAGGTTTCCAAACTATTAAAGGCAGTCCAACAGAATGATGTGAAAACAGGCACAGTTAATTCATATTTAAGTCACAAATGCAATGTGCCACTGCAGTAGACAATCCAAATTTCTCCACAATTTATTTAGTATTTAGCCAAAGAAATCTTTTACTTGCATTCGGCCATAAACCCATCAACAATGTCAATGTGCTTTAAACAGCATTTTTGAATTTCAATTTTTTTAAACTTCAGATAAGAAAATTAGAATCGTGGTCTTCTCATTAATAAAAATTGTATACAGTACTGCAAGCATTTAACAATGTTACCCTATATACTGTCTGATGTGTGCTTAAGTGAAGGAGTAGGAAAAGAGATTCTTTCACAATGAAGTCAATATATAATACATATATATCATATATAATATGATATTTATTCAAGGATTACCTAGACGTATTTTTGTTTAATTCGAACAAATAATTTGTGATGTGTTCCATCACACTGAATTCTGATCAATGAGGTTATTCTCTTATGTAAAGTAAAGCTGTGTTAATAATTTTGCTTCTGGCATGCAGGATATTTAATTGGGGATGGAATGCAAGGTCTACCAGATGGCCGGTGGTGGCGATTCCTGTACTGCTCGCTGCTGAATGTCCTGAATTTGATTGTATGTCTCATTGGTGCTAGTATGTTTGCGAAGACAAGTGTAGTCATTCTCGCTATTGTGTGCATCTGCTTGTTGTCAGTTATCATCAGTTTCTTTGTCAAGGAACCAATGTTGGTAGGTTGACTGTACATATGTTGATCTTTGCTTATTTAATTAATTGATATTTTCAGCAAAAGGTTTTAATGGGATTTAATTACTTTATTACCTGTGAAGTTTTTAATGTGTATTTTCCATATACACGTATTTTCTGACTTATTGCTTTAGTTTACCATAATTTTAATTTTTCTTAATTTACAAATGATTATTTATTATATTAATTATGTACAATTTACACCAAAACAGATTTTGTTTATCTTCAGTTATACTCATTCAATTCATCAATTTAATGAAAAAAGTTCAATATTCACCAAAATAATGAAACATACATTTTATTAAAAATTATTGGGCTCTATTTAGAGTTATTGAGCTTAACTTCAATTACATGTATATGATAAAGAGATGTGAGCATGCACGTGTGTTTTTCTGTGGATGTTTGTAAATAAGACACTTTAACTTACGGGTAGATACATTTTTCATCATCCCATCAAATTTCATATCTTATAAACTAATTGAAAATCAGAGTGCAACATACTTGTATTTGGTATATATGTAATTGCATGAGTACAACATTGATGACCCCTCACATTTAGCTTCCTCAATGTAATGAGTAGTTGCATGTTTGTTTATATAGTTCCACACATTTTTGAGTAAAGTAATCTCACATATCCTTATTTTGGGCATTTTTGTGCATATTTAGAAATTGATGATATTTTTTAAGAGAAGTTTACACTGAAGTTCGAATAATGTGCTTGCTCTTTCATCTACTGTACATAGTTATGTAATATTTAAGTTTCACTATCAGTCAAATTTGAAAGAAAAAGTTGGTACAAAAATATACCTACAGGTGTTGACTGTGTGTCGCAGTTTTAAGAATAAAGTCATTTATAAATTTAAAATCAACTTGTTGATTGCATAAGGAAATGAGCAAAAATGAATATTTGAAGAGTTACTTTGAAAATTAATTTCCTCTTTTGAAGGAACAAATTTAACCCTTAACTTCTGGTGTGTGGTCAATTTAAAGACATTTACAGTTTTTATTTTCCAAAAAATGGCTAGTTTCTGAAGCTGCGGGTTGATTGTAACCTTTTCTGTTATGATTCATATTCAGAGTGTGCTATGAAAAATGCCGTTCACATATCTGTTTCTCTCGATTGTTCATTTTGACTCAACACCAGCGTTGGTATTCCTGTAGATTTTGATATGGCGGATTTGTGTGGTGCCTTAAATTTGTCTTTGGGACTCGTTTTAGGTAAGTGTTGAATACTGCTTCTGGTTGGTGAAAGCACAATAATTGACCATTTTTAGAATATTATATAAGAACAAACTTGACACTCCTCTTAAATTCTTGCCAAGTATACAAAAGCCTCGTTGGCTTTACAAAGGAGGTGGCAATGACATCTTATGTGCTTGCCATGTCATGATCTGTAGATATTTCTATTATTCACAAGGACAAGAAAATTGAAGAATGCATAGGCCCTCTGCAGAAGCTTGCCATCAGGTGTGTAGTAAGTACAGTGTAGGCAGAAGAACAAGGTGGTGTCCATTACGTGTACTATTCTTTTATTTTGTAAACATGAAGATTTTTTACTTCCACATTATAAATACTATTTAACACATATTCCTCCCCAAAACCAAATAAAGAACACAATTTTCTTGAGTCAGAATGGCCGGGTCCATGTGACCTGACCCCAGTGAACGTGTTACAGATATCGTGTCAGAAGTTAAGGGTTAATAGCAAGTAGAGAGAGACTCGGGTCTGCTGTTGTCTCCAGAAGTTGCTTACTGTAAAAGTTAGTTTCAAGGAGGTTAGAGGCGATGGATAGTATGGACACCCCTCAAATTAGTTTGCTTGAGTTCATGTGTTAAAAAGAAACGTCTGATGACTGCAAACACTGGTTTGTTTGTTTATTTATATATTTTCATCATCAAAACTGAAAATGTGGCACATGCTATAGGGAGAGTGATCCCTACCCTAACCTATATAAAAGTTCAATTTGGAGTACAGATGGAAATGAGTGCTTCTGGCAAGAATCAATAAAAAAAGATACCTTCTGGGTAATAAAAACTATTTGCAAAGGCAAATCAGTTATAGATTTGGGTTATTATCCCTCATCGTGCCCTTTCTGAAGGAATTGACTTCATACAACAAGAAAATGAACAATAATTTGAATAACTGTATTTCCTACTGATGTCTAGAAGATGTGCACAGATAGTGAAGTTATGTGTATGATCAGAAGCAAAAAATAGGGCCATCTCAGCATTGCATAATGATGCAAGTTCAGATTCTTAGGTAATGATGCAAGTGGTGTTAAGTAGCGTTGAGTATTGAAAACTCTTCAGAGAAGTTATTTTCAGTTTTTAAATCAGAAACTGAGAACAAATCAATAAAATTTAATTTGGCATTTGTGCTTCTTGCAGACACACTCCTTCATATCTTTCAATAGAAATATACAATCTCGGTTATTAACAAACAAAAAAAACAAAAATTGTTGTACAGGAATTTTATACTTTTGATCTTGATATTGCACCGATTGTTCAGAAAGAGAATCACATATTTGAAGAGAGTGTGAAAATGAATGTGGCCTTGAGGAAGACCATTGTGCCGTGGATGCAATGTTGTCTGTTTGATATTTTGTAAATAAGATTGTCAGGAAGTGGAAAGATGCATAAAAAGTTCCAGAGGCAAAGAAATAGAAGCCATTCTCTACACATATGATAAACTATTTTTTTATCCATAGCAAAATAAAAGCATAGGATTCAAAAGAAAGAACACTGCTATTTTTCAAAATAGTTATAGAAGAGTGAATAATCAAACATCTCACAACCTTCACTTTCTTATGAAATAAGATTACCCTACAGGAAGAAGATATTAGATGTAAAATTGACAAGATACAACTGAGTAAATGGAACTATTGAAGCAAATTTCAAAACGTGTCTAAAAAACTAAACTCAGACTCCACAGTTTGGCAGCAAAAACAGTTTTTCTAGAGTACCAAAATGTGGATTTTGGGGAAGAAGATGTAAAGCCATCGTAAAAAGCCTTAAATCCAAAGGCAGGCATTGTAGACAAAACAGAAATACACATTGCCATTTTCGGCATGTGTATGTGCGCGTGCGCGTGTGCGTGTGTGTGTGTGTGTGAGAGTGAGAGAGTGAGAGTGAGATCTCATGTTCAGTTAAATCTAACACATTTTACTCCTTAAGTGGTAATTTTTTGGGATAGGATGTGGTATTTGTCACACACATTGTGAACAATGGTAACAAAATCTGTATGGTATTAATTGTGATTGCATTTATAATAATATTGCATTTTTTAATAGGTCTCCATTCCTATTGCTAACACTCTCGTTCAGAATGCAACTCACCCTGCTCATGGAAATTATACTGGTTTAGAGCAGAGTACTCTGGATTTAAACCTGTTTCCAAGCTTTGGTAGGGATTACTCCTCTGATGGTGAACTCGTGAAGTTCGCAACAGTATTTGGTGTATTGTTTAGCGGTGTCACTGGTATTATGGCTGGTGCTAATATGTCAGGTACGTAAAAGGTAATGCGTCATTTAAAAGAATTTGATATTTTGACCTATGTAGAAAAAAAGATCCAAACTATAAGAAGAATGTTTGGGAAGAATCCCACCGTAGAAAACATGAGTTCGACAAGAACTATGTGCAATGATCAGAAATAGTATTGAAAGAATTGGGACAAATCAGGGAACTGGTGCAGAGATGATCTGCTTTGAAAATAAAAACAGACTAAATCATGATTAATATTTAAACATTTTTTTTTGTGGGAACAATGTTTGGAGACAAGCTGTTTGTACAAACACTAAAAGTGTGCGCGAGTGCATTCTTGGCTGAACCTAAAAAAAGGTGCAAGTCCCTTGGCAATGCTAGTTTTGTCTGGTGGTGAGAGGGGAGTTTTGTCAATAGGCTGGGGAACCCTTGAATGGCCGCAATGAGGAAATTATCCTGGAGAATGTTTCTGGAGATGGGGCAGGAGGCAGAATGAGACGACTACAAATCTCACGAAAATATGTTTTGTTCACAAATTCAGAGGACGAGTTGGAAGACTGGCACGGAAGGCAAGCATGCTTCTTGCTGTGCTAGGTTGTTTTGAAATAATATTGACTGTGGGGGCAAGTATATTTCTAATTTCCAGTTAACGCTGAAACTGAAAGACAATTATGAAGCCTTCTGCCTTGTGAGAGGTGTCAGTGGTTTTGTTAGATATCTGTGATCTGAGGAAAAATACCCATGGAAAAAAACGAGTTTCAATTTAACTGAAAAATAGAAATATTTGATTGTTATTCTGCCTATTCTCAAATCGTGTGTACCAACTGAATTCTCATACGGAATGTGCCTTACAGCCTTGGTGGGGGAGTGGTTAACTTGCTGACCTCTGAATCGCCAGTGTACAGGTGCAATCCTGGCCAAGATGCATGGATGTTCGAAGGTCCTGCTGCTGGCATGTAAAAGAAGCTGCTCTGAGGGGGGTGGTCAAAAATATCAAAAATACAGTGCACAACCAGCGCAAATGGCTGTCTCCCTGCCAATAACACTACTTGTGCATCAGCAAGGCTCCCAGGAGGAGGCCATCCACTAATAAATATTTGCTACTTGTGCATATTAAATCTTTGCTTTATGAAACATCAACTTTATTATATTCTTGTGTAAAAAAAACAGTTGTACTCTATTATATACTATACTATGTTATGTTATTGCAGTACTTGTGAAGACTGTTTTTGTTAAAATATTTAATTTCTTGGAGTGTTATTTGAGAATATTTTATTTGTTCTTGAGCATTGTGTGTCCTACTTTTTGGAGAGCAATTTTGTGTTTTATTCAGCTGCGTTTTGATCTCTAGTAATAATTTATAATCTTTAATGTATTTATATTGCTACATATACTGAGTTGGTACTTTGTTCCTGGGCTAGAGTCCAGTTAATGAGTATGCAATGAGTGTATTATCATTTCATTTTTCTTATTAATCTGAGTGGTGCTATTGAAAATGTTTACAGGTGAACTGAAGAATCCAGCTCGCAACATACCTCAAGGCACATTATCTGCTGTGGGGTTCACATTTTTCTGCTACATTATTATCTCAGTATTGACTGCGGGTACATGTGATAGATTTTTACTCCAAAATAACTTTATATTTATGATGCCCATCAATATCTGGCCAGGATTTGTTGCTATTGGAATCCTTACTGCTACTTTTTCTGCCAGTTTAAGCAACTTGATTGGTTCTAGTCGAGTGTTGGAAGCCTTGGCAAAAGACAATGTGTTTGGTAAGTTCTGAATAATAGTGCAGAAGTGAAGTGTTATTAGTATAGCTAGAAAGTTTATGCAAACTTCTAGCCCTGAAATATGTATACAAATATGCCACAAAAATGTTAGAATATTCACAGAAATTGTTAAGATAAGCAGAATTTGGTCACAAAATGTATTTTAATGATATTAAAACTTTTTGCCACCTAGAGAAACAGGAGTCAGATTAAATCACATCAGTACCCACATTTTATTTTCTATTAAGATAACAAAAAAAAGTCACTAGAATTTCATTCAGTTTGTCTGTTGTTAGGGAGTGGCTCCTATCAGACAATATCATTTTAAACGTAGAAAATATTATTTCCACTTTACATGATGTCATGGGTGTGAATTTATGTTTGACATCAATACATTATCTGGAACGGAAACCTTATTTCCCTCCAAAAGTGGACGCACTGTCTGTAAAGTATGAAGTCCTAGATTCTTTCCAAAACGTTTGTTTTCTTCCTAATTGCTTCACCCATCTCACATAGAGCTGCCACCAATTTCATCTTCTCTTTGTGTATAGAAATTTGTTGTGGGGCGTTGAGAAATATCTTCTTGATCTGGTTGATAGCTTTGTTGACATTTGCACTGCATTATGTGATTTTTCTCTGCTACTCTGTGCACAGCTTGTAGTGCACAGCATTTCACATGTACCATATTAGGAAACAGGGCTTCTAATAAAAAAAATGTATGTGGTAATTAATATTTTTGTGTTACATTAGGCTAAAAGTAAAAAAATATACAGAAACATTCATTTATATGCAAAATGTTCCTCGCCTTACTTTTATTACTTTGCCATGAAACATACATATTTAAAGTTTCAGGAAGATATGACCATTAACAAAGAACCTGCAATTGCTTGACCTTCCCAGCTCTAGTTCTCAGTGTGCAAACCTTTGACTGTTTCTCTGTTACTTAAGTGTATTCAGTTTTGAATCTTTTTTACTTGTTGTGTTTTACTCAATATTTTACAAAACATTCATAGAGATGTTAATTTAAATTATTAATTGACAAAATTAAGATATTTATTATTTTATTTATAATACTGTGAAATGTTTTTACATTGGAGCAATAAATAAAACAGTACAATGCTCTAAATTGTATTGTTGTCTGAGAAACATTCGAGCTTAATTTCATAACTGTAACCAGGTGTGTAACTTAGCACTATAGTAACAAGAATTTTGAAACACTGCTTCCAACTCTAAAAGACAAGTATACCAGATTATCATTCAGAAACCACAATGTAATGTGCGTTTCTTGAAGAGTTTGAGAGTTCAGACATTTTTTCTCAAATTAATTAATATCTGTCTGTAAATCTATTTGTCGGTTGAACATGATGTTCATATTTGGCTCTTATTTGTTTCATAATGTTCATTGTTTGTACAAAAAACCTTTTAAGTTCTCTGCTCATTTGCTGCCCTAGCTCGATGGTAGTGTACTGGCTTAATTGTATTTATTGTGCAGGGTCCATGCTGCAGTTTGTGGTGCAAGGTGTGTGGAAAGGCAACCCTGTAGCAGCTGTGGTCACATCTTGGGTGTTGGTGGAGTTGATTATGTTGATAGGCTCTCTCAACTTGATTGCTCAGATCAATTCAGTATTATTTCTGCTCTCTTACCTTGCAACCAATTTGGCCTGTCTGGGACTTGAATTGGCATCAGCTCCTAATTTTAGGTACATATTGTATTCCCTGAATTTATTCTCATTTGCCATGCATTGCATATTGTGAATTCATTACTAATGAAATTAATCACTTTTGAGAATTTATAATGCATGTTGACGTATCTATAGCTCTTTTTTGTATCTGTGATAATTTTATATATTTTGCTTAAATTAAATCTGCTTTTTGTTAATATTAGCATTAATCTTAAATTATTTTTATTATCTGAAATTACTTCATCTTAGAATTAACATAGAACTTTTTTTGGAGTTTGCTACTTGATGGCTTTAAGAAACATATCTCGTCTCATGTTTTGAACATTTATTTGTGTCAAGAAAAATTGTAACATTACTTTTTTCAGGCCGTCTTTCAAGTATTTCTCTTGGCACACTGCTCTCATTGGGCTAGTTGGAACATTAATTATGATGTTTATCATCAACCCTATATATGCCTCGTGTAGTATTGTGCTCTGTATGGTTTTGGTAACTGTTCTGCATTTGTTTTCTCCGTCTCGTGATGTTCATTGGGGTTCAATCTCTCAGGCTTTGATATTTCATCAGGTAGGAACATGGAACTAATATACTTCTTTCCTTCTCATATTATTGCTGTTTGAAATAATGTAATATTTGATTGTGACTTTTACGAGTTGTTTGTTTCCATACCAGGTTCGCAAATATTTACTTATGCTGGACTCGCGCAAAGACCATGTGAAATTCTGGCGCCCTCAAATGTTGCTTTTAGTTGGAAATCCAAGATCTGCTTGCCCTTTAATCCACTTTGTGAATGATATGAAAAAGTCTGGACTCTATGTTTTGGGACATGTCAAAGTTTCTGAATTTTCTGATCTACCTCTTGATCCAACTTTGGATGAATATACTCATTGGCTGGCATTAGTTGACCATTTGAAAGTAAGTATTCATTCAAACATAAACAAACAAAATTAATGATGACCTGCACTGTTATTTTAAGCACTTTTTACACTTTCCATGCTCAAAGTTTAATAAAAAATTTGAACAATTTTTGAGTAATTTTTGAAAACGTAATTGAGGCTTCATGTAAAGTAACCGCTAAAATTTAAATATCCATTTCTAACTGTCCTTTTCATCAATCAGGGACTATAAATTTTGGACAAATTAGCTGAATGGTTTAGGTGCTAGTGTTCACTACTTGCAGATGTTTTGCCGTCAATTGATTTTCTGGTATCAAGGACCCACAAAACATGAATTCTGAATACACAACAAGTTAGAGGAAGTAATTTACTGTGCATATGAAGAGGGTTTATCCAATTTTTCTTTACCAGGTCCCAGCAATAAGTTTTTCTGTTGAAAAATTACACATGATTACAATACTTTCTCTTCTTATGAAGTAAGGACCTTTTCTCGTTCATATTCGTGGTACATTCTTGTTACAAAAATATAATGTTGCTTTTATAGCAATGCAATTATACTGTTACACTGAAATCTTGCCACTCACCATCTTACTGTGTTGTTGAGAACACGTGGAATTTTTTTTGTTGATGTATCAAAAGTACTATAGTTGAAACATCAGAAAACAAGGAAGAATATGAAGACTGAAGAGCTGCTAAGAATGTCAGTAGAACTGTTTAATAGGTATTAGCTTCTGAAGCAATCTGATATTATGTAAGGAGCATTGTTTTAGACAAAATAAAATTAAAAATTTAACTTTTCATTCTCTTTTATAATTTCAGCAAAGCCTGATAAATTTCTCTTGGGTTTTATAAACCAAGTGTGAAAAAAAAATTGGTTTTCTCCCTCAGGACATCATTTTGTTGGATCATTGGCCAGTTTTTAATTTAAAGGTCATTTTTGATTGTTTTAATAATTGACTGAGAAACAAAAGGATTTAATGATTGTAGAATACGAGGAAAGAAAATGGAACCAAGTTTTTGAAATTTGTTTTCAATGAGTTTTGGTGTATTTCACTCTGTTCTTGTGTGTTAGTAAAGCCTACTTTGTATTTAAATGGAGTGTGTACAGTGAACATGTAATCTACAAAATATTTTGTTACTATCCAGGTAAAAGCATTCATTGAACTTACAGTAGCGCATTCAGTTCGTGAAGGCATGCTTCATATGATTCGTATGTCTGGTCTGGGAGCAATGAAACCAAATACTATTGTTCTTGGATTCTATGATGAAGAAACGCCCAAAGATTTTTTTGAAAGGTAAGTTAACCTTTAATTACTTGTGCTAGCCTGTGGAGTGTGCCAATTGCATTATTTTGCATATTGCATGATCTCTTCCACCAATCTATCTTTTGAGTTTTTGTAACAGTTTGAATTTGAGTTTCAACTGTTTCATCACAAGTGGCAGTAGTAGACTCGATGAATTTTCTAAAATGTTTACGGCGCATTGTGTGCGCCATACAAATAATAATGTGAAGACATGCAAGAATGATTTCTTCTGAATGCAGTCAGTGTACAATTCATTTAGTACACATGATGACATAAAATACGATAAAATGAGTTATATGTTTTAAACCAAATTCATCATAATAATTTTTTTATTTATTACAATCACATCAATTGAAGGTACTAAGCAACTCTTCAATATTTTACATTTTCGATATTTAATATTGGTTTATGCGATATTATAGTCATTTTGTCCAAATAAATAATATTTCTTAGTTTGCAAGAATCTACACAGTAACTACATGTTGTTATCTTCTGCAAGTGTCTACATGTTTGAGCAGAACGCGTGTAGAGGAAGGTGAAATGTATTTTAGCATTTATGATGCTGCTGTTTATGTGTACCAATTCAGTTCTGTGACAGTAAAAGATCTTAACAACAGTAAAAATCTGATAATCTTGTTTTGCTTTATAGTTCAGAATCCCAGTACAAAACATCTCTTTTTACAACTGTTGAGACGTGTGAAGGAAGGCAGTTATTTGAATTACGAACCTTGAGCAACGGGAAAACCTTGGATAGTACACAGTTTGTTGGTATGATTGCTGATACTTTGAAAATGAAGAAAAATATTTGTGTATGCCGACATTTCCACAATCTTGATAAATCGTCCATAATCAGGTAAGTAAACATATTCTCTTAATTTCTAAACGTGTCTTTGTGTACTCTAATTGTGAAGTAGACTCTCTTATACAATCGAGAAGTTGACTGGTAGAAGGGCATTATTTGAATTATGGCATTTATCCATAAAATGTTTCAAAACTTCTTTTAGGTGACTTTCTACCTCTCCAGATGGTACTGCACCAACCCCAATAGATGATGTTTGAGAGGATTTTGAAATTCTGAACTATGCCCTTTTTTCTTAACATCATTAGCGCTATGATCTTGCATTATTTTATTTCCTGATTCCCCTACGCCCGGCGCCTTTTACTACGCCCGCGTGAATGTTTCACACAGGATAACTCGTGCGAGTCCCAATCGTGCAGGCCTCGCTCGCGGCAATATTTTGATTCTGTCATATTCATACTGAACACCTTGTTTATTTATTTGTTTCACCAAATTCACATAATTTTTTCGTAATATTCATCTGATTTAATTTTACTATTCTCTTTCTGTAATCATGTTTCCTTTCTTAACCTACTTGCATTCTTTTCTACATTCATTGAAGTTCGACAAAATAGACACCAGCATTCAATAGAATTGCCGTTCGAAAACTGTTCACTCATCCATATGTGTGCCCTAACCACCATTGCTATCTCACAAAATTAAGGAGAAAGTGCAAGATATTCTATTGCAAATGCACTGCAGAGTTCCCGCGAAGTCCTTACCGGGACTCTAAAGAATAAAGCAAATACGCCAAAGATGGTGTATGAAGTAACGTTGCCAAGTATTATGTATTTAAGAAGGAATAGTTAAGGTGCGGTTTAGCGGCCATTATTGGTAAAAGTTTTCAATAACTTCCAAACTTTTGCTGGAACTAGCTATTACCAGAATAAGCAGTATAACGAAGCTACACCAAACTTTTATTAGTAAGGCTGATGATGAAAAAAAGCTATGAATTTCTTGTACAAATGTGAAAAATGTTAGGTGTTGTTTCATGAATTTAATGAATTATGTTTCATGAATTTAATTTATGGAATATAAATGTGTAATATGATGTTGGTTGTAAGCAAAAACTCTGTTTTTTTTCAAATTACTTATTTTCAGTCTAATGATGTTTCAGATCTTCCAATGTCAAGTATATTGATGTTTGGCCAGTGAATTTCTTCCAACCAGATGATGAGGATCCATTTGATACAACAAGTCTCTTCATGTTGCAACTAGCATGTATTATTAATATGGTAATTATGCAAAACACACTGTTTTTCATGTTTGTTGTTCTGGGAATACAAATCCTATCTCAAAGTTTTGGGTATTTTTACAGCAACTTTATAAAAATGAGGTCTTGGAAGTTCTGTTCAATGTATGTTAATTTAATAATGCATTCTCACATTTCAAATATATTTTTCCATAGTCAACTTTTAATCCGTGTGTGAAAGAAGTAGGATAAGGAGGATAATAAGAAGACAAGAAAAAGAACTAGAAGTTGAAGAAGTTACTCTCTAAAATCAGGCATATTCCCTGATATTCAAAACAGCAAAAATTAAACCATTGTTTAAAAAGGGCAATAGTTATGATCCAATGAACTACAGACCTATCTTCCTGATATCAGGATTTTCAAAAATTCTGGAAAGACGTTTGAATGATAGACTCAAACAGTTTCTCTATGCAAATAACGTCCTTACAAATGCACAACATGGCTTCAAGAGTAATAGATCCACAGACAGCCATCGTCTCCTTTTTAAATGACATATTTGTTGCACTACATCAGAAGGAAATTCCCATTGGCCTTTTCTTAGATTTGTCAAAAGCCTTTGACATCATTGGCCATCAAATACTTTTAAGAAAACTAGAAATGCTAGGGATTTGAGACATTGCAGGCCAATTAATCAAATCATATTTATCAAACGGTAGCCAAATAGTTGCCCTCCAGCACACTAAAACAAAATCTCCTCATACTACTCCTGCCCTCAAATGATAAATTGTGGAGTCCCGCAAGGATCCATCCTTGGGCCAATACTATTCCTTATATACATGAATGACATGCCTTTGGCTTTAAGGAACAACAAAATAATTTTGTTTGCAGATGACACAAACATCATCATCAAAGCAAAAACACAACAATCATTAGAAAAAGAAACTCGCAAAACTTTACAAGCTCTAGTTAAATGGTTTCAAGACAACAAACTCATCATAAACACCAGCAAGACAGTCTCTCTAAATTTCGTGAATTCCTGATCTAAAGAAAAACTCTCACAGCTTTTGCTCATAAACAATAACCCTGTAACAATATCTCATGAAACTACCTTCCTTGGACTAACAATTCAAGAAAACCTAAAATGGAATGCTCACATCTCAAATCTTAACAAGAAGCTCAGCAAATCTTGCTATGCCCTATACACCCTCAGGTCAAGCTCCAACATTGAGACACTTCGAACAATGTATTTTGCAAATGTGCACTCACGCCTAAAATACGGAGTAATATTCTGGGGAAATGCCCCTGAAAGCACTCGCACATTTATTATCCACAAAAGGATATTGTGAACAATGACCAGCAGTCATAAGCTGGAGTTTTGCAAATCCTTGTTCAATAAACTAAGAATTCTTCCTTTACCATGCATGTATATATTTGAAATAGTAGTAGAAGAAGAACTGGGGGAGGAAGAAGAAGAAGAAGATGAAGAACTGGGGGAGGAGGAGGAAGAAGAAGATGATGATGAAGAACTGGGGGAGGAGGAAGAAGAAGAAGATGAAGAACTGGGGGAGGAGGAAGAAGTACAGGAGATATAGGCTGCCTGAGGGATTTCTGCAGGGGGTGTGGGTATGGTGTGTCAAATTTTTGTAGCATTTTGAGACATCAAACAATAAAAAATAAATGCTGCATAGTTCACTTCCTGGACCCACACAGCCATGTTTTGCTGCAGTTCTGCCTAACTGTGGTTACATGCAAGTAAAGACTGTGATGCTGCCTGCTTTGCTCCATAGCTCTCTGCTTGCCAGATTTTCAAACTGTATCATATAGCTAATTGTTATTGAAAAATAAAAAAAAAATTAATGCTGATTTTTTTTCTCATTAAAAAAAAGTTTGTGTCTAGTTTTGGCATAAATTTGCTATCATGAACATTTTTGGAATAGTTTTAGTAGTGGCCTAGTGATTGTCAATTTTCTGGAGTACTATTTCTCTTCCAAACTGTACAATACAATGAAAACTGCCACAGTGGCAATGATAAAAAATTCTTGCCTTTCACGAAACTTGCTTAAAATGCAGTGGTGCTATATCAGTACAACTGCTCTCTCAGATGAATTTGCAAAGCACAAGGAAGAGATCCAAACATACTTTGTTTATTAAGAATAATTCATTACTGCCAAATTTTGTTATGCCAATGTGGCTGCAAATGTATGAAACATAGTGACCTACTAGAGAACAAAAACAAAAATGTTGATGTGACACATCTTCCTTTAAATGTGTATATCTTGCTTAATTTTCGAGGAAACTTTGTAAATCTTCAGGTTCCTGGTTGGAAGAAGCTCCAGTTGCGAGTCTTCCACTGCCAAGTCAATGGAAAGAAGCATTCACCATCGGAACAGCTACGCCAGACCTCTTCGCACTCGCAGGAGACACTTGGCAGTGCTACGTTCAATCTGGATGCGTCGACAGCAAACTCGTCACCTCCTACCCAGGACAATGAAGAGAGGCTGCGCAAACTCTTGCAAATGCTGCGCATTGCTGCCTCTATTCATCAGGTATTGTTATGCCTTATCAAATCAAATGTCACCTGTAGGCAGTGCATAATTTGTAGCAGAAGTACGAAAGGATTCGATTTCACCATGCATACCTCAAGATGTGCTTTTCTATTCCCTTAAAGTCATCATAATGATCTACAGTAACTGAACAATAGGCATTCAGACGGGTGCCTCCCAAGTGATTTTTAATTGCCCATACAGATCCTTTCTTAGTGATTACTAGGAACCAGATTCTATTAAAAAATATTTTTACTTCATAGTAGGAAATTATGCTTGCTTGATATGTACGGGAAACAGCAAATTTCCAATTATTTAAGAAAGATGTGTGTGTGTGTGTGTGTGTGTTTTTACGGGGGCAGGGGAAAATCTTCTAAAGACACTGCGGGGCCTGCAACCCGCAGCGTGTGGGATTCATAGCTAGCCTATGCCTACCCACTAAAAACCCCTCCCTTTCCTCCTATTCCTTCCCGCGTGTATATGTGTATAATGTGCACTAACCTCCCATGATACAATAAGTCTAGCAAGGCTTTTACAAACGAAAGTTAGGTCAACGACCGAGCTGCGACCATTCATTACAAAGGTCGGACTGGCCCCCGTGTTGCTGAGGCAGACATCCAAACTGTCAAGGCTGTCCAGGAGAGCCACCCCGCGTCGATTCGTTACTCTGCTGCCCCACTCCATGGCCCATGCATTGAAATCCCCAGCAATAATGAGGCCTTTGTTCTCTCGCGTCATCTATTAAGCGATCAAGTAATTCCTCGAACTACTCAAACGATGCACTGGGTGAAGCATAAACACTATAGAAATATACACCGAACCCTTTGATCCAGGTGAATCCATCCCTTGGGACTTGCATAACATCCTGGACTGGACTATTACCACATATCCATACTGCAGCTCGGTTAGTCGCATCCGAAACCCAGGACTGAAGACCGACAATATTCCTGTACTGCTCGCAGAGTATTGCAACATCTATATTCATCTCGCGCACCGTCTGGGTGAGAAGGTCCTGGGCCGCTTCGCAATGATTTAAATTTAGCTGGAGAACTCTCATTTTCTGTTATCCGTTGCCTTCATTGCTACTTGGTACGCCGGACATGTGAAACTCCCCGTTGGGTGGTTCCTCTTATCTTTGCAGAGCACACACCTAGCTTCAGGGCTTTTGCAAGCCTGACGTAAGTGGCAGTCTTCTCCGCATCGGTGACAGGATTTCGACCTGTCCGTCCCTTGGCAGTCGCGCGCCAGATGTCCGAACGCCCAACAACGATAACACTTCCGCACAATTACTTTCTCTCTAACGCGGCAGTTCACCCACCCAATGCGAACTCGGCCGCTCTTCAATGCCCTCCTGGCTAGTTCCGCCAGTAGACAGACCACTGCAGTTTGTGTGCCTCTGTAAGCCCTCCGCACGGATATGACACTTGCTAGCTCAACAGGTGATTTCAGTTCCCCGCTTACAGCTTCACAGACTTCAGCCGCCGTTGTCAGCTCGTCAAGGTCGCGAATCTCGAGAGTCATTTCGTCGTGGTTTATTAGTGTTAATTGCAGTATAGGTTTGATCCGTTACACTTCCATTTTACATTTTGACCTATTAATTGTTTCTAAAATTAAGTTGATAAATTTTGTAAAGGCTAAATTAAGATTAGTTTTGTAGAAGATATCATTCCAATTTATGTTAGAGATTTCTTTGATCAGTATGTAATGATTTATATTGAGTTTAGTACTACTATTTGAATATATTGTGATATAGGTTGCAAGATGATCAGATAGATTATGATCGCAGACAAAAGGAATTTTTTCTTGATCCATAGAATGTGTGTACACCTGCACATGACATTTATTTATAATATATTAAGAAGCTGTATGTAATTCAAAAAAATTGAAATACAATTTTTAAAATAATAATCTAAAACAAGCTGTAAAATGTTTTTTATTGATGTCACCCGGGATGGGCCACCCCTGTAACTTTGCCACTTAGAAGTTGCAATATTATATAATGACTTAAGCACGGAGCATTGAGAGTGGTGTGTGGCTTGTATGGATTGCAGGTCCCAGGCTGGTCCCAACAAATAGCAGCTCTGCACGGGGGATCCATGGCGATGGCTGGCACACATGCTGGCACCAGCAATGGCGAGGAAGAACCTCCTGCACAGCCACTGCTGAACAATGTCTCTCGTGCTTATCTGCTCAGGTGAGAGAATTCAAAACTTTGTGAGGCACATTGAAGTGTTAACCAAAGAATATTAACAGCCTAGGCACCCAATTGTAATAGTGTTGCATTAGTGTCTAGGTGTCTCATGATTACAGTTAATTTGATTTAAATATACTCACATCACAGATTATCAGCTGTGACATGGTTATCTAATTGAGAGCTTCGATATCTGAAATTAGTCGCAATGAAGCACCAGATTGGATAACCACATTCAGCTGATGATCTGTCTCAAGTATATTTAAATTGGATAACAGGAACTGTGTATGTTTCATGTTCAAATGCAGTATAATAATCTTCAGTTTTTAAGCAGAAGCATTGTATTCAAAATAACACAAAAAATGGAAAGAAAAAAAAAAGGTTCTCGGGTAAAGCACCTAAAAAAATGAATTCATTAAAATAGAACACAGGTGAAAAATGAGTTTTTCTGTCAAATATTTTCCGCTTTCTCCCACAGCATTACATAACTTTCTTTTCTTCAGTGCAAGAAAGTAATACTTCAATATTAGTTTTCAATGAAATCTTCAAATGAGTGAGAAACAACTGCTGTTCACTCTGGCCATATCCTCATTCATTTAATTTTTGAGGGAGTATCTTGCCTCAGATAATAGAATCTTGGTTTATGGATTCCCTGCTGAATGATGTAAATTGCATTGAGATACCTCTTTCTTTCATTGTAAGTTTTGATGCAGATTGAGGCATTTTTCTTTCCTGAGGGTGCAACAGAGAACTAAAATATTCCATTTCAATTGCATAACAGAACAAATAACTATAAAGGGGAGGACCTCAATGCTACACCCCTTAAATCAGCCTTTATCAATGTAATAGATTTAATATGTTCTTAAATGAATACTTTTCTTTTGAGTATCAATCAAATGTAAAGTGAAATTATTTCTAATAATCGTTATAATTATTATTTGGTTTCCAATAGATTATAAAAACTTGTACTGACATATAACCCTTCATTCTAGTGTTAATCAGATGATTCAAAGGCATTCGGAACAAACTGCTGCAAGTTTCATCTACCTGCCACCTCCTCCATCATTACCGGTTTGGGAAGAAAGGGAAGTGTATCCTCAGTTTCTGCAGTTACTCACAGAGCTCACTGCTGACCTTCCTCCAACCATTTTGGTCCACGGTGTCAGTGCTGTGACATCTACAACTCTGTGATGTGGAAGGTAACTAGCTTTTGTAAAATACCTTTAGTGGATAGTATGTAACTAAAATGTGTGGTGTGATGTAAGTAATAAAAATGTCAGTATTGAATTTTCATAATACTGCAATTTGTTTAATTGCTGGTATGTATGAGATGTCTTTCACATGAGCTACACTGCTTTGCAGTTTGGATATTCATGACAAGCACAATAATTTCATTCCATGTTGGAGCACCATGGTGTGATATGCAACAGGTGATAGTTTTTGCTTTGAACATTACTAATGTTAACTTCATGTATTTATGTAATGTATATTTTAAAGTATTGTTTCCTGCAATTTTAATATTCTATTGCCATTTTAATAGATATTTTTATTTATGAATATTATATCTCCATGATCCTTTGGTATTACAGTAATATAGTCAGTGTTGAAGACTAAGTCTTCTTGTGCGTTTCCTCCTTTTGTTATATTGAGCATTGATGAATGATGTAGTGTATATGTTTGTCACATTGTATTTGAGGAGCAATTGGCTGATAATAAAACCAGTCCATTTTCACCTTAAGGCCTTATGGTTGAGGGTTGATGTTGCCCATTGCAACCAGTGCCAAAAGCTTTTGAGGAACAGTCTTACTGGAACCGAGTGCTGTGCAGCTGGAGAATTCTCAAAACTTATTTAAGCTTTAAATCTCTCTAAGATTTTGCCTTTTCAGAGACGTCCTAGAATAACAGAAGCACATCTGGTATTGATGTTGTTTACTGTGCATATTGTACTTGGAAATATTGTCCAAGGTGTCAGTCTTCATTGAAAGCATTTTAAAAGTCTAGTTGTTTAATGTTCTAGTTGTGGTATTTCTGCCATTGTTTGATACAAACGTAGGGGCCTCGTTTCAAAGTCTCCCATTAAAACAGTGGTTCCAAGGAGGAGTTGAAGCAACTAGTGCACCTGTGTTGAGAGAGAGAGAGAAATGTTAGTGGGAGCTCTTGAGCAACTTGTGTGGTCCAGAATTTTCTTGTTGAAGAGGGATTGATGTTCACTGCTCTTCAATTTTTGGACTTAGTGAGGCATTGTGCCTGTGTAGAGTTTTTAATTAGTTGTAATTTATTGTTTTAAATGAGATTAAGTCTTTCATATGTATATTGGGCCAAAGTTGTTCTTTTTTATGGGTTTAGAGTACTTGACATGGAACATAAGTATGTAGTACAATCTTTAAGCCGTATAATAAGTTAGTAAATGCGCATAATAAATACACTTGTATGTTGCATTTATTGGAATGAAAGTTTGTTTTGTTCAATTGAATAAGAGGCTGTGATGCTGTGTTTGTCAGCGTGTTTGTTATTTCACAGTTTTAGAACATTGTAGACAGACTTGAAAGCTTTTTACATAGTGGACCGGTGGAACAAAATATTTTTGAACAAGTATTGTATCAATCATTTTACACTTGATATATTGTAAACTGTTATTTCTGAAAATGTTAATTAATCTAATATAAAAATGTAATTTTTCAATGTTTGTGTTTTTTAAATTATAAAGTTTATAACTATTAAGGAGATACAATAGCCCATAATCAAATATGAATGCATATGGGGTATTGGAGAGAAGATGTACACATACTACAACACAGGAGAGTGGATAGCAAGTTGAATTAGATTAATAAAAATCTAATCTAGGTATTTGAAGTGGGCTGACAAGTAAGTAGATTAGCAATACAATTTGATATCTCATATGTATTGGCCTAATGTTTCTCTTGTTCAGATGGTTATGTTTATGCGTGTTCTGGAAGATATTATTTTTTTGTAAGTGTCTAATACATAGTTTCTATGAATATTGAGTTATTCATGCTGATTTTATGCAGATTATTAGAAATACAATTTGCAATATGTTTGTATGTATGTAACAAGTTGATAATCATCAATGCAAATGGACCAAAGTTATTTTATTGCTTGTAAAAGTAAACATAGTAATCCATATTTAATATGCATCTGATGCAACATGGAGAAATTCCTGTAATACATGCTAACAGAGCAAATATTTGTGTGTGCAGTTAAGTAGGCTCGGAGATTTTTAGTGAATCTAGTGAAAGATGTGTGTTCTACTCATGCAGGTCTATTCAAAAAATACACATGCCAAAAATCTGCATTTTTATACACCCATAAAGCGCCAAGCATACATGATACATGTTAAACATTTTGGAATGAGGGGTGATTTAAGAATGAATTACAAAAATGTAAAATTTTAAATTGAAAATAATTTCTATTATTATCTATTATCATTTATGTTATTGCTATTTCTATTATCATTTATTGCTCTAAAATTGTTTAGAAATTAAAATTATGATCTTCACTTCCCAATTTTTGTAGCATATTGAAAAGTGTGCACTTCTTGATTGTATTGTAAGTATGAAACAAAATGAATTGCAATTTTTAGGAATAAATACCAAATATTTAATTAAGTCAACTTTTCTACCCTTCCTATAAACAATTTAGTAAAACACCTTACCCAAGTCAACTGCATGTATGTATTTTTTGAATGACCTTGTAATATGAGCATGTTAAGAGAGAGAAAAAAAGGAGTGCTGCGTGCCCTCTTCTGGAAGTTGTTCAGACTGTTACAGTGCTGTTGTTTGCTATGATAATTCTGTGCCTCATTGCTGCCTTTCTCTAGTAGAATTTTGATATCAGCTATTTACTAAGGCATGATGCTCAAGCTGTAGCTGATTGCAAAATATTTTCTGCTTCATTTGTGAGCTAAATAAAACTATTTTTAAAAGTAATATTGACTTGATTGTCACTTAAAACATTTTTTGTATACTTACCAGGTCAATAGCTTCAAATGCGTTGTCATTTGCATGTGAAGGAACTAAGCCTTCCATCATAAATCATTTTGATGTAACACAGGAATTTTTATCATTGTTACAGTAGCTTGTATGGAAGACTTAAATTTGAGTAAAATATTTATATCTTTAATAGTAATAATTATAAGGAAAATAATAATAGAATAGTAATAATGATAATCTCATCCTATCTGTGGTGAAGTTCGCTTTGCTGTGATGTTTTTGAATAAAATATATGGCAGTATCTAATCTGTATTTAATAAATTGACTGTGTTGTTTAGGGGCATGCTTGAATCCCCCTCTAAAAATTACTTGTGACCAGCACCCCCCCCCCTCCTGTAAGTGAAGCTCAATATAACTTATTATACTCAAACGAGTTGTATTAATTGTGTGTGTGTTATGCATTAAAATTGATTATAATTAACATGAGAATTGGTGGTGCAGGCTGTGCATAACAGTAAGTTTCGGGACAATTTATTTAATGAAAGGAGGCCGCGTAGGCTAGAAAATTTCTGACAAGCCGTGCAAATGCTGATGTGAATGATGCATTGGCTCAGTCTACTGTGCCAACTAATTTCATTCTAGAATTAACTATAGATCAGTTTTGAATATATTGCTGATGAAAAATATTTTCATTTATTGTCACAATTTATAGAATATAACTTCTTTCATTTATTATATTTTTAATTTAATTTGTTAATATGAAAATCTTTTAGTACAAGACTGAATAAAAGAAGTTATTGCAGCAAAAGTTGAAATAAAAAGATGAATTTAATTTCAGCATCATGTAACACTAAACTGTAACCCCCCTACACCTCTGTAACAGCGTAATGCTGCCTCAAAGCGCCCCCCCCCCCCCCCCCTCAGCAGTACGTAATTTATGGATGACCTCCTTATGGGTCTAATAGAGAGCGCATCTCTAAAACATAAGTGCGCTTTCTTCAGAGATCATTCCTTGATCTTCCTTGAGACCAATGAATCCAAAGTAGCTTTTGTGCTAGTAGCTGCTATGTTGTAAGGCAATCTTGATTTTAACTACTTTTCTTTGAAAATCTCCAGTGTATATTTTAAGGCCCTCCAATCGACTTTCATATATCTACTAAAGTTTCACAGTTGAATTTACCAGTCTTGTGTAATGGATAAACTTCAATTTTCAATTTAAGTCAGAGCAATATGTTACCTCCATTTTTGAAAACCAGAAGGGGGAAAAAAAAGTTTATTTAATCCAGACATTTGTTTGTGAATACACTTCCTGGTGGTTTCTACACATATATTGTAATTTTTTGAACATATAAGGTTTTTATTTTCAAGTGTAAAATTAGACTTATCATTAACTTGGCACAACCTCTTCAATTGTATTGTCAAGTTAGGTGAAAAAATTCCTATAATATTGAACATGCTTTTTCAACTCTTAGTTCTTACAGACAAAATAATTTCCCAGGCCCACAAGATGGACTCGCTGTAAAGAAAATATAATTCCATAATTTTTATAAAGAAACCTTGTGTTGGAAATATACATTTTATTCATATGCTCTTGATATTGAAAATAAGCTTAAATTAAACTGGTACAAATGTACTTTTTTAATATTCCTGCGTCCACAGAGAGAATATTGCTGCAAAAAGAGAGAAGATTACTTTAAAAGGTGATGTTTACCCCCAACAACATGAACACCAGGGCCTCTGTGTGTGATTATATATCTTCATGTCGAGATGCAATTTGCAATGAAGGTCATTGTTAACTCTGTGTAAATTCAGTTTTAATTCTGATGTGATTACAGATGGAAACTATTCAATCTGTAGCTTGAAATGGATCCATTGAACATTCTCTTATATCCCACAAGGTTATTTTAGTGTGCTCTGGAGCATGCAATTCTGTTAGAATTTCAGCATGTCATATATTCAATTATATCCATATTTTTGAGGGTCATATTGTTTTGATTTCTCTTAAAATAGGTCCCTTTTTAAATTTTGGACAGCAGACAATTTTTTCAATTATTTTATTTCATTACAATTCAAATTTAATCTTATGTCTATGTTTTACCAGTCTTTAAAGACATTTTGAAAACTTTTATCCCCCATCTTCAGGTCTAATGAAATAATACAATTCATTGATCACATGATAAGTTATACATTTAGGAATTAAGATAAATTGTATTATTTCATTAGATCTGAAGATGGAAGCCAAAGCTCTTGGAAATGTCGTTGCATTCTGGGAAAACATTGAGATAAGATTAAATTTGAATTGTTATGAAATAAAATAATTGAAAAGATTGTCTGCTGCCTAAAATTTTAAAGGGACCTGTTCTTAAGAGAAAATCTTCTAAGAAGACAGTATAAAGTTGTATAAACATTATTTCACTTGTTGCAAGCAATAATATTTGTTTAATGGAAATAAAGCCTTTCACAAAAATGTCCTCATTGTTGCCACACACTGCCTATTCGTAATGAAAAAAATTTTTATCTTACCTCAATATAAAGACAACATAACTAAAAATAATGGTGACTAACATTGACTCTTAGTCTACATTTCGGAGAAGAATTGCACAATTACATGTTTAATGGTTAGAGTTCAATTAGTGAAATTTAGTTGAATAAATATTCCACTGCCAGTTAAGTATAAATAAATTCTTATATTCTACTAAAAATTAATATGCATGATAAAATTGAGGTTGATACATTTTCACATCTTATTGGCTGAAGAAATATTACATATTGAAGTACCATTTAATATCAGTATTAATACCCATTTCTATCTTGTAGAGAATAGCTTGTAAATTCTAGTACAGCTTATTGGCGGCTATGGTGTAACGGTTAGCATATCTGACTGATATACCTATGTTCGCGGGTTAAACCTGATCAACGCCAGGGGTGAAAAAATCCTCATTATGCCTTCCTTCATAGGGGAAGTAATGCCGGCTATCCCATGTTAGTAGATTTACCGCGTTTTTTTGAGCGGGGGAGGGGGAGAACACACGTGATCTGCTTGGGGGCCCCCATGGACTGCAAATCCAGCCCGAGGAGGAGCCCACCCCCCACCCCTCTCCCCCCTTCCCCCTCTCTCTTACATAGCTGCTACAGTTCTCTGCAGTGTGGAAGGGAAATTGATAAAAGTATGTCTCATTGTTAGCTCTGCTCAATGCTTCAAAATCTATTTTCAACCATTGATTTCACGTATGGATCTACTAGATTGAACAAAAAGAATTCACATTTCTTTCTCTTTTATATTTAATTATTTATCGAGATGTTTAATACAGTTATATTGATTGGTTTGTGGAAGAGCATCCAAATAGCAAGCATAGAAGAGCATAATTTGCTGTCGGCTTAAGAAAATAGACTTTTTTCCCTATTAAAATCACCCGATATTTGCATATTTTTATTAACTCTTTAAGGCCTGCAGCATATACAGAGTATGTCACACAAATTCTTAGCTTTTCTTTCCTGGAATTCCAATAAGCTCGTAATGCAAATACTTCTTAATTCCCTACTGCCGGCCCTTTCTCTGCTGCCTACATGTCAATATTTTGCTATTCTCAAATCTGATTAACAATGGATGATCTTGGCATACCCCGGAGGCCAAGCACCGACTAGTGTAATTTTTTTATTTTTGCAATTCAAAGTATGTCTTGCATTAGTCACGCTCTTCTAAAAGCCACATAACTTGCTTTGAGATGAAATAACATTTGGAATTTGTCCAAACATTATGTAACATATTGTAATTTTAGGAAAGTTTTGTGAAAAACTGAATGAAGGAAATATATTAAAAATGTATCAAGAGCTCTCCAAGAAAACTCAGATTTATGACAACACATCCGATAGAGCAGATAACAACAGATCTGCTGGTAATATTCAAATAATTTGTTTATTTATTGCACTTATTTCTAATTCATAGAAAATTTGTCCATTTTATACAAAAAAGATCTTAAAAAATAAATCCAAAAAAATATTTACACTATAGAAATAATTACGAAACTAAGACATAACAAGCTGCTCATAACATTGTTGATACAAACCTTTTCAGATTTCTACGCAATTTCAACATCATCAGCAGTTTTACACGTTCTGGTAATTGGAGTATTAGCTGAATGTAAATATTTATAATGCCATCTCACAAAGAAGTTGGTTGTTGCATATTGAAATGTTGGCACTCTTTACATTCTACTGATTGAACAATAGACAATTAATGTTACCATTGAGTACCACCCCCCTCCAAGAAAACAAGTTTCCAACTGCCCTTCACAATTCACAGACAATAACGACAACATGCAACCTCGTGGATATATTCATATTTATTATTTATTTATGAACGCAGCTTCAAGCCCCATAATGCATGCAGCAATCCTGAAAAATGTAGGCTGAATCATTTCTACTCTATATTGTTCGCAAAAAATAGTAATCAAACTACTTACGAGAACTTCAGTACTGTTCTAATAATCAGGTATCTCAAAGCAGCAAGTGCAATTCATGACCCATTCATCTTGTGAATCCCAGCAATTGGCTTGCTCTGTAAACAGAGAGATGAATGTGATCATTGCAGGACATTCTGGAGTCAAAAAAACTATCCAAAGATCTCACATGGATGTCAACGTCTCCAACACTAGACTTTATAAAATTTTCAGTGTCAACTACCACTCTAAACCTGGAGAAAGTGATAGTTGTACACACACTCAAGTTTAAAACTAAATCATTACTGTGCCAAACAGCAAGAAAATCAGCAACTTGCAAATCAACTTTCTCTTGATGAATAAAGCTTTTAAATAGGCTATTTTCATTGCTCGCCCTTCACAAGCTGTGTCCCTGTTGCATTGTAACGCCAATTTCCTTTCAAAGGCAAGTTTTCTCACTTCGCTCGCCCGGATCAAAGTCACGGCGAGGCTCGGGCCTTTGGCTCTCACGTTCGCTATAAACATCCTTGAGTGTATCCACCGCATAATTACTAATTCATTTTTATAAGGAAGCACTGCACAGCGAATTACAAGCAGCATACATTAAATGAGCTTCCTTCTTGCTAATAATTGAATCTTAAAGTCACTTGTTATGGCGAGATAGAAACTTAGGTTTCACTACTGATTTTTCTTTCACTGTTTTTCTTGAAATGGGTGGGAGTGTAGTACATGGAGGAACTTAAAAATAAAATATCTAAAGCATTATCAAGGCTATAATTCTCAGATAATAAATACAAGTATTAATTGCTGAGATAAGGCAAAATAAAAATTTCAATAAGAATATTCTTAGATCCAATTGTCTCAGAAAATGTCATCAAAGCGAGAAAAAAGTTACAAATAAGCTCTGGGGTTGAGGAGTATCAGCTGTCACAACTGCTTCACAAAATTTCGTAACCAAATGACAATAAAATAATAAAAAATATATCAAGCATTACTCTTAGTATTTAATTGAAACAAGTTCTTAAAGCTAATAGTGTCAGCTAATGATCCACACAATTCATTTGATGAAGAGAAGCAGTTCCTGCAAAATCAGGATAGCTTGCCATACTACCATGGTTCCATTTTACATTGGACAAATTGTAATTGCTGACAACCAACCAATTTGCGTTAGGATATCCCAGTTGGTGAAATTTCGCCATTGACAAAAAATAACACTTGAATATGTAGGTGGATGGATTTTAAGTATTAAGAGCAAATAATTAAATTGGATTTTTGAGAAAATAGGTGTACAAATAAATGCTCACCATCGCTAGAAAACCCAAATTGCATGCACCCAAGTAAATTTCTGATGCTAATTAGTACTCAATTTCCCCTTGAAAATACTATTGCAATCATTTCTAAATATAAAATTATCTCATTTAAATTCTGAAGTAGAAATATCTGAGACTAAGTAAGAGTTAAGATCTCATAATCCTCCAAAGTATAATCTTGGTCTCTCTTACATTTTAGTAATACATTTTAAAATTTATCATCCTTGTGCATTTTGTGGGTTTATTAGGATTTTTACCAATCTCCAATTTTTAGCTGACCATTGAAGTATTTACTAGTCTTTAAGCCATTTCTATACAATGGTTCTACATAGGATTAATTGCTTGAAAGGTTTTCTACATTGTGAATGGCAGACAGTTGTTGGTTCATTTCCTTTTCTTTGCAGGTGTATAAACATGACATTTAAGGTTTATTTATTGAATAAAAAGATTTTAGGAACTTATCTATGTTGCATAAAATTTATTCATCCATTTAATTGAACACACTAGTTAATGATTTACCATTTGCTCACGCAAAAAGTCATGCAGTAAATGTTACAAAATTAAATTACAAAAGTGAAACCAAACATTACATTTGTAAAAGTAACAATTTCCACATGTTCAGTTTTATTTATGTTCATAGAAATTTAGTATGTTAATGCTCAAAAGCTATTGACTAGTCTCTCAGTTCGAATTTCAATTTTGTGCGTTCTATTCATTTTAATTTAAACACAGTAATAAGGTTCTAACAAAATTACCTAACATCTCCAAAATCTAGCACAATTACATATTAATAATTCTGTTGACTCCTACCAATTTTGTTTCTTAGGATTTTAAAAAAAATATTTTTTGATTCTCATAATAAAATTAGGTATTTGAAGAATTTCACACACAATTACTCTAACACTTATGTCGTATGTATGTTTTAATAGCAAGATATATACTATTAAAATATATTGGATGCAAGCAGTCTTTTCACGAAGATAAAGCATCATTATTGGAATATTGTCATCAATCTGTACTAACAGTTGGTAAAAAAAAGAAGTTAAATTGGATTTATAAATATAAAACTGCTCAAGAGGAATTTACAAATTTAAAATATCCCACAATGAAAGAAAGTAAAGTTTCACCTCTCCTGGCTGCCCTGCTCAGATATCTATCGTGTACTCCTTAATGTTTGAAGTTCTTAAATTCACAGGACTCTAGAATGTTTTAACGAAAACAAAAACAATGAAAAATGTATTTATTATTATGCAATATTGGCTTAATACTTTGAAACCTTCTTCTCACTGGATTTCTCAAGTTCTATATGAAAGAAAGAACAAACAAGATCTTTAATGGTAAGTTTAGAGAAGTTACTTACTTTGAAATGCTTGAAATTTGTAGTTCTAGTAAAACTTTGCTCCTCAGACTCGGATGTTTGACTACATCTTTGATCTGGAATTTTGAACAACTATACAATTTACCAGGATGAAATGGGCGGTATTTGGTTTAATTTGATTGTGATCCCAAGAATATCTAAAATGCACAAAACTTAGTTGTCAATACATTTTTTGTGTTGATAACTTAAGATCTTAAAACCAACCAAACAAAAAACAATTAGATAATTCGGTGGCCGATTGAAATTTAAATAAGTCCAATTCAATCGGAGCAAGTAGTAGCTAGAAGTAGAAAAGTTGTCACAAAACATAAACTTACTATTTTTGCTCTTTCAAGGTTTAAAACTCTCATAATTATCGCTTCTAATATTTTATTCATTTATTATCTGTCCAATCGAAGAAAATGTCTATGGGAATGAGCGTGGCAAGACATATTTCTACAAAGTTAGTTATAAATCAGAACCTTGCAACATTAACTGTCAATATTGAAAGTAGTTTCTTGCTCAATTGTGGTTTGTGGTGTTCGAACAGTAATCTTAACAACAACACTTGATTTGGTCAAATTTTTCGGTTTCATGCTCGGCGGTGACTTAGTAATATTTTGACTTTCGTTGCAAGATTTCGTAGGATTGGACTCCGAGGCAATCGAACTGGGTTTTGTTGAAGGTTCCTCAGTTTTCTCGATAGACGAGCTGTATGAAGAGGTTTTGCTCAGAGGTGCAAATGGTTTCGTGTTGCATAATTCACCGCCGCAACAACCCGTAGTGGCAGAACTGCTCTTCGTTTTCCCATTGGGTTTTCCACACGAAGATGCTTTACTCTGTGCTGTAGGTGGTTTGGCGTTGCTGGAACCACTGCGGCGACTTGGCACGGCGACTGAACCGGGCTTGGATAATAGTACATTGTTGGTTTTATTGGCAGGTTTGCTGCGAGACGTGATTTTGTTCTGTGGCGCCGACGGCTTACTGTAGCAGGAACCACAACCGCGATAATTCACTGAACTGGGTTTGTTTGAGGATTCCTTCTTCAGCGTTGAAATGGGTTTGCTGCATGAAGACGATTTGCTGCTATGCACTGCTAGCGACTTTCTACCGCAGAAGCAACCACCGCGGGAAGACATTGCGAACTAAGCTGAATTCTGGTTGCCAACGGGGGAGGCATCAAATTTGCCCCTCCTTTACTGACGTACCATATTACGTCAGTAGCAAGTAAGTGGGTAGGTAGAAGGTGGGGGTAGAACGACCTTTGGAAGGCAATCTAACAAAATGCATTTGTTTGTTTTACATTAACTAACCTCGCTATTAAAGAGGTGTCTAGACTTTCCCAAGATACAAAAACATTATATGTTTGCAAAACATAAATTTATTAAATCACTATATTATGATTTTGCGCGATTAGGGTATCTGAGACATCTCTAGCGATTTATCTATCTAGCGGAATGAGAAAGAACAATATTTCGAGAGTGGACGTTTCCTGAGACGAGATGCCCCTGATGCTTCCGAGACATTCAGTTGTGCATTAATTTTCCTCCCGCCCAGTCGTGGGGTTGACTGAGCATCTGCCCGAGGCCCCAAATTTAGCAACATTCAACCTTTTCCGAAAAAAATTAAATCCTAATTTGGCAATGATGCTATCAAGAAACGTACACTTTCAAGGCTCCTAACGGGATCGACGTATAAAATTCTCGTGTAAAAGTAGTGTTATATATAAAACAGTATATAGTGTTGTAGATATCGAGCCGCCAGTGACATTTCCGAATATTGAAATGTTATTGAAATTTTTTTCTAACAATTTCCTTATCTAATACATCCCGAGAAAAACATTTTCAGTTTCCAGGAGAGCGAAGTTATTGAAGAATGGAAGAAGAAAAACTAAATAACGAAGCCATTTTGTACGTTGAACAGGAAATATTATACCGCATTGGCACTGTCACGTAATGAAATGATTTTGCAAAAAATTAATCAAGAAGGAAATTTATTTTTAAAAAATTAATTGAATACGACTGTAACCGTATTAAATTTTTTATTCCTTTTCAATTTTTGTGTTTAGGTTATGTGCGTTTTCTTGCAACTTCTTTGCTTTTTCTTTATGCTCATTTATTAGCTTTTTCGTTTCGACCAATCCCACAGAGTGAGGGGATTTATTGAAAATGGATTTGTTTTTCATTTCGAAGTTGACATAATGATTTTCCAAATTCAAATGTTTGTGAACTAATTCTACAATATGAACCTGTGGATTGTTTGGCCGTTTATGTCACATGAAATAACGAATACAAATAAAATGTATAAATAAGTAGCAGAAATGTTAATTTCCCGGAAAAATAAGTAACGTTCGAGACCTTTTCAGTGCCCAAAATTGAAAATGTAAAAATACTTTCAACGGTTTTGTAGTAGTTTGAAGTTAATACCGAAAGAGGCATCTTTGGGGGATGTGACATCAACGTAAATATTTCTGAACGTGGGTTACAAAAAATTGCTTACATCAATTAAAATAATCTACTGTCGACGTAACATAACCGACATGACTTAATGTTGATCAGAAGAAAACGTGATACCGATTGCGTATACACCAAGCTTGCCGGAAAAAACAGTGGTCGTAGATTCAAAGAAACAAAAGTGCACTAGATACGCCGAAAAATCGTTTCATCGTCTTCACGCTTCATTTTTGTTTGATAGTCCTGAAGGACGTTTAAGAAAATGGTACAGATCTCATGTTCGTTGAAACCCTGAATTTTCGAAAATTGCAAAAGTTCAAGATGTTTCCGGAGTCTTCCTGCAATTATGAAAATAGACATTTCCCCCCTTAATGAAATGTGATTCTTAAAGAGAGATTTTGAATTATGATCATGTACAAGTTTTCGGAAATTTGAATACTTTTCGCGTAATTGTGTGTGAGAATACGGGCGAGATGGAATGTGCCGTTTGAGCCCTAGTTTGGAACGCTGGAAGGAGGCCTGACGTGGATGCGCTTGCGCGGGGCGCCCTCGGTCGCCGAAAAGTAGCGCTGCCACCGAATGACGCTTCTGCGCAGGCGCACGTGCATCGTGAATTGGCGTATGCTTTCTCCTGGTCCCGTGGTCTTCGATGTGGAAAAAGGGAATGCAAGGAAATGCTTTTTACAAAAATGCAATGTTAACAACAGATGTCTTCTTTCTCAAACTCAATGTCTGATCTCCGGAGCAGTTGTACCTGTTGCAAATTCTGATGAACTAATTTATCGTGCCATGTGTTCAACGAATCCCCTTTTGGGATGCACACTTTTTTCTCGAAATTGCTTGTCACCTTGAATTTTATTTTAATCAGCTTCTGATCTCGCGCACCCACTGCAACGATATTTCCCTCTCGAAGCAAGTTACATGACGTTTTGCTCGATTCCAGTTTGCGGATCCTTCTCCAGAGCTGCGCCCGCGAAAAAAAGGCTATACTTAATATGCGGTAGGCATAGAACGCTTCATAAGTCTCAACTTATTTACGTCCGTCGAAAGCTGTAGTGTTGATGTCTCCTTGGCCTAGTCACCATTTCCCATACGTACAGGTAAACTGTAATATATGTAAAACTTACGAACCAATCATGTTCATTTATGCGGTCACCTGCTTTGCTTGCGAATCAGTTAGTCACGATATCATCTCTTTGAAGAACGCTTCGTCCTGAGCTTGATTCGAATGTTTACTTTATGATTTGTTCTGAGACTGATTTTGAGAGTGATTTGCTCCCTTTCTTTTCCGGTATCTGCATTTCTTTGCGATGTGATTAGTCTTACCACACACATGGACATGTTATTAGGGCCCCTGGAAAGATATTTCCGCCACTGGGTCTGTGATATAAGCATGTGGCGCCTCCTACGTTACCGTTGCCGTACTAAAACGCACGAGGAATGGCAGAGCCATCGCAGTGATGACACGTAGGGACGTGCGGTGAGTCGGATGACATATATATATATATATATATATATATATATATATATATATATATATATATATATATATATATATATATGATTAGCGTAAGAAACAGCGCGGTCCAGCAGTAATCCGCCAAAAGGTTTGGTGACCATCTTCCCTTATATCGCCTTTCCATGGCCGCGATATTTTGGTGAAATCGCTCGCCAAGTTCGGCTCTCAGATCTCCAAGATTAGGTGGGAAGAAATGCAAATGGGAAAGAAGGAAGTGTAATTTCAGAGACATGTTGCATCCCATAGCCTTTAAACATTCGAACATGTGTTCCGCCAGTTCCCTGTATTTCTCAGACATTACGTTTCCCAAGAAATTGTCGCGTACATCTTTCAATGCAAGCCAAGCCTCCTCAGTATCTGATAGCAACTGTTCAAAGGTAGTCTCTTTCAGCAAGTCACGGATCAGATTAATTTTTGTAGTACTAAGCGCAGGAACTTTAGGCAGTCAAAATTGAAAACCCTGGCCATCTTTGTCCAATAGTTTCACGAAATTCTTCATGAAGCCTAATTTCAGATGGAGTGGTGATAACAGCAGACTGTCTTTTTCAACCACGGGTTCATGCGACACATTTTTTTACCAGGATTGTACATTTCTCTCAACGGCCACATAAAGTCCTTTCCTTGCCCTACTATCCCAGTGACACAAGAAACAGCAATATTTTGTATAATCAGTCTGCATTCCCAGAAGAAGTCCCAGAGCTTTGAGATCACCTCAATTTTACATTTGTGATTTGAATAGCCAGTGTACTGCAGGAGTAGCCTCATGTTGTCGTAGGTTTCGCTTAACTGATCATTGTTCCTGGTCTCTGGTATCGAATGTTTCTCGTTTTCGTTATGTAAAAGAACAGCTTTAATATTACGCTTTGACGATCCTATAAATAGGCGCCATTCTTCCGGATTGTGAATCATCGCAAATGTTCTCAGCAGTTCATTCATGTCATTACAATACACCAACCTCTCTGTCATTGAGAAAAAAGGGGAAAGATAAAGCTTTCGATTACTGAATGTAATTCTAATGTGTGGTTGTAATAAGCGCTTTTCATGAAGACGAGACCCAAGTAATTCTGCTTGTCTCTTTGAAAGATTTAGATCTCTTACAAGATCGGTCAATTCTGCCTGCGAGAACGGCTGTGGTTGTAGCCGTGCTGCAGATGGCGTGTAATCAAGATCGTCATGATCTTCATGATCTGTTGGTTTGTCACTACCATCGTCTGTTTCATCTTCCAGTGTCCATTCCGTTGGTGGCTTTGGAACTGGGAGAGAACCAGAATGCGTAACTGGGCGCATTGCTGATTTCTAATTGTGATAAGAAACTGTGTGTTTTGATGTACTTGATATTCCTGTAATATGCGTTAATGCAACTGCACCTTCCCTTTACCTGCCCCCAGCGTTTATCTTCCCCTCCCCTCTCTACTCCCAGCATTAACCAATAATTTTCCTAAAGTAATGTGATAAGCGCCGCGACAACATAAGTAACGCTGATAAAATTGTGTTTCCAGAAGAAAGTTTAGGTGATGGCGAAAAATGGTTTTCACCGTCATCAGGGCACTGCACTACATAAGAAACACATCTTTTTGTTCAGCGGTAAATTTCACTATCGCACTGTGTTATCGTCCAGTTAGCTTATTGCGAGCTGGGGTTAAACTGAAAGAGTACTTCCAACACACCTACTAACCTACGCCAGCCCAACTCCTGCCATTTCAAACGCGCAACTCGCTTTACGCCCAAATCACACCTCAAAGCATAAACAACTTCGATTGGTAGAATTAATTGCTTCACGTTTCGCCGCTAAACACCATGCATTGGTCATCTTTGTTGATTATCTCAAGCATTTGACCGTGTTTGGCACCAGGGATTATTTTATAAGTTACAATCTATCTGCAATGTACTCATCTTCAAAATATCCAAAGCTTTCTTGAAAACATAATTTTCCGAATTAAAGTTAACGACACTGTTCCCTAGTTATGAAATAAAGGGTGGTATGAATAAAAGTAAGCAATTACTCTTTGCTCCGAGTTTCGGAGACCCTTCTCAGTTTCTTATGAATAAAGTGGGTGAGCAATTGCTCAGTAGCAGACTCACGTTTGAAAAGTAAGGTTAAATTGGCCGATTTTTTTTACCGTGGGTTAATATGCAAATGCAGTGGACTAAAAAAATACAAGATAAGGCGAAATTCTCGTGATGTACACTATTAGAATCTTTGCCGATTCGAAAAGGACAATGTATGGTTGGTACGATTTTTATTGGCGTTTGCTTTCAGGCGCGTTTTCATATTGAATATTTTCTATGTTAATTGGCCATCGCTCTTTTCTACTTGGAAATTTTCGGAGTACTGTTTTTCCAAACTTTGTACTGTTTCGGTTTAGCCACAGCGAACCTCCAAAAAGTTGAATTGAATTAATGCCTTATTTTACGTGGCGAGACTCAGGTCATTAGGCCTGCTCTTCCGTCTGACCACGTAAATTTCGCTACGTTCCTTTCACCAACTACCAGAGAAAGGAGGTATTTCTTGGGCGAGAAACAGGCGATTTGAATTTAGCTCAGAGGCGTCATTTAGGCTTGAGGATCTTTTACATGCAAGTAAATCTACTAACATGGGACAGCCGGCTTTACTTCCCTTCAAAGGAAAGCGTACGAAGGATTTTTTCGCCCTGAAAAATCCACGGCTTCGATCGGGTTTGAACCCGCCAACTTGGGTACAACAGTCCGAAACGCTAACCGTTACACCGTCGCCGCCGCCTGTGTTGTCTCTTTTCAAAAATAATTTTATATTCGCACAGCATTTCGCCAAAAACTAGCTGGGCCTCTGGCACCTGTTTTTCATTACTGCTACTCATATTCGAATTTAAAGAACGAGACAACAAAATATTGCTCTTTGCTCCGCAGAAATGTGCACGAATGCATATGCTGGCGATACATGAGTAAGTTCTTCGAAGACATACGAAGTTTTTATTCATACGAAATGGAGCTTCAGCTCAGTGCCGGGGAGTAGACTCACTTTGCTCCGGAGCAAGTACTCCTGAGCAGGTGCTCATTTTTATTCATATGACCCAACGACAGGAGTCCCTCGGGGACTTTTCTTCCCTCTTGTTTTTATTTTACATAGCAGACTCTCCTCATTCCGAAGATGCCAGCTTAGCGTTCTGCTCAGACTACACCATCTTTTCCATCTCGAACTTGGTCAGTTATAGAGCACGTGGTTGTATTCAACCCCATTTTAGACGACTATACCTCCTGGACAGAAAAATGGCGCATCGAACTGAACCCCAGAAAATCACGAGCAAACATATTTTCCCTTCGCCGTCCCCGCCCCATCTACAAATTAATTAATTAATTTCGGTCCCTTGGCTCCTCAATACCTCAACAGTAAAATATCTGGGGGTGATGCTACCCAAAAGACGTGTTTAATAACTTCCGTTTCATGAATCTCAAGTCATCCCTGCGTGAAAACAGGAGGTTGAAGCTCCTTGGCAAAGGCAACTTGCGGGCTGAGATTTTAACTTTCTTTTTTTTCCTTTATCGTATACGTACGTATATGCGGAGTAATATACGAAGTTTTGTTTTTCCAATTAGTTTTTTAATTAATATAATGACACTTCTTTTAAAAGTGTAGTTTTAAAAGAGTCGTTTTAAAAGAGTCGTTTTTACGTACTTTTTAGAAAAATACGGGCAATATCTAAAGCAAGATTTTCTAAAAAATGGTGTCAAATTTTCTTTCAAATTTTTGTACGGATAATACTAAATATACTGAATAACATGACATAAAACAATTTTTTATGTATTATTTGTTGTTTTTAAAAAAAATCACAAATGGTTTTTTTAAATATTTATCCCATCGCTAAAATTTATATAATAGATGTATTTCATTGTTTAATACACATATGCTTTGAAGTATGTGGGATGTACACACACACATGGTGTATTTTCGAAAACGTTGGAACGAAATTTTCTCAAAAATATGTTCGAAACCGTTCGAAGGAAATTTTCTCAAAAACTACTGTACGTTTTTCGTCGGAATCCTCCGCATTGAAAAATATTTCTTTACAATATCCCGAAAGCCTCATTTTGACCAAGATATTTGTGGTTTGAGAAATAAAAACTAGTGGTTCTCCAAAAGCACATACTTTCTCGCGTCGTTTCTATATTTGCAACAAAAAAAAATGAAGACTTCAACGAAAACGAGAGCCTATGAAGCATTCTATGAAGCAGCCCTACTTTTAACTGATGAAACAATATTTAAAAAAATGGAACGTTTTTTTGCGAAAAAAGTTAATTTTTTAAAACCTGCTTCTATTTTGCGCCAAATTACACGAAAATTACTCAAATTTTTGTAAAATTGAACATGAACTTTTTTAATAATCTGTCTTTAAGGCACTGATTTAATTCAGTGAAAAATCTCTCTTAATCAGGTTTCTCTTTATTATAGGCAATAAGTTCATTTGAAATAAAATTAACAGTTTCTTTCGCCAAGTCTTGGAAATACAACGTTTCGAATCTATTGTGTCTCCATCATCAGGTCAATAACGTGTAGCTATTTTTTTTCAAATAAAAAAAAATTAAAAACTGAAACACTGAAGCTTCCTAATCTGAATTTTTATTAACATAATTTACATATGTTGTCTAGGCTATCCGGGACGAGCCGCGTCACTGACACAGTGGCTAACGTTTCGGCCAGCGTTTTGTGGCCTTCTTCAGAGCGTACTGCTGCAGTACTGCCGCGGAAGCCTACACAACCATAGTTTACATATTTCCTCGTGTTTAAAAATTTTAATGTTTTCATTAATTCAGTTTTTAATTGGTATTTTTTATTTAAAAAAGTGTGTACTTTATTTACCTGATGATAGAGACACAATAGAGCTTAGAAATGCATTTTCAAGACTCTTTGTGAAATAAACTATGTTAATGAACTGTTAATTTTATTTCAAATGAACCGATTTTCTACAATAAAGTGTAGCCTGATTAATAGAATTTGTCATAGACAATCAATCACATTGTTAATAAAAAGTCAGTCTTCAATATTATAATTTTAGGAAGACACCCAAAAAATTTCACTTTTGCAATTATCAAAAATCTGGAATTTCAACGAATATGACATTCCCCATTCTCAAAGTTTAATCAACAAATTTGTGCCATTTTTGAGAAAATTTTGAAAATATTTTTGAGGTTTCATGTAAAGTATCATCAAAATCAAAATATACGTTTGAAACTCCCAAAGCCTCTAGTTTATTCTGATAAATTGGGGAATATAAGTTTTGAAGAAAATCGGCTGAACGGTTTAGGCGCTGTGCGTTGACTACAGGCAGACGTTTCGCCGTCAATCGATTTTTCGTTATCAAGGACCCACAAAACATAGTTTCTGGCGCTATACTACGTATTAGAGGATTTTCTCCCTGTATTTAGCAACAGGATTTATCCACTTTTTCGTTACCAGGGCCCGGCAATAAGCGTATTTCTGCCGATAATTTGCTGTTTTCCGGCGCACGACTACGTAACTTTCTCTTCTTACGAAGTCTTTTACTAATTTAGAGAATTTACTACAGAAATAACTATTATTTTGACAAAATCAACTGATATATAACATAGCAGCCATCAGTGGTCAAGTGTCAGAAAGTAATTTTAGCAAATAAAGCGGTTCAGGTGTTTAATATTCAAAGAATATTACAATGGGGTATGTTTGCCTCGTAGAAGTATGTGCTGTTGTACTTCCACAAGTTTTATTGTACTGTTAGCGCACCGCAAAATTGAGAGAATGTGAAAAAAATGTCTTAGACGCCGAAAAGTAGTAGATGAGGCAAAAGCGAAGAGCTGGCGCAGACGAAAGAGATTACGAAACTAACTCTTTGTGCTATTCTGTAGCAGCACTAGTTTTTGTTTGTTTGTTTTCAATTTTAGATCACTACTACCTGTCGGTTCGGTTATCGGGTGCCCCCACGACCCTTCTCACGGGCCACGAGGGGCTCTTTGTGCAAGCAACCGTCCGTCGCAGGCTCTTGTCTGAGCCGCAGCCCTTTGGAGGGCTGCTGGGGTGGCAGGTCCGGGGGCGGAAGGAAGAGGGTGGGAAGGCCTGGGCTGGGCTGGGCTGGGCTGGGCTGGGCTGGCCTCGGGGCTCTTCCTGGTGCAGGACTCGTGCCGCCAGCGCGAACGCCCTTGTTTGCGTCGGGCGGAGCGGATTCGTCTGGGCGGCGCGCGGCGCGGGGCGCGGGGCGCGGGGCGCGGAGGGGTCGGGGCGGGCGCGCAGGGCCCTGAGCCCGATGTGGCGCTCGTGCGGCGGCGGCGGCGGCGGCGGCGGCGGCGGCGGCGGCGGCGGCGGGGACGAGGGCGGCGCGCGAGCCCGCGCGACCAGTGCGCTGAGGCGCTTTGCTGCGCGCGGTCGCAGCGAGAGCGAGAGCGAGGGCGAGTGAGGGCGAGTGAGGGCGAGGGCGGGCCGGAGCGGGTGAGGCGTCCTCGGCAGCCGCAAGCATGACGGTGAGCTACCAGTACGAGGTGGCCTCGTCCACGAGCGGCGGCTTCACCCGCCTGCTCTTCATGTGGAAGGGCAGCCTGTACAAGCTCATCTACCGCGAGCTGCTGCTCTTCCTCGCGGCCTTCGGCCTGCTCAGCGCTCTCTACAGGAACACCTTCAACAGCGACCAGCGAAAGTAAGTCTTTCCATCGGCTTCGGCCCCAAATAGTGGGGCTGCGCTCACAGCTTATTTTTTAACGAAAAATATCCCAAGCGCGATTACAAGCTTGCCCAGTGATCGAGCACAATTGAGTCAACGAAATGAATTTCTCGTTTCAAAACCGATGAAATCTTTTCGAGTACCTTATTGGTAATGTTCATCTCTTGTGTCTTCTATCTGGTGTAAAATATCCCATTCTGAAGAGATTTCTGAAAATGTAATTGCAATGTTGATATCGTAGAAGATTGTCCAGAGCGAATTTTGAGATAGTTCCTTGTTTTACTCCTGGACAGTAAATGCAGTCCACCACTGAAAAACCTGCATATATGTGTTGTGTTTATATTTTTTAGCGTTACACTCAACATAGATAGTTGCACTTTTTTGGGGGGAGAAACATTAGTACTGTACTTGGCTGTTCTCAAACAACCAAAGCATATTTTCCTGAGAGAGTGTTCGGCCCAGATTTCTGTGAATATTTTTTCTGCTAATAATTGTTCACTTTATTTTGTGTTCTAATCCTCGACGCAACGGGAGACAGATTTCCCTTGAAAACTCTTCTTATTCTGTTCTTTAGAACAGATGAACGATTTGTAGACTTTGGATCTCTCAAGATGTTTTGACTTAATTAATTAAATTGATTCCTCGAAGAATACCTTTTGGAATAGATTACTGGGTGATTTCCAAGTTTTTTCTTGTGAAGTGTTAATTTTTTTTTTTTTTAAGTACATCGTACATTTGAAACTTCTCAGGACACTTGATCACTTAGTGTTTTAGTTGTCTTTGGTTTTAGAGAGTTACTTTTGAGGCATCGCCATAAATACTCGAATTGATTAATATTCGGGGTGTGTGGACGTGTTACAATGTGTTTTGGAGTGTTATATAATATTCTAAATCTAGAATTACGAGCTGTGTGCATTGGTTCATTATCTTGAATGAAAACATAACTTTTCTGTCTCAATTTTTTGGCTCTAGATGCCAGATTCGTTATAAGAATGTTAATATAATGTTTATGACGCATCCTCTATAAACTCTGAAGACTGACCCTCTGCTTCTTCCATCACCGTGCTGGACTGGAGGAAGCAAAAGAGTATATTTTTCCTCTAGCTCTATCTGCACACCTTTCTCAACACTTTTATTGAGCTCTTAAAAAACCAAAGAAAAAAAACAAAACAAAAAAACGTGTATATGCCTTCATATGTAAATAAAACTTCATCCCAGAACTCTATAAAATATGAGATGATTAGCAAATTGCATTCGTTTTCTGCTATTTATTTGATTAATGCTTGTTTTTCGCCTTGCATTTCTACAATGGGATGCAGTATTACACAAACATTTCTGGATAATGGATGAATTGATATTAAGTTTTAAATCGGTTATTAGTTCAACACTAATTTTTGCAGCAACTCCTATTGAGATTTCGGTTTCTTAGTCTCACATAATATATAAATCATAGATTTTCTCTTTCCAAACGTCACAAGAAATACCTGACTGAGGTATCTTCACCTTCGTACCATTTTAAATATTTTAAAATAGCAACAGTAATAATGGGCTTAAATGATAATCCTTCTCTCATCTCTATTTTTAAAATTTTAAAGATATATTTGAGATATTAAAACTAAGAAGATTGATCGAAAAAGTAAGAAAGACACTTGTACGAAAACTTTCTTTGCATCAATTTTATGGACTCTTGGCTACCTACCCAGTCTCTGTGTGACTACCCTTCTTACACTATTCTGTCTTGAGGGGAATATTCCTACACTCCGTTGCAAATTAAATCTGTTTATTTCTCATTGTAGTGCTCATAAAATGTATATAATATTGAAAGATAGAAGTCTACGAATACTTTTTCTGATAACTGCATAAGATAAATATCATTATAATATAATATAATATGAAATACCTATTAAAATGATGAATAAGATATGTTGTTGAGGATGATATCTGTATTTTATCAGCCATCATGATAATTTGTATAATATAAGATTTCAGTCTATTTTCCTCTTGTAGTTTTATTTTTATTAATTGCAATGAAGGCTGTCGATACATTTACAAGGTAGAAATATTTTAGAAATGAATAGTAATTGAGCTTGAAGACTACGTCTATCCAAGCTCAAAATCATGAATAGAGAATTGGATTATTCTAAAGATAGGATTTTTGATAGTTGATTCACGCAAGCACTGGTTTAGTTTGTAGATATTCTTTTCCTTAAACAGTTCGAATTCTGTTTCGTTAATTAGCCTTAAAGTATGTATTTTTGCAATAAACTTTGGTGAACAACTTGAATTTAACTGTAATTTATAACATAGTCCTGAGTTGTGCAAATTGCCTGAATTACGTACGCTCGTAAGTAGCAACCGTCTTGGCGGAAAAAGATTTTCGAGTAACTCTTGACGCCAGGGCGCTCGCACCCGCGCGGGTCGCGCCGGCCATTTGGCGCATTCTGCACAACCTGTCCACCCCTCGGCAGACGGCGGCCGAATCGGAGAAATTCGTTCCGTACATGATAAACGTTCCTAACAGAAGATCTTTCGAAGAACAAAAATTGATGAGGCATGGCTAAATTATAGCTTGGATGTCTTTGAAGAGAATTATGGATAACATAGGTTCATCAAGCTAATAATGTTAAGAAAGTACGTTCAGACTCCCTTCATTCGTTCAAACCCCTTCAATCTGTTTTTAATCTCTTTAAATTTTAAGGAGACAAAAGTGTTGAGAATATAACATTTCGAGGAAAGTTAATTTTTATTTTTCGCACTCGCAAACACCTTTGCAGCTGTAAACAAAATGTGGGTCGACTTACACTAATCAAACTCGGTCAGTGATGTAGTCATCTGATGACATTTTTAATTTTTGTTCTTCAACGTATGGGTCGAAATGACCCGAAGCCGCGAAAAAGGCGCAGACGTGACAGGGTAGTAGGGGACATTTTGAATTTCATTGAAATAATGGAAAGGATGTGTTTGAAAAGAATTGTTTCCTAGAATGTTCAAATTGCCTTATTTCACAACAATGTGAATTTGGCCTAAAAGAGCCGACGTTGTAGTTGAAATCCCGGCGTTTCACGTTGTAGACCAAAAGTGAATTATCAATGCCAAATGGATGTGGCTGAGAGGAATGAATGTCAAATAGCAACAGCGCTCAACACTCGAGAGCTTTCTGCCCCGACCTTCCCTCCTTTTTGATATTGGTAGAAAAGTGAATAAATCGTGGAAATAATGATACTGTAGGAAATTCTTGAGTTGATTTTTGTTTTTTAACGAGTTCACCTATTTCTGATGGTTTTTGTGATAGGGTGGCCTTGCGAGGTGCACACAGATGGGTCAGTGGAGGGGGGTCGTGAACCTATCAAGATTTTGAAAGGGATCCCGTAGTCTTCTTATAAAATATTGTATTTCCGTATGTCCAATCCCTGATATCCACTGGTTGAACCTGACATTTTGGAGAATGTTATACTACATTTAGGGAAGAAGCTCTCAAAAGCCAGCTGACAACCCGAACATGGTTCAACATAAAATCATTTGTATTTATTAATTATGTCATTAAAGTGGTAATTTACTCTCGTGATAATATGTGTATGGTTTGTTTCTGTCCTAGTAAAATACGTCATCCGTGAGAAAGCGCTGCCGTCGCCCTCGTCGCTGCCCGCGGAAGCTCCGATCCGTCGCTAGCGAGCGAGCCCCAAGCAGAGATCTTAAACCTCTCACTTTTGTATTTATACTCTAAACATGCATTCCAACACTTACAAACTAAACCTACAATGGACTCTACTTATTTACAATATTTACGCGCATTAGCACCTACAATCTCAACTAACATACTATCACTGAGGTTTTTATAGTTTGCCAGCCAAACTTGCACTGGCTTTTGAGAATGCCAGTTGCAGTTCCACTTTCCCCCCGCCTCCGCACGCCCCCCCTGGCCCGATGGCTGGCCGATGGCTGCGGGGGCGGGGGCGCGGGCTCTCCCCCCGCTGGCCGACCTGGTCTCGTGGCGCAGGACGCGCTTGTGACGCATCCGCGGAGCGACGAGGGCGGCAGGACGAGACGACGTGCGCTGTGCTTTCCGTAGCGGCGGCGGCCGAGTTGGGATGCTAGCAATGTTACGTTGACCAATGCATTAGCGTTCTAGAGGCACATGTGGTTTTTGTATATAGCCTCGATATATTTCGGTGAACTGGCTAGTCCATTGTAATAAATAATTTCGATAGCTTAATTCTTTCCACATTATTGCTTTCTCCTCTAATTTCGTTTCTACTTTTCAAAACTTTTTTCAAAACGTCTGCCAGTGTATTTGGTGTAAGTGAACATCACTAGCGCCTAAACAATACGTAGGACTTTTTTCCAAATTGAAGAAACCATCTGGCCTGAGTCGTAGCTATGCGAATTTGAAAAATATTAATAAATTTTGGGGGTACTTTTCTTGAAGCCCTTGGGACATTTTCAAATATTTCAAAAAAATCTCCAAAATTTTTTAAAATGTCTTGTAAGAAGAGAGTGAAATACATTGAATACCATAAACGTGGCATTGCTCCGATTTTCATTGTTACTCTGAATTTTCGATAATTCGTTTGATTTTTTATCGGCGGCTTCCTATAACTGCAATATTGAAGATAAACATTTTTTCTCCAAAGAAATTTGTGATCCATAATATTGCTTGCAATATGTGCAATATTAAAAAACAACGAAAACAAGATTTTTTCAAACACGGCTCAACACTTTTTCTTTAGGCTTTTGGTGGGGATGGTAATAAACTATGAGATGCTCTATGAGATGACATGTACCCCATATTGCTCTATTCTTTTGTTTTTACAAAAAATACAAAAATGTATTACTAACTTTAACCTCGTCAATATTTACATTATCGGCGATTTGTTTACGTTATTGCATTTACGACTACATATGCTTTAAATGATGTCTGGTGAAGTTTTCACGCAAGCTCAAAAGGTTTCTGTGAAAACGCGCATAAACGCCATTTTCTGAACAACGGCTCCAAATTCTTTCTTCAAACTTTTCGAACGCATAGTGCAAATTACACTGTTTATGATGACATAAAATTAATTTTGGTGTACTTTTGTTCTTTTTCCAAAAATTACACAAATTTATTTATTTTAAATATTTCTCACGCTGTTAGTATGCACATTTCCAGCAATTTGCACACATTATTGCATTTGCGATCAGAATTGCTCAAATGTCTTTCAATAAAATTTTTCTAAAAAACAAAAGATTCCTGTTTAAAAGAGCGCCAAATTTCGCATTTACACTAGAGCTTAAACGATATTTTCTTAAAAACGGTTTCTAATTTTTTAACGAAAATGTTCATATAGGCCGAAGTTTTACTATTCTTTAATATTTTAAAAGTAATATTTCGAATCTGCCATTAGGAAACCGAAAATTTGAGAAAATGTCAAACAAATTGACTTTGCGTGGCGATACAGCAAGTCCGTAAAGATAGCTCACACCAAAGAATTTAGGAAAGTTTACCACGAGAAAGTCCGTGCCATTCTGTAACACCAATTTTTCATTTCATTTGAACGCGAGGGCTGCTAGAAGGGGAAGTGGTGGACTTCGTTACTGGAGCTCGGCGCACTCCCGAATAATTTGCAAATATTTTTTCTTCAAAATATAAATTCTTTACCCTTCCTTCTGGGTCATCAAATTCATTACCCCTTTCACACACTTTTCAAGTGTAGCAAATGCCACGAATCTTTTAAATATCACAAGAGAAATTGCACACATTCACAGGGGAAATGTGTCCGTTCAGTTTTCGCACGAAAGAGGCCTTGACTCAAGCGCAATGCATCGAAAGTTATCATGACGTATTACCCTACCCAGTACTTCACTCTGAGACTGATATATGTATTGAAGAATTGATCTACAAATCGAACTGTATACTTAGATAATTGAAAAAAAAATTTCTTGTCGAGGAAAAAATTATAAAAATAACTCTTTCTTTTTAATTAACATTCATTATTTTCTGTATTTTTTACAATGGCAGTTATAAGATGTCGTGAATTGTCATCTTTTATCACCTTTGTTGCTTGGTATTTCGAGAGGAATGAGATTGTTCTAAATGTGACTTGGCTCTACGCCCGTAACTACTTAGGAAGGAGTGATGAGACGGAACTGAGAAATGAATCTCTTCCGAATTGGCCTTTGTGTCATCGTAGAAATCTTCATAGATATAATGATAATGGTGATATTTACAGTAGATGTAGCGGATAAGTTTCTCAGAAAGCAGTAGCTCTAACAGCAGTACATCTAATATCCGTTTGAATATTTTTGTGACCAATTTCTAAAATTGATAGATCGAAGAACACTCGTGATGGTCAAGGCTTTGTTATGTTTTTTGTAAGGATAGTTATGTGGAAGGCTTGATTTCTGGCCGAACGCGACCGAACGGCGTTCTGGTAGTTCGGGAACGAAAGAGGAAAATCACAAACGAAAAGCACCGAACAAACACTCGGCAACTTCGATTAGTAGTTCAACCAACTTGAGTAAACAAAAAAATTGAATGATTTTCCATTTAACTGTATCATTTTTGACGGCTACTGCTGCGGCTACAGCTACTACCAATACAACCTATATTATTTTTAATTTATGAAATACATATCTATGTTTGTTAAATTTATAATTAATTTGGAGCGCGTTCCCGAACCTGAAATTTTATAAATCAATGGTTATGTGCATAGTTTATTGACAAGCCTGCTGCATTTTCTATTTCTACATCGGTATGATGTGCCATCATTATTTTATTTGACAATTTGGCACTTGTACAAAATATTTATTTTCTGTATCATGATCATTTTGTCGTGTATGCCTTCGAAACTCGGGATTTTTGACGTCCGAGATCATTAGAATCTGTTACCGCCCGTGGTACAAACGATTATTCGAAACGATTATTGACTGCTGAAGGAAATAGTGTAAACCCTATTCAAAATTTTGAAAACAAAAGTTTTATCATTAATCATATTTTGCAAAAAATGTAGCCCAAATATTACATTAATTATTGTTATCTGTTTCTATTATTGCCTACTTATGTAACTAATACGAAAAGAGTGCGAAAAAATATGATTTAAGTGTTATTTGGGATAGTTCATCATATTTTCTATGTAGCCAAAATTTCGTATTTTCATCCATGGAACAGGTGTTCTACAAGTGTTCAAAATGGCGTGAAAGCGAGGTAGGCACCTGCGATGTACGGCTTCTGAGACGTCCACAACTTGGCCGCGTTGAACCTTCATTTCTCCGAAGGAGGTCATCACGATCCTCGACTTCCGTAGCATAAACGCGGTCTTGCATTAAACCCGAGCTCCAAAAGCGTTGGCATTACCTGAGTTATAAAATTCGGTGCTGAACGCTCTTAAACGTTCGAGTAAGAAATAAGGAGCGAGGCTAAATGAATGCTCAATGCCACCGACACATTTTCAGACAATCGCTCTCGATGAGCTACACTATGTGCAACGTGCGGCTTTTCCTTGGCTTTTGCACGCAAATTGGGCCCATTAATTGCGCCAGTTCTTGTAATACAGCTTCATCTATACAAATAACAAAATTTCTGGTTTTCTGTGCATTTGCGCAGGAAATACGTAGAGGATTTAAAACTTTAGTTGAGTCAACTGCGCAAATGCTGTTCCAGCTGGAAACGGAAAAGTCGTGATCTCTCCGCAGACGTGTTCGCCACACGAGGGACTGCGATGTCTTGACCTTCCGCACCACATGCCTTGCGCTCGCTTCCACAGAGAAGTGACAACTCCACGAGCACAAGGGCATACTCCAAATTTATCGCAAACTATTTACAAAACTAAACGACGAAGAGAATCAAATTCAGTCAGTCTGTACATGACGTATAGGATAAGGCCCCGGCATATTAGCAACGAGGAGTGAATCACATATATGTGTATATATAAGCAGTTTTTTTTGTTTCATTTGTTTTTAATACATTCTAACAAAATATTATTTTATTAGAAAGAGTTTTGAAGACCTATCTACGCAATGTAAAGCATTATTCACTATTTGCTCACTGATATATTTCTCACATCTTTTGATTTTCCTAACGTACGTTCTGGCCATCTGCAATGAGAAAGAAAAAAGGTAACTATTTAAGATAGATAGCATTTACTTATTAAGCAATTATTGTCTCTAAAATGTACTGATCACACTATAATTCGTTCAATAATTTTCAGAACAATTATACGTGTATTTACGCTCAGGGCTGAATTGAAACAATATGGTATTGTGTCTGTAACTGGAAGATATTCCAGCTTTACTAAACGATGTAGTTGTTTATTTAATGAAACTTCTTTGCACATGTGTCATTAGACCCGCATAATTACGTACTTAAAATTGGGAAAATATGTACTTATATATGTATTATAATATACAGAAATATGTACTTAAAAGGAAGAAATATGTAACATTAATTATCATTATATCAATTGTTTTTAATTAAAATTATTTTATCTTATTATTATTAAATCGCGGTTCAGTTTCATTAGCATAAAGCCAAAATTAAACATTATACTCTTCATAATCGTATTATTTACAACGATTTCCGTAACAAGAAACACATATTTGTTTCAAATTTTTAGCACAAACTTTTCCTATTATCTTGTAAGAGAGCCTTGTACCGACTAAAGAGAGTTGTAGTACATCGCACGAAGTGGCCTGGAGTCAATGTCCACTGCGACGGACTGGTCTCCTTCTTGCATAAATTGTTTCGAACGCGGAGTTTTCTCCAGAACTGAAGGTCTCTTTTTCTTAGATCCCCTATTGATCCTCCAATGATAAATGAACAGTTTTTAAAAAGCGACTTCTGATTGGGCAATTTCACGACTGCCGGAGAGTTTCAGGGAAGGTTTTCAAACATTTAATTGTAGCACTTACTGAAAAATAGGGCAATTTAATTTTTCAGCACCAAGCAGTTGCTTTGATATACCTATGGATGTATAAAATCAAAATTTTGAGCTTTGTAGCTCATGGAATTAATCCAGGTGCCCCATCTAGTCAATCCTTTTTTTGTATTGGAAATGAATGCGTCAATAGATCGTTAAGGCAGTAGTGCCGTAGCGATCTCGGACCGAAGGATCGCAGGTTCGAGTCCCGCCTCGGGCATGATTGTAGTTGTGTTCGTCCTTTCGCCCCCTATCATCATCACCATATCACGTCATCTTCACTGTTATCGTTAAATGCAATAATGGTCGCTAATGACCTAGATGTTGATGCGACCTTAAAAAATGCGTCAACAATATCAACCTGAGATCTAATCAGTTCTGCAAAACAACGCGTGCGCCAAATAGGTTAGAAGTAGTAATTTTGGATACATCTGCAGGGCTTCTGCTGCCTCACACATGTACGGCCCTGCATTAGTACCAGACGGAAAACATTTCTATGTTCAACTGCATTAGGCCACAGAAATCCCATTGAATCGGTAGCGGTTTTGCAGTAGTTTGGTTGCATTTCGCTAACACTTCACAAGTTAACAAAATATTTTTACACTCATAACCGTTCATTTACAACTACCCGAATATGATTTTCTTACACATCAGTTGTTTCGTCAGTTGATGCCCAGATGGGACCATTGCCAATTTCCAATAAATGGAATCCATTGTTTCTAAACAATGAGTAGAATTCAGTGTTTCCATACACAAATCGGGGACAGTTCTTTCTTTTTGTAGATTCGTGAGGAATTGTTTCACGAGGATATTTTTACAGAAATTCACGTAGCCCTGTCATGTCCTGTGGCTCGACAGCACGCCAGCAGCCCCCCGCCTCTCGGCACACATCCCCTTCACCGTAAATTGGGGTCTTCATAAGCTTAGCGTGGGCTTTCTCATCGCCACACAGCAATGGATACTGCGACCTGTGGAAGGCAAACGCCCAGTTCTAATTCTGCCCGGGCCGTGGAAAGCGAGCCACCGAGGGAGAGGCAGGTTCCTCATACGAATGTAGGCACAAATGATGAGAGGCTGACAACTTTGGCGAGGAGATTCAGTAAGTAAGAACTGTTTTGGGGTTCGGATATTCATTTTCGAAACTCGTATTTGATGACACGTGAATGTACAAGTATGTTGCAGGATATGAAACCACTGAGCACATGCCACGTTTGTTTTACGTACCTCGCAAATAAATGTTTTCCATTGTAGAAGTGTTCGAATTCTTCTGTGAAGTGCTTCAGTCTTACTCACGTCAGAGAGGTTTTGTCCGGCATTTTTAAGTACCATGTAGAATAAGGTGTCGCTGTTCGATGTTTCTCACGGATTAGAGAATAAAAGAATGTTGGTTCAAATTGGACCAATTCCTAGTCCAAATTCCTCTTAAGATGTTCTTACCCGGAGGGACATTGCCAGACCGCTCTGAAAAGGCGCCGCTGCCTGGGCTGAATTCTCAGCGTCCCCACTGCTCCGTAAGGATTAATCCAAATCTTCAGAGTCGCACCGTGATTTTCCTTCAGATTTTCCGCCCAAAGAGATAACTTACAAACAGCGGCGGAGGTTCGTGTGGGACGAAGTGTGTTCGCGGGGGAAGAAGAATGACTTCTTGAGCTGGTGCGAATTTCTGGTGAATGGTATCAAGGTAAAGAGATAAAGAAAAGAAAGATGTGAAGTGAATGCGCGATATCGCCCGCTAAGCGTATCATTTTCACAAACCAATCTTCTTTCTATGTTCTGCGATACTCCCACACCAGAAGACATGGATTGCATCATCTTCCCCTTTTATTTGGAATACCGACGGTGTTTATGGACTGACACATTTCAACGCGATGCAATAGCGGCATTTTGGAGAGGAGGCTACAAAAAGAAGTTTGACAATGCTGAATTGTGTGTCTGGGAGATTCCTTTTCAAAAACGAGAAGCTCTCGTGGCTCAGTGGCGAAGTCGCTTGCCTATCACCACTGAGGGTCCGGGTTCGATGCCAGTAGCTTCCCCGTAGAACCTAATGGAAAATTCGTTACGACAGAAAGGGCTTGCCCTCTCCTTCTGGGCAGTGACGCAGCGGCGCGGAAGAGAGAGGCGGTACGCGGAGATGTATCTGGCGATCCTCTTGACAAATGACTGACGCGAGACGTGCCGGACTATGTTAATTAATGGAGGATTACTCCAAAAGTGCGAAGCGTTCAACGCTTCCCAAGAGGCTTGAAGACGCATTGCGTCTAAGTTGATGCAACAAATAAGAAAAAGTACAGGAAAAATTATGAATTAAATTTTTAAATAATTAGGGAAATAGAAAAGTTCAATATTATGTGCAAATATGTACTTTTGGTTATAAATGTAAAAATATGTACTAAAAATTAACTTTATTGGCGCTAACCGATATGAAATGTGAATATATCGTTGATTCGACTTAACAGATTTACGTTAGGAAAATATGTTATTACATAATTGATTAATTACTAATGATTCCGGGCGCGTCAACTCATAAGGACATTAATCCCGTAAGTGTCATGCTTGTTTTTTGCTCGAGAGGTAGCAGTGATTTTGCCCCGTTGGATAGCGAGATTCGTCCCCGACTTACCGTCAGCTAGCGGGGTTTTCCCTCAACCAGCTATCTCCCACCGGCGGGGCACCGCCGATCTCCCAGCACGTGTGGTAGTGTAGTGCATGTGTGTGTGTGTAAGTAAGGGGTAGGAGGGCAAAGAATGGGAAGAAAAGATCGCGCGCGGTCCGTGGCCCGCTTGATAGGGTACTGCTCCGGCATTCGCGTCGTATTGATCGGAGAAACCACGAAAACTACCAATCAGAGCAGCCGGTCGCGAGAATTCTCCTCCACACAGCGGCTGAATTCGACCTAACTATCTAGCTAGTGTTGAAAATCCTGCCTGCGTTGGGATTCGAACGTAGGACTTCCCGATCAGAGGCTCTACAATGACATCTGTTGATGCCCTGAGCCACTTCTCCTTGTTTATTACGTGACATAACTCCATATATTGCTCCATTTTGAAAATTGTGTTTAAGGATCACGTCCAAAATGAAAAATACTTTTACTGTGTGCAGAAGATAACTAAAAATCAAGTGTTCATGTGAAGTACATTGAAAATCAACATTTTTACGAATTAACCCTAAAAACACACTTCGCCCTTGTCCAATGAAGATCTACTTGGCTAGTTTAAAGATGACTGTGTGGACATCGTCTAAGAAATAATTTCCACATATTACGTGGATCACCTCTGGAATAACATTTGTCCACATTTTTCCACACTGCCCCCCTCTCCCCTAACACTCACTTTCTTAAGCTACGAGTTCTACCATACCTTTCTTGTTGATTTATGAATAAGTGGTTTTCGTAAAAATTAAAAAATGATTTAATCAATGATTAAAACACATGGTCAGCGAATGCAGTTGTCAATAACAAACGACATAACAATTCATATTGATCTGCATTCAGTATCAACAGCTCTCTACAAAGAAAATAACATACAATACATGCCCATTATTTTACAACACATTGCCAGATGGCCATAATTTAGATCGATTCCCAAGATAAAGTGCCAAGTAAAATGTTCACTGCTGAATTACTATTTCTGCAATTAGAGAGTGTACTGAGCAGCAAAAAGGAAAATAATATTGGGTTTAACATTAATATATAATGTATTAGTTACCATTTGGAAAAATTGGTTTGGATTTACATAAAATAATAAATATATCTTTAACAAGTATTATACCCGCTTCTGGGTCAATGATCAGGTTTTTCGTGCTGTTTCCCTTGTCCCATTGAACGAGTGCTGACTTGGTTTCTTGTTTCGTTTGTGGACATTAATTAGCGTGACAATCTGGGCCGTTTTCTTGTGCTCTGTGAGACAAGTAGATATTCAAATGATCGTTCTCCCTTTCCTCGCGGTACTACGTCAATTCCTTCGCGGAGAGCACTAGGGCCATGAGCCGCAGTCTGTATCTGATGTGCCGTTGCAAATAGTTTTTATTATAGTGGGGCAAATATTTTCGTACAAATTCTTCCTCATAATGCTTGTTGCTATATAAATAAAATTCATATAATATAATGTAATATAATATACCTCAATTAATAAAATAAAATAATTAAATAAAATGTGAGGGATGCACTGGATCGCCTAAAATGAAGCCGAAGTATAAGACCTTGATGATCCTTCTATGCTATTTGGTCCCATTCTGAAAAAATGACACCTAATACTATAAACATTTTCTGTACCAGCTATCAGCAAAATTATTGAGCCAAACAATATTGACGTGGAGTACTTGGTGAGGAAGAGATTTGGGAAGGTTTAGAGAAGTAAAATCAATTGACAATGTTATCAGATTGTTGTGGATTCAGATCCTTCTTTCAGTGAAGAACCCACTGATCAAAAAGCTTCATTTTTTAATTCGTCTTTTGCAAGAATGCTTTGGGATGAGAATTGAGTAGCTATTACCTTTGCACTAACGCTCCCTAAATATACTAATTATAATTAATATTGTGTTTTTTATAATGTGTAATAACTTAAAAATTCTTTAATGAATTTTGTTTTATACTTTATTAAACATCCATGTATATACAATACCTAATGTGCAATTAAAACATCTTAGATGCCATTTACCTTCCCCTTGTTTCTGTAGAAAACCATGTTATGTCCATAATAACCAGCCGAATAAAATGAGTAACTAGTGCTGCTACAAACACACACACTTTCTCGCATTATTTCTAGGTGCTCCGCAATATTATACTAATACATAAACATGCAAACGCGTTTTCAACCTGCAAAACTAATTTTCCACACCAAGACTGGAACTTAGGTCCCCCAAGTTATCTCGCCGTCAGCCATACCACTACGAAGCGGAAGAACGGGAAGGTTTGAACTCGGGGCAAGGCTTACAAATGGAATGGTCTCAACCCACTTTTTTCAAACACGCAATGTTTGCAATTTTCGGAAGTACGGGAGAGTTCTCCGGTCTTTAAAGAACAGATCTCATTAAGGGAAAAATCTCTATCTTCAATAGCTGCTAGGAAGACTCCCCCCCAAAATTGCACTTTTGGTATTTTCGAAAAACAGGAATTTCAAGGAATGTAAAATGAGACGTGCACCATTTTCGTAAGCGACCTGTACGCTATTCGATGACGACGTTTAATCAAAATATTTGGTGCTATTTGTGAGAAAATGTTGAAAATGTTTTTGGCTTCAAGTAAAGTTCCCTCAAAAACCGAAATATCCAGATGAAACTCTCTTGGCCTCTAGTTCGTTCCGATCGATCAGGGAATATAAATTGTGGAGAAATCGGCTAAGCGGTTTTGCGCTAGCGTTGGCCAGGGACGGGCGGATTGACAGACATGCCATTTGTCCGCCTGTTTGCCGTCATTTAATTCTTCAGTATCAACGACCCACAAAACATGGATTCTGGATACAAGACGTGTCAGAGGCAGTAATTTTGCTCTATATAGGAACAGAATTTATCGACTTTTGCGTTACGAGGGCCCTGCAATATTTTCCTGCCGAAAATTCGCCGTTTTCCGGGCCACGATTACTCTGTGCTTCCGAAGTGCGAGAAAATACACAGTTGTAATTGTATGAATGGCATGTTTTATGTGTTTATTAAAACTGTTGATTTTCTTTGTCTAAGCCTACTATCTTGATTTGTGCCTATATTCAATTCATCTGGTCACGTTCACTCAATATTTTTATTGTAATTGTTTGGTTCTCCTGAATGTTGCAATCGTTGTTTTACAATGTTCGGTTTAGATGTTTCTTTTGCATATATTACTCTGTGTTTTTGATGTTGCAATGTCGGCAATGGCTGCGTTTATTTTCATTCATAATCATAAATCAATGATGAATCATTGAATTAGTATGTCTATGTAAACGATTATCCGCTTTCATGAATTACCACATTGCAATAGCAATAACATCCTGAATGCCTTGTATACCAAAAATAAATAATATTAAACACTACATAATTGACCGGAAGTACATAGAAAAACTTAAACTTATACTCAAGCCTCGTCTTTCCACATAGTTCATGTAATTAATTTATATGTTGTAATAGGTTTTGTAATTATATTATTATTATCATTATTATTATAAAAATCGATTGCAGTGTATGAGTACTTCTTCAATTTTGAACGTATTTTCGCGTTTTACGTCGCTTAATGAAATGCTTGCTTGACCGGACGCCCGCGTTTTGAATATTTCAGCACAGGATCCTGATCGCACACCTGAATCCCAGTAGAATTTGCATTCCCTTGCTGAGCGGCCTTGGCCTGAGGGGCTGCGCAGTGTTACCTCTCCATGTGCAGTTGAGTTGGAGCCTTTTCGCTATGTTTGTGAGAGATCGTAACCATATGTGAACCATACCACGTCAAATCGCACAACAATTGACGCTTTAAAAACAATTTACATTTTTTATTAAATCTGGATATAAAAAAGACACGCATTGTTTAATTTCCTGAAAATTGATCATTTGTGTAGTTATCACGATATTACACTTTGGAATTTACGTCTACTTCCAAAATTACATTAATTGATGCTCAAAATGTATTTAATATAAACATTTCTGGTTTATTTCATTTAAGACTTTGAGATGTGTGTTTAATTCCTGTGGAAATTACTTTCTTAAAAATTTCATATTATATATATAAATATTTCATTTAAAAATTGTAATTTTAAAAACAGAAATCAAAGAAATGACTATTTAAGCACTTTTGTTTCTGCGAATTGGATGTAGGAAAAATAAAGAAGAATTTAATGGCAATAGGAGAAACCCCCGTCAAAAAAATAATTGTCCAAATGTGTCCAAAATTTGTCTCTTTTCCTTGTCATTAAGACGAGAATACTGTGACGTAGTAGTTAATTAATTGTATCTACCAAAGCACATACTTTCTGGCAATGTTTCTAAACGTTCCGCAATGTTGTACTACTACATAAAGCAGCAAGCGCCATTGACTGATGTTAAGGTAACAACATTTTTAGGTATTTCAATTCAGTCAAACCTTACATGAAACGTCCATTTAAATGAATTGACCACTAAATTAAGTTCGTTATGCTATACTTTCAGAATTCTTTCAAATTCAGACAGCCTACAAACTGCTCGTTGTGTATATTTCGCGAATGTTCATTCCCGCCTGAGATATGGCACAATATTATGGGGAAATACATCTTATAGCTCCCAGACTTTTGTATTACAAAAACGAATTGTACGAATAATAAGCAAATCCCACGTGATTCTTGTAAACCTCGCTTTATTCATCTAGGTATTTTACCATTACCTAGTCTCTTCATATATGAATCAGTGTATTTTGTCAAAAACGACTTAAGGGCGGGAATATATTTTCAGCATACGGAGTTGTCTATAACTACAACACTCGACGTAGTAATCACATTCATCAGGTAACAGTATCAACAGCTCACTACAAAAAATTCACATATAATACATTATTTACATAATACATAATACATTACAGTACATTATTTTACAACGTCTTGTCAAATGACTCTAAACGATTTAATTCTATACAAAAGTTTAAGACACAAGTAAAATCGTTTTTGCTGCACAACTGTTTCTATACAATTAGAGACTATACTGAGCATCCAAAACGAAAATAAATAAAATAAAATTAATTTCAACAATGATATTTAATGTATTATATACCATTTGGATTGTATAATTGTAAAGTACATGTTACAAGTATTGTACTTCAGCTTCTGGGCCAATGACCCCCATCTCGGTCAAGTTTTCGTCATGTTTCCCTGATCCTCGAGCAAATGCTGAGATGGCCCCTTGTTTTGCTTCTAGACATAAACTTCAAATTAACTTCTCCCCATAGCACGTCACACACAGTTTCTAACTGTTTTGACGTATATAAATAAATTTAAAAAAACGAAATGGTCATTAAACATTTTCTGATGAATAATATTTACACCATATTAAAATATTGTAAGTCATTTATTTTTTTATTTTTATGAAATGGATAAACTAGTACCTATTCATGAGGGTAGGCAGTCCCTTCCTTGCCTACTCCAAGGAGCTGCCACTGGTAGAAACGTTATTACAGTTTGTGATGATTAGGGAGCGGAGATCTATGATTTTTGCATTGCGTCAGGACATAGCTTGAATTCATTGCTTCAAGACATAGCTATGTAAAATTTCTTGACATTTGGTTAGTGTTGGAAGGTATGAAGATTAATATGTTAATGCGTATTTGTGCGAAATTTGCCCGATTTTTCCTGTTGGTGCATTTTGGTGTAATGTAGGGGCATATTTCTTTAAAATAGTGACTTATTTCTAAAACGCTTCAACATTTTTACAATGTATTTTTTGTGAGCGTTCATCGATTTTAAAGAGCTTAATACAGTTTGCGTTTTTCTTCTTCTTCTTTTCTATAAATGATGAAATACTTGTGCAAGTATAGGTAATTTCTCAATAACATATTTTTAACTAGGCAGAAATGCAACGAGATTTACATGTTCTTCTCTAAGGTGAATACATATTTATTTGAATTATTTCGCCCGCGAAGTAAGGTACTTTATATTATATTTTCATTCGAAGCACGTTTCTCTTGAATCTCATGAAGAGAGGTTGATACAGGAAATGAAATATTGTTAATTTTAATTGAATTGAAGCCTTCTTTTCCGTGGCGCGACTCGGGCCCTCGGCCCCGCTCTTCCTTCGCCCCAACAAAGGAGGTAACCCTCGGGCGACGAACAGGCCATTTGTGCTTATCTCAGATACTTCATTTAGGCTTGAGGATCTTTTACATGCAGTAAATCTACTAACATAGGACTGTCGGCTTTACTTCCCCTCCGAAGGAAGGCGTACGAAGGAATTTCTCGCCCTCATAAATCCACGGCTTCCATCGGATTCGAACCCGCAAACTGGGATATAACAGTCCGATGCATATTTAAGTAAATGCATACTTTTAAAAACATATTTTAAGAATAGTTGTGACATAAAATTCCTCTCCCTAGTGATGATTATTTACAGTATTATGTTATAATCGTCATTTGTAAACCTATAATGTTGTGGTTCTTATATATTTCACCGCCAACCTGGACGAGGGGGAAAAATTCGAAACGTTGGCAATGCTTTAATGTCTTAATTCACTCCCACCAAATTCCGTGTCTACATTTCCTCTTCCTACTTCATGGTTGTCAATACACAATGGTGAACTGAAAATTATTTGAAGTTTTGCTTCACAAATGCAAATGTTTAATTCTTTAAGCGTCGGGAAAGTTGAGTATATAGTTGGGCTGGTGTTGGGAGAAAAGGATTCTGTAAAAGTTGTCTTAAATTATGGAATTTTTAACGTAACCCATCAAATATTAACTAAGCACTAAAGCTCCAAACAGAACGCTTTGGATGTCCCTCCCAGTCGGCTCGCAGAACACTTTTGAACAAGTGAGGCACGCCCCCAAAAACTTGTTACATACATTAAGGTATTGTGGATAGCAGGATTTGCTGTTATAGGCCAAAACTATGTCTATGAGTACTGTAAGTGTAAAGATCTTGGCAAATGTAAAGCCTGATTCCTGGATGTACAGTATTTTCAGCCGCAACTTTTCTACAGCTCTTCCTTCTCTGCGATGGAATCGCACGGATTCAGCTAGTTCACACGAATTAGGAACAGATGGAAAAGATCGTGTTTTTTGTCAAGAATTGATATATTAACTCCCATGTAATAATATTGTTAGCAAGTAGAAAAAGCTACAGATGTTTCGCCAATATTCCTCATCGTGCTTTTCAATAGGGAGTCGACTGCCGCGAGAACACGAAGATCGTTAATTTGAATAGCAATATTTTCTACTGAACTCCAGAAGACGTGCACAGGTAGTGAAGTTACATTTATGTCCAGAAGCAAAACGAGGAGCGACCTCAGCATTGCTCAAAAGATCAGGAAAACTGAACGAAAAGTCCTTTTTTTTGGGGGGGGGGGATTCATTGATCCAGAAGCTGAGGTATAATATTTGTTGCAGGCAGATTGAGTCTTCTACATTACACTCTCCATATGGTAACTAATTCATTAAATATTGTTAAAATCAATATTACTTTCCATTTTGATGATCGGTACAGTCTCTGAGTGTATAGTAACAGTTATATAGCAGAAATTATTTTACTTGACACTTAACTTTTCACTTTACTTGGCACACTCTGACCTCCTGGTCCCTGCAGTGGTTGTTGTTTTGAGCTGTCTTAGCTAGTGGCAGTACTGAATTATTTGTAGTACGAAAAAATGACTTTTCACAGCTTCTTCTTTTTGAATAATACGATCTGAGCTTTGTTAATTTTTGCGAGAGAGAAGTTGTAGCTATGTTGAACCACTATATTTTATATGAGAGCCTCAAAATTCGAACTTAATTCCCGACAACGATTGTTTTTATTTTATTTCGTCGTGTTTCTCCAGGGGAAATCAATGTCAATAAATAATTATTATTTCGCAGTATCTAGATGTAAGCAGCAGGTTGTAACAATATGTCCATGCCTTCCTTGCCGTCGAAATTACTTAATTGTTCCATTGACGTTTAGTTACAACTGATCAACGAAATACATTTGTGGCATCTTTTACAAAAGACCGTGTACTGAGAAATAGTTATCTATTCTATCATTACTATTGAAACAGAAAATGCGTTTTATTTTTGTGAAATTTAAAACATGAAATAAAGATATTGCATGTGAACATTCCATTACGTATTTTGTTTCATTGAAGTCAAATCCTAGGCTTAAGGTAAGTCCTATCGGGAGAGATGGCTCAAGTCATTAGCTAATGTCACTGCATTCCTTCTGAGCGGTAGACCCTAGGTTCCGTGCTACGAATAATCCCGACGGCGACAGGATTTTGCACACTGTCAGCCAGGTCGAATTCAGGCGGTGGCAGGAGGAGAATTCTAGCGGCCGGCTGCTCTGATCGGTAGTTTTCCGTGGTTGCTCCAATCAATCGCAGGTGAATGCCGGAGCGGTATCTTTCCTATCTCTTCCTTCTCCTCTCCTCACCCCTTACAGACACGATAAGATGCAGTACACTACCACACATGCACGAGGGCCGAGAACGTAGAGCTGGTCTCCGTTGGGGCGCCGGTTTCCTTGTTTGGGAAAACGCCGCATGCGACGGTAGGTCGGCGCCCCCCCCCCCCCCCCGAGAAAAAACACTCACTGGACTTCACTTCCACTAAACTGCACTGCGGAGTCACTAACAATCAATCAATCAATCAATCAATCAAGAAAGTCCTGTTGGACTAATTATTGTAGTGGCCTTTTAATAAAATGCAGATAATTTTATTTGTGTACATTGCCATTTTGCTCAATTGAAATTTTTGAACAGAATCAGGTTGTCATGAATTTTTCGTAAAAGATGGACCAGAGAACTCAGATGGAAATCGTTGCTTGGACCATCTCATCGGTGAAACTTTTTCATTTGGACTGACGAAATTGGACCATTAGTTCTTCATTCAAATCCGAGCTTCTTCCTCGCTTGACGAGCAGGCAATCACTGCCGCTTCTTAGTAACAGAAAAGTGTTTTCTAATTGCACTATATCGCTTCTAAATCACTGCACATGAGCAACAAAATTAATTTCTCATAACACGACAATAAAGATTATAATAAAAAAGTCTCCTAGAATACTGCATATATGCAATAACATAGAATACGCTAAATTATTGCAGTATTCGATGTATATATGGTATGTGTGTATGCGCCAAAAATTGCATTAATTTAAACCAAAACGTATCGAAAACTACCCGTGTTTTTTCCAAAAAATCTACATAACCTTATTCAAAGATCAATTTTTTAGAACAGATTCCGATTAAGAAAATCTCTCTTTTAATATTGTACTTTTGCAGTGTTAACATTTTGTACTTTTCAAAAATAAAGAGAGTTCGCCGAAAATGGGACCTGTTTCGTGTTTTTAAGCGTCTAATACACTATCAGAGGGGAAAAATAAGAACAAATTCTAGTCGTTTGTGAGAAAATAATTGTTTATAAAGTCTTGTGTTTCACGCGAAATTACCCGAAGACTACTCACATTTTCGAAGAATTGTACGTAACTTTATTTTCTGATCTGTCTTTACATTACAGATTTAATGAAGGACAGAGAATCCTCAAGTTCAATGTTGCATTTGCAGGAAGAGCTCGAAAACATTTTGATCTTAAGCAATTTTCGAAAATTCTGTGTTTTCAACGAAAATGAGACGTGAGGATTGTGAGAATTGTGAGGAAGTTGCAGTAGAAAGAAGGGAAATGATGCAATGGAATATTTGCGTTCAGTCATTGAAACTTTTTCCTCCCATGTTCCTGTGAATCTAACGAAACCATGGCCACAAACGGACACTCAATGCTGCACAGATTTCTGTGGATTTCTGGGCGCATCGGCTTGAATGATTATTTCTTGTTTCCGGTCTTTCGACGCCTATGTTCGTTCAAGGAAGAGGAAGGAAGGTCTCGTACGGAACATTGTCATTTTAAAGTAATTAGAAGTGTTAATGAATGAATCCCTAGCCTTCATTGCTAAGAGGAAAATTGGTAAGTAAAATAGTAAAACCTTTTCTTCCTATTTTCTCAAAATACCTGATACACGGCTACCGGTGTTGGCAGTTTCTCCGGAATCTGTAGGGACATTTTAATTCAGGTTTAGCTGTACTTCCGAGAGGAAAACCGGCACAGGTTGCTCTGGGCATCAATGTATGTCAATGCAGTGCCTGATTTAGATTTAGATTTATTTAGTAAAAAAAAGTAAAAACTCTATGTGACGTATGGGGGAGACGATCATCTGCTCATGTAATGGAGGTGCTGGGTTCGGGTCCCAATGGTGGCAGGATTATCGATACTGAGTAGTCAGCTAGGGCGAATCAACACGTCAGTTAAGCTAGCACACCCCTTTCACGAAACTGAAAATTCTTGAGCCATAATTTTGGGTCAATATCCACGCCCCTCCAAAAATGTTTTACGACCGAAACAAGACAATTTTGGTCGTCTTTGTGCCACTTTCCAAAATTTCGAAACTCACTCCTAACTACGTAACCAAAGAAAGGAAAACCATTCCAATTTCTCAAAACTCGAAAATTCTTTTACCATAATTTTGGGGTAATTTTGAGCTCATGACACGAAAAACATTGTTTCTGCGAAACCACAATTCTCCAAATAAAATTTTCAAAAATGATGTGGTAAAGCTAGCACGTCGCTAACTCAAAATTCAAAAATATAAATACGGTCGAATCAAACGTATTTAGGGCTTCCTTGGGTCTCTTTTCAAAATTTCGTTACTCACCCCAAATATGAAAAAAATGAAAACCGCCCTAATTCCCACAAACCAAAATATTTTGCCTCATAATTTTGGGTTCTTTATTGGTATCAGAAACATTGTTTGTGCTACCCTCCCCCCCAGATTATGGTTTTAAAAATTGGAAGTAGAACAGATAGCACTCCCACTAACTCAAAATTCGAAAAAAGAATTCCGACCAAAGCAAGGGAATTTTGAGCTCCTTTGTGCCGTTATTTTTGAAATGTCAAAACTCACCCGTTCTACGAGAACCAAAAATGAAACAACCCTAATTTTCTAAATCTAAAATATTTTGCCAGCATTTTTGCCTCTTTAGTGATACCAAAAATATAGTTTTTGCGAACCCATAATCTCCCCAAATTAAGGTTTCAAAAATGGGGTGGTAATGCTACCACACCGCTTAGTCAAATTTAAACAAAATACAGTGGAAATATTTGCAGTGGCAATTTTCTTTGATCATTTTTCAAAATTCGAAACTTACTTCTAACTTTGAGAACTAAAAATTTAAGACACACTCTTTTTGAATTTTGAGCTAGTTTTCAGAGAAAACGGGTGCGTTTTCGACAAACTTTATTTGACATAATTTAAAGCACATGTACTCATAAATATAATAATGTGAACAAATCGCCGGTAGTGTAAATATTATCACCGTGAGACCAAAGTAAAAAATACTTTTTTGTAATTTTTCAAAAAACAAAACAATAGAGCAATATGGCATATATGTCTTATAGAGTTCATTTGGCCCTATTCGTACCAAAAGTTTAACGAAAACTATGGAATCGATTTTGAGAAAACCTTGCTTTTCTATTTTTTTAAAAATTGCTTATACTGCTCGCAATATCGCGCGAAAAATACTAAAAGTTTCAAAAAAATTTACATGACCTTAATGAAAGAACTTACTACGGAGAACGAATTTTATATGAAGGAAAAATCTCTTTTATTTTTTAGTTGTTCTTTAATTTTGTAGTTGTACGAAGACGCCCAAAAAGTTTTGAAATTTTGTAATTTTCGAAAATTCATAAATAAACCTAAAAATCGGACCTATGCCACTTTTATAAGTGTATTTTATTATATTCGTACAAGGAATTTAAAGAAAAAATTCGGAGTAGTTTTTCAGAATATGTTGAAAATGTCCGGTGGCTTAAAGTGTAAAGTACCCGCAAATTTCAAAGATTTTTTCAAAATCTGAAAGATTCGACTCGAGCTAGATAGACGTTTCTTCAATTTGGAAAATATCCTACGTATGGTTTAGGCACTAGTAACATTTTTTAAAAAACAACATTTTTCGCTATCAGAGGACCCCAAAATGTGTATTTTCGCAACATTGCATAACATATTTGATATTATTTTCCGCAGCATTACATAACTTTCCCTTTACTACGTATAAAGGCCCGTTCACAATATGTAATACTCCCGTAAACAAGTATATATATATTGGAAGGTAAAAATTCGCTATGTTTCATGCAAAATTACGCAAAAGTTCTCATATTTAAAAAAAGTTGAACATGATCTTATTTGCAGATCCTTTTTTGATGAACAGTTTTCATTGAGAAAAAATGTCTTCGTAATTATAGTTGTAGGAAGACTCCGAAAACATTTTGAATTTTTGCAATTTTCAAATAATAAGAGACTTTTACGGAAATGAGATCTACTCCATTTTCTTGAGCGACCTCTACGTTATCCGTGGTCAAAAGTAATCAAGACATTTTGTGCCATTTCCTCCCCCCTCGCAAATATCATGGTGATTGTTGTAAAGTATCCCCAAAAATTAAAACATCGAATTCAAATTCAAGGGAGCAGGAGGGATCAGCGAGATCCAGTGGCGGGATTAAGGTGGCGCAATGGGGGGAACTACACCTCAATCATGAGACAATAAAGAAAATAGATATTTCATTTCGCGGATCTTCAATTTATATTATAAAGTATTTACTCGTTTCTCTATTTTAAGAAGAAATTTAATAATAGTTAAGCGACTTGCTTGTTGCTCTTATCTCAGTTTCTTGTATTTATTCCAATTTTATCAAGTACATTAAAACGGATTCGTGACATGGCAACTAATCGTTCTACTCTTTTTACTCTCTACACTCTCAACGCCGACCTTTTGAAAGCCTTCACACATATAAACAGTAATTTAGATCAACTTATCCGAAGGTTGGAAGAGGTCGTTCTCTACACAGACGGTTGGGTACAAGTCGGCATCACTGCGAATCTTCCCAATCGTGCATCCGTGACTGCACAAAAGACACAGACACCATATGCAGTCACAACTCAAAACAAATTTAGTGTTTTAGATTATGAACCAGAATTTCCTCGCCTTCCTGATCCTCACAACCCTTCTCTGCCATCGACCAATACATGCACGAACGAACGCAAACAGACTAGGAAGCGCGTCAAAACCAAAACATGTAAAGCACAAACTCCTAGCCCACTTGAAAACAAATACATTCCTACAGAGCCTAAAAAACAAGTACTTATTTTAGCTGACCGCCATGGCCGCTATCTTTCCTCCATTCTCAGTAGGAAGTTACCCTCCAGCTACTCAGTCTCATCTATTTCTAAACCTAACGGAAGGTTTGCAGACGTGTCTGCAGAGTTGGACACCCACAGAAACACACTGACCAATCAGGACACAGTCATTATCATAGGAGGGGTGCATGATATTACATTACCGGGTGGCAGCTAATTACATAAATAAGATAATAACCTAACATGCCAATTATATAATGATAATAATGATAATAATAACGATGATAATAATGATAATAATAACGATGATGATAATGATAATAATGATAATAATAATAATGATAATAATAATAATAATTAATAATAATAGTAATCATAGAATCTATTTGGGCGGTAACTGAACAATATGTAAACAAATTACAACGCGCCGCCCAAAAAACTAACATTGTAGTCTCGACTCTGCCCCTCTGGTACAACAGACCAACACTATGCAGCGGAAATAGGCACGCAAACCATCAATTAAAACTGCAACTGATGTCACACTTTTGAAATTAATTTCGTCTGAGCAAAACACTTCACCCGGCATGGTCTCCACATGAACCTTTCTGGAAAACATACTTCGGCAACAAGCTTGCACAACACATCATCCACTCTAGTTTTCCGCTGTCTTCTGCCAAAAATCCATCCTCTTCACCTTCCTTACGTTCTCCATCCCCACCCTAATTTCGAACCCATTTCCTCCTCCTCTGTTCCTTCTCCCGTTTCTCTCACTACCACTGCCAATTCTCGTACACCTGATGCCTCAGTTTCTTCACAACCTGTCACTGCTGGGACACACTACAACCTTCGACCACGCACTCCAGGTAAAAATGGAATAAATATATAGCAACTACAGTCTGATGCAGTAGAAAATCATCCGTGTATGCTCTTGCAAAAGATAAACATACTGCACCACTATGTTCAATCTCTTTCAAATAAAACTGAATTTATAGAAGCAGCTCTACAGGGCGATTTAAATCAAATGGATGTTCTCTGCTTTACAGAAAATTGGTTATTTCATAATGAACTTAGCATTTTACAAATTCCAAACTTTTACCTCGCAGGGTATTATTGTAGAGAAAAGGAATCGCTGAATGGTCCTGCATATGGGGGTTCTTGCATTTACGTTCGAAATAATATCGATTCTATTTCCTTGACGGAATTAAATGTGTATTCCGTTGAAAATGTTTTTGAAATATCTGTAGTACATCTTCCTACTCTAAAAATTATATCACTTTGCAGCTACAGGCCTCCAACAAAGAGAGCAGTAAATTATATTATGTTCTTAAAAAAAACTGGAGATAACACTAAACAAAGTCACCTATCGCTCGTTTGAATCCATTGTTTTGTGTCAAGATTTCAACATTGATTTTCTGGTCGAATCTTGCGAGAACGAGCAGTTTCTCAATTTAATTCATTCAGTTTAGATATTAAAATATATGTACCCCACACGGATCACATTAAATTCAAAGAAGGAAATCGATCAAATAATAATTAACAAAATCGCTACTCGATATGAGATTGAAACAAAAGATTTAGGATACAGTGATCACGATGCACAAATTTCTACCATTATAAGAAATACGAACACTGACACAATAAATAATACACATATGAGTGGATTATTTACTAAAAGTAAAATAAAATTATGCCTCAATTACTTGCTGCAAGAGTCATGGGACGCGGTTTAAAATACTGTTGATACAAACGATAAATACAATTTTTTTCTTTTTCGACGCTTTCATTTCATTTTAAAACTTGCTTTCCTCTTCAAAAGAGGTAATTAAATATTTCACGGAAAAGCAATTCTTGCTTTTGAGGACATCATGTAAAAACAAACGAATTCTTTCTTTCATTTCTAAGCATCATACCTTATTTCAAGGTTTCCTCCTCTACTTTAAAAAATACAAATCATTGTTACGAAAAGGCATACCACAGGCTAAAATCATGAAACTTGACCAGGATATTTTGAACTCAATAATAAAACAAAATAAATGTGGAATATACTAATAACAATTCTACTAAATCAACTAGCAACCTTCTAGAGATTGTTGTTTTGAAAGATAACGATGGAAATGTGAACGATACAGCAACAGTGGCTAGTCTCTTTAACCAATAATTTTCGAGAATTGCTACCGATCTCACTAAGGATCTTCAGCCACAAAATACAGCATGAGACGTTTTCCCAAAAATATTAGGCATGTTTGTTTCCAAAACTTCTTCCTATGAAATTCTCAAAATAATCGGTAGACTAAAAAATAAATATTCGTCCGGTTTAGATGCATTTCCGGATTGTTTGTTAAAGATTTGCGCGCCCGCCATTATACACCCGTTATCTCACATACTTAATGTATCCTTACGCACAGGAATTTTTCCAGACATTTTTAAAACGGCTAAGATTAGCCGCTTTTCAAAAAAGGCAACAGAAATGAAATTCAAAATTATCAGCCAATTTCTCTTTTGTCGGTTTTTTCAAATATATTAGAGAGACTTTTTTACATACGAATGGAAACATTTCTTAGTAAACACGACGTTTTTTCAGATTGCCAACATTGGTTTCGAAAATTAAAATTTACGGAGACAGCCATATTTTCTTTTCTTAAAGATGTCGCCTCATCCATGTATCAAAACGAAGCACCTATGGGAATATTTTTAGATCTTTCAAAAGCTTTTGACGTCATTGATCATAACATTTACTCTCAAAATTATCTTTGTATGGAATTCGTGGGGTGCTCTAGATTGGTTATGTTCGTACCTTAAACAACGATTTTAGAGAGTAGAAATACCTTACTGGCATACTGGAACATTATGTTGCAGACGACTCTTATTCCTCTTATTTGCAGACGACTCGTCCATATTTCTTTCAGGTCCCGAAGTATACACTGACTGACCGATTTCAGAGACACCAGCACCAAAGCAAACAATGGACTACCATGTGGCGAATCATGCTCAGTCCCTCGAAATCGCTGGCAAAAATGTTCACTCTCCGACTCCCTTACCATCCTTATCCACTTCCTGCTAAACAACTCTTCCACTCCTTGGTCCCCATTGAATTCATCAATCAAATATTCTTCTTTGCAAATGCATTCTCCGACCACTCCCGCTTTACGCAGCTCTCCCGATCTGGTGTTTCCCGATCCCACAGAAAGAGGAATTCCAAAACAGAATCCTCAGCATTGCCACCAAACCCCGAGGACGTGGCTGTTGGAAACAACTATCCATTCCGATGTCAACTTGAAACCAATTCACACATCCCACAATTTTGTTTTCTACCGAATGTAACAGGTGCATCCTTTTACAACCTCCTTTCCTGCGAATAAAAACAGGTATCCCCTTCATTCACTCTTTAACTGTTTTTCCACCTTTGAATTGAAATAAATAACTTTAGCAGTTAATGTAATCTTCCTGCCTTCTGGTGGTACCCACTCTTACATTTGAAGCTTATTCACCAATCATCTGTAGAACCGAATGGCTGAACGATGAAAATGCGGTCAAAAATAAATGAATCGATATAAAAAATCATTGAAGCTCCGATACGAGTGCAAAAAATCGAGGAAACGGATCCTTTGATGCTGTTGCCTCTCGCAACCCAACACACGAGCCACGTGCCTTCTCCCCGCTACAACTACTGCACCCATTAAAAAGCTCTCGGAGAGGTTGACAGAATGAATAAAGGCGAAGCAGCCTCCATCAAAACCGCCCTATTAGAGACTATAGATATAAATAAATGTATAAATTCTTTCTATCTGCCCAAAACCGAAAATTGCATTTGCCATTTTTTAAATGGATAGAAAGAAGCTCAATATTATTTTTAGGAATTTTCGCAAATATCTCTATGTAATCGAAAATATGTGGGATTGCTGGAAGCACATGGCATCCTTGTGACTTTTCAACACATTTGTTCTCAGCGTAATTGGATTTTAAGGGGTGGTTATCATTTCGCGACATTAAAACTTACGGAACCCTCGTATTTAAAGTAATATCGTAATCCCCAATAATGTGTTTTATAACGTAAAATATTGTTGTGAACAACTGTGATGTACTTAGGGTATTATACTTGTGGATATTATGACACATCAGAAATAAATTGACATTATTTTGATTTCTTCTATTTTTCTCTTCCCTTTTGTTCTTCTATTTTTTTAAAAAATTAAAACATGTTTTCCTGTTCTGATATTCAGATTGCCAATGTATGCGTAAATAAAAATTAAAAAATTGCTTATGTCTTGTGTATATTGAGGTTTGTTTGGTGAATTACTGTTATAAAATATCGAACTTTTCTTTAGCCGAGAGAATGTTCGAAAATTTGAATACTAATACGAATTTGAATACGCAAATCATTGTCAGGGACTATATTGATCTACGCGTTAATAAAATATTGAATTGTATTCTCTACGGAAATACTCTTTTAGATTTTATACTTTAGGAAATACGTGACTACGGAATGATTCTCCCGGTGTATGTGTTAGATCTATTGTGATTATTTTTCGTGTTTGATAAAGTATAGTAGCATAGTCAACTGAAAACTGAAAACGTAGTAATATTTGCGCGTTAGTTTGTGTTGATCGGTAGTTAGTTTGAGTTGTCTACTTAAGGAAATGTGGCGGTATATGATGTTTTGAATATTTTATTTGTTTCTGGAACGCAAATAGCCCAAAATTCTGTTCAGTACGTTAGATTCACAAAATGTAGGATTTTGCCGAACTAGCTCTAAGCCGATATTTTTTGTGTTTAGAAATATTACTAAACAGAACTTTTTTTAAATTCGTTTTATTTTTCGTTAGTAAGCGAACTCGAAATTACTTCTGGGTGTGTTGCTAAGATGTGCTTAATGTGCGACGATTTAATACGCTACTGTGATCCTTTTTATTTGCTATTTAATATGTACGAAAACGATCTCCAATCTCTGCTGTGTAGATTACAAGAATTAAATGGTAATTGAAGAAAATGAAAGAAAAATTCAGTTTTACAATTTCATTTTTATTATAATATTAATGTATCATTGTTCCTGGCCTGTGAGCGCGGCTGGAAATCTCCCTCGTGATATTTTGTTTTACATATGAGGAAAGATGAACACATTTGGATGCTGCAAATCTAAGGTATTGTCGACGTATGTGTGCTTGAAATGTGGTACGGCGTACCATAAATCATGTTTGGAAAGACGGAAAGACATAGTTTTTCAAGAGAAGTCAAACCTGATTAGATGTTGCGATATACAAGTAGATTGTAGATTCCAATAACGTTGATAAAAACTTAAAACGGGAAAATGAATTGCTAAAGCTTTTGATACTAGAAATGGAGAAAAGAAATAGTCTTCTCGATGAAAAGATCAACGAAATTGAGAAAAATAAAAATTGGGAGACTAAAACAACGTATGCGAGTGTTTTGGCGAACAAGGCAATGTTTGCGCTCAACAAGGTTCCTCCGATCATTGTAAAACCTGTTGACAAAAATGAGGTTGGTAAAGTGGTCAAGAAAATGAAAGAGAAAATCAACGTGACAAATATGAAAGTCGCCGTGAGCTCAGTTAAAGAAGTTGAAGGGGGAACTGTAATTATTAAATGTGACTCGAAACCGGATAGTGACGAGATGATCGAAAAATTGCGAAATGTTTTTGAAGATAAGTGTAGAATCGAATCGAAAAAGATGAGAAAACCGCGAATCAAGATTGTTGGTGTAAGTGAGGACTACGATGTCCAGAGTGCAAAATTGGCTTTGATTGATCAGAATTTCCCTGACCTTACAAACGGTGAGATTGAAGTTCATGTGCAAAAATTCAAACGTAAAGATACACGAACAATCTTGGTAGAATTGGACACTCACCTGTTTCGAGAGGTTATTAGATGTAAATACCTGTATTTAGGTTGGCAAAGAGGTAGGGTTTTTGAAGATTACAATGTGAACCGGTGTTTTAAATGTAACGGATATGGCCACAGAGTTAAAAATGTCAGAACGACCTTGCTTGCCCCTACTGTGCCGGGACTCACGAAGCTAGAGATTGTAAAAGGGATAACGGGAAAAAATGTAGCAATTGCATCAAGGCTAATGAGATATTTAACTTAAATTTGGACACGAACCATTTTGCTTTTGATGAAGATGTATGTGGAACATACAAATACTACAAAAATGTCTCTATTTTCAGAACAATGTGCTAGTGTGACTGGGATTGACACAGTTTCGCCCTTACATATTTTAATTTTATATGGAACATTTAGAAGCTAATTTACCAGATTATAACACAAATAAATGCAGAAACTTAAATGAATTGAATGATTACTTATGTGATATCTCTGGTTTAAAAATTATGCATATCAATATAAGGAGTTTAAATAGAAATAACTTGAAATTATGTATTAATGCTATGGTTGAGAAACCCAGTATTATTATATGTAGAGAAACAGTTGAAATAAATTATGTTAATTGGTTTGAGATCGATGGCTATAAACTTTTTCAAGTAAATAGTAATTTAAATAGGAATGATGGTACTTGCATATATGTGAGGAATACTATTACACATACGAACTTTAGCAAAAGCATGGGAAAAATCAAAGTAATATATACTGAACTGGAATCCAATAACGGAAAAATTTATATTTCATCATTTTATAGATCCCACAGCGTTACGCTAACGGATTTTATAAGTGATTTATATGTTTATTTACATGATCTGTCTCATTTTGATAATCACATTACAATGGGAGACATGAACCTTGACATATTGAATGATAATGAATTGGTTAATGATTATCTTAATAATTTTTTGGAATTTGGTTACAGATCTTTGATAAACATCCCTACTAGGATCACATTAAACTCAGCAACGTGTATAGACCATGTTTTTGCTAAAACCACTGAAAGTATTTCTATAACACCATTAGTATACCAATAGCAATAGCACAATAGCACAATAGCACAATAGCACAATAGCACAATAACACAATAGCACAATAGCACAATAGCACAATAGCACAAAAGCACAAAAGCACAATAGCACAATAGTACAATAGTGAAATACCGGCGGCCAGCGCGAAAAAAAGGTAAATCGAGGGGAAAAGAATCTTTAACATATTGCGCTATTATTTTTACTTTTACAAAAATTAAATGACTTTTATATCGTAGAGCGCCAAAGCTGACCATGAAAATGCGCTCGTAAAATATATATATTAGTATAGAAGAAATAAAAGTCATACAGGTAAACAGGAGATGTCAAAACGGGATTTAATGAATTACTTAGATACAAAATGAAGTCGATATTTTTTGTCAATATATCACTACAATTTTGTGATATTGTTAAACGAATTGTCTTTCCAAGCTTTTGCGAGTGCAACTTCATATTTTGTTCGAGTAAAAGTGAAAATAATACGCAATATTTTAACATTTATTCGCAATTTAAGAATATCATCTATATGACTATAGATTATATTATTTTGTTTTCATTTCCGCACGTCCAGATCTCCTATTACCACTTTTTTAGAATTGCTTGTTTGCATTCCTTATTCGTGATTGCGAATTTTGCCTAAATTATGCTTAACATTGACTAGACAAATGTAGGATGTTGTAATTTGGTGCATTTTATGGCAGTGTAGAATGGATAAAATATCTACATAGACAGGGAATCGAACACGCTGCTTCACGAGTTCTAGAACAACACTTTGACAGTGAGCCATTCTTTCGCACTCCTAACACCCCTCTTATAATAACATATTTTATATTCACGAAACTTGAAAGAAACATTACGTTTACCAAAATTAATGTCAATTCAGTGTCAGTGGCTGGAATCACGAAAGTCTTTTTCCTCTGTACTACTACTAGTACTATTTATCTCTCAATGGACGTTACAATATTGTATACGCTCTCCAATAAAATAAATTTGATCTTCATAGTTCGATCTACAGAGCGTAGTTTCGAAAATATCAACGCTATCAACCTATCGGGCCAAGGCATTTTCGGCGAGAAACTTTGTTTCCAAGAGTGTACTGCATTAGCCCAGTTGCCGGGAGATCGCTGCCCCTCTGTTGGGAGAGACGCGCGTGGCTGAAGAAGCGTCCGTGACACTTGACTGATTGGTAGTTTAGTGATTCCGGGCGCGTTGACAAGCAGGGCAGTGCCCCGCTCCATCCGGCCCCGACCTACCCCAGCGGCGCACCACCCCACCCGCGACAACATTTGGCTCCTGACAGGGGGTGAGGATGGGACAAGGAAGAGGAAGGTGAGGGTCCGTGGCCCGTTTGTTAGGGTACTGCTCCGGCATTCGCCTGGGGTTGACCGGAGGGACCTCGGAAAACTACCGATCAGAGCAACCGGCGACTGAACTCGCCCTAGCTAATAATCTTGCGTCGAAAATTCTGCCACCGTCGGGACTCGAACCTAGAACGGGGAGAGGCTGCAGTGACTTTAGTTGATGCCCTGAACCACCTCTCCCGGTCCATGACATTAAAGGGACTAATGACTTTAGCAGTTGACGCGCCCGAAATCACTAACAATCAACCAACTCATCATCTTAACATCGGTAAATATGTTAGAAGATAAAATTGCCGACTATTTGTGGCACGTACTCCTAATTGAAAACCAACCCGACATTAGACCAGGCCATTCTTTCGGAAGTCAAAATATTAGCCAGAGGAGCGTGAGTTAAAGTCCAGTAATTTGCAGTGAAGTGCAGCGACATTTTTCAGGACAAGGAAAGGTCAAAATGCTGTTCATACCTATAATTTATAATTTACCACGTAGTGATGTGAACTGAAATAAAGTACTGTGATATATAGAATAGAAATAGAACACATTTTACGTGTTTTACATTTGTCTATTAGTATTCTTATTGGATTGTTTTCTTGCGAAATATTCGGCGTTGCCCGGGCGTTCTTCAGGTCCGGGCTTATCGAATGCATGTGGAAGAGGAAAAAGATAAATTTCATAAAAGCCACAGTGTTCAAGTTCATTATTTGTAATGTAATTGATTCTAAGTTTAATGTAATTCTAGAATTTTTTTCATTTTAATGTACATTGGTATTATAATATTTTTTTTTATATTACGCACTGCTACTAGCAACTAGTGAATTATTAGGTACCTACCAATTCTGTAGCACCGGCGGAATATGTGAGGAACCGATCTGCTCTTCGCGATAGGCAAGCAATATTGATCGCGGTACATCTACCAACATATTATAGAAATTATTTATTTTTCTCATTTGTGTTGCTTTAATCTATACAAAACTTTGCAATAACACTGTGACAATCCTAAAAAAAAATCTTGTAAAAATGTTGTAACTATTCACACAGTAATTTTGGTGCTACCGATACCGTACATGTCGTTGAACTCACTTTTATTGGTATAGATTTGTATTATATATTTGTGTTTTTTAAATAGATAGATAGATTTATTTTTTCTGCAGGTAGGTATAGAACCTGGTGGCAGAACACTACAATTTACATATTACAACTAAGAATACTAATACTCTGTAATTTTAAAGCATTTTAAGGCAATAATAACAACAATATAACAATAATAACAATAACAGCATTACCTATAAACTTTGACTGTCCTGCACGGAATTTTTAAGTAATAAATAAACTGCACTTCACTTCACTCCACTTCACTTCACTTCACTTCACTTCACTTCACTACACTTGCATTTCACTTCGTTACACTGCACTTGCACTTGACTTCTCTATTGCACTACACTTCACCGCACGTCACGACACTCCAATTCAACTACTTCTTTAAATATAATTGTATATTTAACAAACCAATGTATTTAATAGTGATTATCACAATACTAATAATAATAAAAATAACAATTATAATAAAATTATAACTAAAATAATAACTATTTTAATAAGCCTAACTTATACAAATGTTCTTGGTTAATCTACTTTTAAAACTTTGTACACCTAGAGGAAAGAGTTCCATGGCTATCGCAGGTAACTTATTCCAGTCCGTTATTGTTCTATTTGTGAATGAAAATTTTCCAACATCTGTTCTCTGTGGCCTGAACTGAATTTTGTGCTTGTGATCCGCTCTACTAAAGTAAGTGGGTCTATGGAGTCGAATGAAAATATCTTTCCAAGCTGGAAAACCGGCATACGCTTTGTAGAGGGTACAGAGTCTTGCCTTAACCCTCCTGATTTCTAGAGACTCCCATTCTACTTTCTTCCTATTGCTGCGGAAAGTAAGTTTACACGCTCTTCTCTGTACTCTATTCAAATATGCCTTTTGTGAATTTCTACAAGGGTCCAACAAATTGCCCCGTATTCCATTAATAGACGAACTAAAGATAGGTAAGCTAATTTTCTCGTTTTCAAGTACTCTTTTTTAGTATTCGCATGTTAAAATGCAAAGACCTCCAGGCTTTCCCTACGACAAAGTTAACCTGATTTTCCCAATTTAAATTGCTATCAAATATTATTCCCAGGTACTTACTAGCCAGGACTCTTGGAATATTTTCGTTACCTAAACGGTATTGACTTTCCCTATATTTGCGGCCCCTACAAAACGTGATGGTTTTGCTTTTTGAAGTATTTATTATCATGCTAATTTTTTCTGCCCAGAAATGTAATCGATCTGGATCATCCTGCAAAAATATCCTCGTCTACTTTTGATAGAATAACTCGATATATTATACAGTCATCTGCAAATAGTCTTACCTTGAAACATAAATTGTCTGGCAGGTCGTTTACAAACGCGAGAAACAGGAGGGGTCCAATAACGCTTCCTTGAGGGATCCCTGAAGTAACCTCTGCCAGAGTTGAAAATTGCTGTCCAACTCGGACTTTCTGTTTTCTATCTCGAAGAAACTCATCAACCCACGCCACAACTCTGGTGTCAATACCCGAATGCATTAATTTATGAACTAGTTTATCGTGTGGGACAACATCAAATGCCTTCGCAAAATCTATTATTATGGCATCCACCCTCCCACTATCATCAACTTCATCTGCTATATCCTGAAAGAATGATACTATCTGACTCTCGCAAGAGAAACCATTCCTAAAACCATGCTGTCCCTGAAATAGCCATTCTTTTTGTTCCCATTCTTGTCTAATATAGCTAGTTAAAAGATGTTCCATCATCTTACATACAACTGACGTAAGACTTACCGGTCTATAATTTGCTAAAACAGTTCTGTCACCATTCTTAAAAATCGGAACAATAGTAGCTAGCTTCCAATCTTTTGGAACGCTTGAATTGTTGATCGAAATATGAAATAATCTTATTAGATATGGTAATATTGCCTCTCCACTGAGTTTAATTATGTCCGTTGAAATGGCATCTGGACCCGGGGACTTTCCATTTTTCATAGATTTAATTCGCTTTCGCAATGCATTTACTTCTATTTTAAACTGATTGGGTACAGCCTCCCTCGATAACTGAGTATGATGGGATTTTGTTTTAAAAACTGAACTGAAGTGGGCATTAAAGGCGTTTGCCTTTTCCCGATCATCTATTAGGAAGCCGTTCTTGGTATTCGATAGGAATTTCTTCTGTATTTCCTCTTCTTCTGCGAACGTATTTGTAAAACCCTGACCAATTATTTCCCTCTGTCGAGAATGTGTTTTAAAACTGACTCCTGCGCAATTTTCTTTTCCCGCTCTAATTCTTTTGAACAGTTACGAAAAAGTATCATATGATTTTTCACTGCGATGTCTATTATTGAAAGCTTTTCTGGCTTTTCTCTTTGTACGTCGAATTTTCGCATTATAATATTCTGGATCTGAATTTCTTTTTAAGTATTTGTGCGGCACAAACATTTGCAATGCATTATCCAGAATGCTCTTAAACGCGGTCCAAGTTTCCTCGATACCCCCTTCTATTCTCAGAAAACGGTCGTACTGGTCTCTCAGGGAGTGATGAAGCCCTTTTGTGTTTGCCTTCTTGAACTGCCAGATTTTTGTACCGTTGGGAATTCTTTTATGTGAAAAATTTATGTCTACGACAACTAACACCGCTTTGTGGTCGCTTATGCCATCAATGACATCGCAAGACAAGAAAAGCTCTTGCGGCCTAATTAGGTAAACATCTAGAAGCGTCTCCTGTCGCGTCGGTCTATCTACCACCTGCGCTAATCCCCCTTCCCAGACGAGTCTGCTCACGGACTGTTGTACTTTCGCTTCGCTCACAGCGCCTTTCCAATTTGCGTCTGGAATATTTAAATCACCAGCGATTACTATAGGATGTATATCGGTGTTTTCTATTTTTTCAGAAATTGCTTCGAAAATCGCGTAATTTTCATTTGGTGGCCTATAGCAAGCAATAATTTCTAACATTCCCTGAATTACTAATTTCTATCCCCATTATCTCAATTTCTTCTCTGACCCAATTTCTCCTCACATCTATTGTATCCTTAACACAAATGAATATCCCCCCACCTCTTGTATTTCTATCTCTCCTAAACGACCTGTAATTTGGACGAAAAACTTCGGAGTTCGCTATCTCTTCCGTTAGCCAAGATTCAGTTCCTATTACTACATCAAATACTAAAATACAAATACAAATATTAGAATTGTGGCGAAAGAAATGACGGCATAGACAGCGGCAGAAATTATTCTAACTTTGCTAATAATTTGGTTGTGGCGTGACAGAGGCTAGCGGCTGCGCGGCGCCGCTCCCGGAGCGCAGCCATTCAACTGGCTGGAGCTGGAGCTGCAGCTGGCGCGGGGAGTCCACTCCACAAGACGCCGTGCTTTGAGCCGATTGGGCACTGGCCCTCAGGGCAATAACCAGACCGCAGGGCTCCAGGCCACAGCGCGGACGTTTTGAGAGAACCGAGAGTAAAAGTTTAGAACTTGCATTCTACACATTGGGGTGAAGAACATTAATTTGTGAATTTCACTGCCGTCTTGCGACGAACCTTTACAATAAAAATCCTTTAAAATAAAGTTTAAAAGATGAACAAACATTCATCCATGGGGCATCGAAAAACACGAATATCTCAATTTCGACAGCAACGTGGCGTAGCACGCTCTTGCTCAAGGTCTTCATAGAATTGTTTGTTCTGAAAATTGCAAGCGGCAGGCGAGCAGGGTGAAGCTGTAGGCACTGCACCTGAACATCGCTATTGCGGGGGACAATTTTGTGAAGTCCGTGGCTGCTCCCTCGCCGGGTGGAGGTCCGACGCCGCCGCCATCGGGGACAATCTGAATTGCGTTGGCTGCCGAGGACATCGAACCCCGATGAGCTGGGACGAGAACGGGCCGCACCGGGCTCCCTTATCGAGCGCTCTCGCCGCTCTGCGCCCGGGACGTCTGCTCGCGGCGTCGCCTTCCAGGGAAGCTGGCTGTCCTCTTCAGTGGGTGGTGGTGGAGAGGACGCCATTTTGCTTGGTTCGTACTTTCGACGCACTTCGCGTATGATAAGCACCGTGAGCTCTCTTGCAAGGGAGAATCGAATTTAATACAGAATTTTAATTAATTTTGAAAATAAACTAGATAATAAACTAATATTACTACAACACATATTTCCTCACATTATTTGCAATGAAAACTCGAAGTATGCTGCAATGAATTTACGCAAAGAATGCTCACAGTTTCAAATAATTTTACATTACAGTATTCAAAGTTTTGATTTTGAAGAAAAGAAATACTAAGAAAATATGCACAAACATCTCCTACATAAGAAAACAACAACAACAAAAAAGCATTTATGATCGTATTTAAACATCAAAGTTCGAAGAACAAATTTCATGTAGGAAAAACGTTCACTTTTTCAAGTAGTTATTGCAGTTGTAGACACAAAAGATTCTACTTTCGCAATTTGGGAAAATTTAGATTTGAATGCCAATTGAACCAGGGCTATTGTAAGCGTATTTCGCTTTCGCGACATGAACGTCTGAAAGGAGTCATTTTATCGCGTAGTTTTTCTTGATTATGATAACTAAATACATTTTTAGATTAAATTCTCATTTATTATAATTTGATGCAACCTCTCCGTTTTGCTTTAGTTCAATTCAAAAATAAATTTAATAACAATAATAACAATTATACGAATAATAACAATAATAACAATAACAATAATACGAATAATAACAATAATAACAATAACAATAATAGCAATAATAGCAATAATAGCAATAATAACAATAATAGCAATAATAGCAATAATAGCAATAATAACAATAATAGCAATAATAGCAATAATATCAATAATAGCAATAATATCAATAATAACTATAATAACAATAATAACAATAATAGCAATAATAACAATAACAACAATAATAACAATAATAGCAATAATAACAATAACAACAATAACAATAATAACAATAACAATAATAACAATAATAAAAATAATAACAATAATAACAATAATAACAATTACAATTACAACAAATGATTAACAGTGTCAAATGCAAATGCAAACCCAGAAATATCACAATCCCGCATCTATTCTCATTAAATTTCTAACAAACATATAACAGAAAATACCAGATGCCCCTTTGTTTTTCTGGAACCCAAACTAGTTAGGGGATTGAACATTCGAAGAAAAGAAAAAGTTGCATAACCTATTGTGTAACCAATATAAAATATTTTCGCGAAGTTCGATATCAAAGATTTCGAAAGGTAGTTTGACACGTCATTGACTGCACCTGGCAAATCACACACTATTCTCCACCACATGAATTATGAATGGCAATGAATTATGTATAGTCACATCAGTAGAATGAAAGAGGAAAGAGGTTATCTTTTATCGTTTATCAGGGTCAGCACAGTTTCAGAAATGGTTTCTCATGCGAAAGTCAGCTAGTCTCACTACTACAGGACCTAGCCGACGTAGTTGATGAAGGGAAAAGGGTCGACGCGATAGTAATAGATTTTCCGAAGCTTTTGGTTTTGTTCCACACGATCGTCTTGTAAAGAAATTAATAGATTCGGGTATAGACACTAGAGTGGTAGCGTGGATAAACGATCTACTTCGGAACAGGGAACAGAAGGTCCGAATCGGAAGCTACTTATCAACCTCGAGAAACGTCACGTCAGGAATTCCACAAGGAAGTGTAATCGGACCACTCCTGTTTCTGGCCTTTGTGAATGAATTGCCGACTAATTTAGCTTCAAATGTACGACTCTTTGCAGATGACTGCGTAATCTATTGGATTATCAACTCGGAGAAAGACGAGGATATTTTGCAGCGAGACTTAGACAAATTACATATCTGGGCAGAAACAAACGGCATGGAAATAAACAGTTCAAAGAGAAAGTCCATCACGTTTGGTGGGGGTCGAGTTACAATGAATCTGCGTATAAATTGAACAATAATGTTATACCTCGAGTCACAGCTAGACAGTAAATTGAGCTGAGAAAATCAAGTCAATTTCGTTGTGGGGAAAGCCTGGAAATCTTTACATTTTGTTATGCGGATACTGAAAAAGAGTACAGTGAGAGCCAAAGAACTAACATATATATCATTAGTGCGACTTATATTAGAATATGGCGCGTTAGGTTGGGACCCATACAGACTTTTGCAGCAAAGGAATCTAGAAAAGGTCTAGCGTAGAGCATCAAAATTTACTTTCAGGAGTATCAAGAATAAAGGAGTATGGGAGTCACTCGAAAGGAGGAGATCAAAGTCACGTCTCTATGCAAGGAATAAAGCGCACACAGGCCTTCGAGCGTGGGAAGAAATTCAAAGTCGATTAGGGAAACCTACATATTTCGGCAGAGCGGATCACATGCACAAAATTCAGACAAGAATTCAGAAAACGGACGTTGCGAAATATTAATTCGTGAATCGAACTATTAGAGACTGGAACGGTTTGCCTGTGGAAATCTTCGAGCCCTTTCCTCAAAGCCTGAGCAAATTTAAAAATAAATTAGTTTCCTGAATGTTGATTAATATGTTATAAATATATTTAATAAAATTCAGTGTAAGTAACTATGTCTTCTATGTAATTAAGTATTATTATTATTATTATTATTATTATTATTATTATTAATTCTATCATTATTGTTATTATTATCATTGTTGTTATTATTATCATTATTAATTATGTGCAGTGCAGTGACGTGAAACTGAGGGAAACGACTGTGTAAGAAAGGCATTACCGCTCGCTGTGCGGTGAAGTGGAGTGCTATGAAAGATTGTACGGTAAAATGATTATGTTAATTTGTAAAGTTTGTAGATTTTGTAAAGTTGTCAAGTTCAGTAATGTTAAGTCAATGTATTCTGCCACCAAGTTCTCAAACTTAATTGCAGAATTATTAATAAATCTAATCTAATCTAATATATACTGATCGGGAAGATGCCCAGGATAAGACTGGTAATTAATTGGCATTTTTTGCGATTGATAACTCATCGACACCATTGCACGAGAAGACTCATAGGGTTGTGCTCTTTGCATTTTTGTGACCTATCCTTTTTAGTAATTTGGGTGTATTTGGTTTAAGTACTTTCATTCCTTGTTGCAATTTAACTGAAAGTAAAATTGAAAGTGTTTCTAAGTCAAGTTGCTGAAATATTACTGAACTTAAATATTTACGGGTTTATGGTGGTGTCAGAACATAATAACACTTGAGTTTATTTATTTACGTCAAAAACAGTTAAAACTGTGTGTGGCGTGCAATGGGTAGACGTTAATTTGAAGTTACATTTATATCCAGAAGCAAAAGAAGGGACCATCTCAGCGTTTGCTCAAGAATCAGGGAAACTGGACGAAAGCCGGTTCGAGATGGGGGTCATTGACCCAGGAGATGAAATACAATACTTGTTACAGGTTCTTTAGAATTAGACATTTCAAATGGTAAATAATACATTAAATGTCAATATTAAAATTAATATTATTTTCCTTTTGGATGTTCGGTATAGTCTCTAATTGTATAGAAACAGTTATGCAGCAGACAAAATTTTACTTGGGACTTCAACTTTTGTATCTAATTTAATCTTTTAATGTAAAATAATGTACATGCATTATAAGTGAATTTTTTGTAGCGAGCTGTTAATACTGGAACCGTATGAATATGATTACTACGTCGAGTGTTGTAGTTATAGACAATGGCGTTTTCTGAAAATGTATTCCGCCTGTAAGTAAGTCATTTTTGACAAAAAACACTGATTCATATATCAAGAGGCAACGGTAAGATACCTACTAGATTCATAAAGAGAGGCTTACAAGAATCAAGTGGTGTGCATTTGCTTATTATTCGAACAATTCTTTTTGTAATCTTAAAGTCATGGAGCTATAAGATGTATTGTACCCCAGAATATTATTCCATATCTCAGGCGGGAATGAACATTCGCGAAATATACACAAAGAGCAGTGTGTATGCTGTCTGAATTTGAAAGAATTCTGAAAGCGTAGCATAAAGAACTTAATTTAGTGTTCAATTAATTTAAATGGGCCTTCCATCTAAGGTTTGACTGAATTGGAAGACCTAATTTTTTTTTTATCTTTACACACCGTTCATTTCCAATGGAGTACAGTGCTATTTTTTTGACATGTAAAACTGTATTGAAACCATTTTAGTTTCATTTACTATTAATTTGTTATTACGGGACCAATTTGAAATATCTGATATTGTACTATTTACGGTTTCTTTATTGCAAATTATCATCCGCATAGAGAACTGTTCTTCCATTTCTAATCGTCAAGGTCATATCGTTTACGTATAGTAGGAAGAGAATAGGTCCTAAAATCGATCACTGCGGGACTCCATATGCAATTGGCAAAGAATCAGAAAGGTGTGTACATAAAGTTCCGTTATTCCAGTAAGGTATTTCTACTCTCTGAGATCGTTGTTTAAGGTATCAACACAACCAATCTAGAGCAATACCACGAATTCCATACGAAGGTAATTTTGAAAGTAAAATGTTATGACCAATGACGTCAAAAGCTTTTGAAAAATCTCAAAATATTCCAATAGGTGCTTCGTTTTGATCCATGGATGAGGCGACATCTTTAAGAAAAGAAAATATGGCTGTTTCCGTAGAGATTTATTTTCGAAATCCATGTTGGCACTAAAAACGTCTTTTTTCTAAGAAATGTTTCTATTCGTATGTAAAAAAAGTCTATCTAGTATTTTTGAAAAAAAAACGACAAAAGAGAAATTGCCCGAAAATTTTGAACTTAATTTTTGTTGCCTTTTTTGAAAAGCAGCTTTATTTTAGTTGTTTTAAAAATATCTGGAAAAATTCCTGTGCATAAGTATCGATGCATTAAAAATGCGAGTTAAAGAGTGTGTAATCTCGGGCGCACAAGTCTTTAACAAACAATCCGTAAATGCATCTAAACCGGCCGAATATTTATTTTTTAGTCTACCGATTATTTTGAGAATTTCATCGGAAGACGTGTCGGAATTTTCGGTTGTTGAACTTTGTGGCTAAGTCTTCACTCTGCCCTTTTGGCACAGCAGACCAACGCTGTGCAACGGCACGCTAACCAACAATTAAAACTGTAGATGAGAAAAGCGAATATCAAACTTAAAATAAATTTCCTCTCGATGAAACACTTCATATGGCCCCACAACGTTTTACTTCCGTTTGTACGTTAAGACAATTTAGGAGGCTTGTTTTAAGTTTCAAGATTTCAAGGTTTTAAAACTTTTAATTTTCAACTTATATGCACACGTATTCACAAATAAATACTTATGGTGTTTTGACAAGAACAATTTACCTTCACCCAATTTGTTTTGGAATTTGCGACTTTTTGAATCAATTAAAACTATTTCTTTTTATTCACATTTTTACATGTTTTTGCATATTTTCCCCATAATTAGGCCTTTACATTATATAAATATTTTACCCTTTTTTTCGAACTACCTTTCATTTCAATATAATAATAATAATAATCATAATAATAATAATAATAATAATAATAATAATAATAATAATATTCATTGAGTAACATATACAATTACAATCGTGTATGCCGAGTCAAATATGATATAAATACATCTTGGGAGCAGCGAGTTACATTAGTTACATGTTATGTTATGACAATAGAATTGTGTGATCTATCGTGTCAAAGGCTTTTGACAGGTCGAGAAAGAGACCAACGGGAATTTCTTTTTGCTCTAGTGCCATGAGGATTTCATTTACAAAGGTGAATAGAGCAGTTTCAGTTGAACGATTTTCCCTGAATCCACGTTGAGAGTCAGCGATAATGTTACAGTGTATCAAGTACTTTTGTAATCTTTCATAGAACAGTTTTTCTAATATTTTTGAAAAACCTGACAAGAGTGAGATTGGCCTATAATTACCCTTACCTTACCTTACATCTTGTTTGTTACCTTTTTTGTGAATAGGTTGAATTACAGCAGTTTTAAATATGTCTGGGAAGGAGCCATGAGTTAGTGATTGGTTGTATAAATATGTTAACGGTTCGATGATATATGGAGCAATCTTTTTTATTAAGAAGTCTGGAATATTCTCTATCCCAGCGGATTGTTTATTTTGCATTTTGTTTATGATTTGCAGTATTTCCTTTTCTGATGTTTCTGTGATGTACATGCTAGTAAGAGAGTTTTTTTAAGAAAGATGATGGTTGTAGAAGTGTAGTGTTTGGATTTCTTGTTTTTAGTAGTTTACCAGTAATTTCAGAGAAGTGTTTGTTGAATATACTGGCTGTTTCATTAGGGTTTGTTATTGTTCTGTGTTCATGGACTAGTTCAATATTTTGTGCTTTCTTATTTGCTGGTAATGTTTTTTTTCAATATTCCACATAGCTTTTTTTATTTTTGGATTTTTTTATATACTCCTCATTTGACATATGTTTGGCCTTTATTATAACTTTTTTGAGTATGGCTGAATATCGCTTATAGTAGTTCACTATTTGAGGATTGTATGAGTTTTCTTTTGTGAGTTTATAAAGCTCTCTTTTTCTTTCACGCGAGATTTTAATCCCCTTTGTTATCCATGCTTTGCTGTTTTGTGTGTTGTTTATTTTCTGATACTGTAGTGGATGTGTGTTGTTGAAATAGTGTTTGATTGTATCGAAGTAAGTGTCGAACTTGAGGTTGATGGCAGATATTTCATATGCCCCTGACCATGATTCATTAGTTAACAGTGAGATGAGATTGTTCAGGTCCTTTTCATTATACTTCCCGGTCTCCTTTATTAGTTTTGCTTTTGCTGAGGTGGACTTTATTTTGAGAGTGAGTATTTGAGCATTGTATTTGAGCCCCGTATCATTAGTGGTGATTGTGTATGTGTGTTTTGTTTTTCTAAAAGGATCTGGTCAATTGCTGTTTGGGAGTTCTTTGATTGCCTGGTTGGTGTCTCAACTACTGCATCTAAATTATAGGAGCGTACTAAGTTTATTAGTTTGATTCTGTCTCTTTCATGAGTAATATTAGCTGTAGATAGGAAGTTAATGTTTATATCGCCACAGATTATAATAGAGTAATGAGCCCGCTTTGTTAATTTATCCAAGATTAATTCTAAGTTTTTAAGGAATATTTGGAGATTCCCATCTGATGCTCGATAAATGCTTAGGAGGAAGATGTTCAGCTTTGGAATTTCTACAATTGAACATTCTATGTCTGAGTCGCATGTTATTTGTTTGAATTCATTTACTTCTTTGGATTCACAGTTGTGGGCCAGATATATGCATGTGCCTCCATGCATGTGATTGATATTGGTGTGTTTGTCCCTGCGTCAGAAGTAACCAGCCAAGTAGAAACCTGGTATTTGTGTCATTTTAATTTGATCCTCCGTAAGTCAGTGTTCAGTTATACAGATTGCATCAATGTGTTTTATGTGATATGTTAGCATGATTTCTATTTCATTTATTTTGTTTTTTAAAGATCGAATGTTCTGATGTAGGATCTTAAAGGTGCTGTGTTTTGCAGTGATGTCTGGTGTAGATATATTTCGCAATGAAACATAGACATTAAACAGTACAATACTAGATATATCAAATTGATTCCGCATAACAAATTAATAGTATACGAAAGGAAAACATTTTGGTAATGCCGTTTTTTTTTCAAATTAACAACTGTATTTTCTATTAAAAAATAGGAACGATGTACTGACGTACCGACTGATGTTACGATAAGAAAATATTTCCGTCTCACTATTCATGGAACGACCATTTAAATGAATTGAGTACAAAATTAAATTCATTATGCTACGCATTCAGAATTGTTTCAAATTCAGTCTTGATGGTGCTCCAATGCTTGCTCGTGTATATTTCAGGAATGTTCATTCCCTCCTGTGATATGGCATATTATTCTGGGGTATCTCCTATAGTTCTCTGAGGTTTAGATTACAGAAAAGAATTGTATGAATAATATGAAAATCCCTCCCGCATGATTCCTGCAATCCTCTCTTTATTATGCTAGGGATTTGACTCAAACATTGCCTCATGATTTTCGAATCGGTGATTTTCTGTTAAAAGGTTCTTGTTCAAGTTGGGAATATATTTTCATCGATTACCTTTGTCTATAATTATTACACTCGACATAGTAATTATATTTTTTTGGTGTCAGTTTCAACAGCTCACTACAAAAAATTTACTTATGATACTTGCACATTATTTTACAGTACATTGCCAAATAACATTGAACTGTTAAAATCGATACACAAGTTTAAAGTCCAAGTAGAATCTTATCTGCTGCATAACTGTTTCTATACAATTAGATGCTATACCGAGCATGAAAAAAGGAAAGTAATATTAATTTTAACGCCGATTTTGAATGTATTAATGACAATGTGGACTGTATTGTACCTCAGCTTCGGAGTAAATGACCCCATCTCGATGCTTCGAACGCGTGATGACATGGCCCCTGTTTTTGCTCCTGGACATAAATGTAACTGTAAACATAAATGTAAAGATAGATATAGATAGATAGATTTATTAAAGTTTGCTTTGAGCTAATGCTCGGTGGCAAACATGATAACAATTAAAATTAGAATTACTAAACATTTTCAACATTTACAATTGGGTTTACTATTAGAATTAGGGGGTCGATATAATAGTTCCAATTTATTTCTAGCTAACTCTAAATTCACTTCTAGTTTACATAACACTTCACTACACTACACTGCACTACACTACAATCCCTTACCCCCCACTACACTACACTTCATATCACTTCACTGTATAAGGGCCATGACGATAATAATTATGACAATAATAATAAAAGTAATAATAATATTACTAATAATAATAGTAATAATAATAATAATAATAATAATAATAATAATAATAATAATAATAATAATAAAGATAAATATCTCAGTCAGTATTATTCGAGATAACCTAGATGGAATGAAGCATATTTCAAAATTTGGCTACATTAGAAGGAAGAGCCTCTAGTGCTTCTGCAGGTAGTTTATTCCAATCTACTATAGTGCGATTCACAAAGGAGAACTTGCCTACATCAGTTCTTTGCTTTCTACATCGTATTTTCCAAGGATGGTCTCCTCTGCTTTTATAATCTGATTTCTGTAATCTTTTACCGATATCTGCCCATGCTGTGTCCCCTCTGTATGTCTTATACATTACGCATAAACGCGCCCGTTCCCTTTTCTTAGATAAGGACTCCCATTCTTCTCGTTCGTCACCAACGCACCCGTGATTTACAAACTTTGAGGCCCGTGTTTGAATTTTATCTAACGCTTCGATTTGCCCTTTTCTGTACGGGTCCCAGCATGCCGCTCCGTATTCTAAATTCTAAAATGCACGTCTGTTAGAGTTCTGTGGGTAATATGTTTTTTTAAATATATATTTATTAGTGAACGAATGTACATAGTTCAATATTACTTTATATTACATCATATGTATTTTATGACTTATATTTAACTTAAATGCTAATCTTGCAACTAAATCTATCTACACATGAATAGGAAACTCACAGAGCACCTAAGTGATTAATTAAGTTCTGAAAATATGCTGAGGAATGAATCTAATGGGTATCTATTTTTAATTCTAGTTGGGAGCTGGTAAGTGGTGGCTATGTCGTAATGGGTGGCTTGGGTTATTGTTTTTATTTTGGAGAAGAAATTGTTAGACAGGAGCGCAATATGGTAAATTATAGGAGGTAAATAAAATTCTTTGTGCTGTTGAATGTTTGAGATGACCCAGGGTGCATGAGTGACAAGTCTGAGGAAATTATTTTGGATGATCTGTAATTTATTGATATTAGTTTTAGAAGCATTGATCCAGATAGGGCATGCATAAAGCATTAGGGGTCTAATTATTGATTTATAGATGGTGATGGCATTGTTTAATGAGAGCTTACTATTGCGATTTAAGAGTGACTTTAGTTGAATTAGTTTTATTTTGGCTTGCTGTGCTTTTACTGATATGTGATTTTTCAAATTTAGTCTGGTATCAAGATTCAGCCCTAAGTATTTGACAGATTCATTGTGTGAGGTCCATGGAATTGGGTTATTCATTATTTGGAGTGGTGTTGGGGTTGAAAATGTTCTTAATGAGAATGTTTTGGCGCATGATTTTGTAGGATTGAGTTTTATTTTCCATTTGACAGACCATTCATCAATTTTATTTAGATGTGATTGAATTTGTTTACAAATTAGATAAATTGAATGATTGGACGTGAAAATTGCAATGTCATCGGCGAATTGGGCGATGTGCGTATGTAATGTTATGGGAATGTCCGCTGTGTATATGTTGAAAAGCGTGGGGGACAGAGGTGAGTCTTGAGGAAATCCAGTTGTAATTCTGCGGGGATTGGATGTGTGGTTGTTAACTGTGACTGAAAATGTTCTATCTTGGAGAAAGCTATTAATAGTATGAATTAGATAGTTAGGAGTACCTATTTCTTTAAGTTTGAATATTAATCCAGGATACCACACTTTGTCAAAAGCTTTCGAAATGTCTAAAAAGGTAACTATTGTATGGTTGTTTTTTTTTAATGCAGTGTGTATGTGCTCCGTGATTCTTAATAATTGATGAGAAGTTGAAACTTTATTAGTGAAGCCAAACTGGTGCATTGGGATTGTTTTGAGTTTTGTTTGGATGGGAATTTAGTCTTTTAAGAATTTATTTTTCTAGGATTTTTGATAGAGTGGGAAGAAGGCTTATGGGTCTGTGGTTGTCAGTGCTGGTGAGATTCTTGAATGACTTGGGGATGGGTATTACATTTGAATTTTTTCAAATAACGGGGAAGAAGCCCGTTCTAATTATTGAATTGTAAATATTGGTGATATATGCTATTGTGGGATTAGGTAAGTTTTTAAAGATTTTGTTACTTATTTTGTCGTGTACAGGGCTTTTTTTAACGGCAAATTCTTAATTATATTAGTTACTTCATTTGGGGAGATGTAGTTGATTTTGTGTGGTACGTTATAGTTGGGGGCTGATGCTATTTCGAGTATGTTTGAATGCAGTGGGTGAGTTGGGGTGGCATTGGGAGTGAATGATTTAGCAAAGTGATCGGCTAATGCTTCAGCCTTCTCATAAGAAGCGAATTTCTTGCCCGTTGGAGTTGTTAGTGGGGGTATTATTGCTTTCTTTTTCAATATATTTTTAGTGAATTGCCACAACGTGTTGTTATTTGTGCTTAGAGACTGGATTTAATCATTGTAAGTTGTTTGTTTATGTTCCCTTAGTGATTTTTGTACGATGTTGGACGGTAAATTTAACCCTTCCTTCAGCTGTGGGTTTCTCGTGATGCACCAAAGTCTTCTTGCTTTGTTTCTAGTGTTAATAATTGTGAGAAAGTTTTTTATTGAAATGATTAATGGTGGGGGTGAGGATTATTATTAAGAATGTTGATTGTGTTAAATATCATATTGTTTAAGAGGGCTATAGCTTGCTCTATTTCTACGGGAGTTTTTAATATTTTAAGGTGGGGTGATGGTTTTTGAATTATGTTCTTAAATTTTTTCCAGTGGATGTTTTGTGTGTTAAGTATGAGAATTGGAGTGTGAGGGCGGGGTGATTTGTTGAGTTGAGATGATGGTTGGCAGGTGATCCGAGTTTAGTTCAAAGAAGGGTGCTGAGTAAAAAGTGGTTTGAGTGTTAGAAATTGCAATATCTAATATGTCTGGGTGTTTATTGTGATCTGTGGGCTAGTGAGTGGGTTCTGCTGGGATAATTAACTGAAGTTTGAGGTCCGTAATTATTTTGCTGAGTTGGTGTCTTGCAGTATTGGTATTTCTGCATCCCCATATGGTGTTTTTAGCATTAAGATCCCCAATCAGAAGAGTGGGCGAATTCATCTGGAATAGCGCTGAAATATTCGAATCGGAAATTTTTGTTTTCGGAAGCTTGTGTGCCGCTATTAGGGTTATTAATCTATTGTTTAAAGGGAATTTAATGGCTATAGTTTCGAGACCTGGAGTGTGTGGAAGGTTGATTTTAATAATTTGGTATGGATTTTTCTATTATTATTAGTACACCACCTCCGTTTGCATTTGATCTGTCGGTTCTGACTACACTAAAACCTGTTATGTTAAATGTAACATCTGATTTTAAATGCGTTTCCGTTATGCAAACTAGATTTACTTTGTTATCTTTTAGAAAATAAGTTAGTTCTATTTTTTTTATTGTTGATACCATTCGCATTCCAGTTGAGCAGATTTAAATATTTTTTATGGTGCTGTTGCATTATTGTTGTTAAAATAGGCTGAGAGAGATGCTTGCAAATGGCTGACTATTGTTAGGATGATATTATTAATAATATTGACGAAGAAGGTAATTGAGTTAATAATGGAATGAATGAAAGAGTTATTATTAGAATTATTTATGAGGAGGTTGTGTGGACCTGGAGGTTTCCGGCCCCGGTGAGCTGTTGCGAGCTGCAATCGGCACCTTGAACAGTTGCAAACTGCCCATACTGCATGTTTGAGGCAAGCTGTGGGTTTTCGCAGCTCGGGATGGCTCCGAATACGAGATGATGCTGTTGTTGAATTTCTGGACTGCTGGAGGTACTGTCCATGGCCCACTCGCTGCCACATAGAGTTGCCATGGCTCCTGCTGACTGGTGGGGCGACTGTTGGTTTATGGCGCACTGCATAAGAGCCGATTGTACTTCACTGTTACACACTTAGTGAACTTTCTGAGTAAGTGCACTGCCTAGGCCGGAGGAGCGCTGATGTCGTGACGGCTGTTCGGCGCTGAAGGGGGTGGTGTAGTTATTCAAATTATCGTTCTCCGTGTCCTCCCGACAGCAAGTTCTCTATTCCTTCACGAAGGGCACGAAGAGGGATAATGGCCAACCTCTGTAGCTGGTTTGCTTTGCAAGTAGTTTTCATTACACTGGAGCGATTTTTTCTAATCAATTCTTGGCAAAAATGCTTATTTCATCTGTATTCAGAATGCAATTTCTATTTGGACTGTATAATTCTAAACAACCTGAAAGAAGCATTATATCTAGCTTCTGGGACATTGACCCCCATCTCAATCAGGTCTTTCGTCCAGTTTCCCTGATCATTTTAGCGAATGCTAAGAAGGCCCTTGTTTCGTCATAAGTCATAAGAATAAGTCATAAGAATAAGTCATAAGAATAAGTCATAAGAATAAGTCATAAGAATAAGTCATAAGAATAAGTCATAAGAATAAGTCATAAGAATAAGTCATAAGAATAAGTCATAAGAATAAGTCATAAGAATAAGTCATAAGAATAAGTCATAAGAATAAGTCATAAGAATAAGTCATAAGAATAAGTCATAAGAATAAGTCATAAGAATAAGTCATAAGAATAAGTCATAAGAATAAGTCATAAGAATAAGTCATAAGAATAAGTCATAAGAATAAGTCATAAGAATAAGTCATAAGAATAAGTCATAAGAATAAGTCATAAGAATAAGTCATAAGAATAAGTCATAAGAATAAGTCATAAGAATAAGTCATAAGAATAAGTCATAAGAATAAGTCATAAGAATAAGTCATAAGAATAAGTCATAAGAATAAGTCATAAGAATAAGTCATAAGAATAAGTCATAAGAATAAGTCATAAGAATAAGTCATAAGAATAAGTCATAAGAATAAGTCATAAGAATAAGTCATAAGAATAAGTCATAAGAATAAGTCATAAGAATAAGTCATAAGAATAAGTCATAAGAATAAGTCATAAGAATAAGTCATAAGAATAAGTCATAAGAATAAGTCATAAGAATAAGTCATAAGAATAAGTCATAAGAATAAGTCATAAGAATAAGTCATAAGAATAAGTCATAAGAATAAGTCATAAGAATAAGTCATAAGAATAAGTCATAAGAATAAGTCATAAGAATAAGTCATAAGAATAAGTCATAAGAATAAGTCATAAGAATAAGTCATAAGAATAAGTCATAAGAATAAGTCATAAGAATAAGTCATAAGAATAAGTCATAAGAATAAGTCATAAGAATAAGTCATAAGAATAAGTCATAAGAATAAGTCATAAGAATAAGTCATAAGAATAAGTCATAAGAATAAGTCATAAGAATAAGTCATAAGAATAAGTCATAAGAATAAGTCATAAGAATAAGTCATAAGAATAAGTCATAAGAATAAGTCATAAGAATAAGTCATAAGAATAACTTCACTGTCTGTGCACGTTTCCGACATTTAAGTGGGAAATATTGTTTTGAAATGATCGTTCTATATGTTCCAGCGGCAGTAAGTCGATTCCTTCACAAAGTCGCCTTTTTTGGGCAACGATTACAAAGTATGAAACACGTGTAGAAGCCACCCATTTTAAGACCGGGTCACGTGCGGTTTGCGGTTGAAAGTCTGAAGCCAGAAACAAAGGAAGCAATTTTAAACTCTATCATATATCTATACTTTGCTTATTTTATACTTTTTAACTATCATTCAAATGTAATGTAGATATTTAAAGAATTATAATTGTAACATAAATATTTACATATTATTTAAATATTTACATTATATTTAAATATTTACATTATGTTGGCAGCGCGAACTGCAGATGGCAACAAATGAAAATATATATTGTATAATCACCACAATCGTAGCAGATGCTGGAAGTGCGCCCTACACCTGTTTCCCAGTGGCGTGCTTACACGAAAATGCGATTTTGAATAGGAGCCTTCTGCAGTTCGGTGCGGATAGACATTCCTGGAGCACTTTGTTTGAGATTCATCTCGTGGAATATCTACTTGTGGGAGATTATTGGCTCCTCCATGCCTTCAAAATTATAGCAACACAAATTTTGTTCATCTTCGTGTGTTTAATTTCATTCTTATGCATTCATTACTGCTTATTTTGTGAGTCAATTAACCATAATGCAGTACTAAAATATTAAATATAATAAAATGTATGCAGATAAGATAGAACCTATTTATCACACGTGGCTAACAATATTCGGAAAAAAATTATAATACGCAAGCGTTTGTAAACATTTTAGCGAACAATGGGCCATTTTAAGCGTGTTATATAATTGACCATTAAATACATGTCATTAGAAGCATAGGACGGGGAGGTTTTGTAGAAACTCGAAATGCATCTCAAGACGATGAACTGAATATCCGTCCCCCCTCGTCGATTTCACCTTGCGGGTCTACTGCGAGCTTCGCTTTGTCCCCAGTCACACCCTCGGCGCGTCGTCGGGGCCTATAGCCCGGACCAAATGACGCGGCTATTTTTTAGTGGCCCGTTATTTTTTACCCTTTGTTTGGCGACTACAAGTCAAGAGACTTGCGCCAACTTCCATCTTTATTTAGCCCTCAGCAGGCACGTCGCCGTAGCTTGTCAGCCGCCTGGGCTGCGAGGCAGGGCGGCGTCGGCGGCGGCGGCGAGACAACGCGTTCCACGCCCCCTCCCCCTCTCCCGCTCCCCGCCCCACCCCACCGCGCCCCGCTGCGCCCCGCCGCACCCCGTCCCGCCCCGCTCCCGCCCCGCTCCCGGCCACCGCGCGGGCGGGCGCCGTGCCGCCGCCGCCGCCGCCGCCGCGTCTGCCGCAGGGACCAAGTTAGAAGCCTGGTGGCCGCCGCCGCCGCCGCCGCCGCCGCCGTCATTGTCATTGCCGTGAACGCCAGTGTCGCCTCCTCCTGTCCTCAACGCCACCCGCCTCACCGCTCAGCGGCTACAATTTCGTCGATAGAACGATGTCTAGCGTGTTTAGTCCTCACAATGTTCGCTGTGCCGTCCTCGCACCCGAGCTTCCGTCCTCGACTGGCGATGATTCATCTGCACGTGTCCCAATCAGCCCTCGCGTCCCATACACCACGCGTAAAAAACCTTTCCAATTTCGGAGCAACAAACTCCACAGTTGATCTGCAACTTCTCTCACTAACGTTAACTGAAATTCTATACTAATGAAATTCGCAAATTCTGAAAGGTGCAAGTAATAAGATGGTCATATGAGAAAGTGGTCTTTCTATTCAAAAGATAACATTTGATCAGTGAGACAAGGAACTTTTACAAAAACTTTGTTACTAAAATCGAGGATTCTACAACAGCATGTACATATTTCCATTTTTTGTAATTTATGCATTTTTCGAAATTTCTTTCTTTTTTAGTTTTTAATATGCGCGCGTTTTGTAGGCGACGCGCGTTTTGTAAAACGCGAAATGGCTCTGAAGTGGCATTATCCGCGTTACTTCTCTGATGTAGTGCTGGTCCATGGAGCACAGTGTTGTGACGACAAGAAAAGGGAACGTTTGTTGAAGCACATTGTATTATCGGCTTTTGAAATTAAACGACACTCGGCACTCACACGCAAATCAAGAATGTAAGAAGAGGTACATTGTAATATGTCCCATCCGTGACAGCACCATGGGCTGAGGGAAACCCGGGTGAAAGGGCAAATGGAACCGATACGTTCACAGTCGCTTTTGCAATCACAAGGCGACGAACCGTCATAACTGAGCAAAGCATTTTGGTGTTGAGTCAGTGCATCGCGCTTGCCTTCTTCTTGGGCTCCTCCACAACCCGATTCGTGTGTTAGCAGTCAGCTGGGCCAAACTGTTCTGAGGAACTTTCCTGGAATTTTTTAAAAATCGTGTAAAAATACGAGGGAGTGAAATTATTTTATATTGTAGGCCATTTGGAAAATCCACTTTCCAAAACGAGCTTGATGCGTTGCAGAAAGACGCCGGCCGCCACGAGGGGGAGAGGGAGAGGGGAGCTGAAGTGGCCTGGTTAATAGGATGCGAACAAAGACATGTTCTTCTGTGTTCATTGCGCGTCGACTGCTAAGGTCATTACCCCGTCAGCGAAGTGCGTTTTTGGCGGAGATCTTCCCTCGCTGCAGGTGAGATCTAGCAGGGCACCGCCCCGGCCGGGAATGCATGTAATTGGTAGTGAAAGTAGGACAAGAAAGGAAACGGCGCGCGCCGCCCGTGGCCCATTTGTTAGAGTACTACTACGGCATTCGCCTGGTGTTGATTGGAGGAACCACGGAAAAGCTCGATGTGAGCAGCCGGCTGCTGAAATTCCCCTCCAGACACCGGCTGAACGCGACCTTGTTACGTCGTCAGTGTCGAATATCCTGCCACCTTTGGGACTCGAACCTAGGACCTGCCGGGCAAGGGAACTGCACTGACAGCAATTGAGTCCTCAACCACTTCTCCCGGGCAGAGATTTTTGGTGTTGTGCTGGTTTCAGTGATATTAAAAATTTAGATCGTGTAATTCAGAAGCAAGAAATCATGGGGACATCTTGATTGTTTGCTAAAATGAATTATTTGTATTTTTGGTAAATGCAAATATCGCATTGATCTAGCCCTATGCGAGCAATCAGCAGTATTCTTCCACTAGTAATAATACCACAAACGTTTCGAATTTCCTTAACATCTGCATCTACTCTAATTTGTTGTGTGTTTCACATAACGTGGTCGTACTTGTATGACTCTACCTCCTCTCAAGAATCCTGCGCCAGCCGCCACTGACAATCTAATGATTGAAAAGAAGCAAACATTCGACCTGGAAATTGTGTGGTTTTTATAGATTATATAAAATGTCTGACATCGCTCTGAGAGGAAGCTGATGGTCGAGTGTGGAGAGAAGAGGCGCACCAAAACATCTGTTGACTTGGTGCGCGGCGCATTAAGATAGGGTGCGACCCTCAAGGAAAGAGTGTTGTAGATAACCCACATTTTAAATATTCATCTGGATGATGTCATCAAAATATGGAAGACCATGAAGCTGTCTCTGAATTTTACAAATGATTTTAATAAACCAACTTTCTTATTGTACAAGACGGACCGGACAGGCTGACGGACTAGAAATGAAGTTTCTTCTCGAGAAACAGGATAGATTGCAATCCCTCCATCTGAGAGTTGGGACATTATAGTCAATAACAGTTTGCATTAGGATATTCAAGTTGAAGTGAAGTCGACACATGATATATCATATTCTCTAGAGCATTAGGTGCAAAATAACACAAATAATCAAATGAAATTTGTCGGTAAATAAGCCTACAAATAAATGCTCGACATCAACAGAACATGTATTGGACGCACATGTATTCATTCTTGATACCAATCCGAAAACCACCTCCTCTACAATACACACTATTCAAATTATTACGATCGTTTCTAAATGTACTAAATTTTTTAACTTCAGTTTAATCAATTTCGTATCAAAAATCGAAAAATTAAAAACAATATGTAAATTCCATCCACGTGATTCTCGCTCTTCATTGCCCTTGGGCTCTTACCATTGCTTGGAATCTTGCTTGCCTGTTTATTTATGTATGAATATGTAGTTTTTGTGAAAACTGAATTACTTAACGGTTTGAACATATTTTCATGCAACAATAATATTTATAATTACAAAACATTTTGAAGAAATCACATTCGTCCGATATCAGTATCAACATCAACCACATATATTATATGAACACATTGTCCCATTACATTAACTAATTAAAGTCGATACAACAATTTTTAAAGTAATATCTTTTCTGCTGCTTAATTGTTTCTATACAAAACAAGACTCTGCTGACCATAAATATTTGTACATTGATATATAATGCACTAATTTACGTTTATATTCCATAATTTAAAAAAGAGACAATATGCCTGTAACAAGTAATATACTTCAGCTTCCCGGTCAATACCTCCCATCACGATCACGTTTTGTCCAGTTTTTCTGATCCATGAGGCAATTGCTGAGATTTGCTTCTGGACATAAATGTAGCTTCACTATGTGCACGTTTTGTTGAGCTGTTCTTTGGTTTGTTGTGGTAGATGATTTTTTAGAAATACTAAAAACTCAAATCTGCAGTTCTTTTAACGATGTAAATAAGTTTTCTATACTTCTGGAGATAATATATCTATTTGCGAATGTTACTAACCTCTCTTTGTATATACGTCTATTTCTCAATCAACTATTTAGGGTGAAAAGGTGGGAAAGCATTTTAGAGCTTAAGAAAACGTGCGTAGATTGTATTTCTCCCCCAGACGCCAGTTTTTAACTGTTTGACAAAATAAATCAAATAAAATTTTAAGGTACTAATTAATGCACTAAAATTAGTTTATTTTTTTACCTCAAATTTGAGATGACTTTTTTCAGTGTTGATCTGGAGAAACTTAGAGCTTAACCTTTTGTAAACATACATTCAGGTAAGCTTCTAAGGTAAAATTCTATCAACCTACGTCAAGCAAATATCTCTGGGAGCAGATCAGAAATTCTACTAGGTGGCAGAATGTAACAATTTGGGGTTTTCAGAGGTTGTTTTAATTTAAATTAACCCTGATATTCCTAATATTAGATGCCCTGCCGTAATCTATAAGATATGCAGTTTTGCGTTAACTCATGGAAATTGTGAACAATCAGTTAAATGAACAAATGAATAAATGAACGAGAATTAAGTTATGCGTACAAGAGAATAGAACTCATAACATCTTTAACTAACTAAATTCTACTAATTATGTTACCCGGTTAATATTATATTTATTATAATATTGATTAATATTGCTATTTCAAACATTACATTGATTTTACAAACCTGGGTTGGACATACCTTTTTATTTTATTACATGTGTACGTGCAACTCTCTACCGAGCCGCGATTCCTGGAACTTCTGTATTTATTCTGCAGATTTCAATTGTTTTGTCTTTGTTCTTATTGTTCATCTTTTATTTATATAGTTACAAGATCCGCCCGGTATTTCTTGTACAAATGATCGTAAGCTTCCGGCAATATCCCGGATGCCGTCGATGGGATGTTCTCGCGATGCTCCTGCAGCGGGAGGCGCTTTGGAATGGTTCTCTAATACAATTCAATTGAATTCTATTCAGTTGATGCATTTCGCGACCGCGACTTACCCTTCCTGCGACTCAGATGACGCGCCTGCTCGCGACTGCCTCTCATTTCACTTAACTTAAAACAACACGTTGCCCAGTTACGAATCTATTCTACATTACTTTCCCACGTACGAAGTGTACTTGACATGAATTCCCAAAATCACAAATTACAACACAAGCTAAGAATGATATCCTCAAATTACAAATTATATACTGCACATAAACGAATCATACAATTAACACACCCGTTTCCTAACATGTTTCTCAGCCTAGGTCTGCAAAAATTTATTACCGCACACTTTGGTTGCTGCCATAAAATGGCGGAACCGTTTTGTCATGAATTGAACATTATGTCCCGGGGCCACGCTTCGCAAAAGAATCACGTATTCAGACCTTTAAGCAATCCAAAGTTCGTAGACACGTTGTCCTGACGACGTGTATTCCTTTCTCTACACTATAGGTATCATCCAATTCTAAAGTAAACGTTTGACTCATATTTCCCTTATTAAGTGCATTGAGGTGATTTCTGGTACATCACACATCTTAGAAGTTTAAAAGACTTATATTCAGAAAAATGGTATATTGCGACATTTGAGACATCAGTAGTGCCAATCCATTTCCATTGCGTCCTTTGATCACCTTGCATTCTTCGACATTTGTAATTTCATGCCCAGTACCTTTGTATCATGGTATGCACGTAGTCAGGTCAATGAATCCACAATTGCAAACTAGTCAACTAGTTTTCATTAATTATTGTAACTATGTTAATACGAACAAATAATGCTTAATATTTCAAACAGCGAGACTTTGTAAGCAGGTCTGAATATCTTTTTTTAATTTTAAAATTTTTATTGTTTTCCTTATGATGGTAATTACACAGTTCAGTTTTACATTCACTCAACATTTGTTTGATGACTTATTTCTAAACTAAAATTAAATGTACAGCTAGTATTTCGGTCGAAGAAACCTGTCACCTCTAATTATGGTCCATTTCAGAAAATTGCTTTAGGAATATGTGGAACGGGTACTTATTTTTGATCCGTGTGGAATAGATGGGGTTTCTAGCTAGGTTAAATACGCTTAAATTCGGTGTCTGTATTAGGGCGGAGAAGAATTGGCTGGATAGGTATATGATGTGCTGAGTTATGGGTTGTAGATTGAATTCTTAATGGACACCTAATGTGCATTAGATATGAACCATGGTGCGTTGGTAATTGTCCTCAGGAATTGATTTTCGATATTTTGAATTGTATTAATATTGGTCTTTGCTGCGTTTCGCCATATTGGGCATGCATACAGTAAAAGGGTCTATCTGTTGTTTTAAATATTGCGAGTGCTGTGTCATGCGGTAGAAGGCTGTTTCTGTTGATTATTGGTTTTAATTATAATAGTTTGTTTTTAGCCTGTATTACTTTCTTGTCTATGTGATGTTTCAGGTTTAATTTAGTGTCTATGTTCAGGCCTTAGTATTTGATTGGCTTCTTTGTTGGGTACCAGTTTATCGTTTCGTTATTTAATGTCAATGGAGAAGGAGAGGTATATGGTGTTAGTATGAAGATTTTGTGTGATGCAATTTTATTTAGGAGAAGTTTAATTTTTGACTTTACTGCCTAGCTTTCAATTAAATTTATATACATTTGAATTGTATTGTTGATGGCTATGAGTGAGGTTCCAGATGAGTACATTGCTTTGGCATCAGCAAATTTACTGATGTTATTTGTTTGGGGTCAACTTCGGGATGTCTGCTACATATATGTTAAAAGAGTGAGTGATAGAAGGGATCCCTGAGGTAAGCTTGGGTTTATTCTTTTGGAATTTCAATGGCGATTATTTATTGCTACTGAGAATGTTCTGTTTTCTTAACATTTCTTTATGATTCCCGTTAAATAATATGGAGTAACGATTTTTTTTGATTTTGTATTGATTTTGTACACTTGGTGCCAGATTCTATCAAACGCATGTGAGATGTCTAAGAATATTGCTACTGTGTGATATTTTTTTTGAAATGATAAATATAAATGTTAGGAGATTCTTAATAGGTGGTGTTTCGTTGAAATACGCCTAATAAAACCGAATTGTACTTTTGGTATGACATTAGTAGCTACTATATGTTTGGTCAGTCTTTTTGGGGTTACTTTTTCAAGCATTTTTGAAAGGGTAATAAACTTATTGCCTTATAACTGCTGATATTGCCGTGTTTCTATTCGGTTTAGGAACTGAAATAATGATTCCATGTTTCCCAGTAAACAGAAAGTAACTTATTCTGAGTCAACAGTTATAAATGTTATTTATATAAACTATTGGTGGTGAAGGTAGCTTTTTTGGTAATATATTATTTATTCTGTCGTGACCTGGTGATTTTTTATTTGGTAGTTTTCTGATTATTTGAGTGATTTCTTTTGGAGATATATAGTGAATTCTATGGCGTGGGGCATATTCTAGTTGTTTTGATGCTGTAGCAAGTTGTCTTGTTTAATGGAGGGATTTTTGTTTTTTATTTAATATTTTTTTGTAAAAAGTCATATTGAGTTATTTTTGGTGTTGTCGCCCGCTCCGCCCGCTCCGCCCGCTCCGAGGTATTTTATCGCAGGTTGTAATGATACTTTCTAATGACCGTCTTTCAGATTGACGGATTCTCTCTTCTTCCTGCTGGTTAAATGCTTCGCTTTTGTCGTGTTTGGCAAGCTTCAATCCTGCGGATCTAACCTAAGACTGACAATGGGATGACTTCATTGCAGATTCATACCTCTATAAACTTTGCGACGATGACGATGGCAATGTCGTCTGCGAAACCTACGATCTTGGTTCCTTTTGAGAGTGGGGGGAGGTCCTCAGCATAGGTGACTTCCATAGCAGTGAGCCCAGCACCGAACCTTGTGGGACGTCCGCAGTGATGTTGTGCACTGTCGGTGCATCATCCGTATTGTTCACTAGAATTTGGCATTTGAGGTGTATACCCACTATCTCAAGAACATAGGCACACTGATTGGGCAGAGTGCTTTATGAATGCCACTCCCCCTCGCCGAGCTGAAGTTCCCACTCAGTGTCTCCGATTGTCTGAGTCTGTCTCTGCTCGTCTGTGTCAGCCTCTGTTGGTCTCGGTCTAGCCTCTGTGGCTGCTAGATTTTTTTGATAGCATTTTTTTTATTTTAAGGATATCGAACTAAATTCAATTTTTAATGTAACAACAATTTTGTTAGCGAACAGAAAGCTCTTGAGAAGACAAATTCATAAATACCCCATATGTTGGTATTTGATGAATTATTAACAACACTAAGATATATGAAAGTCGGAGTCAGTTTCAATCCTGTAGGAGTCGGGTAGATCGTGGGTCGACTTCTGAACTCAAATTACTTTTATGGTCATTTTTATGCCCTAATAATCTTGAAATATGCTTTTGAAAATACGTATTTATGACCCAAATATGCACATTAATAATATGCAATCAAAATTAACAATATTTATTTCCTTTACAAACCTTTCCTTATAAAATTCAGGAGAAGCATGTTTGGAATGAAAACATATTTTCGTGCACACATATCATAATCCACCTTAGTACTCGGGAGAAATAATTGAGGAAATTATCCACCTTAGACACAAGTACTTTGAATGTCATGTTGCATTTTTCTGCCTGCTTCAAAAAATAAGATATCAAGAAATATCGTAAGTTTGTACAAGTATTTTATCATCTATATGAATGGAAAAAACCTAAACTGTGACAAGGTCTTTCTAACCAATGAATGCTCACAAATAAGTGGATTCTATGGAAAGATGACACGTTTTAGAGATACAAGCCAAAGTCTCTATTGTAACAAAATATTCGTCTTTAAGTATACGAATCTGCACCGAAAGGAAAATCGACCAAATATGAACAAATTGCACTAACATATTAATCTACTTGGCATCGAATTCTAACCAAATGTCAATCAATTTCACATAGCTATGCCTTGAAGCAACGGACAAAAATATGCAAAATGATAGAAATCCACTCCCTACTTATAAACGTGTGTAAATAATATGCAACATACGCCGGAAGATGTTGAGAGTTTGGTATTAAATCTATCGCAGGAGACGAATACAGTTGACAACCTTGCTGAGCTGACGATTTGCATTGAATCGTAATTTTAAGGTGTTTTTTTTTGAAGAAACACGAATACAGAGGGAAAGAAAATGAGGAAAAGTTGTTCTTAACTGTTTGTATTAAATATTACGAACGAATGAGATTATTACTTCAAGAACATCGTGAACAAGTTAGCTCAAAGCGCAAAGTTGAAAGGAACTGCGGGAAACGTAATGGTATTAAGTGAAGGCTTCTGTTTGAGTTGTGTTTGTCCACAGAGTGGGTGGTAGTAATGGAGCGGCAAGGATCATGTGTGTGTTTCTTGTTTTTCAGAATCTTTGAGAAGATGGTTATGTATTGCGACACATTCATTAACTTGATTCCGCTGTCGTTTGTGTTGGGCTTCTATGTGGCCTACGTGGCCGGTCGCTGGTGGCAGCAATATATGGCCATCCCTTGGCCCGACAAGTAGGCACATGGGCGCGCGCCCTCGCGCCTCGCCCTCGGCCCCCGCGTCCCCCTCCCCCTCCACCACCCCTCCCCGCATGCGAGTGCGAGTGCGTGTGTGCCCCTCCAACGGCATGGCCCCAGAGGACCCGACCGCTGGGAGAACAAGATGTTCTTTGACCAGTCGCGGAAAACCTGCATTTACCGAAACGGCGGGCGGCGGGCGGGCAGTGGGCGGGCAGTGGGCGGGCGGCGGACGGGCGGGCGGCGGACGGGCGGGCGGAGGGCGGGCGGGCGGCGGACGGGCGGGCGGAGGGCGGGAGGGCGGAAGGCGGGAGGCCGGAGGGCGGAGGGCGGGCGAGCAGTGGGCGGGCAGACGCGTGGCCTCCACCCGAGCTGGCGGAAGTTGCCGTTGTCGACCTTCCTTACAATTAGAATCATCACCATCTTCTTGTTTTCAATATTGAGCGATGTTGGAAATGGAATTTCGTAAATTACTTACTCAGAATTCAATAGGCATTCATAGAGTACCTACTGATTTTCAATTAGATTTCATTGACCTCAGGTGAAATAGCCAAAAAGGCGATGCTATTCGCAACAAATGTATAATGTTTTATAGAAAATTCTCTCCCAAAAGTTTATAAAGTTTGTTTAAATATGCTAAAATATGTTCTGTGGTTTAGTCCACTTATCTTTGAGAACAATTGTTTCTATCTCTGAGGAGAGTTAATTCTAGCTACTTAAGTAATCTCTGATCGCGATTTTAAATATCTCCTTTTCTGTTCTCAATCTACTGCACACATGTAGATGGACTCATGACGGACATATGAGTATGTCATGAATTAACATGTAGTGTTCTGTGGTTTATGACAATTTTTAAAACAAATTTATGAATATTCTAATTATGCTTGTGAAGCGCTTCTAATTATGCTTGTGTGCGTTTTCTCTATCGAATAAACATTTGTCGTTAACTCATGAGAGTCCAGTTGGTGCGTGCACAGAAAAACATTTGCCCGATCGCCCGAAAGTTCCCACCGCCTCTGCTGTACACATCGTTGATATGACGTCCTTTGCCCCCAACACAGTACTCACAAGGGACGTCCATAACTTACAGAATGCCCTTCTCTTGCCCCAAACTATTAAATTACGCTGCACTTATAAACTTTACGTCAGGGAGGTGCGTTTTCAATTTTGTACAGTTATCTCAGATTCCACCTTTCGAACTTCGAGGCAGCAGCTGGTACAAGATAGCTAACGAAGTTTTCATCTGCCCCTGATAGGCAGGCAACACCTCACACATCGGTGATTGGCGGGCATACGAAATACTACGACAGTAACAACGTCACGAATACGAACGGTACGTTGCCTCCTAGAGAAGCAATGCCGCATGTGCGATTTCGGTAGATGAAATTTCCTGCGCCGTTTTTATAGGTGTTGATCATCTTTGACTCCCAGCCTGCTTGCTTTGGACGGTTGCGACGTCGACTCTTGAGACACCGTATTATCTTTTCAAACTCGGTTAGCTAAATAGCTAATGTAGATACAAGCGATTGTTCTTATGACTGCTCCATTCACCAGCAGGACTCGGTGTCCGTTCTGCGCCAGCGCTGCTCTCCTGCCCCCCAGCCTCCCAGCCCCCCAGCCCCCCAGCCCCCCAGCCCCCCAGCCCCCCAGCCCCCCAGCCCCCCAGCCCCCAGCCCCCAGCCCCCCCAGCCCCCCAGCCCCCCCAGCCCCCCAGCCCCCCAGCCCCCAGCCCCCCAGCCCCCCAGCCCCCCAGCCCCCCAGCCGCCCAGCCCCCCAGCCGCCCAGCCCCCCAGCCCCCCAGCCCCCCAGCCCCCCCAGCCCCCGAGCCCCCCCAGCCCCCAGCCCCCCTTGCCCTTTCACTCGCGTTGCTCTTCTAACATTCGCCCCGAGCGCCGCTTGAAGTGGCCGTAAACAGAAGGAAAAGGTGTCATGGCTTCAGAAAAGCTGAACCTGCATGCGGTTTCTTTTATTTACCTCGGTAAAAATCGTGAAGTGTCGTGTTTTTTGTTGTTGTTTTTCTCACTGCACGCCTTGCACGAGAAGTGACGTCACTACTACATTTTCTATCGTAGAGACTGGGAGGGAAAGGAAACAATGTCAAAATAAAAGCACTTATTTCAGCCAGTTAAGTTTGATTCCAATAAATGTTACTTAGAACGTCCCGTTTTCACGAGCAATAGAGATATTTCAATGTAAGGCAGTAGAAACATCTTGTTTAAGGCAATATTTCAAAGAATGCACATGAATAGTCGTTTATAACGCTGAGACATTTGTATTGCTGTACCTGAGAGAGCTCTGAGAGTTTGGGTGCGACCTGCAACTCGCGTCTGAGATGCGCGTAACGCTGACTGGAGAGGAAAATATTTGAAGTCGCAGGAGGGGGGGGTGATCCATAGAGCGAGTGGTCGTACGGTTGGTTCAAATCACAACAGATCCGCTGGACGGTTTTGAAAATTGTCTCGCTTCTGGTGATAATTATGTGACAAAATAGTGCAACATTTGCGCCTATCTCCCGTAATGAAGTTTTCCAAGAAATTTTCTTTGTGTTGACAACGCCGAAACTTACTTCCTGGATGCGCCTTGTGTATGAGCTATTCTCAAAAGGACACTATTTGGCATAGGGCAACCACTGCCAGAGCTAGACCGTTATTTTGCCCGTGCCAATAGTGCAACGCACCACCCTCGAAAAAAATTAAAATGTGAAAGTTGTATCAAGAAATTATACTATTTATTTCAGCAAATAACAAAAGTTACATCGCATAATCCAGAAAAATCTTTTGGAAATGTTATTTAAATAATAGTTTTAAGTAAAAGAATTTACAGATCAAATTCTACAATTTCCACGTGAGCTTAAAATGCTAACAAAATATTGTGTTTAGGTAGTGTTTAATACAATCACTTGTTAAATTCATGAATTAATAAATATGAAATTCGGTAGGATCTATTTTAATGTTAGCGTCATTTGATTCTTTTCATGGAGTCCTACCTTATAAATAATGTCTGCAATTAATTATTCGAGATAAAAATTTAATTGAAAATTTTCTGAAAAAACAAACTACTCTACCGCAATTTTCACAAATATGATAATGATTTTCTCGAGTTCTATTGAGTGCCATGAGCGCTGAGGCGCGGACGCAACGCGGGGGCGTGGCTCGCTGCCAGGCAGGCCCTCCGCGCTGGCCGCTTCTCAAACGTGGACTGATTTTTGCGTTCAGCGATTATTAGGAGTATTAAGAAGTTTGCATTTTTGGAAGAATATTTGTTGTTTCAGAAAGAGGGTATTTAGGATGATACTTTCTTATGTATCTCGCCTTATTATGTCCAAAGTGTATTTTTAACAATACTCTGATGATTGGTCCTCTCGTCTTCATTGATAGATGTGGAATGTCGTGTCCGCCTTTGAGAAGCCGTTATGAATTCGTCACGACTCCTTTATTGTGTCAATCAATTTTAGCCTTTTAGATACCATTTTTTCTATGAATTTTAAAGGGTAGTCATTGAATTTCAATATTTCTAAAACTACGTAAATTATGTGTATAGAACCATGGAGACGACAATTTTATTGCTCTGTCAACTAAACTTTGTCAACTGAAACAACAGACTTCTTGACAACAAAAGGGTGTTTAGATAGATAATTCAACATACGACAAAAAAGCAGGTTTTTTTACCAAGATGTTTCAAACATTGTCTGCTTTCCAAAAATTGTCACATCTGAAAAGTTTAAAGATTTTTTCAGTTGCTAAAGTAAATATTATTTCATCGTTAAAAGCATTAAATTTGTGTAACAATCCATGAATTTGGTTTTGAGGTATAACAGTAAATGTGTCATCAACATATCGAGTATAATAAATGAAATTCAGATCACTTAAGATTTGTCATTCAAGGTGTCTGATCACGGTTTCGGCAAGTAGGAGCTGATCGCATTGCCAATTGGGGTGTCTCCTAACTGACGGTAAACTTTTCGATTAAATTTAAATTCCATATTATTTAAAATTATTCTGAGAACTATCAGAACTTCATGTGTTGGGATCTTAGAGAAATCATTATAATCATTAAAAAATGAAAACGAAAGCATTAAATCCTGATGGTTTGTTGGTACAGGCATAAGAAGAAACATTTTTGTCATGCATTTGCGTTGTTGCTTTGTTTTGCATTTGCTTAATTAACCTAAGAAATTTCTTAACCTTACTACGTCTGTCCGTAGCATAAAGAGCACTTAAACGTAACCATTGTGTATTATAAAAATAATCAAGGACATTTGGTTAAAGAAAAAAAATAATTTTTGCCTCTTCCTCTTCATTTGAACATGGTTTTGTTATCCTGTGAGCGTGCGTTCTCATTTGACGCACATGCAATTTAAGGTATTTGAATTCTACTTTTCCGATCACTTTCCTATCTCCAATATCTGTCTAATCTCTTCTTTAGGTATACTTTCAAATAAGGTATACTGACATCATAGAGTCCAGAGATTCATTTCGATAGCATTTAACAGAACTTTAATTGCTTCCCTTTTAACTCAAATTTCTGACCGATGTATCTCTCTACCATTGCCTTGTATATTCGTCTACGTCCTCCGCGGTGTACCCTAGCGGGAACCCTCTGATAAATACTCTGAGTAGTTTTTCAGAGTTTTCTGAAGGAGGCGGGTGTGAGAAGCTGAATATTCTCGAACTGCGAGCGTATCGCTCCGCCTCCGTGTATGCTCCACGGTCGTAGCTGTGGATTTCATACACAGTTCGCTGAGCACGGCTGGTGACCTTCGTGATGGTCGCCTTGTACCCTGTTAAGGGCCCAAGAGCCCTGCCGTGCAACAAGACCTTTTCGGAGCTAATATTTAGACTTATCCTATAAGGTCTTTTCGCGGGCCGTGAGGCGGGGCAACCCGCGCGGAGGATCCCTCCTCGGTGTATGCGGCTGCGGGCCGACTGCGCCGGCAACCGGAGACGAGTTGCCAGCCGTCGGAATGTTCGTCGCCTACAGGGAGGGATTCTGGGATATGCCGACGTTGCTCCGAGGTCGTTGGAGTCTTGTTGTGGCGGCGATTGAAGGTCTGCGGGCTTTCCCGAGCGCTTTCGCCCCCTCCGCTTTTTGCCCTTTTTGGGGCTGGGCGAGCTTCGCAGCTCAGTCGGCTGGATGGCGTGAGGCAAGGGCGTTCTGCTGGTGGTGAGGCGGTGCTGGGGGGGTCCTCCGCCTCGCTGCGCCGGGCCGAGAGCTCTCAGGAGCTGGCTCGACGGCGTCGGACGCCGCTGCGCTCTTCTCCTTCGTCCGCACCGGCCAGTCCCAGGGCAGCATCGCCAACCAATCCGGAAGGCGAGATATTCAGGGGCGTTGGGGGCGGCGCCATTTAATGGGCCACAGGATACGCCGAGATCCTCAGTACTGCGTCCGAGGCTAGCCGGTCCGAACGCGCCACCGCTTCGGCGTCGCTTCCCCGATGTGGGACAGGTAGCCAAGAAAGGTAAAGGCAAAGGCGCTGCTCATATGCGCTGCCCCGCAGGAGTGCTGAAGGGCTTGTGCCCCAGAATGCAAGCAGAGCGGAGTAGTTCTCTCGCGGGGATGCCGGTGAGCTGCTTCTCTTCCGCTCTGGTGGCTAAGGGCCCCTCAGCAAACGCCGAGGTGCGGGGTCGTCGCTGGTGGCAGCCATCCTAGCTACCAGTACATTGTAGCTCTCTTGATGTGATGTGTTCGGCCCCTCCTGCGTTCCCGCCCGGTTTTCCACTTAACGTCTCGTGAGAGCAGAGCTCGATCACGAGAGCGCCAGGTACTGGCAACGCGCACTTTCCGCTCAACACAGCGTGAGAGCACAGCTCAACCACGCGCGCCAGGTACTTGTCAAGACCAGGGCGCAGGAGAGCGGAGGGAGCGGGTGATGCTGCGACTTCCTCTCCCTCCCCACCACACAAGTTTCCTAGGTAGGCTCGCCGGCTGTCGGCAAGCGAGGGCTCGCTAGCTAGCTTCCTAGGAGTTTACCGCCTAAGGGTATTTTTGGCTCTGCCACGCTGTCTGCGTCAGCTGCCAGAGAGCAAAACCCGGAAGTTCAGGGCTCAACCCTTTCCTCCCCTGCAACGTGCCTTCACCGACCTACCGGTTCTGGCCCTCGTGTTAACGACGCCACACAAGCTTACAAGAATGACGTAGGGATCATTTTCGTTAAACTTCTGAATTTTCGAAAAATTACATTTTAGAAATAGTGCGAGATGCCGTTCTAGCACAACTAGTTCGTGGCTCCAACTAATCCATTCATCCATTCATTCATTCTTCAGAGACACGATTGGTTAAAAAACACCTGTTAAATAACATTGTCTCATACTCTGAAACAACCCTTGGTACATATTTGAATAGCCCAATAGGCAAACGTCCAGGACCCGTTGACTTATTCCGTTCTATTTTTTCAGAGCTTTTAAAATTCCTTATTTTTTAAATTTGAGGTCGCGTCAAGATCTAGGTCATCAGCAATCTCTATTGCATTTAACGGTGAGGGAACTGTGAAGATGGCATGATATGGTGATGATAGGGGGTGAATTGAATTGTTTCCATATTTTACGAGGCGAGGCTCAGGCCATGGGGCCTGCTTTCCCATCTAACCACGCAAATTTCACTACGCTCCTTTCACCAACTTAGCGGAGAAAGGAGATATTTCTCGGGTGACGAAACAGGCGATTTGAATTTATCTCAGAGGCTTCATTTTGGCTTGATCTTTTACATAGTAAGTTACAGTAAATATACTAACATGGGAAAGTCGGCATTACTTCCCCTCCGCAAGGCGTACGAAGGATTCTTTTCGCCCTAGAAACCGTTGCACCTTCGCCGCCGCAGTGGCAATGAATGTCTGAATGTCTGAGGCGAGGCTCGCTCTCTTAGAACGCGACGCGACGGCACCACTGCCTGAACCATCTCGGCCATCCGGACCGGCCGTACAATTTCTTGTTGTGATGGTTACCGGAGACATTCACCAATGATTGCAGATTTGCATCCGAACAACAGTCGTTACATTTTATTTTTAAGGTGTCGTTCTCCTGTTGCTTGCATAGCTGCGTGATGTAATCTACATTTCAAAACGGGATTCACCATACCATTTTCCAACCATACTTTTATGTTTAGTTTTTCTGGAGGACCTCTACTCCGTAGACCGGGTGTCCGTGTCGGGCAAAATATCATAATCCATATAAAATTGAATTGACTAATATTCGTCGCGATATAGTCGCATGGCTATAGGTTTTGTGTTTGTTAATAAACACTTAATAATGTTATCATGTTTATCCTCACACAATAGCAGGAATGGCCGCTAGATCCAGTATACAGTATAAAAATATGATTTTTACTTTTAAAACAATTACGGTACCGTCAAAGATACTGTACTCCAATTTTTGATATTTCTAATTTTATTCTGATTGTTATTAACCATGTAATACATCCAAAATTATGTTAGGTGCATTAATAGATGTTGAAAGAACTACTGATTCAGAAGATATTGTGAAAGTTGTAATTTTTAGGGTTTTTCTATATTATGTTTATAATTATATTAGTGGAGTAAAGTAGAATTCAGAGATGGAATATTTGACTCCAGTTCCAAAATGAATTTGTTTCTAATATACAAATGTATTTGGAGTAAAGAAGAACACTTTATTCTGAATCATTCTGATTCTAAAGTACATTGTTTTGATTTTTTTAATTTATAATATTCAGGCGAAAATGAAAGTTAAATAAAAAATTATCTGTTTTTTTTGCAATGTTTTTATTGCTCGCTTATTGAACTGGATTAGATAATCCATTTTACCTACTTACACTTCAAATTTTGAAATAAAAAAGCAATGATGTTTAGAATTAATACAAAACTCAAAGCAGGAAAAATTATTTTCTAAACTTAACAATTGTATGTGTATTTATTATGTGGAGTAAAATAACCCCAAACGGCGGTCTGAAATTATGTTGACAAAAATTATTTATAGCTTCATCCAAAATTGAAATTTTTGGAAGCCGTTTTGTACACTTTCAAATTAAATGATTTATAACAGGAATAAACAATTACCTTCAATGGAAAATAGAATTTTAACAAAGAAAACTTTCTCGAACTAAAGAAATCGTACACACTTAAAGCACACAACTCGATTAACTGTAACGTGATCCTTGCTGAAGTGGGCGAGAAGAAGGTTGAATCGATTCGAATCATCCGAATGAAGTTGATTCGCACTGCGGAGAGCGGAGTCGGATGGTCCTTCAGCTTTCGATGCCAAAGTCGCATATTCATGAATATCCTCCATTACGAAGAGCTGATAAAATGAATTACTCCAAAATTTCCCCCACATGGCAATTAATGAAATGCTATGTGCCGATGGATCAAGAGGCGGCATTAGATGCGAGAAAGTATCCCAGGACACACTGATTTTCAAATACGAAGTGGAAATATGTTTGTGTTACATTCTTACCGTTCTTATAAATTATTTTTCATTATTTATTTTTCATTAGATGTCTGTGGTCCTCTGAGGTTTCCAAACAAGGCGACATCCGAAAAAGAAACTTTTTGTGGTTCATTTCTTCTCAAGCGCCCCCCCCCCCCCGCCCCCGAAAGTTTAATGGATTAGAGTATCCCTTATTAGATTGAGGAATAAGAATTCCAATATTCCAGAAGTTATATAATCAAATGTGGTATTTAAGTCCTGGAGGGGGAAGATTTTGTAGTAGACAGTTGAGAATGTCATTATTTCATAACCGGTGCAGATTCTTTGCTCTTCTTGAAGATATTTATACGTTCTTCGATATGGAATATTAGGTTGAATTCATCTACAATATTCTCGAGTAACAAACTGACAGACTCTGGAGATGAAGCAATCTCGATTGAGGTGTGTCTTAAGAACTGTGGATTATAATTATTGTTGCTTGAATTTTTTTTCGAAGGTAGTCAGGAGTAAATAACGTATCTCGTGCGGTTTCCTGGATCTGTTTCCATTTTCGTCCTCATGAGTTTTGAGGATATGAGGTGTTTTTGAAACTTTGATATCTTTAATTTTTTACTGTAATGTAATGTAATGTAATAATGTAATGCAGCACGAAAAATTGCGAATTTTCGGGAGAAAATTCTTATTACAGGTCTTGGTAACGCAAAAGTGGTGGATGTTGCAATAAATAAAAAGATCGTCGTTGGGAACCTAATCCGAGTTGCTAAATTTAGAGGGAAAATCCTCTAAGACGTGGCGCAGCCCAAATCCACGTTTTGTTGGTTCTTGACGGCAAACCGTCCGTCTGCGGCCAACGCTGGCGGCGAAGCTGTCGAGGAGATTTGGCCCCAAATTGCTATTCCCTCTTGTCAGTCCTAGCGAGCTGACTGGTGACGCACCCCTTGAACGTGAAAGCGACATTTTAATTTTAGGGAGTACTTTCCATGAAGCCTTTGGGACTTTTTCAATTTTTTGAATAAAAATGGCTCCTTCGTCTTTGATTAAGTTTTGTTGTTGCACGACGTTTATGAGAATGGTGCAGGCCTCACGTTCGTTGAAAGGCTTAATTTTTCGAAAATTGCGAAAGTTTAAAAATTTTTTGCGTCATCCTACAACTACAATTAAGAAGATAAAAGATATTTCTTCTTATGGAAATCTGTTCCTTAAAGATAAGTTTGGATATAAGGCGATGTACAATTTTTCGCAAATTTGAGTACTTTTCACATTATTTTATATGAAAGTACGGGCGGGAACGTCCCTGCTATTTTAGCACCTCTTGTGCCAGGCTGTGGAAGTTGATGCGATTAGTTATTGAAGATGTGAAATTTGCCAATTTTATATCATTGTGGCTTTCACAGTTAAACGTGCTTTAGTTCGTGCTCTTTTGTTAAGTAGATGGGTTTTTTATAGTTTTGTCCTTCTTGAACTTTCTGAAAGCTCTTTTCTTGTCTTGTATGGCAATATTGAATTTTTCATTCCACCACGGGACTTGATGTTTTCGTAATATACTATATTATACATTATTAAAATATTTTACTATTATGTTGATTTGAGTGGATTGTAAGGAAACCAGATGACTAAGTTTACCAATATTTTAATTTATAGAATGTTGAAACATTGACCATTCTGGTTGATTTGAAAGCCATCTTCGATGCGTTTTCTGGATAGTAAATATTTGATCTGGGAAATGTAGTGTCATAGGGGTTAAGGTCAAATAATATGAGTTTTGTAGAGATTCCCCTGTCATCTATGATGCAATGTCAGTTGAAGCAAAGCTTAAGTCAAGAACGATTTCCGATTCGTCACTGACATAAAAATGATTAGCTAAGCCTGTATTTAAAAGAATAATTTCTTCATAATTGCTAAGTCAATCTTAAATCTTTCTTCCTCTTTTGTCAGTTTTGACAGAACCGCAGAGAGTATTTAGGCTATTGAAATCGCTTAAGTTTAAAACGGTTTAGGGGGTTGTTCAATAATATTTTCAAATTCATTAGTGTCCAGGTGTTGCCTATTCGCAAGATCCAGGGCTACTAATTTCTCCCAAGTCTTTTTCCGGTAAATACTCGTCAGACACTTCGGAATGCTTCTCAATTGCTTCATTGTCGCTGTCAGGTGGATCAACTGATGACGTCGTAGTAGAGGATTGGTTGACGACCGTCGTTTCATTGCAGGCGCGCAGCTGAAGGGGCAAGCAGGGGAAGAGAGGGACATCGCGCCCCAAAAGAAACTCCAACAGGTGCCAAGCAGGGACGTTCTGTCCTCTTTGATGGAATCTGTTCTTTTCCAGGGAATTAACTATGTTCCACAGGGCAGTTGCTGGCGACGTGTCCATAATGGCTGCAGTGAAGATACGTTATAATATCTGAAGTTACGTCTACCCAACGCGGCGCCTCTTCTGTCGTGGATCGAAAGGATTCCGGGCGCGCGTTTTTCGTCTCCCGGCGCGATGCTCTGTCGGCGGAAACTCATAATAGAGTTTAGATTGGGGCCAAAGAAGCCTGCCCCGAGAAAAGACGTTGGTTCCACTGTGATATCCACTGTTTGACACCTTAACCAAATAATTCATTTTCCAATTCTTTATTGGGGATACTACCGCGACAAACGTATTCTCGTTCTTCGGGATATTAATGGTCTAATGTAGGCCTGCGGGCATACTGCCCTTCCAAGCCGACCGTCTGCCTGTGATAGCGCCGAAAGTGGAAGTAGTGGGGGCAGGAAGCTTCGGGGGAGGGGAGACGTGTCCCGTATTTTAAGCCGCAAGGACCATAATTCACTGTTTAAGTTCTGTACACTGCTGCGTTTCCTCGTTTGTATCCACTGTATGTATCTTCTTAGCTGATGCTCATTGATACTCTTAAGCAATATTATAAAGTAGTGACCTATTTTAAACTTTATTATTAATTCTAACTAAGAAAAATTTACAATTTAATAATTGATTGTTCACCCAGAATGTTATAATCTCCAAATGATAGCACAATGCCGAAAATTATGAGAGCAATCTCTCACATCAAGATTGACATAAAAATGGTATATAGGCAATTAAAGAAGGGTAATGTTTAGCAGCACACAAATGTTTGACCATTTCCCCCATTATGAATCTGAAGATATCAACGACCAAACCTCTCTTATGTTATGTTACGGGTAATCATGACATAAGCATGGGCCATGTTAAATAAAATGCAAAGGACTTAACATTTTTATTCCATGTCGTAAATGATCAATAAATAGTGATCGTTGATTTGATATTAGAAATATATAACGAACTCTTGTCAGAAATTAGAGAAACAAATGATCTTTTTTAATAATATATTTTTGCCTTTGAGAGAATCGTCTCATTCAATTAAACATAGTTAATGAAAATATAGTTCATTGCTGTCATCATCAAACAAAAACAATTCAGTATCATAATTTTGTGTTTGGCAAAACACTATATTTGTGATTGCATCGAAGCAAAACGAATTACATTATCAGCCCTACATGCAATTATAATATTTTTGGTATCTAAATCAAATATGTATAATTCGTTGTAGTTTCATATTTCACGTTTATCGTGATTCGCATATATCGACAAGAAACATTTCCAATATAATACAAAAGGCATCATTACTTGAACTGTATGTGATCGTCATGTTCTCGTCGATTACTCTCTCAATATACGCGCTACGATTCGAATGGCGCATTCTAGTTTGCCACATCTCTGCCCTTCAAACTTTCCCTCGTTTGCACTGGAGGGTGTCGCGCCCGGCTCTCGAGGTCCGACGCGCAAAATGCTGTGCGGACCTGGTCTAATGGGCAGCTCCTGATCTGGCATTGAGACGGACTATTATTCAATTAGTAAATTATATATTGCTATTGCTTTACGTATGAGGTAGAAGGACTGTGTTATTTGATATTTTGACGCAAATTTAATTTGTGATGGATCTTTTATTTTAGACAATGCTTGAATGAAATCAATAATTGGAGCAGAATTTGCTGAATCGATAACTATAGCAGAATCCTTTTTAGGGAACAGTGTATTTTGATATGATTGGGAAAAGCTCATTCTGGTTGGTGTCAGACTTGTAGTACGTGGTAGATGATTGATCTCGTGGTGTAGGATCCATGTTTGTTCTACGATGTATATTGAGCAGAGTAGTTCAAACGAGCGTACTCCAAAGCACGGCAACCACAGAAGAGAGCGCACATGCCGTTTTAGCTTTGACTTCTCTGTACTCTGCAACTCCGGTTCTTCGGCGCCATCGCCCAACTCCGAGAGGCCAGTCCGACCCTGTCGGTGTCGAGACGACAATCGTCATCGATTGTATTTACACATGAATGCAAATTCATTATTTGCTACAGAAGTACACTGCGTTGGGTATTTATTTACCATCATCCTGCTCTTCCTGTTCCACCCTGCCCTGATTGAGACTATCATCGTTGCTTCTGCCATGAGTGCTTCGAGCAGCTGAAAATAGATGCAATGTTGCATTCTACCGGCAAACGTCCAGAAACAATTTGTACATCAAATACTCTGCTGGGAGAAGCAGAGCGGGCCCAGGGGGCGAGAGGGAATACGAGTGGGCGACCATACACAGCCTTTAATTTTCTTTCGGTTTGGGAAGAAAGGTTTCTTTTTGTGGATACCGTACCAATGGCGGAGTGTTTAGTGTATTCGAAAGAACTGCAGTATGTTCAACCCACAGAGGCATTACGCAGCTTGCAACTCAGAGAAACCCGCGAGATGAAAATAATTTCTGAGAATTTACAGATAGCCTGCAATCATGAAATGAAAAAAGGATTTTACAAATGGTTATGGAAATAGTACTGAAAATCATGAGGATTGACAACATTCTCAAAAAAATCTGTACATGAAATAATGAAGCATGGTGTCCAAATTCTCCCACGAGACCCCTCCGGTGTATCCATTTGTATCTATTTTGAACATTAATTCCGCGAGCGCACAGAAGACCCTACGTCTGCGCCGACGGTCAATCAGAATCCGAAGCGGAATTGCGCCACGACCTCCCGAAACTACGTGGAATTTCTGGCTAAAAGAGAGTCGAACATTGCTTTGTGTTATGAAATACGTTCTATTTTTTGTAATTTTTTCAATTTTTTTAAAAATCATAAACATTTCAATAATAATTACCATTCAAAACCGTAATTATCGGGCAAACCTTTTTCTCCACTTCGTACCATCATTGGACCACTGTACGTCCGGCGCTGCGTCCGCCCTCCCTTTGCTCGGCCGCTCCGTTTGGAAGACGAGCACTGCCTTAGGTCTTCAAAACTTGCTCAACTTGACCTTTCTTTTTGACGCGTTGGGAGCGCTGGTGTGCGGAGACAGGTGGTGGAGTATTGATGAAGTTTTTGTTTGCACAATCTATGCATCTAGCGGAATCCTAGCCCAAGCAAATATTTTTGCTGCTTAAAAACTATTTTTTGTGTAGACTATTATGATATTAGCTTGGCGTGGCGTATATAAGTGGCGATATAGTCATAATGGAAACTTGGATTTGTGCTAGTTCGTGTGGGTTTTAATCATATTGTAATTGCCCGGCTCGATCTAACGACTGAGATAGCGACTAGAGCTAACTAGAGTAGGGCGTGTGCCGTCTGAAGGGTAGCGGGTTCGACTCCCTTGCCTTGCACGTCTGCGTTACCGCGGATGCCTCCTGCGAGTGCTGATCATAGGCCGAGGAGCTGGCAAATGTGGCAGTGGCTAGTGTTAATATGTGCCCCCATACGGACAGTTGGTTCCCGGTGCGAAAGGACGAAAGGGGCACCCCTGAAAGCTGGAAAAAGCCCCCAGAAGGAAAAAATGAAAAAGAAATTGCCTGGTTCAACCATTTCTCAGGCAAAAAAAGGTATATGAAAATGCATCGATTAAAATACTTGTTAATTAATTGGATTGTTGGTGATGTAGATACCTTTTCTTTATGACAGAAGCTGCAAGCTCTGATGATGATCGCAACGCGATCGAAATGATCATAAGTTGATTAAAATTATTGATACCAGACGATATCTTTAGTAATTTATCATAAAATACTTGTGTTAATTTTTGTTTCATTACACAATTACATTTAAATCAATGAATTTGATGAATCAAGTCGTAACGATGCATGTGAATGTAGAAAAGAGAAAACGTTTCACTAATGTATTCGTAGGTGCATTAAAACCATCGAAACTGCGTTTTTTGTCCAGAGCATCCTAGCCGAAAAACAATAAGCAATCGATTTATCTTGTCGAAAGGAGTCGAACAAGCTTTTGATCACATGTATATGTGCTCTAAGTCATCGGAGACGGATTGTCGTTACTTAGAAAAAATTATTTTTTCTTTGTGGACAGATCCTCAAAAATTAAAAAGAGTACGCCCAGGACAATTGACAATAGAGTCCTTAAAGAAGACTTGAAGACTTTTTTTATATATTTCACGTCAGAAACAATTAAAAAAACTGTGTGACGTACTATGGGGATATGTGTATACTGTGCACAATAGAGTTATTATACTAGTAACAGGTACGAACCGTATTCAATGATCGTATAGTTGCTCGTAAGTTCCAACGGAGCCACTAGTCAATTTGGATGTAATAAATACTGCACAGAGATGTGAAGTAACTACCATTCATTAGAAACTCGGCACGGAGTACAATGCACGCATTGATTAAACCCTAACAAATATTTGGTGCAGTGAGACTGGTGCGCGGAATGACGGCCGCTTGGTGTGGTTGCTGTCCGCAGGATCATGCACTCGATCGCGCTGTACGTGAGCGGCACAGACGAGCACGCGCGCATGGTGCGGCGCACGCTCATGCGCTACCTCAACCTCACGCTCATCCTCGTGCTGCGCTCCATCAGCTCGGCCGTGAAGCGCCGCTTCCCCACGCTCGAGCACGTCGTCGAGGCAGGTGAGCGTTGCACGCACCACCAGACCACGCTCCCATTGCCTCCTTGCCTTCCTCGCCATGGCCCTGGCGCTAGCAGCAAGGCGATCCGAATACACCCTCTCCTTACACACATACACATACACAAATACACACATTTGAGAGAGACAGACACAGACAGACAGACAGATATAGAGACAGGCAGACGGATGTAGAGACAGACAGACGGTGAGAGAGAGAGACAGACAGACGGTGAGAGAGAGAGACAGACAGACGGTGAGAGAGAGAGACAGACAGACAGACGGTGAGAGAGAGAGACAGACAGACAGACGGTGAGAGAGAGACAGACAGACAGACGGTGAGAGAGAGACAGACAGACAGACGGTGAGAGAGAGACAGATAGATAGACGGTGAGAGAGAGACAGACAGACAGACGGTGAGAGAGATACAGACAGACAGACGGTGAGAGACAGACAGACAGACGGTGAGAGAGAGAGACAGACAGACAGATGGTGAGAGACAGACAGACAGACAGACGGTGAGAGAGAGACAGATAGACAGACGGTGAGAGAGAGACAGATAGACAGACGGTGAGAGAGATACAGACAGACAGACGGTGAGAGAGAGACAGACAGACAGACGGTGAGAGAGAGAGACAGACAGACAGACGGTGAGAGACAGACAGACAGACGGTGAGAGAGAGACAGACAGACAGACGGTGAGAGAGAGAGACAGACAGACAGACGGTGAGAGAGAGAGACAGACAGACAGACGGTGAGAGAGAGAGACAGACAGACAGACGGTGAGAGAGAGAGACAGACAGACAGACGGTGAGAGAGAGAGACAGACAGACAGACGGTGAGAGAGAGAGACAGACAGACAGACGGTGAGAGAGAGAGACAGACAGACAGACGGTGAGAGAGAGAGACAGACAGACAGACAGACAGACGGTGAGAGAGAGAGACAGACAGACAGACAGACGGTGAGAGAGAGAGACAGACAGACAGACGGTGAGAGAGAGAGACAGACAGACAGACGGTGAGAGAGAGAGACAGACAGACAGACGGTGAGAGAGAGAGACAGACAGACGGTGAGAGAGAGAGACAGACAGACGGTGAGAGAGAGAGACAGACAGACGGTGAGAGAGAGAGACAGACAGACGGTGAGAGAGAGAGACAGACAGACAGACGGTGAGAGAGAGACAGACAGACAGACGGTGAGAGAGAGAGACAGACAGACAGACGGTGAGAGAGAGAGACAGACAGACAGACGGTGAGAGAGAGAGACAGACAGACAGACGGTGAGAGAGAGAGACAGACAGACAGACGGTGAGAGAGAGAGACAGACAGACAGACGGTGAGAGAGAGAGACAGACAGACAGACGGTGAGAGAGAGAGACAGACAGACAGACGGTGAGAGAGAGAGACAGACAGACAGACGGTGAGAGAGAGAGACAGACAGACAGACGGTGAGAGAGAGAATCGAAAGGCGTCACGTTTTATCAATGAACATACTATTGGGTAATTTAATATAATGACGTTAAACATGTAACATTTCCCTTGATTTTAAAGCATTGCTTTATGTTCATATTTTCAGTATATCGCATTTTCTCGAATAAAGGTTATGGATTTTTGTAATAAAGTTATATTGGGTCTTTATTTTTATTTATGATTTCTTATCAGAGGCGTATGTTGTTTTATGTGTGACCAAGAGAATTTAGGTTTCCAAAGCTTATGTTTATGAAATATTGTATATCATTAATTTCCATATTTCCTTATTATGATTAAATGATATAATTTAAGAACCGTTAATTAGCCTTTAATTTTCTAATTATTGTTTTATAATTCTGATTAGTTTTTTAGTATTTTGAAAATGGGTCCTGCTATCTTTTTGTATAGTTAGCCGAACCCATGTTTTTAAAGAAATGCAAAGCCTTAAATTCGCGAATAGGGCACTTAATTAGACTATATCCTTTAATTTCGCATAAAGTAATTTTTGTTTCTGCTAAAAGGGTCCTGCTAACTTAAAAGTTACTGGATACACTGCACGCTAACAAGCTTAGGAGAATAATTCACATTGCCATTAAATATCGATATTAAATGACTGTAACATCATTCACATATAACCCCTGTTTGTATCATCTTTTATGTCATTAAATATCCCTTTTTTTTAAGTGCGCATTCCACAGTGCACCTGACTTTACTGCACAGTATCACTTCACTTATGCTCTTGAGGTTCTTATTACTTTTCCACACTTCACAATATAATAGTAAATGAAATGTGGGTAGCGCTTCTTATACTACCATGATTGTAATTGCCAAACCGAATTTTAAAGCCCTTCCCACGAGGGAAGGGGCGTCTGGCTGCTGCAGCCCCCAGAGTTCCAACAGCGTTTCCTAACAGGCAAGAGGTTACATGCAATTTCCCTCATGTACTCGTTGTATGTAGGTCGTTTATGAGCTGCAATAATAGCACAACTTCAGAAATAAAGTTTCGAGAGAAACCTGTTTTAAGTGGTAGTTGAATGTCAGGTATCACACGCTCGGCAGCTGGTGTATTAAGAGCTAAGAATTATTTGAAGGCTTCATGAGAGTTCTGTTAATAATAACAGTTGCGTGTTTTAAGAGTGCCATCACTCAAATTTCGTATTTTTGGAGTTGTACTAATGTTGCAGCCGACGAAAAATGAATGTATGTATTAAATATATTACTTTCATATGCTAGGCAAACTACCAAGGAGAATTATTGTAAATTTATTTTAACACTAATTTTTAAATGTAGACCTATTCTGTTATTGGACATCAGAAGCCCAGTTGTAGAATAAAGTTTCCATTTATACTACTTAACGCCCATGGATTTACTAAATCTTACAATATTTTTTGCAGAAACAATATATTATGTGTTAGTTTTTTATTTTGTATTTCTTTACTAATGTCTGTCATTCTGCCATGGTTTTTAATTTTATTAAATTGTGTGTGTCACACGTGTAGCGATTTTAACTATTTTTGAAACGTGTTATGTAAACATTCGCAGGTGATGTGTGCTCAGCATATATCAATATATGATATCAATCTCAGAAAATAGTGTTTGTCCCTGACGTCACGTAGTTTATATTTCTGTTGTATGGTTATTGTTTTTTGTTGCTATTTTTCGCGGACCACGCGGGCATCCTGCTTCGACAGGTGCAAGTACCTTTCTGGTGGGAGTTGAACATTTCAGTTGAATCCCGATTTTTATCCCTCAAGGTTGTTAGTACTGGGGGTATGGACGATGTGAATGATGATGATAGTGAGGGATCGAGGACGCGGTCTTTTAGTCTGAGACGGCACTACTGTGCTAACGATCTCGGCCACCTGAGGCTTCTTCGACAAAGAATTAGAGACAAATATTTGTTTGAAATGTCGACATCACGCACAGCTTGGCGGTAATGCGGGTAGTATCGGGGCGAGGCAAGACAGCGCGGCGAGACAGCAGCGGGAGGGGACGAAGCCTGCGGACAAACTGCAGGCCTTTTCCTGTCCGAAGAGATGAAGGCGGTGCATCAAATCCGGAGAAGAAAAAGGATTCCGCTATGAACTTGCCGATTTAATCGCACGGGTTTGCAGTAGTCGATTTTAGTTTTTAATGTCATTAGGCAAAGTGTTGTAAATAATCATGCATGCTTTATATGTGGACGTCTTTTAGAGTACTGTTGATATTGACGCCTGAAAAATATAATTCCTACGACGAGTGTTGTTATTATAAATATCAGTATTGCATAGAAGTAAGTTCCCACCCTTGAGAAAGTTTTGACAAAAACTACGATTCATAAATAAACAGGCAAGGCAATGGTAAGATTCTAAGCTCAATTAAAAGAGTTTGTAGGAATCACTTGGATGGCATTTTTATTATTAGAAAAGTGTTTTTTCCTTAATTGTGCAGTGTACAATTTTTTCAGTAGTTGTGCTTCATGATTATCTTGGCATCTACCAAATTCGCAATAAAAATCGTAGGGCAGTTGCACTAAGAGCAACTTACAAAACTCTCTCGAATCAGAGAAGACTTTTTTCTAAAATATTTTTTTGAGTTATTCCACCATTCACCACAAGTAATTTGAACATTTTTTCACACTGCCCTCTAAGAATGATATTTGAACAAAAGTGTATACTTCTCACAAGGATCACAGCTCATTATGCATAGAATCTAGTTTATTGCTCAACTACAATATACCGGCACCAGTCATGAACCGGCACACTTTATGCACATAACTACGCCACCAAATATTTTAAAATACCACGTACTAGATTCGGAGTTCCCCCAGTTTTGCACGTGGCACATATGTAATTTGGCGCTGCCGCGGATGCTACGTAAAAGCACAATGGCAAATGTCTGTTGCCCCTTTCATCTCAGTAAGTTTGAAAACTTTCGCAGTTTGGGAAATTCGGGCGTTCGGAAATTAGAATTTTGACATCGGCGACGTGGTTGTTACTTTCTCGTTACGGAGTAGAGAGAAAGTGAAGTAATCTGCGCGAAAAAACGACGAATCTCCGACAGAAACTCTTATTAGGGGGCTCTGGTAATGAAATGGTAACCCAGTTGCTAAATTTAGGGGGCGGAATCTCTATCACGTGGTGTAGTCAGAATCCATCTTTTGTGGGTCCTTGATAAAAAACAAATGACGGCAAAACGTCTGTCTGTCTGTCCGTCCGATCGTCCGTCTGTGGTCAACGCTAGCGGCTAAACCGTTTAGGAATTTTTTCCAAAATCGATATTCCTCAATCGATCTGACTGATATCGCTGCGTCTGACTTTGAAACCGATATTTTAATGTTGGGGTTCTGTACATGAAGACCGTGGGACATTTTCAACATTTCAAAAAAACCATCGTTTTTTATTCAATTTTGTTATTGGATAGTGTGAAGGACTTTTAAGACAATGGTGCAAGTCTCGTTTTCGTTGAAAATTCTGATATTTCGAAAATTGCAAAAGCTCAACGAAAAAAGAGCCTTCCTACAACCAAAATATTAAAGATAGAAATATTTTCCCTTAATGTAATCTTTTCCATAAAGATAGATTTTGAAATAAGGTCATGTACAATTTTTCGAAACTTTGAGTACTTTTGGCGTAATTGTGTGTGGATATCCGGGCGAGAAAGTACATGCTGTTTCAGCTTCACTAGTTGATTAGTTGGATGAGGTCATTAGGTAGCTCAAGTGTCAGCAGAATAGAAGTTGAATTGTTATGATATTACTCATCCGTTAGAAACCACACGAGAAAGTATGTGCTCTTGAGCATCGTTAGCCTCGTTATTTTGTGCTTTGTGCCAGAAAATAGTGCATTTATAAATATATGCTTGCTTTTCATTAAAAGCTCTGGAATTTCGAAAGTTACAAAAATATTTTTTTCCTATTTTTGCCCTACACCCTCAATTTTGAACCTATAAATTCTCTGTTACAGAAATAGTTTCAACATTGTATATCAAAATTATTTGATATCCTACATTTTCCTCAAAATATAAGTAGTTTTTGCATAATTGCGTGAAATTGTCGTTTTAAAATGGAAATGCCTAAGCGTAAACAAAATTTTCACAAAAATTGCCTCAAATATGAAATTTAAATTTTCTTAATTGTGGATAGAATACAGTTCACTAAATCCCGATTGGTTACAACCTGAATTTTCACGGCTTGAGGCAGACTATCAACTTTCGAAGTTGACATTTCACCTAAAGACTAGTGGTGCACATTGCTGCGAAACATGTTATCACTGCTTCTCTCAGACATTAAAATGACAGAATGTTCAATACACAGGAAGTGAGAAGTACTGTCGTACACACAACAGAAATCTCGTCCGAATCCCAGTTGTTCTGCCCATTTGGCAGATGGCTTTCCGCCAGAACACTCGACTATTTTGCGTCGGGCCTCTGGCATTCAATGCGGACAAGCACCATCCCAATGGTCGAATGCTCGTGTGCGTCCTACGCAATTTCAACAAGTTCGTCATGGGCGTAACCACAGAATGTTTCAGGGTGGAGAGGCCAAACAGAATGGCTCTTTGTGTTCAAAATGCGTGTTATATTGGAATTTCAAATGCATCGCATGTCTCTTAAAGAACGTGCCTTTCAATCACAGTTTTCAGTCTAATTACTCGAAAATACGTGACAATATTCGGGTTTCGTTTCGAATATTTTCATAGTGTCGGAAAAACTAGTTACGGTGGCGATTATTTAAACCGAATTCCTCAATATCCATTTCATCAATGTTTCAAAATTGTGTTGTATTAGCAAACTACTCCTTTTTTTCTTCGTCTTTTCCCCTTTAGAAGTTGCAGTTTTCGATCTCCACATATCTCGTTTTTCCCAATCACCAGGTCTTAAACTCTGTTCTCTGTGGCTGGTTTGATGTATTTTTCCCCACTCCAGAATTGGCCTTCCTCTCTTCCTTCTTGATGGATGAAGTAAATGAAGTCATATTTGTCAACTTACATTTATTCAGATAGCCGGCTTTCGGCGGCTTTACTGGCGTACTCAGTCAAAATAAATACGAAATTTTAAAGAGAATAAACAAAAAGATAATATAAATAATACAACTAACACAAAAAGTACAAAAAAATAAATTTACGTAGGTGTTATGATAGTTATGTCAATTTAATTTTTTGTATCATTTGTATTATCTTGTAATTCATTTTTTAAACATTTTGTGTTTATTTTGTACATTCTAGACTGGTGTTGACGGCAACGCCAACGGAAACTGGGTCTTAAGCTGAATAAACGTATCTTGGCGACGCTGCCTTCAGTTTCTTGATCCTTTAATTTTGCCCAAAACACCTTACTATCCTTCTCACTCTTCTTAGTGGTTGCCATTCCAAAATGCATTTGGCCATCTTCCTTCAGGCATCCTCTGCGAACGTTCTTACCACTTGAGTGCTTTGTTTCCTAATCAGTTAGTAATTGAACAGATTACCTCCATCTTTCCTTGTAGCCTCATTTCAGACTTCATCATACCATGTGAAATGTGTGCAAGTTCTCATTTCCACTGCTCTTATTCGGTCTCCTATTTGTTTGGTTGGGATCACATTTCTCCATAAAGAACTCTATTTTCTACCATGCTAGGGAATATTCTTTTCTCTACTTTGTATCGTGAGTTTGTAAACCTATTTACTTAAGAGTGATATGAGAGCATGAACTTTTTACTTTCAAGTTATAAGGTTCGACAGACAAATGTGCTTGTCTGTCAAAAGCTCCGTCCGCGAGCAAGAATTGTTAACTGATACTCTTCATTTTTTTCATATTTTTGCTAAATACAATAAATAACTGAATGATTTAATAACACAACTCACAACTGAAACAAGGAAAGACCTCCATTAAAATATATTCCGGTCATTTAGCAAATATGTTTATATAAGGGATAATTTAGTAAGAAAATAAACATCTAATAGTTATAAGCAGTGAAGGATATAAACTAAATGCAATTAGCGGTTATTTGATAGAAAAATGTGGCAAACCTATTTCCGTGTGAAGCCGCTTTTGCTCCCCTTCGTGGATTGCAAGGGGAAGTTGTAGGGAGCGCCGGCCCCCAGGCGGACAAGGCGCCCGGGCGCGCGGTTTCACGTCCTGTGTAGGGGAAATGTGGACCATCTTTTCCGGGGCGCACAGCAAGCTGTGCACTCACCTTCGCGCATGCATGAGCAAGAGTCTACTGCGCCAATTTAATTGGATTCTAGAAAGCAGATCACTTTTGAATATTTTCTATGTAACCTAACAGATAAATGTAACTTCAAATTAACTCTTTCCCATATCACGACGCACACAGATTGTAACTGTTTTCGCGTAAATAAAACAGAATTCAATAGTTATGCCATTAATTGAATTAGTTTTTATTATATTAGAGCGAGTATTTACTTTATTTAATAGATAATTATTCCACATTACAAATTAAATAACTCCATACTATGTGGTTAGGCCCAAGGCCTTTATGCCATTACAGTACTTACATCCTATCGCGTTCTAAACTTTCGAATTCACTCCAAGTGGTCTCTCCATGGCATCAACTCCGCGGAAAAGAGGCCCTAAGGTACGGCTGAGGAAAAACTCCCTGAAGGTGGAAAACCTACGTCAGAAGCCGATTACATACTAATCTCCCAGTCGTTTTCTAAGCTATTTCCTGGCGCGGAACTAACGCATTCTCCTTCTAGGTTATCCACCAGGCATGTATTTTCTGCCATGATCTATGCTATCCGGGACGAGCTGCGTCTGTCAGCGTGGCTTTTCTTTCAGAGAACACGTTGCGGCCTTCCTCAGGGCGTGCTGCTGCATCCTTCCTCCTGTAACGAATATTGCATCACCTGCCGAAGTCGCTGCGCGTGGATTGCGTCATCTGCCGCCGCCCCTTCCCTTCCCCCCCGAACTAGACGGTTCCGGACTATTTGCGAGCCGCGGGGAAATGCCGAGAATGTGCCGGGCGCCTGGGGACAAGCGCCGGGCAGGTATAAATGCGCCTCTGCCGGCGGCCGCGAGTCAGTTAGCAGAAGCGAGTTAGCAGAAGTCAGTTAGAAGAAGTGAGTAGAAGTGAGCAGTAAGACGTCAGTCCGTCAGTGTGTCCGAAGTGGAAGCTGTGCTGGGAAGTGTGCATTGCGGTGAAGAGTGGTGCAGTGGTTGAACAGCAGTCAGCAGTCTGAAGTCTGCAGTGGAAGCTGAGCTGTGAAGGGTGCATCGCGGTAAGCAGTGGTGCAGTGGGGAAACAGCAGTCAGCAGTTTGAAGTCTGCAGTGGAAGCTGAGCTGTGAAGTGGGCATCGCGGTAAACAGCAGTGCAGTGGACCGTGGTGTGCGCAGTGAAGTGTGGTCTGCGCAAGGAATTGTGGTCTGCGCAGGGGAATTGTGGTCTGTGCAGGGAATTGGGGTCAAGTGCAGTGGACCGTGGACAGTGCATGGACTGACTGATACTGTAGAAGAAGAGAACTGTTTAAATAAATAGTGTGTAAGAAGTGAACTGTGTAAATAAATCAAGAGAACGGAGTCGTGTGTAGCAGCAGTGCAGTGGACCGTGGTGTGCGCAGTGAAGTGTGGTCTGCGCAAGGAATTGTGGTCTGCGCAGGGGAATTGTGGTCTGTGCAGGGAATTGGGGTCAAGTGCAGTGGACCGTGGACAGTGCATGGACTGACTGATACTGTAGAAGAAGAGAACTGTTTAAATAAATAGTGTGTAAGAAGTGAACTGTGTAAATAAATCAAGAGAACTGAGTCGTGTGTAACAGTGTAAATAAATAAGTGTAATATATCTGTAAATAGACCAAGTAGATTTTAGTGTATAATTGTTCACGAATAAACCTTTTTTGTTTAAATAATATTGTGTTGGTTTTAATTCACCACGGAGAAACGTTACACTCCGATTCCCCTTCTCCAGCGTCCTTGGAGAGGCGACAATTTAGTCGGGCCGAGGGGTACAGTAAATTGCAGCCGATCAGGCTTTTGGAGTATGCCCTAGGAGGTCGAAGCGGGTTCATTTTACCCACACACATTTTTTGTCATTATTGTAAGTTAATGTTACTATCTGTTACCGGTTTTTAGCTGAATATTTTCCCTGATGTAATATCGAAAATGCGCTCAGTAGAAAAAACAAAAAGATTTTATTGCGCTCGCCCCACGCTCCTGCCCCCCCCCCCAGCGCAGACCCCCGTGCAGGCGACGCTCAAGTACGGCGCTCGCCCCACGCTCCTGCCCCCCCCCCCCCAGCGCAGACCCCCGTGCAGGCGACGCTCAAGTACTGCGCTCGCCCCACGCTCCTGCCCCCCCCCCAGCGCAGACCCCCGTGCAGGCGACGCTCAAGTACTGCGCTCGCCCCACGCTCCTGCCCCCCCCCCAGCGCAGAACCCCCGTGCAGGCGACGCTCAAGTACTGCGCTCGCCCCACGCTCCTGCCCCCCCCCCCCCCCCCAGCGCAGAACCCCCGTGCAGGCGACGCTCAGGTGCTGCGCTCGCCCCACGCTCCTGCCCCCCCCCAGCGCAGAACCCCCGTGCAGGCGACGCTCAAGTACTGCGCTCGCCCCACGCTCCTGCCCCCCCCCCCCCAGCGCAGACGCCCGTGCAGGGGATGCTCAGGTGCTGCGCTCGCCCCACGATCCTGCCCCCCCCCCCCCCAGCGCAGACCCCCGTGCAGGCGCTGCGCTCTCACCGCGCTTTTGCACCCCGCGTTGAACAGGGCACAAATCGGCATATATTTGTAATTTATTTATATTTGTTTAATTTAATTTCTTAATATTTTAGTATAATACTGAACAACAGTAATTATTTCGGAAAATGCAGAAATGTGTGAAAAATAAATACAAGCATTGTGTACGACTAAACTAGCACTCCCTACCCTTGTTTATCATTGCATAACCTTTTCCTCAAATCCCCTCGCACCCTCTATACAGTTACATAATTTATCGACAATCCCACATCCATATCATGATGTTCAGTTTTACATGGCTCATTAGAATAATTGCAAAATATGTTCATTGTAATTGTGTGTAAATATTACATATTATTTTTAACTCCCACAATTAGATATTTTGTTTGTGCTTATTAAAGCATTTTGAATTATAAATATAAGTATCTAATGTATTTTTAAATTGTTTATATTTCACAGGTTTTATGACCTCAGTTGAACTTGAGATGTTCCAGTCAGTTCCAAGTGTAGAATTTAATACATATTGGATTCCATGCACCTGGTTCATTAGTCTTCTTAAAGACAGCAAGAGAAACAATCAAATTGAAGACTCTCAGGGTCTCCATATAATAATGGAGGTAAGTTTCTTAACTTAATTTTTTTTTAGTTGTACCATTTGAGAATAGATAAACACTTTCAGTACTGATATACAAAGGAAATATGAAATGTCTCTTGCTTATATATTGAGATACAAAAAAACACCAAATAGGCAACAAAAAGGTTTATAAATGCCTAATAAGTTGGACACAAGAATAAGATGATTTTTTACTTAATCTTTATATAAAAAAAATGAAGTTTAATCTTCCAGCATGCAACCAACCAAAGTGAGTGCTGCATGATCAGATTTAGTAAAATTCAAAAAGATACAGTGCATTTAGTGACCTCTAATTTGAAGTATTTGTAGTTGATGATGTTGTCTAGTAGATTACGTCATTCTTTCATGAATTTTATTTGTAATTGATTGAAAAAGAATGTTTTTCTAGTTAACAGCATTTCTGAGCAACACCCCTTACTACACATGCCTATTCATGGAAGTAAACTTTTCTCAATACAGTTCACAAATTGGTGCAAATTTTTATATGTATTACAGCATGTACATGTTAAAGTACTGAGTTTATAAAAAATTGTAATATATTATAATAATATATAGGCCTATATATTTTTTCTATATTTATTCACCAGATTGCACACACACATGCATAAAGTAAAGTTTATTACTTTATTTTAATCAATCTGGTGTATCCTCTTACTAGAGATATATATGAACACCCAGTAAAACATGTTGTACCTTGAATATTTGTTTTATTATTTTCATATATTCAATTTTAGATTTTTTATGAACTACTATGTATCACTACTCCCTTGCTTTTTCAAGACAGGAGACATTTCTAAATATTAAAACTAAGATACTTTAAATACGAGATAAAAATCAAATTATATCAATACATTTATATTAACTTATTAATATTTCAGGAATTCAATGAGTTCCGATCTAAGTGTGGGTTATTATGGAGTTATGATTGGGTTAGCATTCCATTAGTTTATACTCAGGTAAATACTATTGTATTTTGTTACATACTATTTGACATTAGTATTGGTTAAAAATTAAAAAACAATTCAAATGTTAAAATGATATGCTAATAAGATTTTTTGTTTTAAACTTAGGTAGTCACAATTGCTACTTACTCATTTTTCTTAGCTGCTCTGGTTGGACGTCAGTATGTAGATGCAGCCAAGAAACCTCTACAAATGGAAATTGATATTTATTTGCCAGTTTTTACAATTCTCCAGTTCTTTTTCTTCATGGGACTGCTCAAGGTTTGTATGTGCAAGTGAAGTACTTTTATTTTAGACAATGTAAAATTACAATGGGACAATGATTTTGAAAGATTCATCACAGTAGCATTTTAAAAATGAGAAGAGTCATTAAAAATATCTGTTTATTCAAATAAAATGTCAAATAAGGTTGTTGCTATTTATCCATGAATTTGTTTCCGTTTATTGAATTCATTCTACTTAGAATACATGCAGTAGAACATTCATTAATCTGAAGATAATAATAGGGAAGGGGGTCCTTAGAAATACAAAATCCCTGGTAAATTGATTTTTTGTTCTTTTCATTGGTTCAAATGTATTCATGAAAAGGTTAGTAAGAACAAATGTGTATGTGCATGTATATATGTGCTTTTTTAAGAATTTTTTAAATATTGTTTATTGAATTCGCAATTCTCTAATTATTTTTCTTCTTGGAACTTCTCAAGGGTACATGTGTGCCCAGGGTGTTGGATGTGTGAGCAGGCAAGTGTGTATGTGGGTGCAAGTGTGCATGGTTGCATGCTTATGATTTATATCCTTGATATAAAAACACCATCAAAACATTTGGGAAAATGAGCTGAGTTCAAATGATGTAAACATTAATGATTTTCATTGGAAATTGAAGAATTACTTTTCCTGAAAGAAGGAAATGTTCTCTTAATTCATCATTATATGAAATTGAATTCATCCCCTCTCCAGCATCTTGATGTCACAAAAACACAGCAGTGTTTTTGATTTAAAAATCATGAATTTCAAAGCTGGCCATTTTTATTTTACTAAAATTGTTGATGGGCTTTATGTATAGGCTAATTTCCTTCAAAATAAAAAACAAAAATTACAATTAAATAAATTTGTCAGAAGTGATGACATTCTTGTTTTAAGAAAATGAATTTGTACGTGTTTTATAATGTAATAGTTGATAGAGTTGTGGAGGGCTATCGAATGAAACACGCACTTATAGAAAACACAATAAGGTCTTTTATTGACCGATATGAAACAAATACAATGAAACACGATCAGTGCTTAACGACGCGTGAACAGCAACTGCGGTCGCGGTGGTTAACACAACTGGAAGAAGTGGCGGAGCCCCTGTCGCTATCTTCTTACGGTGCAGGTCGCACCATCTAGTGGTATCTTCGCTAACAATAGTTTATAAATCCATCTCTGCTGTACTCACCACCAGGTACCACTCACTTTGGATAATTGGATTCCTGAATAATTGAACTCTGGATAATGGAGGTCACACTGTATCAAAATTGATTTTTAAAATTGTGTTTCTAAAATTATCATCTTATGTATTTCTTAAGAGACAATGTAAAAATAAAAATCATACTAATTTAGATTTGTCCTCAGGGAAATTTGTGGTCTAGTATATGGTTTCAAAAAATGCAGAAGTTTTCTTCACTTACTACTAAGAACGGTTTTCCTGACACAACAAATAACACTAAAACACTGATTTATATTTGCAAAGACGATATTTATTACCAGACTTTTAAAACGTCACTATTACACAACCTTGATTACAAACAAACAACATACATATAAATAACATAATTTTTTTTAGCTTGTGTCAAGTATATTTGTGTCTATATTTCAACTGTAAGCCTACATAGTACTGAACAACAACTTTCACCTTTTTTCTTATTCCTGGATGAAAGCAGCTGATTTTATTGTAAAATGGCATTTTCAATCTAAATATTCCTTCCTATCATGAATAGATTTTAAGAAATTGGTAAGATTATGATATAAAATGTGGTAAATCAGAGGAAAATTCAGCATCATTGTTCACTAAAAGATGAAAGGTTTGTTCCTGATTAAACAGTGTGCCTGGAAAATATTTATCTTTTATCATTTATCCACTGCATGATTCATTTCGTTTTTGGTCTTCCTGTATTCTCCACTCCAGTGTTTTTTTGAAAAATTAATAACCCATTGCCTTCTTTATATGCCCTAGCAAGACCTTCTTGAATTTCTTATGCTAGTATGATGATTCTGTTTTTTTTTTTCTCTTAGTACTAATAAATAGAGTTGGGCTTATGAGACTAGGATCCATCTTCCTAGTACTTCATGTTTTTAATTGAAATACAAGGGTCATTTTTACATTTCCATGTCATGTTTCTATAACTGTCTGTATACTGACTGCATGTTCACAGAAGAACTCTGATGAATACTACTGAATGACAGTCATTGAAATACACATATACACTGCTAATATGTGTTAAATAATACAATGCTAACTTCTTTATCATCATTATCATCATCATCATCATCATCATCATCATCATCACCATGAACATTTAAGGTATACGTCTGTTGGCCTGTGCCTTTGGTTTATCAGTATCCCCTCAGTCGCTTCCAAGGTGATCTTGATGTTCCCTGTGCCTTCTTGATCTGTTAGGGTCTCTTCTTCCTCTTGGTTTGTATTTGAAAACTTTTCTTGGGAAACATTGTATTTTCATTCTTTTGATATGTTCTTGGCATTTCTTTTGGTAGTTTCAATTTCTGAGTAATATTTTTAAGTTTTTTGTTTTCTGCCTTTTTTTCTCTTATCTTATCTCTCCTTGAGACTTAAAATTGATTTCTGTTATCACATTTTGACAGTTTTGATTCTTTTTTTGTCTTTTTGTTTCAGAATCCATATTTTATTACCATATAATAATGTGGGCTATGCAACAATTGTCTAATATAATTTTTGTCTCAATGTTCATATTTTGGAAGTGTCTTTTAATGCATCCATTTATTTTGTTGTACTTTGTTAATTTTGATTTCATATCTTCCTCTATCGATATCTCAATCCCTTAAAATGTGAATAATGACACTTGTTCTTTCTAAGGCTATTTTTGTTTTCCTTTATTCTCTACCTATTAATCCTATGAACTTTGTCTTTGACAGTGGTATTTTCACTTTATTATTCTTTGTGACTTTAATTTATGAGCTGCTCTTTGTAATTTGTCTTCGCTCACTATTTGTGAGGTAAAACAAATGTTGCACAAAACAAGTAACAACTTGTGAATTGATATAGAAAAACCAATCCCTACTCACATAGCATCTAATATCATGTTGTGAAAATTTCTATCAACGTGAATGTAATAGCCAAAAGTGCAATTTCAAGATTCAGTGTCTATATAACAGTAACAGTATAGCTACAGAACAGTAACTAGAAATATGTTGGCCCGTACATATCTCTAGACTCATGTATATTAATAATATAAATTTTAACAACGATATTTAATGTATTACTTACCATTTGGACGGTATAAGTCTAAATAACTTGTAACAAGTTTTGTACCTCTGCTTCTGGGTCAATGACTCTGTCTTGATCAGTTGTTGTCCAGTTTTCTTGATCCTTAAACAAATGCTGAGTTTTGCTTCAGTATGTCACAAACAGGTTTTAACTGTTTTTGATGTTAAATAAATGAATACATGATGAATGAAGAATGAGTGAATGAAGAATGAGTGAATTATGAATGAGTGAATTATGAATGAGTGAACGGTGAATGAGTGAACGGTGAATGAGTGAACGGTGAATGAGTGAACGGTGAATGAGTGAACGGTGAATGAGTGAACGGTGAATGAGTGAACGGTGAATGAGTGAACGGTGAATGAGTGAACGGTGAATGAGTGAACGGTGAATGAGTGAACGGTGAATGAGTGAACGGTGAATGAGTGAACGGTGAATGAGTGAACGGTGAATGAGTGAACGGTGAATGAGTGAACGGTGAATGAGTGAACGGTGAATGAGTGAACGGTGAATGAGTGAACGGTGAATGAGTGAACGGTGAATGAGTGAACGGTGAATGATTGGCGAATGAATGGCAGATGGATGAATGAATGCTGGATGATGATGAATTAATGAATGCTGAATGATGGTGTAATGAATGAATGATGATGATGAATGAATGATGATGATGAATGAATGATGATGATGAATGAATGAATGATGATGATGAATGAATGATGATGATGAATGAAGAATTTAATTGATTAATGGAGGAATGCATTAATAGAGAAATAAATGAGGAATGAATGAATGAATGGCAGAATAGAGGATGAGTGAATGATGAATGAGTGAATGATGAATGAGTGAATGATGAATGAGTGAACGATGAATGAGTGATGAATGATTGGCGAATGAATAGCAGGATGATGAATGAATGGTAGATGGATGATGAATGAATGGCAGATGGATGATGATGAATGAATGGCAGATGGATGATGATGAATCAATGATGATGGATGATGAATGGATGATGAATGGATGATTGATGGATGGTGAATGATGAATGGTGAATGATGGATGGTGAATGATGAATGATGGATGATGAATGATGGATGATGATGGATGATGAATGATGGATGATGACGAATGATGATGATGAATAATGATGGTGAAATGATGGATGAAGGATGATGATGAATAATGATGGTGAAATGATGGATGAAGGATGTGATGAAGGATGATGATGAAGGATGATGATGATGAAGGATGATGATGCATGATGATGATGCATGATGACGATGAATGATGACGATGAATGATGATGATGAATGATGATGATGATGAATGATGATGATGAATGATGATGATGAATGATGATGATGAATGATGATGATGAATGATGATGATGAATGATGATGATGAATGATGATGATGAATGATGATGGATGATGACTGAAGAATTTAATTAATTAATGGAGGAATGCATAGAGGAATGAATGAGTGAGTGAGTGATTGAGTGGGTGAATGAGTGAGTGAATAATGTATAGTAACATATACGATTGTTCAAAGTAACATATGCTATTGAGAACCAAAATTCTTGTTGACCAGTGTAATAGTATTAAGGTTGAAGTTGAAAGTAATGTTTGCTTTTTATATTCAGGTTGCTGAACAGCTTATTAATCCATTTGGAGATGATGATGAAGATTTTGAGCTGAATTGGTTAATTGATAGACACACAAAGGTAATAATTTTGAAGCAAATGAACCGGGAATGAATGTAATGGCTTGTGTTAAATATTTTTCATATTCATTTTAGGTTTCATATCTGGGTGTTGATATTCTTATGTCATCAGCACCACCTCTTGTGAAAGATATGTATTTTGACCAAGTTGACTTAACACTGCCTTATACTGAAGCATCTGTTGCTTATAAAAAGAAGACTTACCGTGGATCTGTTCACAACATGACGTAAGTTATATACCTCTTCTGTATTCTACTTTCACAACAAGGGATAGAGACTTGGGTTTTATTTCTAATTAGGCCACATATAAGTGACTAGTACAATTAGGTGGAATGTTTGGCATTATATAAGGAATTTTATTGCAAATTGAAATACAAATTTAAATCCCTTCTTGTGCTGCATGGTTTCAAAGAGTGTAAATTTTAAATTAATATGCACGAGCAAGAGGTAGTTTTTCATTCCATCCGACTCTTTTTCTGTACCTTGCTGCACTTGTAGTGAAGTTTTTCAATTGCATTTTATCATATAAAAACTAACTAAATAACAATTATTTTTAGTTCAGTTGATGGAAAAGAATTTATCGCTTAAAAAAATTATCATTAATTACATAATTAGAAATATTTATGTAAACAGTAATCACCGTGTATTTTTTATCATATATTTTCATATTTTATTTTATTTTTTTGGTGTTATACTTGCAGATGACTTTGCTTCAGCAGTAGACATGCTGTACAATTTAAAGTTCACAGCAATTATTGCTGATTGGCCTGCAAGTCTAACTAGTTTTCATTACTTTTATTTAAACTTGAATAGCAATGTTGTTCCTTTTGATTAAGAAGATTACAATTGAAAACTGGTAATAACATTTATTATTGGTTCTTATACCTTGAGAAATGTTTAATTAAATGGGGGGGGGAATAGAACTTTAGAGAAAGCCTGTAAGAGGATTATTTCAGATCGTAGCAGTTACACAATTTAATTTGTGAAAATATCAGCAGGTTACATCTTAAAGATCATTGTCGTGTTATTTTGTTCACAATAGAATTTGTCTGTTGAAAAAGTTATTTTAATTTGAGTTTGCAGAGTGATTCTGGCTGTGCCTTCTGCAGTTCCTAGTATTTCCTTTTCCTTAACATGTATGTTCACATGATCTATAAAACTAATGTGAAGATGACACATAAATAACACTGCATATACTAAAAAGATCAGTACTAAAAGACTGTGAACGTATTCAGTATTTAAAAAAAATTGTTTAGATGAAGATAATATTTTAACACTCTGCTAGTAATTTTTATTTAATTTTTTATACATAACAATAATTTTACTTTTTTCACCAAATTAATTTATTTGAAATGAAAATAGCAAAATGAAATAGTAATTGGATTATTATTTTTAAAATGAATCTTTTCTCATTTCTTTCTCATTAAGAGAACACTAATGAACTTTCATTTGAGAAATTCACTTTGGAAGTATAGTTATAATCTTTAACTGCTTTATGTGAGTAAGTCTGGAAACTTGAATCTAGGATTAGTCAATTGTATATCATACATTTCAACTAAGATGTCTCCTTGTCATCTTATTTAGATCATGAATAGCAACAGCATATTCCAATTAAATGCTAGATGTTTCTATCACTCATCCATTGCTTTGCTGTGCAGGGTACCTGAGGATAAACACACTATGTTTTTGCCCGAAATTTCTGAGGAAGATGAAGACAGAACACCGACCCCGAGGTCTTCCCTATCCAATGTGCAGCATTTGGCACACTCTCGACCTACTGAACCTGCACCCGTGACAGCAGCAGCTGCAGGTACCTGGCGGTAAGACTTCCACCACCCATCCTCCCCTCCTGCCATGCGGGTGTTCTTTACAAGCCCCTCCCCTCCAGTCCCCTCCAGTCCACTCTGCCTCTGCCCACCCCACCCCACATGGAACAGGAGAAATCTGCACAGGGTACAGCATTTTGTATCAAAATCTGCAATGTCAAGAGAGCAAATGACATCTGCTTTGAAAACTGAATTAAAATGAGATAATATTGTTCCTTAGTGTTTGTTTATTGTACTGTGTGCTTATCACTTTGTATAATTATAATATGTAACATGTTATTGAATAATTGCAATAGATATTTCCATTGTATTTATAGTGCTCAGTTTCCTGATCCTGCATGGTCCTGAAATAGTTATGCATAAATTGTGTGTGTCCTTTTTATTCATGAACATGTAGAAATGAAATACAGTTTGGTGTGGCTTTTTACTGCTTAACATACATAGCCATTAACCCTTAAGCATTTGTTCAAGGTGACTACAACACCCTTTCTGAATATCACGTTTCTGTGAAAACTGTGTCACATGCATAGTTGCATCTTCATATATTTTTTAGAAAGGCATTCTGATTAGTCATGATTAGTTAAAAATATTTTTGAAGTAAAATAATTTTTAAAAAATTAGTTTTACATACTTTTCTTAACAATGCAATTCCTATGTAAAAATTCTTCAGTTCATTAAAAATATATTACCAGGGTACATCAATAAGTGTCTGCACTTTTGTTCTAATTGTCTGTAGGGTGACTGTATAGCTTTGTGCACTTGGCAGCCCATTGTTTACTTTGCTTACTGTAATTTTCAATATTAGAAGCTATGTTTGCTTGAGTTGTTGCAACATAAACATGGCTGCACCACTCTCCATTTGCTCCAGAAAAGAACAGGCACATGTATACCATTTTTTGTGATCTAAATGTGTTACAAAAGCTGAAATCCTTGAATAAATTTCAGCCCAATGTGGGTGTAATATGTTTCCATGATGTAGAGTTTACTAGTGGATTGAACCATTCAAAAGCAGTCCAAAAGCATCCAGGATGAGATAAGAGCAAGATGACCAGCCCCATCCACTACTGAGCCCAGTATTGAGCAAGTCCATACCTTAGTTCTCAATAACCAATGAATGACTATTGAAGAGGCAAACCATGTGCATATTAGACAGGTTTTGCATATGAGAATGCCATGAGAATGATTGAAAGAGTCTTTTATTGCAAGACAACACACATCCATATTCTGCTGCCCAAGCTCTTCAAAACCTGTATTTTGAGGTGTCAAGTGTGTCCCAGATACAATTCTGTTCTATTCACATCTAATTACCATATATTTGGTCTACTTAAAGATGTTTTAAGAGGCTAAATACTTCCCTCCGGCCTAATGGCAAGGAAACAGTGCATAAGTGGCTCACTGCTCAATTGAAAATCCTTTCTTCTAAGGGTATCTTAAAGCTGGGGCAAAGATGGACCAAGAACATTGAAAAGCATGGTACCTGTGTTGAAAAATGGTCTCATTGTAAATTTTGTACTGTTGTTGGAAGCAATTATAAACATTGAGTGCAGATATTTAATGACATACCCTCATATTCAGTGTTTAAATAAAATAAATTACTTGAAAATTAGGCATACAGTTTTCTTATTTATCCTTCTTTGCAGCTGAATCATTATTTTGACACAATATTTGATCATAAGATAACATTTAAATTTTGTGTAGGGTGTTGCTGACCTGCACAACCATTTATATTTCGATTTCTCACATTATTGCTAGAAGGTTAATAAAATATGCCAGTTTTCCTACATTTTCATGCAGTTTTGTGGAAAGAAATGTAACATTTAAGATTAAGATTCAATTGCTGTCATTTGTATTTTTACTATTTTTACTAGTATCATTATTATTTTTCCTCAGAAGTTGCGTGTTAAGGAGATTTTAAAAATGCCTGAACTAACATAATTGCATCATTTGGCTGCATAAATATTGTGACTAATGTGGTTTAATTTGTGTAATTGAAGTACTGTTTATTAAATAAATGAAAACAAGTTAATCATTTTACTATACTTGAAAACAAGAGTAATAGGTCTTTTAACTCAAAATGTTCAGCAAATAATTCAACAAATTTGCAGAATGTATATTAATATTTCTGAAGTAATATTATTGATGAGTTTTTAGAATTAAGTATTGTACTAATATTTAACTGTTAATTTGGTAATTAATGAAATGCCATATAACACTATTTTATGACAAATGTAGAAGGCTTATGTATAGAACCAGAAAATATATATTTATGTTCTGTATAAGATGTGGCATGACTTTACAAAATGATTTAGATTGTTTTAATGATTTATTCTGATGATAAAAACATATTATTGCATAAAAAAAAATCAGAAAGTTTTTTCAGGTTAGACTCCATTGCAGTTTGTAAGCCTAATAGTCTTCACTAATGAGTTTACATGATGATGATGCAATAGTAGTAGTAATGGTGTGGGAAGGAGGGAAGGGGAAGGGGGAGGGGAAACGGAAACCTGACAATATGGTGGATATTTCTGTTCATTATGAAGGGGGTAATGATGATTGTAATGAATGATAGATATCACTGAGTAGATGAAACAAATAATTTTAACACAACTCAATGGTTTACTATTGCATGATTTCACTATAATGGCATCCTTGCTATAATCAGTCTTTCATTCCAAAAGCCTTGGCACTATAAGTTGGAAAGTGACAACCCTGTCTCTTAATGCACTAAGCTGCATTCTAGATAACAAATCAAAAATGTATATCATGAAAAATTTCTGAAAAAGATTGCATTATAGCAACTTCAAATAAATTAAACAATTAATGTCAGAATAGAAAGTATTTTATCACATCATTTTGGAAAATTTTGTCATTTTTCCTTGTATAAAATTTCTCAACATTGGTATCATAATCCTCATGTAATTGCCTTTTATGTAAATGAGAAAACTGTATTATGCATACCCAGTGTTGGTCAAAATACTTAGTATTTAAATACTTCAAAAACTGTACATATGTAATATTATTGTAAAATATATATATAATATTTAGTAATATTTATTGCAACAATATATTGAAATTATCAATGACAGTAAATTAGCAATGGATATTCGTACAAATTTCTGAACAATAATTATTGTAATGTATTGTAACAATACGTATAAACATTTTCAAATATAAAATGATACCAAAAGCATGACTAACACAAAGAAATGGAATTTACTTTTAAAATGACTAATTTTTCAAATAAATCATCAGACAACCCGCTAATTGGCAAATGTGTAAAACCCTCAAAGGAAAACAGTCATTCATCTGGCATGGATGAACATAAACTAGTGTTATAACGAATAAATATTGTTGTTTTTTGCTGGATAATTTTCTAGCATTTTTAATGATTTAGATTTATCATTTAAAAATGAAAAGAATAGAAATTCAAAAACTGAAAGGAGCTTTTATTTATCTTTGAATGAGGTGGATTCACTAGCAGAATTACACAAAAGAAACTATCCTTGTTCTAAACTATCTTATTCTTCATCTGTATTTGAAGTATTTTAAATATTTCTTTTTTAAATACACATACTTTATGTATTTAAATACATCTCTAAAATACGTGCCCAAGAAACTCAAAAATTCAGTGTTTCACGTACAAAATATATTTCAAATGTGTATTTCAAATGCATATTTTAAATACAAGTATTTAAATACTGCCCAACTCTGTGCATACTTATAAAATGTTCAATTGTGGCAAAGCATTTGAATATTGCGAGTTGCCATTATCTGCAAGAAAAAGTTGATTATTCCCTGTATTTTCACTTTATTAAAATCTCATAAGATAATGATATAATAATATTTTCTCCAAATAAATCACAAGAGATGAAATATTCTTATGTGATTGTTTGTATTTTGATTTTTTATTATTTGGATTTGTTTGGTTGAATTTAGTTTTGCAAAGGAAGAAATCTAAACAAACTAAAATTGAAGTCTTTGAACACAAAGCAGTAATCTTCTAACCTAAAAAAAAATGATGACAGATGGAGAGGAAACATCTACAGAGCGTAAAAAGCTTCTTGCAGGCAAGTTGAAACATTGTAGTTGAAAGGAAATTGCCTGGGGGAATATTTACACAAGAAGTAGGAAATAACTATGAATCTCAAAACTGATGGTGGCATTGTGATTAGAGACTTTGATGATGATGATGATGATGATCATGATGATTATTATTATTATTATTATCATCATCATCATCGTCATCGTCGTCATCATCATCGTCATTGTCATTGTCATTATCATTATTATTATTATTATTATTATTATTATTATTATTATTATTATTATTATTATTATTATTATTATTATTATTATTATTTGGCCAATGCTGATCAACTGGTCAATTATGAAAAAACCTTGCAAATTGAAACAATCATTGCCTACTACTAGTATTTTTAATACTTTCATCATCTAATTAACTTTTAATACATTCTGCAAGATAGAAAGAAATTTTCATTAAAAGACACTAACCATTTTAAAAATAAGTTTTATGTGATTCTGTATATCATCAATGTTTTTCAAACTAAAATTTCATAGTTAAAAGATCCTTGTACCAGATTCAAAATGCTGTGATAATACAGAAGTATCCATGGAAAATACTATGTCTACTTTCATCATTCATGTATTCGCACTATTAATATTATTGTAGTGCCTTAAGTTATCCAATTACATTATCACAGTATAGTAAAGTAATCTATTTTCTGTATTTGTATGTACAGGTCCAGTTTCCCATCAACCCAGAGCTTTAACAAGGCAGTTGAAGTGGATCCTGAATTCGAAACCAGTCATACATCTACTCACAATGTGGAGATGTGTATGGATACGGCTGCCTTTCAACAGGAACAGAAAGTCAAAACAGTAATAGATACATTGTAAGTTGCAAGATATTTTCAGTGCTGCTATCAAATAATTATTTTGCCTAATGATTTGTCTTCTCATTCCATTAGTTTTCTGCTATGATGATATAAATACTAATATTTGAATGCTGTGACATTTTCCCATTTCTTCGCTCACTTTCTTTCTCTGCCTGTGCCATTTTTCTCACTTTCACTTTGTCTCATTGTCCTTTTGTTTTTGTGACTGACTCTCTATTTCTGTTTCTGTCTCTCTTCCTGACTCTCTCTCAATCTATATATCTCTATCTCTCTCTATCTTCCTCTATCGCTCTATCCCTCTCTCTCTCTCTCTCACTGTCTCACTCTGCTTCTCAGTCTCTCAATTAAAGATATCAATTAAAGAACCTTTTTGGTAGCCCAAATCCCCTCCTACTTTCAGTGAAATTGCCCCAAATAGAAGTTTAATTTAATTATGTTTTCTTTTTGTATTTTTTACATAGCAAATTGAATGAACATGTTCAAAGAATTCATGAACAAATATTGTCAGTGCACTAGAAAAGTGACACATCTAAAAACTTGTCATTTTGCAGGAGAATGATTTTAACTTAAGTAAAGTCATTTATTGTATGGTAAAAACATATTGTTTTACTCTAAATGTCAATTGTCAATTGAACCATCTTAAAGAAATTTGATAGGATTTTTTGAGAAATGGCATCTTTCTTGTGCATTGACAATGTGTGTTCACAATTTTTTCCGTGTATGACTTTCTGATTTTCCAAAATAATGGAATAATCCAAATCTTGCCTTGATGGAGGAGATCTGTGACAAATGGTAACAAATAATCGTGAGTGATACATCATTTATGACAATTATATCAAAACCAGGTGTGATCCTGCAGGGGCAAAAGGGAGTTGTAAAAACTCTCACCAGAGTTCTCCCCTGGAGGATTAAAATGATGTTCAGTAACTTTGAGTTCAAATGGTTAAGCTGTCTGCATGAATGCTGTAGTTAGTTACAACACCATTGCATCACAAATACAAAGCTACCTTTCCTGATAGGTTTATAATTTGTTTTTCACGATTAGAAAATGGAAACACAAGCTGCATGTATATTTAGCTTTTTGGTTTTCGTAAAGTTAAATATTTCCCAAATGCTGGTTTATCTATTGAACTACATCAGCACGAAACTTTTTCAAAGAAAAGATTTTTAGTTTTATTAACATTCGGATGTAACAAAATTAACTAGTAATACTTTCTACAGTTTTGTTTTATTTTTGTTTTTATTATAACATCATTATTACAACTAGCTTTGAAGTTGGAATAATAATGATAGTAGAAGAAGTAACAGCAGCAGAAGCATTTTGGTGGATTTCAAACTGCTCTAGGCACATGATAAAATCCAAAAGCTTCAGATTTTCTGAAATGAAATATTTTTTATTCAATAAATCATTTTAAGTTAATATTGTCTTAGATTTTTTTATTTACTTGTTTTAAAACTGTGTTTTTGGATATTTCCTGACACATTTTATTGACAATTATATGACCAGAGCAATATAGGTATTATATTACTTCAAATTGTATTATTAAATGTTGGAAATTTATGTTTTCAGAGCTTCTGGAAGTGGCAGAGAAGGAATATCCGGAAGGCCGCTCTCTCGATCAGAGAGTGTTCCAGCTAAGAAGCCTATTTTTGTGGCCAAAAGCATGCTGGGGTGGCCTAGTTCCTCTACATTAGGTCGCTCTGATGTAAGCTTTCGCAACTCAGAACAGTCCATTGAAATGCAGAGCTGCTACAACTCTTCATTGAATTTTGGAGCAAGTGCAGACAGAACACCCGAGGAGGAACGCAGCTGTGACCCGTTTGTGCAGGCTCCTGTGAGGAGGAGCAGAGGGGACAGCTTTAGTGGTGGTGTGAGCCGAGGGGGTGGAAATGAAGGTGCTGGAGGCAGTGATGACAGTGATGGTGATAGAATTGGCATCAGCCGCAGAGAAATAAGAGAAAGACTTGCTACGGCAAGAGATTGTTTTAGTAGTGAGAGTGCTGTCGGGAAAATTGGTGGTGTTAATACTCCAGCTATTCAGAACAACCGACTGAGTTTGAGCCTTGATGTGACTTGCAACCACTCATCTCATTTGTCCCATCTCTCGCTGGACACGCCATCAATTCCAAAGCAGTATGAACATTACCTATGTAAACCGAAAGAAGAGACAGAATATGTTACTTTTAAGAAGGATTTCAGAAGTGTCTGCATGGCAAAAGTGAGAAGCTGTCCTAAGTTAATTCTAGTTAAAAGACAACATTCTGCTAATAATGGCAGGAAAAAAGGGGTACGTTGGAAACCCATGGTGAATAACGTTCCAGGGAGAGATGTTGGCAGTCTGAGGAGGCAGACTGTTGAAATTCTACCTGTGACACCTGATCCATCAAATGTTAATTACTTTTTCCCAAGTAAAACTGCATTAGAAGAAATAGAATTTTTAAGTCAATCAAATCCTGATACACAATGTTTATGGTGCAGAAAGCAAATGGAATACCGTCAAGCTTTGCTTAGGCGTACTGTGAGTGGAGATAGTGAACAGTTTGTGAACACTAGTGCAGATAGTGGGTCCAATTTATCTTTTTCTCAAGAATTGTGCCCATTGCATTACAGAATAAAAAATAATGAAAGTAGAAAAGGGTGCCCTGTACCGCCCAATAGACTTGACATTGGCACAGAAGATTTACACCCTAAAAGTTTACCGTTCCAAGAAAGGAGAGCTACTGTCAGCACATTAAGTTTGACAGGTTCAGAATTGGAAGCCAAGCGGTGGCAAAGTAGATCTTTTTGGGAGCGAGGTTTCTTTAAGAAAATGAAACTTTTGTATAATCGCAAAGGAGTCAAGGCAACACCTGCTGTTGTAAAGCGAACAAGTTTATTTATAAGTAACAAAACATCACTGAGTCAGAGTTTACCAAATATTGCATTTTCACATTGTCAGTCTGACTCGCTAGGTGCTACTTCTGAAAAACTCACTCCAGTTTTCCTAAATAGAATGACGCCCACAGTGAGAATCAGTGACATGACATCTGCTGAGAGTGAAGGTTCTTCTTGCTTTGCATCTATAATGGAAATGCAAGAAGAAGATGAGCTAGACAAGAAAGATCTGTCAACGAAAGTAGTCGATGATGCCAAGAAAATCCCTACGATCTCATTAAATTTACCGGTAGCCTCTCCAGAGTGTAGCTCCAATTCAGTTATGTTAGTGGCCAATAGCAGTAGTGAACATTTGAATACACGTTCCCAGGACTCTTCATGGCAGTCTGCAGACTGGACAGGAATCATTGACATAGACCACAAACATGATTCTGTCCCTGGAGAAAACCTTCAACAAACCAGTACACCAAAAGAAGTGCACTCAGTGTCTTCCTCAGAAGAGGCCAACACATGTGCATCTCACACACTACAAGAAGTCATTGTTGTCAGTGGCAATGGATCTCCTTGCAATGAAAAATCAAGTAAAAGTATATCGTGACACACCTTTCTCCTTAGATTTTTACGGGTTGTTTTCTAGTCTGGTGTTCAATCACCATCATGTTGATACACCTTCCTACTATGACTGCTCAAGCATCTCGAATAATTGTTTGCACTGGATGAAAACTATCTTATGGTCTTGTTTCTCTTTACATGCACAAACATTGTTTCCATAACCAAATGAAAAGAAAACTGCTGAAAATTATGCTTGAGGAAACAACATTCTTTGTTTGGAGAAATTGCACAAGTATGTCAAACTTGTTTGGAATACACCTTGTGTGTTTCAGAGTCATTCCTTCTGTCAGAAATGCTTATTCTTTTACACTTTTAAACCTTATTACAGCAGCTGTGGTAACCTGTTAATCTGTGCTTTCCTTTCTGGAATGAAATGCAGTATTATTATTACAAATATTTAATGTTTGCAAAAATGTCGTATTATGAAATTTTACTTTGGATGTTTAAAGCCAAGAGGGATTTCAAATTCAATGAGCCAGATTTGTATTCAGAAAAGAAATATTTGTTAAAAATAATTGCTGAAATATCAATAATTTCATCAATTCAATCCAAAAATTATTCATCATTCAAATAATTAATTTGTTTTGAGATATGAGAATTTTTGAAGTAGTAGCTACTACAATTTTCTAATCATGACATATTACCAGTCTTGTTTTTGAAGTACATATTACAGATTGTTATTGATGTAGAATCAGAACAAATCGTCTAGTAGAGTGGAACAAATCATGCATTCCTTATCAACATGCAAGAGGATCTAGTGTTTTTCCCAACTTGACATATTTCTAATTGTTTTTGCTGAGTTTTATATTGTAAATACTTCCAGTGAAAAATTGTTTCAAGTAAGTTGTTAATAATACACTGACATGGAAACTTTTGGGTGACATGTTATCTCAGCTACTGTTAAATTCTTTTAAGTATGAATAAGGAAGTAGTGAAATACATTTTACATTGCAATAAAATCATTTTATTTAAAGAAGAAAAAATTCCCTTATTATTCCTAGATCTGCACTGAAGGTTATATATCTGTAAATATTGTTGTTAAATGTTATGTATAAGTATAATTCTCATGAAGTAATGCTTTCATTTTTCACATACTAGGTGTCAATGGCATTTTAAAACATCTCTTCTGCAAGTTTTACTTCCTTTTCTAATGTCCTATCCTCAGGGATGTTTTGAGGGTCTGGTGAGTGAAAGTTGAAGTTAAAATGTAATGCGATTAGTGCAATGCAGCGTGTAAAATGTGCACATTTATAAACTTTAACACTTCAGTATAGAAATATTGCATGGTGGTCTGAAGGGAATGACTCGCTCTCAACGGACGATATTTCAACCCTCAAGTATGTTGACTAGGAAATTTTAAATTAATATAACATCAGCAAATGCAAGTATCTGGAATAGAATTTAAATAAAATTTCTAACTTTTAATTGTGAAATATTAAATTATTATTTTATTTACAAAAATTAGTCAACAATTAGCTGATTGGAAGCTACTTTGGGCAAGGCAATTATGTTCTTGTGAAAATGGTAGTGCTGAAAGCAATACGCAATATTTCTATAACTCAACTAAAATATGGCAAGAGAGATGTATGTGTATTCTTTGACAAAACATGTATGTGACAATTAAAATAGCATTACATTTGTTTAGTTCACCTGTTGAGTTTTTCTTTCTCATGACGTTTTATACATTTCATACGATAATTAAATAGGTATAATGTTGTTGATATATCCTTTGCTCCTTGAAATCAAATATGTGTCTCTTTTATTTTATGTGTTTGTGTTCTGTCTTTATTCACTGATGAAGCTATACTGTTAAATGAAAGTGAATTCTTAATAATTCTTAAAAATATAAATCTAACTTCAAATTAACTCCTCCCCATTGCACATCACACACAGTTTTTAACTGTTTTTGACATAAATTATTAAATAAATATGATAATTGGTTTAATACAGAAAGTATTAAAATCAGTTTTTAAACGTGGTACAAGATTGCATTATCATGAAAAGCAAGTTATTGAATTGGAGAAACATCCACCATTGAAATAAGAACATAGAGCCAATCAGGATCATAAATTTACAAATTAATTACAATTTTTAGACTTCTTCTTTGGCTCTTCTCGTTAAGGAGTTTGCTGTTTTTCACCTCTGCATATCTTATTTTCCCAGTCTCCATATCTTAAACTTTTGTCCTCCATGACATCCCACTCCAGAGTTTGCCTTCCTCTCTTCCTTCTTGCCATTCCCATATTTATTTGTCTATCTAATTTCAGGCAACCTCTATACCTTTGGGGTGTTTTGCTTAATAATAATAATAATGATAATAATAATAGTAGTAATAATAATAATAATGATGATAATGATAATAATAATGATAATGATGATAATGATGACAAAGAAAACGACAACGACGAAGACGGCGACGACGACGGATAGATTAGGATTTTATACAGTAAGTAATTATTGTTAGTAGCAGATAATTTATCATTTCAAGATGTTATTGTCATTTTAATGCTACTACTTATAATAATAATGATAATAATAACAATAATAATAATAATAATAATAATAATGATAATGATAATGATAATAATGATAATAATGATAATATTGATAATAATGATAATAATGATAATAATGATAATAATAATAATAATAATAATAATAATAATAATAATAATAATAATAATAATAATAATAATAATTGTTTGACTTATTTCATTTGACGTTAACTGAGTTACGTAGTCATTACGAGTTGCATGTCGAGAGTGTTTTGTCTCTGCTAGTACATTCTGCGCCATAACTGTTTTATATTCAGTCTGATTCGATCACCCGAATAGTACACATCGTGTTGTGATGTTGTGAACTGTGATTTGCCTAATAAAGCATGGTTCTACTTGAATGTCGTGTTTTCATCACTGCAGTGATCCTAAATTAATCGGTGAACCTCTAACAGGTTATGAAGCCCAGCGACGCCGAGTGAAAACAAAGATATCAAGTCGAAACGTGCACGTGTAGTCAAGCGTGAGACGCCATGATGAGCGCAGGCAATATTTCGAGGATCGAGCTACTCAACAAAATAATTTCGACACATGGAAATTGCAAATGCAGGCTGTTCTAATCAAAAACGATTTGTGGGAATTTGTTTCCGGCGCAAACGTAAAGCCCGAACCAGGTGAAGGAAATGATGCCGCTATACAAGCCTGGATAAAAGGTGATTCAAAAGCAAGATCAGACATCATTTTATCCATCTCACCGAACGAGCTGAAACAGGTAAAGAACTGTGCAACATCAAAAGACATGTGGACGAAGCTGCAGGAAACCTACCAGTCACAAGGACCAGCCAGGAAAGCCACGCTTCTGAAGAGATTAACTCTACACAAAATGACGGACGGCGGCGACATCCGAGACCACATGAACGAGTTCTTTGACACCGTAGATAAGCTAGCAGACATGGGCATCGAAGTACACCCTGATCAACAAGCTATTATGCTTTTATATAGTTTGCCAGTAAGTTTCGAAAACTTTCGATGCGCCATCGAGTCACGAGATACTTTGCCTACACCCGAGGCATTGCGTGCAAAAATTATCGAGGAAAGTGAAGCACGAAAAAACGACGCCATTCGAGACGCGCCGAACGCCATGTTTGTTCGCAAAAGTTATTCGCGGAATCAACCGAAAAGTGCCGGAAGTGACCGAAGACATGCTGAAAACGACAAAGATAAGTCGGACGAAACAAAAATCAAAAGGGAAAATCATGCAAAAATTCGGTGCAACTTGTGCAAGAAGTTAGGACACAAAAAGGCAGACTGTTGGTACAATAAAAATAAACCAACTGCAAAATTGTTTAAAAACGTCGGCTATACAACCGATGCTACGGCACATGCCGCGTCTGATTCCACGATCTCGAAGTGGTGCCTCGATAGTGGTGCAACAACACATCTGTGTAATGACGAACAAAGGTTCGCAAACATGGACACATCGAAGCGCGGCACGCTGAATCTAGCGACAGACTCGTCAACAGAAATAAAAGGAAAAGGAACAGTACATTTTTCGACGGATGTGGCAGGAAACAGGAAAGATATCTCTCTCAACGACACCTGCTGTGTTCCCGACCTGAGGACAAATCTTATCTCAGTCGCAAAAATCACGGATCACAATTTCGAAGTTCTCTTCAAAAAGAGTGGTGCGTATGTGATGGACGTAGATGGTCGTGTCAAGTTACACGCGAACAGAATCGGGGACCTTTACTTCGTGCACGAGCAGACAGAGGTCGCGAGTGCCGTTTCATCCGAGAACAAACGCGAAGTAATTTCACTCGAACTGTTGCACAAACGACTTGGACATTTAAACGCAAAAGACATTGCGAACGCAATACGTGCTGATGCCATTACCGGATTTCGTCTCAAGGACCCGACGGCAATGTTGGACTGTGACTCATGTCTGAAGGGAAAATTCACCAGGACGCCATTCCCGAAGACATCATCACGAAAGACAGAGTTGCTGGAATTAATACATACGGATGTGTGTGGACCCATGCAGAAGGAATCTTTGGGAGGAGCCAAGTATTACGTTGAGTTTATCGACGATGCCACCAGATGGTGCGAAGTTCGCTTTCTGAAGTCCAAAGCGGATGTGTTCAAAGCAACGACGGAGTACATCGCTTTAGTCGAAAAACAAAAGGGTAAGAATGTTAAAACATTGCAGTCAGACAATGGACGTGAATACGTGAACCAAGAATTCGACGAATTTTTAAAGAAGCACGGCATCACCAGAAGACTCACCGTACCGCACAACCCTGAACAAAACGGTGTAGCGGAGAGAAAGAATCGGACGCTCATCGAAGCGGCTAGATGTCTACTCCTGGACTCAGGATTACCACTCATGTTCTGGGCTGAAGCAGTGAACACTGCAAATTATTTGCGGAACCGTTCACCCACGTCAAGCCTAAATGGACGAACGCCGTATGAAGCTTGGACCGGCAGAGCGCCCGACTTATCCTATTTGAAGATATTCGGCAGTGCAGTGACGTATCTCGACCGAGACCCCGGACAAGGAAAATTCGATCAGCGCGGGAAAGAAGGAATTTTTCTTGGCTACGCAGAAGAATCTAAAGCTTTTCGAATCTGGTCGACCGAAAAGAAAAAGGTTATTGTGAGTCGAGATGTGAAGTTTCATGAAGTTGCGGTTAAATTCGAAGAAAAACACAGCGGGAGAATTGAGATTTCCCCGGAAATGACCAACGGAAGAGTAGGACAACGTTTCATCGATTTCGATCACGATCCAAATGAAATGATGGAAGATGAAATCCCAGAGTCAGATTTGGATAACTCATCGGGCAGTGATTTTCACGGTTTTGATGTTCCCCCATTAACTGATGAGGATGAAGATTGCAACGATGAAGAGGAATTTCTTCCACATCACAATCGTGAAGACGAGGTTTTGCAGCCAGTTGAAGAAGAAGATGAAGTAGCATTACGGGATATACCCGCTTCATCACGAGGACGAGGTCGTCCAACGATTCTACGAACCGGACAGAGGGGAAGACCCAGAAAACTGTATCAACCTGGCACAACCGGAGAAGTAGATTTTGCTGAAAGTTCATTCATATCGGAAATTCCGTTAGAAGATGCATTAAAGAGCCCTGAAGTAAGTGAATGGCACCAGGCCATAGCTACGGAAATGAAGTCAATTATCAGGAACGGAACATGGACACTTGTTGACCGCCCAAAGCAGGGGAAGATCATTGGTTCCCGCATGGTATTGCGCAACAAAGTTGGACCTGACGGCGAGATAGAGAAAAGGAAAGCAAGATTGGTCGCTCAAGGTTTTAGCCAGCAACCAGGGGTTCATTTTCAAGAAACCTTCGCGCCCGTTGCGAGGTTCGGCTCTATCCGTTTGATGATGTCCTTAGCCATCCAAAACGACATGAAAGTGAAACAATTTGACATAACAACGGCATATTTAAATGGCGAATTGGATGAAGACATCTTGATGGAACCACCCAAGTTTTACGAAGAAATCCTACAGAACGTGATTAGATCCGAAGGTTCTAACAGCATCGGCAAACAAGCTAAAGCCATGCTACATACCTTTCGAAAAGGAAATCAGGTTTGTCTCCTTAAAAAGGCTCTGTACGGATTACGACAGGCAGGAAGAAGTTGGTACATCAAATTGAGCGAAGTGTTGAAGAAACTCGGTGCCTCTCCTACGATTTCGGATCCTTGCTTGTTCAAAATCGGTTCCGGGAAAGACATCATGTTAATAGCAGTCTACGTGGATGACATTCTGGTCGCATCGAGAAATGAGAATGAAATCTCAAAGTTCGGGAGACAATTGGCCAAGGAGTTCGAGGTCAAGGATCTTGGTGACGTGTCATATTGCCTGGGAGTGGAATTCATCAGAACTCAGGACGAGATCGCACTTTCTCAGCGTGGATACATCCAGGAGTTGTTACAGAGGTTCAACATGATGGAATGTAAACCCGTTACCACACCGATGGACTCTGGAACCAAGTTGGTGAAAACATCAGGTGTCAAGGAAGAAGATCAGCAGCTCCCTTATCGCGAGTTAGTCGGTGCACTCACCTACCTGTCCACGATGACTCGCCCCGACATTGCATTCGCAGTAAGAAATTTGAGTCAGTTCAATAATTGCTATAGTGCTGAACACTGGAAAAGCGCCAAGCGAGTACTAAGGTACCTGAATGGAACTAGCAATCTGGGACTCGTTTACAAGTCTAAAGGCGGAAATCTCGAAGGATTTGTTGATGCAGATTGGGGAAACAACGTCGAAGACCGAAAATCATACTCTGGCTATTTATTTTCACTGGGTGGAAGTGCCATTTCGTGGGATTCAAGAAAGCAGAAAACAGTGGCATTATCCACCACGGAGGCCGAGTACATGGCTGCATCCGAGTGTGCTAAGGAGGCTGTGTACTTGCAAAAGTTCGTCAGTGAGCTAGGGTTCAAGGATCTCGCCAAGATAGTTATATACTGTGACAACAGGAGTGCAATTTGCTTGGCAGAAAATCCTACTTTCCACAATCGAAGCAAGCACATTGCGATTCGTCACCATTTTGTACGAGATTTGCTCAAGAACAAAATAGTGTCATTAAAATATGTGTCTACCGAAGATCAGATAGCAGACTTTCTCACTAAAGGACTCACGAAGAGGAAACATCAATGGTGTACAGAAAAGACTGGACTGAAGCCGATTGATTGCTAACTGTGATTAGTTGTGTTATTTTTCTCTTGTGTTTCTTTTTGATTTTCTATTTGATCGCCCTACAACTCGAGGGGAAGTGTTTGACTTATTTCATTTGACGTTAACTGAGTTACGTAGTCATTACGAGTTGCATGTCGAGAGTGTTTTGTCTCTGCTAGTACATTCTGCGCCATAACTGTTTTATATTCAGTCTGATTCGATCACCCGAATAGTACACATCGTGTTGTGATGTTGTGAACTGTGATTTGCCTAATAAAGCATGGTTCTACTTGAATGTCGTGTTTTCATCACTGCAGTGATCCTAAATTAATCGGTGAACCTCTAACAATAATAATAATAATAATAATAATAATAATAATAATAATAATAATTAATAATAATTTGTAATTTTATTAACTTCTTTAGTTTAGGGTCCAGATAAGTCAGAGACTTATCATCTGGTGCCCGTACAATTCATATAATATACAAACAATTTTGTCATATAAAACATTTTAACAATAAATTAATATAATTATTACAATTATACAATAATTAATAATATTTTACATGTTTTATATTTGTATTTTATGATTGAACTTAACATAGTTATTTGTATATGATGCAAATTAATACATAGTCTCATCACATTTTGCAATAACAGTATATCGTATTGGTTTGGTACACACCTTATAAACATTCTTAATTTCACAGAAAATATTCTATGGTTACTCAATTTTGTTTATGAATTTCAATCTAGTCTCTTTCTTTTATTGACAAAAGTGTCCTATACACTGTTGTTGGTTGTCACACCGCAGGTTTGTTTATTTGCAGCCATGATTTAATTTTGTTGTTAAAGTCTTTGTGGTTGGTTTTTGGGTATTTAATGTCTTTGGGTATCTGGTTGTATAGTTTAGGTATCAGATACTTAAGAGTTCTTTTTCCATAACTGTTGTATGTTAATGGTATTTGGTACTTTGGATTTCTTGTTTTGTACCCATTTGGTGCATCAATTTTGAATTTATTATCATTATTGTTCCGAATTATGTTGAGGTACATGTAGAATCCTTTTGGTGTTAGTGTTGTAGCAAGCTGGCAGGTCACACTGGCTGAGATTTCTCTTCTTGGCCATTATTTTTAATACTTTAGCCTGTATATTTTCCAATTTGCTTAAGTATGTTTGGCATGCACCACCCCAGGCTTGCACACCTTATCTCAGTAATGATTCAATTAGAGAGGTATATATAATTTTCAAAATTTGCTCATTTACAAAAGTCTGAATTGAATACATACAGCCAGCTATCATTTTTACTTTGTTGAACAGATAATTTGTGTGCAAGTTATATCTCAGGTACTCATCCAAAACAACTCCTAGATATGAGTAATGTGTTACGTAGTCAATCTTGATACATTTATCACTACAACCAATGGTTGTGCATTGATAATCATGCAAAGTTAATTTTTCTAATTTTACGTTTTTTCCGAGTTTTGAAATGAATTACTTTGGTTTTCACAGGATTAGCATACAAGTTGTTTTCATATGACCAGTTAACAATGTTGTTAAATTCTGTTTGTAGTTGGTCTTTACATTTGTTTATGTCGCTATTAGAGTACAAAAGAGCAGCATCATCTGTATACATGTAAAGTTTGCAATTTTCTATGTTTTTAAATATGTTGTTGGCATATATTAAAAATAGCACTGGCCCTAATCAACTTCCTTGCAGTACTCCATGTTTGATAGTTTTGGGATGACTTAAGATATTGTTTATTTTGACTAATATTTTTCTATTCTTTAGATAGCTTTTAAACAATCTTAAAAACCGATCTTCAATGCCTATTTCTTGCAGTCTCTTCAACAGAATTGTGTGACTAACAGTGTCAAATGCCTTGGAGTAGTCAATGAATATTGCCATTACCTCCTTTCCTAATAATAATAATAATAATAATATTTATTGAGTCACATATACAATTACAATCGTGTATGACGAGTCAATATGCCTTGAGTGGAGAGAGCGAAGTTATATTACTGTTCAGGAGCAAACAAGGGGCCATCTCAGCATTTGCTCAAAGGACCAGGGAAACTGAACAAAACCTGATCGAGATGGCCTAGAAATACAATACTTGTTACAGTAGATTACGATATTATACAGTAGATAAATTATCTGCTAATAATTAACATTAATAATAATTACATTAATAATAATAATTACATTAATAATACATATCAATTATGTTTGCAACTACATCAAATTTAACAATAGTAGTACATTCTATATTTATAACTTGAAATGGTGAGGAGGCAAGTTTTGACCAGTTTTTTTTTTTCTTCTATTTCACAGGATGTGATATGCAATTCCTTTTTCTTTGCTTCAGCTTGAAACAGTTCACATGAAACAGAAAGTCTAATGGGATAAAAAATTCTTATTTATTTATACTTTTTAAGGGAAATGTTGTAATTTGAAAATTCCTTTACACTGTAGAACATGTTGTTAAGCAGGAAAGCTTTCAAGCATCCTTTATCAAGATTATTATTTATGTAATCTGTGACTTGGATCAGAGCTTCTTCTGTTCCCTTACCTTTCTGGAATCCATATTGGTTTGTATGTATTATATGATTATCGTTCATATATTGATAGAGTTTCTGTATTATGTACTTCTCAAATATTTTTTCAAACACAGGGAGAATAGATATAGGTCTATAGTTATTGAGATCACTCATATCTCCGCTTTTGTAAATGGGCCTAATAATGGAGCTTTTTAATCCTTCTGGGAATATTCCATTTCTAATGCACTTGTTTATTAGATTGCTTAATATTCCACTTAGTACATCTGCATTGTTCACAATATCTGTTGTTCTTATTCCATCATTTCCTGGAGCTTTTTTGATACTAATTTTCTTTTTTATAATTTTGATCAAGTCTTTTTCATTTGTACAAGGTAAATAAAAGCTGCAATCAGTTGTTTGTTCATGATAATCCATCACTTCGTTATTGTTGCTAGAGTTGACTGTTGCATTGCTTTCTATTATGTTTTCTACTTGTTGAATGAAATGGTCAGCAAACTTATTTACAAGTATATCAGTTCTGAAGCTGCTCCCAAATGCCATCAGCAATTTGTCATCAATATTTTTATCTGTCTTCCTATTTTGCATGTTGTTCACCTCCTTCCATATTCCTTGGCAATCATTTTCTTTGTTTTTAAAGTATCGATCATGATATTCTTTCTTAGCATTTCTGATTTCATTGTTAACTTTGTTCCTGTATTGTTTATAGGCTCTTTTATACATTTCATTGCTGGGGTTAGAATTCCATTTCTTGAATAATCTGTCTCTTTCTTTTAGAATATTTATTAGTTTATCTGTCACCCATATTTTATTGATGTTCCTAAATGCAGAGTTATTATGAAGCCTTTTTTGTATTGTTTTGGTATAATTCCTAAATGTTGTTTTAAAGATGTTCACAATATTCTCTAGGAACTTATCTGCATTTGTATCTTCACATTCATTCCAATTATGGTTCCTGATGATGTAATTGATTGATTTGTTATCATATATTTTAACAGTTGTAATCTTGATGTCTCTACTCATTTTTAAGATGTTTATTTCTGTGGGGTTGTATTGAATGACTATTGGGTAATGATCAGAAATTTTGTATTTAAGAGTGGCAGACCAAATTGCCTTAGCTTGCGATCTTACAAAGATGTGGTCGATTATGGAGCTGCGTACTATTCCTTCTCTGATTTCCTCTCCTGTGAAGTCTTCTATAGCATTCACAAACCCATTACTATATAGAAGTAGCTCATACTCATTTACTGTTTTGTTTCTTTCTATTATATTGATATTGGAGTTGCCAATAATGAGTGCAGGATGGTCGTTGAAGGCTTCCACTAAAGTTTTTAATTTTTTAAGGAAGGATATGTTGTTTGTGTTGGGTGGTTTGTAGATTATAATTATTTCTGTAATAATTAAGTTTTTTTTCGGTTTTAATGGTGCCAGTTATGGCTTCAAATGGGTCTGCAATATAGTTTACATTATCAGATATTAGATTGCTTTTATAAAATACTAGTATTCCCCCTCCTGATTTAATTTCTCGTAGCGAGTAGCTTCTTTTATAGCCTGCTATGAAGTAGAGTTCTACATCTTGTTTTTTTAGATTAGCTTCTGTTACACAAACAATAACAAAGGAGCTATTGTTTAAGATGACCAAAAGCTCATTCCAGTGCTTTTTTAATGACCGAATGTTGATATGAAAAACAGACAATTTACCTTGAGTAGGATGAATTTCACCAGATTTTATGACAAATTCTTGCCACTGTTCAATGTTATCACACGCTTTAAAGTTCACTTGATGATTTCTTATGTCACTAGTGTTCCAATCCATTGTGAAGTAGTCGAAGTAGTTTATCCAAGTCTAACAAAAATTTAACATTTGTCTACGTCCTTGACACTAGTAGCTGCAATTACCTTGCCATTGTCTTCTTTTCTCACTAATATTGTGCCATTTTTCACCCACACATATTTAATGTTTTTTAGCCTGGCTTGTATCCTCAGTTCTTTTAGTAGATTCCTATATTCTGGAGTCAAGGCTTCATTGAAGTATAGGCGATCCTCATTTAATTTTTGCTCCCTGTTCATATTATTCCACCATTGAATACCTTTCTTCCTAAAAACATTCCTTTGATTTTCTTCCTTAAACTTTACCACTAATATTTGTAGATCACAGTCGCTCGGGGTGAATACCAGGCTGCCGCGTAGCGTGCAGATATTTAAAGCACATAATCTTATTTAATTCAAATTGTATTTTCAATCTCAGACTTGATTTTAAAATTATTTCAAAATTATTATTGTAACATTTTATCCATTTAACCTCTGATGTTGTCTATTTATAAGTTGCTTTAAATAACGTTTGCTTTCCACTAACTACTTACAACTTGTAGATTATATTACATTTAAATTTTTAGATAACATTACTTTTTAGTAATTTTACTATTTAATACATTACTCTGTATATTTGTGACATGTGGTCAGGCGGAAGAGCGGGCCTGATGGCCCGAGCCTCGCCATATTAATAAAGGCATTTATTATTATTATTATTATTATTATTATTATTATTATTTTTTTTTTTTTTTTGCGCCAGGTGGAAAAAAAACCTTCAAAAGGCGAAGAGCGGGACCGGTTGCTCAACAGTGTGGGATTACCTCTTGCTAGGCGACCTCACTAAAAATAACCACCTGTTTCTTCTGGCCTCAGCCTGGGACCGCTTTCGCATTACTTCAGGCTGGGGCCTTTCCTGATGGATGCCTCTTCATTTGTTCCGTGCTTATGTGCTATCGCTTAGACAGCCTTCTTCCTTCTTTGCCCGCAGAACGCTTTCTATGAAGTGGGAAATTGCGTTCCATGACTTCTCATTTTTTAGCATTGTGTCGACAATATTCTCAGGCGTGAGACTACCTGTCGTTTCCTCTAGTTTATAGAGTTTTTCTTTCCGGTTTGTACACTGGAAAAAGGTGTGCTCGACGGTGTCCAATTGATTTCCACAGTGCTTACAGTGGGGTGTTTGAACCCTCCCCATGCGGTAGAGATAGTCTCTGAAGTAGCCGTGTCCTGTCAGGAACTGTGAGAGGTAGAAGTTCACTTCCCCAAACTCGCGTTGCACCCATGGCAGCAACTTCTTAATAAGTCGGTGCGTCCACCTCCCTTTGGTCCCGTCGTTCCTGCCAGCACTCCATTGTCTCTTTCCGCTCCTCTTGTGCCGCTTTCGCTCTGCCGTCGCCTGCGCTCCTGTCATAAGTTCGCTTGCGCTCCAGCGCGAGCAGGTCGATCGGTATTGCTCCGGCGATCACAAGGATGGCGTCTGCGGAGACTGTTCGGTAAGAGCATGCCACCCTCAGTGCTGCCCTACGCTGAACAGCTGTGATCCGTGTTCTGTATTTTTTCACAGTCATCGCTTCGGCCCACACTTCAGCTCCGTACAGTAGCATTGACTGCACTGTCGACATCAGCAGTCTCCTTTTGTTCGGTCGTGGGCCGTCTACATTGGCCATCAACCTGCTCAGTGCTGCGGTTGTGGTTGCAGCTTTGTCGGCGGCCTTCTTAATTTGGGGCCAGAAAGTCAGCTTCGTGTCCAGGGTTACACCCAGATACTTTGTGAACGGTTTCGTTAGTACCCTTTCTCTTCCCGCTTGTAAGGGTAAGATGGTGGGGATTCTTTTCCTGGTGAGTACCACGATTTCCGTTTTTGCGGGTGCCAACTGCAGACCGTGGCCTTCCATCCAATCGCTGACTCGCCTCATCACCTGGTTTAGCCTTAGTTGGGCTAGCTCAACGCTACGGGCTTCTATGACGGCCGCTGTGTCGTCTGCGTATCCGACCAGAAGAGTGCCTTCCGGCATCTCTGTCCTTAGTAGACTGTCGTATACTGCGTTCCAGAAATCTGGTCCTAGTATTGAGCCCTGTGCAACACCGGCGGTGACTGGCTTGGATTTCTGCCCGTTTTTTGTCTCGTGTAGGATGTAACGGTCCTTAAGGTAGTCCCTTACCATACGGGTAAGGTATTTGGGGACTTTAAAGGTGTTTTCCAGCGCGTCCAGGTGGTCCAATTATTATTATTATTATTATTATTATTATTATTATTATTATTTTGTTGCTCTTCATTGGTATTATTTCTGCTTGCGTCGCTTCACATTCCTCACCGGCACCTATTTTTTTAGCAATTTCTCTATACTTTTCCATGGGAGAGGCGTCGTAGGCTGTTTTAGTCCGTGAATTTCCACATATTTTCTTTTTTTATATTGCTCTATTTTGTGTAGTTTGATTGAAAGATTGGCTATTTCCGTGTCTTTTTTGACATGTTTCCCTTCAGAATGTTCACTTCTTGTTTCAGAAGTTTGCTTTCTTTGATATTTTCATCTAGCTTTTTGGCCATCTCGTCGAATTTCTTCGACATATGCTGGACGGACTTGATTAATTCTTGTATTAGTTTCTTCATACTCGGTGACATATCGTGGTCCAGGTTTAAGAGGTCATTTTCTAGATTCCTCTTCATTTCTAGGGTGAGAAGTTGATGAGCGTCCTTGTACGGATTCGTTTTCTCAGCATTTTATACACCGCCATTTTGATTTTGCATCACGCGATTTCGCCCTATGGGTCTTTTCCGATATTGAGCACGACCCGAAATGATACATATTTTGGCATCCCATACACTTTACACCGTCTTCTGATATTTCTTCTTCACATAGGTTGCACATATTCATATTTGTGATGATAGAAAAAGCGAACTATGGTTTCACAAAAACACTAAACAACTCTTGATAAACTGAGCAATGGGAGGTACACGAGAACACGTCCACACGGTACGAGTGCCGGAACAATAATGATGATGATGATAATAATAATAATGATAATAATAATAATAATGATAATGATAATAATAATAATAATAATATTTTTTTCTTCTTTCAATTTGTATATGTAGTCCTACTGCAGCACCTATTGCATCTAGCTAATCAATCCACTGAGAAACAGAATTTTTGTTTTTGGTTTTTGTCAGGCATTCTCCTTCTATTTCACAGGATGCAATATGCCAGTTCTTTGCTTCAGCTCGAAACAGTTAACATGAAACAGAAAATCTAACGAAATAAGAAAGTCTTATTTATTTATATTTTTTAAGAGAAATATTGTTGTAATTTGATTATTCCTTTACACTGTAGTTAAGCAGGAAAGCTTTCAATTTACTTTTAAATGTATGAATTGTGTTTATGTCTTTAATATCATTGCCTAGTTTGTTGTGCCCTCTATTAGGGTACTTTTTTGATAAAGTGTAGTTTCAGAGTGGGGAACATGTAGGTTATCCTTTTGGCGGGTGTTGTAGTTGTATACATCGGAATTTAAAGTAAAAGTGTCTTTGTTTTCCATGAGAATTTTCTTTGTAAGACCACTATTTGAAATATATACATGTATGGTAGAGGAATAATCCTTAGTTTATTGAACAAGAGTGTGCAAGACTCCAGCTTATGAGTGCTGGTCATTGTTCACAATATTCTTTTTTGGATAATAAATGTGCGAGTGCTTTCAGGGGCAGTTCCCCAGAATATTATTCCGTATTTTAGGTGTGAGTGCACACTTGCTCGAAGTGTCTCAATGTTGGAGCTTGACCAGAGGGTGTATAGCAAACTTTGGTGAGCTTCTTGTTAAGATTTGAGATGTGAGCATTCCATTTTAGGTTTTCTTGAATTGTTAAACCAAGGAAGGTAGATTCATGAGATATCGTTACAAGGTTATTGTTTACGAGCAAATGCTGTGAGTTTTTCTTTAGACCAGGGGTTCATGAAATTTAGAGAGACCGTTTGCTGGTGTTTATGATGAGTTTGTTGTCTTGAAACCATTTAACTAGCGCTTGCAAAGTTTTGCGTGTTTCTTTTTCTAATGATAGTTGTGTTTTTGCTTTGATGATTATGTTTGTGTCATCTGCAAACAAAATTATTTTGTTATATCTTAAAGCCAAAGGTATGTCATTTATGTATATAAGGGATAGTATTGGCCCAAGGATGGATCCTTGCGGGACTCCACAATTTATCATTTGAAGGCAGGAGTAGTATGAGGAGATTTTGTTTTAGTGTGCTGGAGGGCAACTATTTGGCTACGGTTTGATAAATATGATTTGATCCATTTGCCTGCAATGTGATGGTCAATAATGTCAAAGGTTTTTGACAAATTTAAAAAAGGTCAATGGGAATTTCCTTCTGATTTAGTGCAACAAGTACGTCATTTAAAAAGAAGATGGCTGTGTCTGTGAATCTATTACTCCTGAAGCCATGTTGTGCATTTGTAAGAACATTATTTGCATTGAGAGACTGTTTGAGTCTATCATTGAAAAGCCTTTCCAGAATTTTTGAAAATCCTAATAAAAGGGAGATAGGTCTGTCATTGGATAATAACTTTTGCTCTGAGGACGCTATCATCTGTATGCCGATCCTCTCACGTAGCATCTCTAATTTATCCCCCTTCCGAGGTTTAGTCAGTAGATCAACAAGCTGATTTGCTTCCGTCGATGTGATCCATTTCCAGATCTCTACCCAAGAATCACTTTCTTTACGTAGAAATGGTGAAATTCGATGTGCTTTGATCTGTGACGATATTGTGGATTTTTAGCTAGTTTTACGGCACCAACATTATCGATGAGAGAATAAGAGATTTTTACTATTTCCAGCAGTTCAGATAGTAATCTTTTCAACCAGATTAAATCTGTTGCTCCTGCACTTGCTGCTATTTCAGCTTCTGAAGTCGACGTTCCCACTGACTTCTGCAACTGACCCACGATACTGCTCCATCACTGAAGGTTGCAATGACACCTGTCGTTGAACTTCTTGTCGCCGGCGTAATCAGCATTACTGTAGACTTTCAAACCTTGTACCTTCTTGAAGGCGATTCCATAGTTTACGCTGCTCTTCAAATATCGAAGCATTCGTTTCACTTGATTCCGATCTTGAAATGTAGGATTGCGCGAGCTCCTTCATCAACTGCGAAAGCAACACCGGGACGTGGAGCTGTAGTCAGGAGTATTAAAAAACCCACTTCCTCACGATAAGGAACCTTGGCTGAGACCTTTTCTCCTTCATGAGTAGTAATGGAGTAGCCACTCGTTCAACACGGCCATTCCAAAACTTTTCGAGTGAAGACTTCTTGATCAATTGTTATTGATCCATTTTCATTTTGCTGTATTCTCATGTCCAAGAAGTTTCTGAGAGATCCTCTTGTCATGAAATTTCTGCTGAAACATTTCCATGAATTCCTCGAGCTCTTCTATTCCAGTTGCAATAACCACACCGTCGTCCACAAAAATTACAACATACACATGTTTTCCATCTCTTTTGCGGTAAAACAGACATGGATAAGCACTACTATTTTTGAATCCAGCTTTCTTCATAAACACCTCAAATAATTTGTTCCAGCAGCACGGTGTTTGACCCAGGCCATACAAACTTTTCTTCACGTAACATCTCGTTCAGAATTGGCCTCAAAACCCTCCGGTTGTTCCATATTCACGTCTTTTCCAAACAAGCCGTTCAAAAAAGCGGTTTTGACATCAAATTAAGCGAGCTTCATTCCAAATTCAGCAGCCATCGCCAACAAGATTCGATTGGTTTCATATTGTGCAACAGAGCTGAATGTCTCTTCATAATCAATTTCCTGTCTTTGCACAAAACGTTTTGCAACCAATCGATCCTTGTAGTGGATTTTTTCCACTGTCCAATAGTTTCTGGCAGAAGGACTTGCGATTCTTCAAGATTTGAACATCTTTTGGGCGTTCGACCAACACCCAGGTATCATTTTCATCTAAAAAATCCAATTCTTCTTTAAGTGCCTTCAATCACTCTTCTCTGTCAGAAGAGTGCAGTACTTTCGTTTAGGAATTTCGATTCTTGTTTTCGGTGATCGACGATCTGGCCATGAAGATAAAATCTCCGTTGATAGTCCACAATGGTCTCTTCGATTCACGCTTGCTTTTTCGTGTTGTCTCTTCTTTATCTTCTTCAGCTGGATACTAGGGAAACTTCTTCAGCTTCACTCCATTCTTCTTCCTTTTCATCGTTGTTGGCTTCTGGATTTTGTACATCGGATGATACGACGTTTTCACATGAGTCTTCAAGCTGTCGGTATTGGCGCGAACATTGCAGACAGTTTTAGGCTTGAATCTCACGTCGTGGCTCAGGACTATCTTCCTTTGAGTCGGAATCCACACCCTGAAACCGTCCCTGTCGTCCACGTATCCAACCAGATGTTCATGAACAGCTTTATCGTCAAACGTAGAGAGGAAGTTCTTGTTGATATGCACGTAGCATTCTGTTTTGAAAATCTTCAAATGATTGACACTTTCTACTGGTCCTCTATGTCACAATTCATTTGACATTGACTTAGTGTCAATGGACGATTTTCCGGTGCGATTCAAGGAGGTATGTGTCAGTATTGCATTTTCTGCCCACATTTCTTTTGGCAACTTGCTTGGATTCAACATGGAACGCGCGCACTCGACAATGGTTCGTTTTTTACGCTCCGCAACGCCATTTTGCTGTGGTGAATACGGCACAGTACTGCAGTGTTCTATGCCCCTGCTTGCTAGCAGTTCAGAGACCTTGTTTTCAAATTATTTTCCTCTATCACATCTCAGTTGCTTGATAGCATGTCCATTTGTCTTGGCTTCATTGCCAAGCTCCAAAACGCTCCAAAACGGTACAAACTTCACATTTCTGCTTCAAAAAGAAAACTCGACGATACTTACTAAAATAATCTTTAAGGCACACAAAATAGCGCGCCTTTCCGAGAGATTCAGTCGACATGAGTCGAATTGTGAGTGGATTTGTTCCACCACTTACCATCGGTTGATTTATCCGTTTCTTGAATGGCAACCTATGAATGTTTCCCAGTGCACATCCATCGCACAATTATTTCTTGCCCTCGTCCACGTTGATGTTCGTCTGCTTCAGGACCCTTCACATGTTTATGTTGATGGTCAAACTGTTCATGGTAAACTTGCATTGTCTGCGATGATGACACAATATTCACTTGAACTTGTTGTATCTGCTTCATAATGCGAATACATACATACCATGACTAACATACATTATCATCATTTTTCCAGTGATACGATCTGACATTTCAATCATCACGTCTAGTAAAAAACCCTTTCTCGCAGCTGATTTCAGGGAAAATAATTGGGCATTTGCTTCAGGAATATAGAAAACGTTTTTTAGTACGGCATTTGACGAAACATTATTCAGACGTACTTGAATGTTCACACTTCCTTGTGCATGAACCAGCATATTTACACCTCGGTTCTCCAGCGAAATCTTTTCAGGAACGGCAAAATTCTCATACGATGTAAAATACTGTTTATTTGAGGTGATGTGATTTGTGGCGCCACTGTCGCTGTGCCACTTGTAGGCTTCAATAAAGTTATCGACTGAGGCACCCATGGCATGCGTCATAAACGCCACACTTGTATTAGACTGACTTTTGTTCCCAGCAGCACCATTTGTCTTCTTCTCCGGACACTCTGCTGCTCAATGACCCATCTGCTTACATTTGTGGCATGGAAATTTCTGTCTTGCACGTTGAACATTCTTCTTAGATTTTTCCTCTATGTCACTTATGTCAAGGCTTCTTGTTACGATCACCGCGTTCAACGAACATAGTCGATTCGACATTCCCTTGATTACGCAATTCAATCGCGCACAATTTTGCAATCAAAAAATTCATAGGTTGATTTTCCGATGAAATCGTGTCCCACAAGTCTTAAAAATTATCATATTATTTTCCCAACGTAGATAAGATATTCATGCCGTTTTATTTGATGGTCGTAGAATATTGTACACAGACCAACAGACGTCACCGGTTTTGGTGAGTATTCCTACCACTTTGATTATGTGCTTGAAACTTTGAGACAGTTACAGATCAGCAAGTGGATGTCACTACACCCTATGTATTCGGTCATTGCTAGCCTTTAAACGACAAGGCTGTGTCATGGCCGCCACCTACCGCGATTCCTTCTGCGCATGCGCGTGTTTTGGCGTCGGTTGTGGCTATGGCTCTGCCCCTTAGTTTCCCTCCCGGTCATCATTCAGCTTAACTGTAGACGTGTCGCTCTCAGTACACTCAGTTGTCAGTAGTGTGAAGATTAAATTCGTGTGTGACATATGTGACACAGCCTTGTTGGTGTTACACATTTTGCGGACTACTCAAAAATGAATTCGCGTTTTCTAACGGACGGACAAATTCGAAATGAACTTCTGAGACGAGAAGTTCAGAGAAGAGTAGTCGAGTTAGTAGAAGTAGAAGAGTTAGATGTAGTTAACAATAATGCAAGTGACTGGGAAGTGAAACTGAAGACGTTTATCGGTTGACGATTATGAAGAGGACGACGCCATTTTTTGTGGAAACGACGATGAAGGAGGTATGGGTTTTGGTTTAGATGGCAGAAAGTATATTTTGGCCAACGGAAAGATAATGACACACTGTGGACAGATACCCCTTTATGTAGGCAATATTCAAGAACTCGAAAGGGGAATCTAGTCATCCACCTTCGTGGACCAAAAGGGAGAGCCAAAAACATGACCAAAGCTGATGAAGCTTTTGAATTTTTTTGAAGATATGATTGAGCGTATTGCTATTTACACTAACGAAGAGATTGAAAGACTATCCGAAGTACATAACAAAACAATGGTACTTGAGATGGTACAATCAAACACTGAGGCTAGGGAAGTGAGATCCTTCCGTGACTTATTGTTGATGGCGAAAGTTCTTAAGAACGTAAACTTAACAACTGGAAAAAAATGTTTGCGCATATTTGGCACAGTTATATTCAGGAGTGTGATGTCCAAAAATAGGTTTGACTGCCTACTAAAGGCACTTCTCTTTCACTACAAAACAGATAATGAACATAGAAAATCTAACAAATTTGCATCGTTTAGAAAGTTGTGGACTCAATTTGTTCGGAATTGCATAGAACACAACACGCCATTTGAATACATTACTATAGACGAGACATTTTTGAGTGTCAGAGGCAGTTACCCTTTCAAGTGTACATGCCATAAAAGCCAGACAAGTACGGACTTAAAATTATTTCAATGTGCAATGCTTCCCCTCTATTTTTGTGATGAAATACCTTATTTTGGAAAAGAATCTAAATAGAAAACAACGGACTTGCTGTTACGCATTCAATAGTGCCTAAAACTAATTGAATCAGTTAGTAGTACCAATACAAAAGTGTCGACTGATAATTGGTACAGCTCTTGTGAGTTACCCGAAGAACTGACCAAATATAACCTGACTCTTTTGGGGACTATGAGAAAGAATAAAACTGAAATCCCTCAAAACCTTTTGAATGAAAAGCGTCCTGTTCAGTCGTTATTATTTTTGTATGAACCTGATAGAATGTTGGTTTCATACATTCCAAAACGCATGAAGAACGTAATGGATCTGTACATTCTACATACTCTATTGATATCGAGACGGAAAAGCCTGAAATAAATTTATTTTACAGCATGACCTAAGGCGGAGGAGATATTTTTGATAAATTGTGTCACTCAAAAACAAGTACTCGTAAAACTAAACGTTGGTCAATGAGGTGGTTTTGGCAATGTTGAATGCTGCAGCTTTGAATGTACTTATCATTTACAAGCTAAATAGAGCTCATGAATTGCAAACCAGTTTTGATCGAGCTACATTTTTTAAACGCCTGGCATTTTCTTTGTCAAACCCAAACTAAGTGTTGTGTATGCACCCTAAATTTATTCCTCTTTTGCTGTTGGTGATTTGGCGCTCAACTGTTGGTAGCACGCGACGCACTGGCGCAGTCTGCCATTCTCTCGCTGCAACGAGTATGCCTCAGTCTCTCGCCGTCAACCGTAGCGGACGGGCGTCCTCCCCGACGTGTTCCCGAGTGACCGTTAATAAGTTGTCGCGCGTTCTTACGTATTATGTATTGTGAATACAATAAACGTTTTATACTTTAACTTTTCCGAGTGAATTATTTATCATCCCCAAGAACATAACACTAAGAGAAGGGAATAATGAATAAGTTCCTCCAAACAATACTTTAAAGCGAAATTACAAACACGCTGGGGAAAATGGGAGTCCAACAATCTACACACCCTGGACCATTAGAAAGGCCCGGGAAATGGACCTTCTGCAATTACAAGAAAAGACGGTGAGGCACGCGATACGAAGCAACCGCCAAATGGTCGGAGGGCGCCCATCCCTAGGACGCATGGGGACCCAGCAGTCAAATTCGTTGCGATGACACGAGGAAAAACTGTAGTAGAACTCGTTTCGCTGTTACCCATCCATTCTGGTATCGTATGAGATTCAGTAACTGAGATGATTTTAAAGAAAATCTATTTTTGCCCCAACCAGGAATTGAAGCCGGGATCGCACCATGGTAAGCTAGTCCACTGCTCACGAGCCACCCGAGGGCTCCAACAATGATTCCAGTTACAATTTTAAGTATTTATTAATAGAAATGAGTGAAATCATATTCAGTATGTAACATATTTGAAAATACAAACGTTTCCTTTTTTACGTTGAAATCTGATTCAGAATCTGAGGCTTCATCACCTGAATTTGTCCCACAAAGGACTTGAGGCTCCTCAGGCAGACTTTCATCACCCCCTCTTCATGAGATTCAGAAGTTGTTTCTTGATCATCTGTATTACGATGACGCCGTACTGCTCCCTCCTCAGGTTCCCCTTCATCAATTGTTTCAGTCTCAACAAGAGATTCTACATCTCCCCTTTTCCAGTGACCTTCCATTATACTTGAATGGTTGGCAGTACTGTGATCTTCAACCTCACACAAATCTGAGTCCAAAACATTTTTAAAAAATTTGTTGCGTTTTCAATTGACGCAACGCGTCTCCAAACAGTTTTGTTACCTGAAGCAGTTGAAATTGTATCCACATTTTGCCTGTATCTGTGTCTGTGGCGCCCACAAAAAAACCTAGTAGTGCTGCCAAAGCACATAGTTTCTCGCATTGTGTCTAAATGCTCCGCAACATTACGCTACTGCCTAACCAGCAAAAGTGTTGTCAAGCAGATCATTATTTTTCCGCCCCGAGACGCGAACTCAGATCCTCGGAATTAGCGTGCCGGCACTCGTACCACTTCGCCACAGAAGCGCCGCATGGTTCGAACTCTGACAAAGGTATAAAAAGGATAAAACACGATTTATGTAAAAAAATCAACAATCAAAATATCAGTTAGAAACTCTCAAAGCCTTTAGTCAGATTAAGTTAAGATCAATTAGGGTATATCAATTTTTGAGAAAATCAGCTGAACGATTTAGGCGCTAGCGTTAACCATACACGAACAGACAAACGGACACACGGGCATTTTGCCGTCAATCGATTTTTCAGTATCAAGAACCAACACAACATGGATTCTGGCAACACTAGGAATTAAAGGATTTTTTTCTAAATTTAGCAACAGGATTTATCCACTTTTTCATTACCAGAAACCAGCAATGAGGTTTATTCTGGCGAAATTTCGGCGTTTCCTGACGCACAATTACATAACCTTTTCTTTTTACAAAGAATTCGTATGGCGTGAAAGTACAACAACACTTTCATCAAATTAAAATTCCCGTGTGGGACTCGAACCGGGCACCTTTTGGTTTCAAGTGATAAACTCGAACATGCCACAACCTCGGACATCCAGGAGTACAAGACTGCCACACTTCCACATTACTCAAGACACAATTGTTTCAGTTCTGACTACGGAAAAGACAAGGGGGTTAAAAGTTGCAAATTTGAAAATTATAAACACACTTCACATTTATTTATCTTGACTGATTGTGTTTGTTAGGAGAAGTGCTTCAAATATTTTTCAATTAAGTTTCCGCAATTTTCAATAGTTTTGTTCGGCAACAAAGAATTTTGACAAATAACTATCCCTGAACGACGCTCGAACAAGTGAACTTTGCCTCTTAAGCAATAAGACAATACAGCCATCGGGGTCGCACAGGTTTTAGACATTCCTAATGATGGTCATAAGAGCTTCGTGTTTCAATTACAGTATTAGGCGGCGGAAAAATTAACAAAATGTAAAATAAACATCCTTTGCGCAGAAAAAGTTTGTAGCTCAGTAGACACAACTCGACACGGTAAATAATGTTTGCTGGTTAAAGGCAACGGAGAATTGTGACAAATATTTATCCCTGAGCCAGCCTCGAAAAAGCGGCCCTTCTCTACGAAACGCTGAGACCGAACTCGACATTTAACCGCTTCGGCCACCCGGGTTATACAGAGAATCGGCACTTCTAGAATAGTCATAAGCGCCCAAAGACAACAATTGACTTGATGGTTCATACGTTTTACAAATCCAATAAGAAATGTGAAAAATTGTTTAAAAGCTAAAAATTCGAAAATCACATACAGACACTTCCAGTTTATTTATCTTGATTAATACTATTTGCGATTAGAATTGCTTAAAATGGTTTTCAATTAATTTTATGGAATCCTCAATTCTTTCCTGCGGCAACACAGAATTGTCACAAATAAAATTTCTCGGACAATACAGGAACCCGCCGACTTTCCCTCCAAAGAGCTGGGCCCGTTCCCACCAATGTAGCCACCTTTGCCATCCCGTTAGGACATGAAGTGAATACTTCCATTATAGTAATACGTTTATGGTACAATTTTGTTACAATTTAACATTACACTTATGTTACAATTTTGTAGTATTGAAATTCTTGACAATTTTCACAAAAATCGAACAATACCCAAAAATGGCACTAGCACCATATTTCTTACCATCCCTTATTATATATGTGGAAAAAATTTAAAGAAAATATTTGGAGCGGCTTTTGAGAGATTTTTATTTCTTTTTGTAAACTTCAAACCCAAATTATGCAAAAACTACTCGTTGTTTTTCAAAAAATTGAACAGGGCATTTTTTCAAGTGGTAATTTTGTACAACAGGCTTTGCCTGAGACAAAACCCTCAATCTTCAATTTTGTACTTTTAAATTTGTTTTTTTATAATTTTCGAAATAAAGCAATTTTTAGTAGCATATTTCGTACCATCCCCTACATGTGTAAAGAAAACTTTAAAAAAAATTTGGAGGGTTTTTTCAGAAAAAAATGTTTTCTTCAATTTCAGGTGCAAATTACGCAAAAACTACTTTTACAAAAAAATGTACATGACCTTTTTTAAAGACCGAATTTTGTACAACAGACCAACAGACACTGTCTGAGCTAAAGACCTTATCAATTTTTTTTCAATTCGAAACATCGGGGATATAAGTGAAAATGAGACCTGCACTATTCTCTTAAACGACTTTCGCACTATTGAACAACAAAATTTAATCGAAAAATTTGAATAGATTTTTTTGAAAATTTTGAAAATGTCTGAGGGACTTCATGTAAAGTACTCCCTAAAATTAAGATATCTGTTTCAAAATCCAGGGGCCGCGCCATCAGCCAGATCGATTGAGGAATATCAATTTTGGAGAAAATCGGCCGAACAGTTTTGCCGCTAGCGTTGGCCACAGACGGACGTTTTGCCGTCAATCGTATTTCGGTACCTAGAACCAACAAAACGTGGATTTGGGCTGCACCACGTGTTAGAGGATTTCCCCTCTAAATTTAGCAACAGGATTTATTCGCTTTTTCGTTACCAGAGCCCGACTATAATACTTTTTCCGGCAAAAATTCGTCGTTTTCCGACGCACAATTATATAAGTGAAACAGAACAAAACAACAACCAACAACCAATAGTAGTTCACAACAACGACTAATGCATTAGGTACTCAATATCTAAGACATGAGAGAATTCCTTGAACAGTGAATGAAATTCTTGCTTTGTGTGACAGACACGGCCTGGGTAACAAGGGTTAATAATGTTCTGTACATCTTTTTATTCATATTCATACTTAGGCTATTAAAAAATTACAGCTGTGTGTGGTAAATACAAAAAGATCAACATTTATCTGAAGAGCTCTCGTCGTACATATTCCAAAAGACTGTTTATGAGTTTATTGCCCCTTAAACACAATAAATTTGAAGACGGCTGTGCTAAAATTTGCTGTCACATAGGATATGTCTCATTTAACAATTCTTAAGTTAATCTTTCTTTAAGACTAAGTGGAAAAAAATAATGAAAAAATAAATTTATCCTTACTATCATGTTATTTCAATTCAGTCTTTATTATAAAAATAGTTAAAAATTGTGTACAAAATATTTGCATGGCACTTCAAAAATAATGAATTGGTACCTGTTTTTACAATTCATTTAAATGTACATTTAGGTGAAACATTAGCAGTTCAATAAAAGAAACTTCAAGATTTGCTTCTTGCGTAGAAATGTATCTAAGCACTTTCTCAGTACAGGCAAAAAATATTCAGTATGACAATGTTTTTAAATATTACAAACTCAAAGAAAAGGAAGCTATACCATGGGCAACAATAATTGCATGCCCAATAATTGGTAGCTTCATTTACTGAGCAAATATAACGTTACATTTATTTTACACTCAGAAAAATCAATAGATGTAGCTTCTAAAAATTTTGCAATTTAAAGATGATACAAAAGTTACAATAACTAGCTGCCTTAGAATCATAATGATTGTAAAAAAAAGTACAAAACTATAACATTTATTGAGATGATTAATATTCAAAAGTGATGCATTTTGTTTTAAGGTATTCATCCAAAGCTGCTTTTCCTGAAAGAGGAAAAAATAAATTTATTTCTTTGTATTTCATTATCCCAATATAATATTTTTTGAAAAAATAATAATAATAAAATAAAGAATAATTTTAAAAAACGCATATATAATAAGACAATACATACCCAGATCCTTTCCGAATCCAGACTGTTTGAAGCCTCCAAATGGAGCTGCCACGTCAGTCTTGTTATAAGTATTAATAAACACAGTGCCAGCATCGATCTTTTCAGCAATGTAAAGGGCTCGGTTAATATCTCTTGTAAATACACCTGATGCAAGTCCATATTCTGTGTTGTTTGCTCTTTTTATTACAGCATCTACATTTCTGAAATCAATACATTTTTATGCTAATTGAACAATGAATTAGTATATCAAATTTTTATTTTTATTCGTTCAATGCATTTAACTATCTACCCTTTTGATTATATAAATTATGGCAACATCTTTTGAAGCTACTCAGCTATGGGTCAGCCAAAACAGCAATAATATTTCCCATTCAACATTTTCAAACGAAGTGCTGCTTAATAACAATGGTTTAGAAAAGAAACATCTGTCTCTCAAACACTTACCCACTTGCAAACTTAGAAATAACCATTACAGGTCCAAATGATTCCTCTTGTGCAATATACATGTGATCTTCAACATCAGTGAACACTGTTGGTTGAAAGTAAAAACCTTTTCTGTCAGCTCGTTTCCCTCCACATAAAAGTGTAGCACCTTCTTTAATACCGAGATTACAAAATTCAACTAATTTATCCAAGTGAGCTTTGTGATTTTGAGGGCCATGTTCAGTGCTACGATTAAATGGATCGCCCATGACCTAGAAATTCAAGTTAAACATGTATTTTAAGAGAAAATTTGCTTTTAACTATCATATCATATTTAATTGAAATATAAGTTCAATTGCATGTAAAATTTGGTCTAATGTTGTGAACATTGAATTTCATGTTAAAACAAAAAACTCCTCTCATAATAATTTTTAATGTTGTTTTATTAAAATCTATATTTTTTTATGCTAAACCAATGTTCCATCAGAATTTCTAAAGATAAAAGTAGTTAAAAAATCCTACATTGTATTAAACAAATAATGTTTTAGTTTTAACTATTACACAAAAAATAATTTCATTCAGCTTATTCAGTGATGCATTTAGAAAAATGAAGGTATTCATAATTCATGGTCAAGAGATAGAGTTACATAATATGACATACTATTTACCATTTTCTTAGTTTCTTTAACTACTCTCTCAACAAACTCATCATGGATAGAAGAATCCACAAACAAACGGCCTGCTGCAATACAGTTCTCTCCCTTATTGAAGAAAACTCCACTCATAGCCTGAAAGAAATATTTCAATGTTTAAAATTAATTTTGGAGCAAATATTTATGAGAACACAATATTTATAAATGTTTTTATGTAAGTGGCTCTTAACTCTCTTAGTTCTGTACACTGTTGCTACGAATTTAAGGCTGAGGATTTTAAAGTTTATTCAAAGAGTGTTAAATAATCCACATTCTAAAGTAGTTTGTAATACAATGTAGGAAGGAGAGCATTACTTTATTTCCTGTAAATAAACAATTTTCTTTCTTAATAATTAAGATCTTTTGTTAACAATTAAAAAACTAAGAGTACTATTGAATTTTCAAAAACAATATTAAAGTGTTAGTTAACATATACATGGTAATTAAAACATAAACTCATTTCTAGATATGACTGTTAGTATCATTGATCTTATCTTGAAGTTATTTATAACAAATAAAAATCTCTTAAAGTGAAAGATTCATTGAAAATTTTTTCTTTCATTCTTTGCATTGGGTATGTTTCATTATTATGAAACAATGAAATTAAAATTGTAAACAAACATTTAAAACATTGCTTGAGAGAGACACCAATTACACTACTTGATCTTGACAATCTCTTAAGAAACCTATTTACAAAACATGGTCTCCACCTAAATCAGGTAGGCAAGCAAAAACTTGGTGCCATGTTAACACAAGTGTTGAGCTCTTTTCCATCCTCACAGCCACACACCTCATCCCCATCTATCCCTCCATCTCCACCTACCTCCACACTACCTTCTCCAACTCCACCTACCTCCACACTACCCTCTCCATCTCCACCTACCTCCACACTACCTTCTCCATCTCCACCTACCTCCACACTACCTTCTCCATCTCCACCTACCTCCACACTACCCTCTCCATCTCCACCTACCTCCACACTACCCTCTCCATCTCCACCTACCTCCACCATCTCCACCTACCTCCACACTACCTTCTCCATCTCCACCTACCTCCACACTACCTTCTCCATCTCCACCTACCTCCACACTACCTTCTCCATCTCCACCTACCTCCACACTACCCTCTCCATCTCCACCTACCTCCACACTACCCTCTCCATCTCCACCTACCTCCACACTACCTTCTCCATCTCCACCTACCCCCCTACCACTTCCATTTCATGATCCTATCCCAACGGCCACACCTGTCACTCTCACACATGCTCCAATTTCCTCTCCTAGTCCAAATCCTAAGCGAACGTACAACTTTTCTTGCAACCGCAGACCATCTCTCACCTATGACCTGTAGCAACTACACTTAACAGGAAAGCCCACAACACACAAAAACAAACATCTATATGTACTGCATCAAAATGTTCAGTCTTTAAGAAACAAGCTCACAGACTTAGAAATATTTTTAATGATAGACTCAAAATTTTCTCAATTCAAGTAATATGTTGACAGAGGCCCAACATGGATTCAGAAATGGTAGATCTACAGACACAGCTATCTTCACTTTTCTAAATGACATACTTGTTGCTCTAGATCAGAAAGAAATCCCCATTTGTTTGTTTGTAGATCTAACAAAGGCATTTGACGTTATTGACCATCACATACTGTTATCCAAACTTGAAACTTTGGAAATTAGAGGCATTGCACATCAATGGGTTAAATCTTACCTCTCAAATCATTGTCAAGTCATCACAATCAAGCATGTTAGAGATAAAAAGATTTCTTCCCATTTTTCCCAACCTAGAATGATAAATTTTGGAGTGCCACAAGGATCAATCCTAGACCCTACACTATTTCCCTGACCATACAGAAGAGTCATCCTATTTGCTGAAGACACAAACATTATTATTAAAGGAAATACCCAACAAACTCTACAAAAAGAAGGACAAACAGTCTTAAAGGCACTTGTAAAATGGTTCCAAGAAAATAAACTCATCATAAACACCAGTAAAACTGTCTTCCTAAACGTTCAGAATCTACTCTCTAAAGAAAAGCCTCCAGCACAATTGATGATAAAAGACATGCCTGTAAAATAGCCCAAAAAACAACTTTCCTTGGATTGACTATTCAAGATGATCTAAAATGGAACTTCCATATCACAGATCTAAACAAGCTTACCAAATCATGTTATGTCATATACATCCTAAAGTCAAATTCTAACTTATATACACTGTGAATGGTGTACTTTGCAAATGTTCATTCACACCTAAAATATGGAATAATATTCTGGGAAAATTCCCCAGAAAGTATTCACACTTTCATCATCCTAAAAAAGAAATATTGAGAACAATGACAAACAGTCACAAACATGAGTCCTACAAACCACTATTCAAAAAATTACATATATTACCACTCCCATGCATGTACATATTTGAAATATTAATATTCACAAAGAAGACACTTATGGGAAACAAGCATTCTGTTACTCTGAACACAGAAGTTTATAACTATGATACCAGACAAAAAAGAAATCTGCATGTCCCACACAGTGAAACTTCACTTTTAAAAAATACCCTTATAAAAGGCATTACACTATATAACAAACTCCATTGCAAATTTAAAAGCTTAAACTCGATTTACACATTCAAAAATAAACTGAAAGCTTTCCTGTTAAACCATACATTCTACAGTAGAAAAGAATATATACATCATAAACACGAATCTACGTCAATATAAACTAGTACTAATAATTTTTGCTTTTTCTGTTGCATGTTTTGAAACCCCCTAAACTCGTTGTTGGAATAAAGGATGGACCCAGCCCAGGCACGAATCTATGAAGACTTTTTTTCTCTCTTTTTCCTTTCTTTTTTTATATTATTGTTTTTTTAAATTTTAGTTATTATTATTATTATTATTATTATTATTATTATTATTATTATTATTATTATTATTATTATTATTATTATTATTATTATTACTATTATTATTATTATTATTATTATTATTATTATTATTATTATTACTATTATTATTACTATTATTATTATTACTATTATTATTATTATTACTATTATTATTATTATTATTATTATTACTACTATTATTATTTATCAACTATGAGGAGAATGGAGAATTCAGTAACAACAAGTTATTGGGTCAATACTGTAAGTTTAATGTGTAAATACTTGCCATTCTAACTGCTCTGTCCAAATCACAATCATTAAAAATTATTAATGGACTTTTCCCTCCTAATTCAAGAGACACTTTTTTCACATTAGAATCTGCACAGGATCGCATGATCACTTGCCCCACAGATGTACTTCCAGTGAATCCTAATTTTCTGATGTCAGGATGATTAGCAATGGCATTGCCAGTTTCAGAACCTTAAAAAGAAAATGTGAATCTGTTAATACTTTGGTGAGAGCATGAAGATTGCCTCTGGTTAGGCATTCAAGCCTCTTTGACTTGAGGCAACAAGGGGCCTCCTAAAGACTATGGATTTCATTTAGTTAATGTAAATCTAATTGCTCTTAATAAACATAATTTACTTTGAGTCTTTTATAGTGAAAGTCAAAGAACAATGTTGCAATGTCATTGAAGGTTCTACACCAAATAGATGATTAGGGTTCATGATTTTTTCTTTACAATTACATTTCTAAATTAATATCTTTGAAATACATGCTTATTGAATATTAAGCCACCTACCATTAAATATTAGCTATTTACATGTTGTGTTATAAAAAAGCAACATTTTTTTATATTTTTGATGTGTAAAGGTCTGTTGAACTGTGTTGTATTATGACATTGCAATATTCATGAAGACTGTTTTTGTTACAATACTGAATTTATTGCAGTAATGATATGAAAGTATTTTGTCCTTGAGCAGTGTGCATGATACGTTTTGAAAAAATTATTTCGTGTGGTTTTGTTTAGCTGTAGACTATTATATCTCACTAGTTGTAATACAAGGTTAACCATGTGAACATTATGTTCTCTTATAACATGGATATTTTATAATAATAATAATAATATTTATTGAGTCACATATACAATTACAATCGTGTATGACGAGTCAATATGATGCCTTGGGTGGAGAGAGCGAAGTTATATTACTGTTCAGGAGCAAACAAGGGGTCATCTCAGCATTTGCTCAAGGGACCAGGGAAACTGAACAAAACCTGATTTTTCCTGAACAAAACCTGAACAAAACCTGAAATTTCTTTTAGTCAACATTTTTCTTTCTGTCAATTATGTTTGTTTTCTGTTTGTCAGTTACGTCTTCTTAGAGACTTCTGTTTGCATCACTATTGTACAAGAAATAAGACACATTGCAAAGTGTAGAACACACAACACTCAACTTAATTAGGGTCATTACTGATGGTTTAATAACCACAAGAAATCTGCCTTTTCTTGCCACTTGTTTAATCCCTGATGTTCTGTTATGCATCAAAAATCAGAGTTTCCCTATGAAAGTGCAGTTGTGTTTGGCTCCCATTTTGAGCACACAAATGAGAGCAAAAGCTGTTCCTACAATTTTGACTTTTTTCATTTCCTTGGTCAGAGAGAGACTTTAATACCTTCAGAAATGTGTATCATCATATTTGATTATAAATAAGCTATCTTTATTCATACTTAAATGAATGTTGTAATAAGTGAATTTTGCAGATGCAGATAAGTGAATTTGGCAGTAAACAGAATTATTGTGAGTGGTATGTTGAGCACAATTATTGGTTGAAAGCTAGTTTTATTTGCTTTAGGAACTTTTTGATGTATCTTTTCAATTACCGGTAATCTAATACTAATCTTAATCAATGCTCCTACCTTTCCCTGGAAGAATGTTTATAACACCTGGTGGGATACCTGCCAGAAGGGACAACTCGGCAAACTTAAGTGCACTGAGGGGTGAAACCTGAGCGGGTTTCATAACCACAGTGTTCCCTGCAGCAAGACAAGATGCCATTTTCCAACTCAACATCATGAGTGGGTAGTTCCAAGGAGTAACTAAACCACATACTCTGAAATCCAATCAAAAGTAAATGAAATAATTTTGCTCAATCTAAACTTTTATCTTTAAATCTTAGAATACCAAAGAACATGCATTTCCATATGTTGGTTCAGTGAAATTAAGAAAATGCTCAGTAAAGCTTGTCACTCTTTTGCAATAATAATTTTAAATAAATCTTAAAATAACATGATTATAGAGTAGAAAATATAATTTTGACTTGTATTCTTTTACTCTAGAAGATAGATATAAAAAATTCTTACCCTATTGGTTCCTTTTTTGTTATTGTTAAGTTTCTATTGGGCCTGGCATGACTAATTGGGATGGTACTGCCTTGTATTTTATCACACCACCCAGCAAAATATCGCCAGGTTTCTATAGACATTCCCACATGTGTTTTTAATGCTAAAGTGTAAACAGCTCCGGAATCCAAAGATTCTATTGAAGCTAGCTCTTCTCGATGTGCATCCATCAGATCAGCTAATCTGCAAGAAAGAATTTTCATTATCAGACATCACTTATGAATTTAAGCCTTCAAGGTGCAGAGATAAATTTAATAAATTCCCCGTTTTTTTAAATTAAAAAAAAAAATTAATTTCCCTCCCCCTTCCCTCAAAGTTGAGATTAAAAAGTTAAGCCGGTAAGGAAAATCCTTCATCAAAATTCTAAACTGAGAAGTAATAAAATAATTTCACGTATTTTAACTTTCTCCTACTTTGTAGGAAGTACATACAGTATTGTTAAAGAGAGACACTTTTTTGTCAATGAAATCACTTTGACATTACATCTTCAAATAATGTCAAGTACAATTTTTTGAAACTATTGGTAGTTTTCATGAACTTTTCAGTAAACTGAGACAACTGAAAAATTTGCAATTAGTATTTCAATTATTTATTTATATTTTAATCATTTATTCTAAGATTCATTTAACTTTTTATGGATATTTTGGGTTGTTTTTTTTTTTTTTTTATAGTTATATTTAAATCTGAGCCCTTGTTCCAGAGATATAACCCAAAAATACTAGCCTTGAGTGGATTCTTTTCTGACTTCACTGCACATTGACAGCCACCCATGAAAGTGATATGAGAAGATCCCAAGTTGAGCTGTGATTTGTACTTATGTCTCAAAAGTCGGTTGAGCTATCTGGTAGGAGTCAACTAGATTATCTCCATCTGATCATCAATGTTTTCAGAGCACACAATTCGGTGGTTGAAGTGAGGGTTGTGGAAATTGCAAAACACATCAGGTAAGCTTTCTTAAATTAATTTCAATTGACAGTTCTCCTGAGTTTGTGTAGCCCAATTAAATTTAGTATTAAATGATGCTCTACTATTCATTATAATGAATTATTAATGTATTTTTGATTTTGTCCCATCATTTTTTTATGATTTACCTCTAGTTTATTAGAATGCAATATGCTACCTGAATAATAGATGGCCTCTTTCCCGTGCACTGATTTTGGACCATTCACCATCTTCAAAAGCTCGCTTTGCTGCTTGCACAGCCTTGTTCACATCATCCTTGGAAGCACATTGCACCTACCAAAAATTTGCTTTTAGATTTCAACAGACAATAACAATTACTTTTATTTCACAATAACATTAGACTTTACTCTTGAACAACTGTAAAACATGAGTGTTGTTACAGTTTTCCCACTTAGCTCAAAAGGACAATCAAATTGCTGTATTTTGTTTAATGTAAATTAATAACTCCTTGTCAAGATGTTCTCCAAATAAGACATGCTTTTGCAAGTTTTCTATGATATGAATTCATTTCTGGGAAGACTAATGTTACAGATATTATCAGATTTTTAAAAATGCACTTAGTTTAAAAAGAGTTATCTTTCTGTTATGTCTATGATGAAACCAAAACAAAATTTTCTGAGCATTTAATTTTACTGGAAAGTGTATTTCACAGGACATGTTTTATTGCATTTTATTTTAAAATTTTTATTGTGATATCTGCTATTGGAATTATTTTTTTAGTATGAAAGAAATTACTTTTAAAGAAATTAAATGTTGAATAACCATAATTTACCTTACAAATCACACTTTCATCATGTGGATTAATACTGTCCAATGTTGTGTTAGGTACAGCATCAACAAATTCACCATTTATGAAAAGTTGATTAGGAAAATGCAGAGTCATGTTGTTTGCAAATACATCAATAGATTTGTGCATTAGTTTCTTTGTTTCTGAACCTCCTCGACATTTTGTTATGACTAGTTGGGCAAAATCCTTAAATGTTGTGGCCATAAATAAATCTTCATTTTGAATTACAAGATTCAGTTTGTCTTTAACTTCTTCCACAAGCCTGCAAAATACAAAATATTTCAATGAGTAATACTTCATCATCTTTAAAGGAGGTGAACAAATGTATCTTGCTTTCTTTAGTAATGCGACACATCAAACATAATCAACATATCATGGACTTTGAAGAATTAACTATTATGGAATTTTCCTTAATGTTACTTTTATGTGCAGGGAGCAACAGATCAAAATGCAATAATGCCAAGACAATTAATAATGCAGATATGTATTATATTTATGCATTATGATGCATCATATGATGACCAAAATGTTGGCAACTGTGCCTAGAACAGACAACAATCTATTGATTCTGGATGCATATCCAGTTCTTTCACAATACATTGTATTTTGAAGGGGTCCTATCTCTCCTTCCAAAGCTCTCCAGCCCGAAGTGGGCCAGGGCTTCCTTCACGATTTGCCTCCGTTCCTCTCTTCTCTCAGCCCTCTCCCACCACCTAATAACTTTAATCTTCTTCAGCTCATCTGTAACATCCTGGATTCAACTTTTCTTGGGCCTACCATGTTTCCTTATACCTAGAAAATTATTTTTGTGTATGTTTTTAGAAATTCTTACTGTTTCCATTCTCTGCACATATCCTAACCAAGATATTCTGTATTTCACAAATTTAATGCTATCTTCTCCACTGAGTATATTGTTTAATTCTTCATTATATTTTGTCCACCATATCTTTCTCATTATCCTTTCTCCTTATCTATACATTCTTAACTGCTCCATATATTCATCTTATGATTATCCTCTCCAATCTACATGTAAGCGGTCATATCACTGAAATTAAGATTTTCTTTCTTGCCTTTTTCAATGAACTTTATATTCTTTGATACAGCATTTCTTTGTTATATGTTGAGAAAGATTAGAAAATATTAAGAATTTGCTTCAAAATAAATTTAAATGAATTACGGTATCATACATTTTGATTTGTTGCTCTGCGTATGTGAAAATATCATGAGAGAAGGTAAAGAAGAGAGTTAAGACAAAAGGGAAACTGAAGAAATTGAAGTGATACAAATCATTACCTCACAACATCCATTGACCCAGCTCCAGAAGCAAAGAAATCTGTGTTATCTTCAACATTTATGTTCAGTATTCCATTCCATATACAAGCAAGTTTCTTCACTGTGTTTCGTTCTTCTTCTGTGTAATCCAGTTGTTCTTCTGCTTTTCCCTCCTGACCATAATTGCTTGCAGCAATCATTTTTCCATCAATTGATATTCGCTTAATATTGACCTATAAAATTGAAATTATTTGTATTTAAGATTCTTAAAATATATCACAGCATAAAGTTATAAGGGTGATCTAATATGTGTACATGTCTATGAACAGAAATATATTTAAATAAGGAAGGAAGTGTTTCACAATCACTCAGTTGTACAGTCTTTGGGAAATTATTGTTCACTTTTTCCTTTCTCCATGGAGTGTAAGTTATGAAATGCTTCATGGAAAATGTCATTTTCTTTAAAGAAAAACACATTTTGTGGATTCTCGCACCAAAAAAGTGTCATATTCTTTTCAGTATAGGTAGTATAATGAAAATAGTCATTTTGGAGATCCTTGATAACAAAAAATGTGATTTCTCTAAAAACATCTGTCTGTCTGTCTGAACAATACTAATCCCCGAACTGTATACAGGACTTTCAACAAAATGGATATTCCCTGATCGATTTGACTGATGACATGGCCCTTTAAATTTAAAATGGATATTTTAATTATGGGGAAGCCCCTAATTTTTGAGATTTTCTCAAAAAAGGTTACAAATTTTTCATCGAATTTTTAACTGAAATCGGGTCAAGCATTATTATAAAAATAGCAATTCTGATTTTCAGTAAAATTGCAAAAGTTAAAAATTTTGTTCAATGCCCTCTCACAACTACGTTATTGAAGATAGACATTTTTTCTTAATATAATCTGTTTCTCAAGTTGTATCTTTTAATAAGGGTATGTAGAATTTTGTCAAAATATAAGAATTCTCATGTAAATTTGAGTGAAATAATGATGACTAAAAAACATGTCAACAAAATTTTCTCAAAAGCAGTTCCAACTATTTTCTTTGAAGTTTTTGCTTCAATAAAGTTCAAACACCACCCCTGCAAAATATTGTTGTCAGCTGGAACACTTTTGGAGGTTCAATTAGTGAGGTAACGTCTTGTTACATTTAGAAACAAAATGTGAGAGTATGTGCTATTGAAGCACTACGAACTTGATACAAGACATTTTGTGAAATTTTTTTAAAACATAGCTCACACGCAGTTGAATGTATTTTTAATTGTGAATAAAGATTGAATTTTCTGTCTGTCCATATTATCAATTTTCTCCAAAATTTATTCTCATTTATTTTTAACATCAAGTGACATATTATGAGAAGATGTGCAATTTGTTCATATGAAAAAAAAAATTAAATTAAATTAAAAATTAATGAAATTAAGTGATTGAAGTCAAATTCTAAAATATTGATTGATTACCTTAAAAAGAAATAATCATAGATAAATTTTATTTTACTATATTTAATTTCAGGTATAGTGAGAATATTTCTGTGGGAATAAAAATTTAACTTACCAATTTACTATCTGAACCATGGAGTAGAAGACCATCCGGATGTATTATTCCTTTACCTGACATCCCAGAAATCTCTACTTCTTGTCCATCCACTGTTGGTTTCTCCCATAATGTTGATCCATATACTTTAGTTTGCTTCCCATTCATTACCACCCAAGCACCTGGTGAGCTGTCAAGGCCACGAATAAAATTGTGTATTTTTTCTGCTGGAAGAGACCAATCCACCTGTACAAAAATTACATACTCCTCTTAGTTCTTGGTCTACACAAAGAGGTTTAACCCATTCATACAACTGGCTAATACTGACATCTATTCATATAAATTGCTTCTTAATCTGGACATTTTTTAACACAAGCATTAAAGCAGGATGTCTACAACTCCCCAGTTTTATGAAAACCATGCTTCTGGGTAAACTGTGATTCCAAAGTCTTTGGGATTTACAATCTGCCTTGTGCAGTGTCATTCAGCAAGTTGCTGCAACTTTAACTTCTACTAATATACTACTGCTAGTAATAATAATGATGATAATAATAATTACTTGCATAGTTACATCTTCATCAGCCTTTCATTGAAGGCATTCTGATTCCCTATGCTAATAAAATTTGCCCCTTCCAATTTTCCTGTGAAGTGACGTCATTGAAGTTATGATGTCCCAAACACTCTTCTCTTCAACAATCTTTGTTGCAAACTAGGCATATTCTCAATCATAATTTGTGAAGACTATCTGTTAAGACTTGTTTAAGATTGCTTTTAAAGTTAAATAATAAAAATCAAATTAGTTTTAAATACTTTCTTGAAGCAATTTTCATTTAAAAAAAACCTGTGAAATTCATTTAAAATATATTTGGCATTTTATTAAAATAAATTCTTTGAAAATTAGGCATCAAATTTTTCTTAATTTTTCTACCAGCTGAATCATTATTTTAACATGCTATAATATCATGTGAAACAATTTAAATTTTGTTTGAGGTGCTGCTGCCACTGTTGTGTGACCATTTATGTTAGGATTCTCCATGCAACTGCCAAAGGGTTAAGGGCAGACAACAGTTGCTACTAGTTTGAAAGTCTTCTCAATGAAGTTAAGAACAGACAATTATTTGAATTCTCTAATGAGAAGTTAATTTAATAACTGAAAATTGTTTTGGTAAAAATTAAGAGATAAGAAAATTGTATCTCTATGAATACAGTTCAATGACATTTTGTGACATTACCTGCTGCAAGTCTACCTTGCCTAATGATGGTTCATAAGATGCACCTTCCTCTTTTTGTGGAATTTTTGGAGCACTTCCATTTGCTACCAAGTTGACAGCTTCTGCCTACATTACACAAAAAGTGAAGTTTATTTACTCATGAAGTGTTTAGTGGACAGATACTTTTCCTTCTGTTCTTACAGGTTATACTCATTTCCTAAGAGCTAATCTTGTGATGACATCATTAGCAGATACACTAATGGATGGTTATAATTATTAGTTAGATTTCTTTAATTGTGTGCAAAAGAGTTTTTATGGTCTTAGCATTCAACATAGTAATATATTATGTAAATATAAGAATCTTCAGAATTCTGAAGATTCTATAATTATATCATAATTGTTTCTCATTTCGAGATATTTTTTAAAAATTATTACTATCAAAGTTGATATTAATGATGGATAGAAAGTGTAATATATCTCTATACTTTTATAAAGCATATCAAGACATTGCTACTCATTTCTCTGTTATATTAAAATTGATGTACATATTTACAATTTGGACTGAGTTATCAATTTGTCATGATTTTTCTACTTTATTAACTTTTATTACAGTATATTTATATCTATTTCATATTAGTCAATGTTTTCTTTTTTCTTTTTTTTTTTTTTTTTTAGCAGTAATCATTGCATTGCCCCATGGAATACAAGAAACTGTTTGAAAGATATGCAGTGTAATGGCATACCATAGCTTTGATGCCTTCTGGATATAGAAATCGATTGTACAGAGAATCAACTGTGTCATTAGGCTCCACTGGACAGGAACGTTGGAGTAAAATTGGTCCTGTGTCTAAACCATCATCTGCCCAGAAAATAGAGAAACCAGCTTGCTTGTCACCATTAATTAAGGTCCTGAAGAAAAAAAGATGGTAATATGAGGGAACGTCAAATGTTCAATGAAAAATAATGACTTTGTGCTTCTGTCTGTAGCTTTTATGAATGTTTGTGATCATAGACTGATAATATAGCTATCGGCTATACATTGATTTTTAGCAATATTTTTAGCAAAGTATTCTGTCACAAAAAATATGACAATTATAATGATGATTACTGTTATTGTTGACTTCATCAGCACTGCTATTGTTGGAGCATAATAATTTCAACTACAATTAGATGGGAATAAAAATGTGTTTTTACTTTTTTGCATGGTGCTTACAACAGTATAGGGAAAATTTTGTAATGCTGCAGGGTAAAATGGAAATTTTTCGACAGTAAGACTTATTGATGGACTCTGATAAACATTGCAAAAAATAAAATCAATAACATAAACAATTCATTTTTCAGTTTTTGAGAGGCCAGATATACGCTTTTTGGGTTCATTGGAATACATTATTCGGCATTATCTGACAGGGAAAACGAGGTAAAAATAATTCGATGAGAATGAGATGAGATGAATGGTGGTTAAACGATAGACAAACAAAACTACTCGAAATTTTGGCATTTAAAAATATTTCAGTTAAAATCTTGTAGTTTCGTAAAAGCGTGAAGATTGCCTGAAAAAATTGCTTTAATTTGTGAATAGATCTCAGTAAAAACTCTCTAAACGTTAAACAAACATGGACAAACGTATACTCGCGAAAAATTTTTTGGACAAATTCACGGGGGTTTAGACGTCAGGTTTTTCGGTGACTTCTTAGATGACTAATTTCAAGCACGCTTAACAGTTCGTAAATTCCATTATTTTTATTCAAAAAAGTTATTGTTTGCACTGTGACGTCATCTCCTCCTCCCAGATATCTTCAAAAAAACAACAACTTTGGGCTGCGTAGAATAGCTCAGTCTATACCATCCAAGAATATAATTATTTTAATTAAGGCCTGCCAACGTAGAAATAATTAATGGTATTTGAACATATCTGTATATATAATAATGCAAGTTATTAAATATATAATGCATCTTTTAGCATGATTGATTATTACGTTTTATATAATGATATCTTAATTCTATCTTAATAATCTATGTCTATGTATCTTTATATATATATATATATATATATATATATATATATATATATATATATATATATATATATATATATATATATATCTTTATTGGACTCGTCATACACGATTATAATTGTATATGTGACTCAATAAATATTATTATTATTATTATTATTATTATTATTATTAATTTACCAGCTTATGGCACTGACTCCTCTGTGCTTTGGGAGGATTGATGGGTGGTAGCATATACTTTTCAGTGCGGGATAATTGATAACTTGCATGGGTATGAATTGTTTGCAGAAAGGAAGCACATTCAAATCTGCCCCAATATTTTTATACTGTTCAACCATCTCTGGAATTGGTAAGCCAGCTTTTCGCCATGCCTTCACTTTGAAAACTGGTATGTCATCAGCTGCAGCTGTTGAGGCTAGAAATTCAAAATTCTCAAATTGTAATGTTTTCTAATCAGATTTAAAAATTTTCAGTTTTTGTATGACTGGTATTAATGTAATTACATAAAAAATTAAACTACTAGTTTCATTTTATTAGTAAACTTACCTAAGGGATCTTCCCTATTTCCTTTGTCAGGGACCGTGAATACTCCAACAATTTTGTGGCCATCTTTTCGCAAAAGTTTGTAAACTTCTGCCGCAAAGGTACTTTGCCCAATAATAGCAACTTTTAATCTGTTGAAAGTAGTCTGTAAAGCGAATTGAAAAACACGATAATTAACTTCCAAATCTTCAATATTTGTTTAATTTTACAATGTTGGGCACATGCATTGCAATATCATACATTCTTTGATGACGCTGACGATGAATCGATCAAATTGAGCGCGCCTATTTGGAGATAACTAATGCGAATGGTCTGCCTGAGTCGTTTGTGGCAGTGAGAGCCGACCGCAAAGTCACCTGTTCCGATCGTCCTCGGCGGTGAGAACAATACACCGCACGCTCTCCTGGCTCTGCTCTCGAGATGCGCTCTCCGCAGAAACTTGACACTTGATTCTCTGAGTAAGTCAACGCCCTGAATCCGAATCTGAAGTCAGAATTGCGCCACCACCGTCCAATTTTTTTGTAATCGCGAAAAACCACTGTGATATTGTATTTTTTGTTTGTTTGTTTGTTTTTGCTTTTGGTAGTTGTCAGACCGAAAGACTTGACACACGTATTCTATGTGGCCAGCCTTTGATAAAATCTTCTGCCTACGTCTGATCGAGATACGTACATTGTTAATAGCCAGTAGATGTTACCGCACGAATACTTGTAGTGCAAAGTTTTCTGAATAAACTGACTAAATACGTACAATTCAGATCTTAAAATTGGTGTAGTTAAATACGTAACACAATGCTTGTTAGTCATTCCACGTCAAGTCGCACACTCACAAAATATCACTATTTTTTAGCGACTTGAAACTTTTTTAATGAAGTCTAAGGTTGAAAAGAGATGACACCTATTTTTTTTTCTTTTTTCCCTAATCTGACCCATTTAAGAAATATTGCATATTATTTTTTCCGCAAATTAATGCGCGCGATAACGTTTAATTTTTTGCGCCAATACCGTTTCCCCCAGAAAAATAAAATTATACTTAAATTTAACTTGAAAATGTACTTTCATATGATGTAAAAATATTTTTTGTTAACATTATTTAAATATATTCTAAAATGCCAGTTTTTACAAAAGATCGACACTTCAGTTAATTTCAGAAATACTAATGTTTTTCTACTTACATTGTATAGATCTACAACATTTTTAAGTGGGACACATAAATAACATTTAAAAAAATGTTCATCAGAGCACGCACGCAGACCGCTGCCCGTCTAACTCGCCGCTCGAAATCTAGAATTGTAGAAGAAGTGGACGTTTAGGTTGTTACAACCAGCATTCGCGAAAACTTGAAAATTGACTGGTTGCCGTCAAAAAAAGCTATGTGTATTGGAAAAGCTGGTTTTCAAAATTCCTTCTCGTGACGAGTAAAGTGAAGTTTTTTTCAAGAAAGTGAGAATTGACCCTTCTTTTTAATGCTGCAAATAGGTTGGGCAGTGACTATGATGAATAAACGTGAATCGCTGGTCCTGGTCCCCGCAACATAGCACCTAATGCAAGTAACAAAGAAACTGACCGAGTAAGTTCATCTTCTGTTTCTTGTGCTGTCTTCGCCATCGTTTGCCGTCTTCTGCTCTTTTCATGAGACAGAAATAAAATTTGACCAGTGGCGGCTCTGGGATTAGGCAACAGGGAGGGCACACAAAGTTACAGGATCAAACAATGCTAGGCATTTGAAAAATAGTTATATTTGGATTGTTTAAGTCACATAAGTAATATTTACAATCGAATTATCTCCCCGGAAAACAGGCTAAACACATGATCTATAAATTAAATTGAGTCTTCTGTTGTTACATTCTATAAATCTATTACTAATTCTTCAAAATTAAATGAGTCTCTAACAAAACTCTTTATAATGAAAACATACAAAGTCCATTCAATCTCTCTTCCGACATGGTATTTCTTAAAATTGTCTATAATATTTTCAAAGTGAAAAAGCTCTCTCGGATTCTTTTATATAGCACATCCAGCTCATATTTCAGTTTGCTAGGACGAACGGAGAGTACAGTGAAACGCGATCAACCTTTTGTAGGGGGAAATTTTCTTGATATTGTTGGAACGTTTTACAATCAAAGAGAGAACACATGGCTAAATTCACCCTAAAATTAATATGGCCATTTACCCCTTTGAAATTTCCGTACAAAAGAACGATTGCCATTTCTATCAGATTGTAAATTTTTTTATATCAGGCCGAGGTGGCCCAATTCTCTTCATGCACAGCCTTGCATCATAACCACATTGACAGTTTTCAGGCATGTTACAGAATTGGAAACCATTCTCAATCTCAATGCACAATACGAACTGGACGCAAAGATCGGACTACAGCATTCACAGTTTTGTCTACGGATCGGAAAGATAATGCCGACCATGCCGATTGCACACTACTGCGCTGAATTGTTGTGAAAAGGAAGATCAGTTAAACAGAATACCAGCAGATACCACTGGCCTGGACGAAAATCAAGCGAAAGGAATATTGTAAGTTTAAAAATCGATCAATAGATAGCGCCGGGCAACGATGTTGCTACCTCCCCTGTCAGGCTGCTGGGCGGCGGCCGTCATAAGACGCCATTTGCCGAACCTATGTTGCCATTTCAACACTCATTGGCAGCGATTTCTATGTCTGTAAGTTCCGTAACAACACTGCGTTTAGGACACAGAGGCGAGTGTCCGCAGCCAATGAAAATCGTTCTACGGAACAAGCGGGAGTTTGAAAGCTAAAGATGCGTTCGATTCGAAAACAACCCTACAGACCCTACAGATTATTTTAGACAGCGCAAGAGAAGAAATACTGATCTCCGTAGGGGGGGGGGCAGTGTCCCTAGCGCCTCCCTGCCGCAGCCGCCACTGAATTTGACGCCTCGAGTTTTTATAATCCAGAGCAAATTATTCTTTCGTACTTGAAGATGTTATTCGGAGGCTGCTGAGAATTAATGTCTTAACTACTTTACATCCATTTGTGCTATACTTCAGAGAGAGAGAGAGCAAAGAATTTAAAATTAAAAAATATCAATTTCTGGATGCCTGAAACACGACACGAAGTCAATTCACACTTTTCAGTGTAAACCCATAACACTTCTCAAGTACGATTATGCTAGTGTTATCGGATATATTTTTCGACTGGGGTCAGGGCCTGGTTTAGAAAACAATGCGAGTTTATGCTTCTACAAAAATGCCTTCTATATTAATGCTGATGGCATATCTTCGCTTCGCAACGTCTTATGGAAAGGGACCATGCCACGTAGGGAGGGGCAACTATAATATTCTCGATAAAAACTAGCCTTCAATTCTGACAGGAACCTATTAATTTACCCAAGAGGTTATATAAGTGGGCTGATGATAATGTGAAGAACATTACCTTTATATTTTTAGCAACTCTGAACAATACTTAGAAATAGACCTATTGCAACTGGTATAATAAAAAAAGGTGAAGGCACATAGTTTTATTTCTTTATGAAAAGGTGAAATAACGATATTCTATGCAAAATGAAGTAAAAGAAATATCAACGTAAGTAACTGTATCACATGCTCTTCGTGTAAATATTCCGTCCGTATAATACTAAATTTAATCCGTTTGTCATTTTCTAATTTGAATTTAATCGGCTATGAAGGTCATATGCGTATATATATATATATATATATATATATATATATATATATATATATATATATATATATATGGCACATAATGTGAAGATGTGAAGAGATACTTCTATATACTGTTCTGTGAAAGTATATGCATGGTAATCGTCTACTGCTGATTAGCACTACTGCTGATTGGCATCTAGCAGGCGCTTCAGCAAAACAGCAAGTAGACATTTCTATTGTATTTAATTTCTCAGATCGTCTCAATGTCTCACTTTGTAACGTACCATAGAACTTTTTAGAAATTGTAATAGTATTTTTCTCAATTTTTTAAACTGAGAACTGTTTTTGTAAAAATTAAAAAATAGGTCAAAAAATTATTTTTTTAAAAATTTAATGAATTCAATATACACATGAAATGAAAGAGCATCTTTTGTTCTTTAATGTCGAAAAATAATGAATTTCTGTCACAATTACAACACGAGTTAAAAATTAATAACTAGTAATGCAAGCATTTTTCGAAAATTTTGAAATTTATATAATCTCGAAAATAACATTTCCGAAAATGAAAAACAGTGTTTCATATTTTTGTTTATACTCTTCACAAAAATAAGTTTTAAAATCTGGGACGCCCCGGTCAAATTTTCCTTGAAAGTGTGCGGTTTGGCCGTGTAAGTCGACGCGCTGACTCCGAAACCGAAGTCAGAATTGCGTCACCACCTTCCAGTATTTGTTGTCAATAGAGTCAATAGAGACATGATGAATCTCTCTCCGCATTTTTCTTTGTACTTGTGTGTTGTGTTTAAAAAAAAAGTTTAATATTGATTTTAATGTAGATTAATTTGACTTTTTACAGAGATGTACCTGAAGATGGGAAAAAATGTTTCGCGAAACGTCGTATATGTTTAAAAAACCAAATATATTTGTAATTGAGGTGTTTCCGTTTTGATCTATACCAATGATTGTTTCAAATTAGAAGACACAGAAAATAAATAACAACTAATAGACAATCAATAAAGATTAAAAAGTGATCTAAATATCTACCGTTGTATTATTTTAGTGCGGCCGCTGAAGATCGAGGACTCAGATCTGCCGGAAGAGTCCATTCCTCAAATTAACGTTTTAGGGGGGAGCGCGTCCCTTCATAGCACGTGTTGACAGCCCTTCTCCTATTGTGTAAACATTGACCTTGACTTTTCGAATCCGCGAGGTGCAAACTTGCAGTTAGTTGCGTTTCTTACTAGAGTAAAGCATTTGTACGTGAATCAAACGTTTAAGTGATTATTGTTCTGTTTGTGATTATTGCAATTCGTCCGGTTCACAACAAGTTGCATAAGGAAGTCCGTCACAGTCAGATGCGTGAAGTCGTTGCAAAAGTATTTCAATTTATGAAGAGAGAAGCATAAGAAAATGTTAAAAATGTCAAACCAGTTCTTGGCTGCTGCTACAGCTGCTTCGAAAACATCTATTTGCAGATTAAAAAGGAAATAAATTCTATTGAATCGGGAGAATCGTGTTCATTTTCAACTCCGAGTGAAGAGAGGAAGAGCGTGGGAACTGCTCTCGACAGTTTCAATGAGAGAGTAGTTCGCCATACAATGATTTATTGCGCCACATCAAGAAATCGTTATTTTTACCGGAAACGGTGCAAACGACAGTAATCACTGTGGCAGTGATGCAAGTTATGATAGTGAGGAAACACGTATCAGTGTTAGTGGAAAAGATGTAGATGATGAGAGCAGAACCGGTCCAGGAGGTGAATTTGGCGTTACTTCACCACTGAACGAAGACACTATATCAAATTAATGTCCAAGAAGTTCGCCAACGCTTGCGGTGCGGTAGGCTAATTGTTTTTGGTTTGGGCAGCCGAGCCAGATGCGAGCGAGCGCCGCCGAGGTGTCCGAGGGCGCAGCGCAGAGCTGCAAGGCTTTGCCTCGAGCAGAGCGCCGAAAGCGAGGGCGCGAACGCAACGCAGCTCCCAGTCGGGCAGGCCGGCGATGACAGAACTGCTGCGAAATATCAGGAATCGATGAAAAGGAAATTGGAACTCGAGAAAGTCGCTGCGCGCAATTGATATTTCATAAAATGTTCAATTAATTTTTTACCTTCAATAGGTAATTATAGCCATTACTTATAAGGCAGGGTTCACATAGCAAGCTACTCACAAACAGGTTGTATTTACTAACAAAACAATTTAACTCTCTTAAAAACTTGCCCGCAAATCAAACCTTAAGCAAACAAAACAACCAATACTTTAGCCATTGAAAGAAGAAATAATCTCCAAGCAGCATTTGCCTCTCTGCTGCGCCATTCAGTCTTAAAAAGCTACCCCAACACAGAATACTGACTGGTCCATCCGAATACGAACATGGAGAGTATGTCAAGAGAAACTGACAAGGATTAACAGTCAGTCAGTTCAGAAGAGCTGATTTAGATTTATTTAGTAAGAAAAGAGTAAAAGCTCTATGTGGCGTAGGGGGAGAAGATTATCTGCGCACGGTTTCTTGCGTTTCGGCCTCCCTTCCTGTGACTTTAACTATAAATAGTTGAAAGATGAGTAAGAGTTTAAAATAAATAAATAAAAATAAATAAATTTTAAACAGCGCAAGATAAGCAATATTTGAAAAAAATAGACATTTTCGTTTCCGAGTTATAGAATAATTATTTGCATCGGTAAACGAATTGCAAGTATGATTTTTTGCATTGCTAACAAAATAGTAACTCGCCCTTAATTTTACTCCCACCATTACAAGCAAAAGGAGAGTTCAACAAAACGTGTGCATAGTGAAAATACATTTACGTCCAGAAGCAAAACAAGGTCCGTCTATCTCAGCATTTGCTCAATGGATCAGGGAAACTAGACAAAAACTTAATCGAGATGGGGGTCATTGACCCGGAAGCTGAAGTACATTATTTGGTACAAACATATTAAGTCTTTGTTTATACACAAAATAAATGTAAACTAATTGATTATATATTACTGTTTTTTTCTAAAATACACATTATTTTTCTTTTTGATGATCAAAATAGTCTGTAAGAGATTAGAAACAGTTAGATGCAGCAGAAAATATTTTAATTATAATTTAAATTTGTGAACCGACTTCAATTGTTTAGTCATCTAGCAATGCGTTCTAAAGAAACGAAGAAACTTACATGTAGTGTAGGTGGATGTCGGGTAGTTAGCTGTTGATACTGACACTTGATGAACGTCATTTCTAAGACGTGTGTTGTAATTATAAATATCAATATTGCATGAAAATGTGTCCCCACCGTTAACTAAGTCACTTTTGACAAATATTACAGATTCATAAATATATAGGCAAGGCAGTGGTAAGATTCTAAGCGCAATGAAGAGAGGCTTGCAGGGAGCACGCAGATGTAATTTTTTCATTATTCGAATAATTTTATTTTGCAATATAAAAGTCTGATTACTACATGATGAGTTGATTATGCCATATCTCTGGCGGGAATGAACATTTTCAAAGTACACGCAACGAGCTGCATGCGAGCAGAATGCGTAACATAATTAATTTAATTTATTGTTTAATTCTGTTATATGCATCCGAGATTTGACTGAGTTAGTAGACCTACAAATTTTGTTGCATGAACATCAGCTAATTGCATATATTTCATTTTTAATGGAGCATGCGATTGTTGATTTGAAATGAAAAAATGCATTGAAACTGTTTTTCCTTCGTTAGCTATTAATTTTTTATTACAAAGCGAATTTGAAACTTCGGAAATCGTACTACGAGTATTTATCGTTTCTTTTTTAGAAAGAACATTCGTGTCATCGGCAATCAGAACCGTTCTTCCGTTTTTAATAGACGAGGGCATATCGTTTACGTATATCAGAAAGACAATTGGACCTAAGATCGAGCCTTGCGGAACCCCATATTCAATTGCTTAAGAATCGGAAAGACAAGGAAATGATGTCCTTTCGTGCCAGTACGGTACTTATACTCTTTGAGATCGATGTTTAAGGTACAACGTCATCCAATCTAGAGCCGAGTTGCATAAAAAGGTAATTTTGATAGAAATTTTTTATGGTCAATAACGTCAAAAGCTTTGAAAGGTCTAAAAATATTCCAATGGGTGCTTCATTTTGATCCATTAATGAAGCAACATCTTTAAGAAAAGAAAAAAATGGCAGTTTCTGTAGATTTTGAGTTTCTAATCCCGAGTTGTGGGTCTGAAAACGCTTCCTTTTACCTGGGAAAAGTTTCCATGACATATAGAAAAGCCTCTTTAATATTTATGAGAAACCTGACAAAAGAGAAATTGGTTGGTAATTTTGAATTCTTTTTTGCACCTTTAAAAAAAAACAAGTGGCCTAATTTTTGCTGTTTTGAAAATATTTGGATATATTCCTGTTATGCAGAAGCATTGAAAATGTGAGTTAACGGGAGTATCAAAGGGAGTTTTCCATAAACAATCCGACTATTTATCTAAACCAGATGAATATTTATTTTTTAGTTTGCTGAATATTCGTAAGATTTCGTTAGAAGAAGTTTTGGAAATAAGCATCGTGTCAAAAATTTTTTGGAAAGGTAATGATGTTAAATTATGCGGTTTGCTCAATTTCACAGCCGGGTGTACCAAAGTAGTGAAACTATTAGAAATTACAAAACTGAACGGCTTTAGATTACACATAACATGTTCTAAAAATGAAATTAAGTTTGACATTATTATTTTTGGTAGAATGGTAACTACCATATTTGTCTATAAAATTGTATAATGATAGGGATTCCTGATGACCTATATGTATTAAAAAGACCTTAAATAAATAAATAAATTTGAAAAAATAACGGTATGAAAGCTATGATCTATCGATTTTAAGGATTGGGTTGCAGCAGAATTTCGTACGAAGAATTCGCACTACGTTTTCAAGTCACAAACATTGAAGATGGTGAATTGCTGGTTATATTTTCAAGGTCCTAAAACAAACGTGGAGACAACACAATTATTTTTGTTGGGAGAAGCCAGAAGACACTTCATTTGTTGAAAGAACAGATGTGGTGGAAAAAATAGAGAAACCTGAACTGGGGGTGAGGGTGGAATTAATTTTTAACAAACCTTTCAGCAGTTTCAATATTCAATATTTTTTTATATACGTTAACTTTCTTGTTTTTTACACTTTGATGCATGAACTCTTTTTTGATCATTTATTATAAGACCAATGGAAACCATGTTTTTTAAACACTATATTAAAGCCTCCTTTTTGAATTTTCAGGCTGATCTGAAACAATGTCTTGTAACTTAGACATACAAAAAAAGTTCTGTCAAGCTACTGGTCCCTCTGTAGGCCCGTCGTTCATCCCCAATCAAAATTCGTAGGGATAGCAAACTGTGTCACTTTAGACCATTAGGCGGGGATCATTTGATATACAGTTTTGAATTTTTTAAAGAGTTGTGGTACATCTTAAATTATTTTGCACTTCACAAAGAACTTCACCACCAAAGGCACATATTCAGTTTTTTCCATGTGTTTGCTAGAAACGGTATACAAGATGAGGTGAAAAGTTTGCATTTCTGAATCATAATAGCCCCGATTGACCGTAGATAAAATACAAACATGATATGAACACAACAAGATGCCCCTGTCTCGTAGGATGGCGACAACCAGTTCCTGCTGCAGAACAAAATCATACGGAATTGTTTTCCAAAACCTTCTAGAACTGCTCAAGAGCAACAAATAAAATAATTCAACAAATGAAAGAGAAATAAATGAAATAAACAAACTAGTGGTGCTAAAATAGTACATACTTTTTCGCGATATTGTTAATGGTTATATAATATTTTGATATGACAATTGTCTTACACTTCACCTACTATTTGAAAAATTCTTAAACAAACGAGATGGGAAAAATACATATATATTTTTACAACCATGTGTTTAAACGAGAACAGATTTCTGCCGTTGAATTCCGTGTAATCACAAACGCTTGCGATGCGTGTTCTAGTCATAAATTAAATGATTAGTTTATATGAAACGAGAAGCAATGGCCTTCTGTTATCAGCGCGGCTTTCAAACAATGAGGTGCAACAAGCAACAATGACTGCTATTCGTACGGCATACAAATTTTGCAAATCAGCCAAGTTTAGGGCTGTTTCTAAGAAAATAATTGTTTACAGTTTAAAAGTTGCATATGTTTGACTCCGAATTACTAAAAAACAACTCGTTTTCGAAAAATTGAACATGAGCCTATTTGAAGATTTTTTTGACAATCACGTTTCATTAAGATAACAAATTTCTTTATAATAATTGTTTGTAGTTGTTGGAAGACGCCGAAGAAAAGGTTACCTTTTTGCAATTTTCGAAAAATCAGGGATTTTAACGAACATGAGACCTGCACTATTTTTTAAGCGTCCTTTACGCTACCTGAAGTCAAAATTTGATAAAAAAAGTAGATGCTGTTTTCGAGGAAAAAATGTTTTAAAAAAATTGCCTATATTTCACGCAAAATTACGCGAAAAGTATTCAAATTGTACCTTATTTCAAAATCTATCTCTTAGAACAGATTTCAATAAGGAAAAAATCTCTATCATCAATATTTTAGTTATAGGAAGTCGCCCAAACAAATGAACATTTGCAATTTTCGAAAAATCGAAGATTTAAACGAAAATGAGATGTGCACCTTTCTCTTAAGTGTCTTTTACGCTCTCGGAAGAACTAATAATACAGATTACAGATTACAGATTTTAATTACAGATTTTAAGTTGACTATTAAGGCTCAAATTAAACATTTTGAATCGAATATTTTGATTTTATAATCGTGTTTACGTAAGAATGATATAATTGCATTTCTACGTTCAGGTTACGAGGTTTAACAGACCAATATTCTTACTGTTAAAAGCACTGTCCGTCCGTAAGTATGAAAAACTTACTGAGACTTGTTAATTTAACTCACATCATTCTTAAATACAATAATTAACTGAATGATTCATAAAATAAATGTACAAAACAAAAACAAGGAAAGAATTCGCCATTCAAACTTATTCCTGCCCCTTGGCAAAAATGTTTTTGCGGTGCAGAATTTAAAAAGAAAATAAACATGTAATAGTTAAGCAGTGAAGAATATAAACGAAATACAATTGGCGGTTATTTGTTATTACAGAAAGAAAATGCCAATAACAATAAGGCCTCCGGGCTGCCGAGACCCACTGACTTCAGCAACAGGCGCAGAGAGACGCGGAGAGAGGCGCTAGGTGCGAGGGCCGCGAATTTCTCGCTCGACCGATCAGCCAATCACCGATTGCATTCGCCTGTTACGCGAATTTAACGTCAAATTTGAAAAACTCGACCGTTTTGGCAACGGACTTCAGAGAAGATAGTTCAACGGAAGCAAGATAAGTGTTACATGCGATCGTTTCTGACACGTGAAACTGAATCTCGGAAATGAGGTAATTAAACTTTAATATTCAGTTTTTAAATATGATATCAACAATAATTAAAGAAGACTGCACAATTTCAATTTGAATTTAAGAAGAATTCATGTTTTACGTTATTGGTTAGACAACGGCCGGAGCGTACAAGAGGCGCTTAAGATACATGCAACTGTAACGTCATCGAAAGCCTCTTCAGCGCCCGGGCCTGGCCAACGCGCCGTCCACCTGCTCCGCTGGCTCCTCCCGCCGCCAATGCGCCGCTCAGTTGGCCAAGCCGCTGTCAAGAAATGAAATTACGACGGCAGTTGGCCATAAGCAGCCGATAACGTATAAAGTTAGATTAAGAAACGTATGTAAAGGCATTTATTTAAGATTCCCTTTTCTTAAAAAAAAAACAAAAAAACACGCAACGTCACCTTGGCGATGCGACTGTCATCAACGTAGCTGTGTAATTGGTAATGCACGACACATTACCACCCTATCTCCCTGATCGCAAGAGACTGCATTGTTTCCGGAGATGCCAGCATCATACAACGCGCCCAACCGAGCATGTCGCAATTTTGGATGTGTTTGAACGCAATTTGATATTCAAAATTTACAATTTTCAAATGATGTCAACCTCTCGGGCGCGTGGGGGCGCGTAGGGGCGCCGCCGAGGTCGCCGAGGGAGGGCGGCGGCGGCGGCGGCGGCGGCGGCGGCGGCGGCGGCGGCGGCGGCGGCGGCGGCGGCGGCGGCGGCGGCGCGGCCGCACTGGACCGGTTTCCCAGCCCCCGCTCCCCCCCCCCCCAGCCCCCTACCTGTCGCCGGCAGCCGCTGCGGGCGACCTTGCCGCCTGCGCTGGCTCCTGCCCTCGGCCACAGCAACCGAACCAATATTACATTCGCTAACGCCTTTGTAATTTTGGCTTTCTCGCTACCGCTAACGCAATTGAGAGAAAGTTCTGGAATGCTGCACGAGAAACGCCGAATTTTCGGCAGAAAAACCCTTATTACAGGGCCCTGGTAACGAAAATGTGATATATCCAGTTGCTAAATTTAGAAAAAAATCCTCTAACACATATTGTAGCCGGAATCCATGTTGTAGGATCTTGATACCAAAAAATCGAATGACAGCGAAACCCGTCTGTCTACGAACGGTCTAAACTGATCAGCCTATATTTTTCCAAAATCGATAGTCCCAAGTAGATCTGTCTGATGTCGCGAACCCTTGAATTTGAAATCGATATTTCAATTTTGGGGGTACTTTACATGAAGTCCCTTGCGCATTTTCAAAATTTTCAAAAAAATGGCTCCATCATTTCTTGATAAAAAATTGTTAACGGGTATTGTGAAGGACGTATAAGAGATTTCGTACAAATTTAATTTTCGTTGAAAACTCGATTTTCCGAAAATTGCAAAACCTTTTTTTTTTTTGATGTCTTCCTACAATTACAATTTTGGTGATTACGTTTTTTTACGCTTAATAAAATCTGTTCCTTAAAGACAGATTTGAAATAAGGTCATGTACAATTTTTCGAAACGTTGAGTACTTTTCGCGTAATTGTGTGTGACAATATGGGCGAGAAAGTACGGGCTGTTGTAGCACCACTAGTTTGAATTTCTGTCCCAAACTAGGAAGCCAAATCGTTTGTCGCAGGGAGAGAAGTGCGTGCACGTGCTTTGAGCTCCAGATGACCACCCTGTTTCCTTTTCAAAGGGGACACCGCCCCACCTGGGACAAGTCCCGCTCCGCATACAAGTGGAAGTGTGCGTCGGGAGTGCCCCGGCGTTCGCCTGGTGTTGGTCGGAGCAGCCGGTCGCTGAATCCGACGTCGACGGGACGTACACAATTCGCCCCCTTCGGGCCTCGAACTCGAGGGCGACCCGTCAGAGACGCAACGACGGCAACGGCTGAGTCATCTCAGCTAGTCCGTTTGTAGTGATGAACGGGTTTCAAAAATGCGTAGTAAACCGGAATCCACAAAGTGCAAGCACCATAAATATTAGTCTCTTCGATTGTGTATCGGTGCAAGCTTGCAAAAATTTAATGGAAGCATCCTTTTTGGCCGATGGCGAACCGAGGTGTGTCGGGGGAGTCCAAGTAGTTTTGTTCTGCGGGGGCGGAGCAGTAGACTTCGCGGTTCTCCTGCCTCCCGTTTCATTTTCATCATTATCATCAACGTTCTTCCATTTCAACCCCCTTCGCGGGGAGAGACGCCCGGCTTTGGCCATTCGAAAAGTCATCCCATGCGACAAAGATTCCTTAAAGAACTAATAGATGGCATCCGATAATTAAAGGTTCGGGCAACTTAGTTTTTGCGGTAAACTTCGTGTGAATAGAATCGCTCTAGATTGGATAACATCGTACCTTCAACATCGATCTCAAAGAGTAGAAATACCGTACTGGCATGGAAGGACATTATTTACTTATCTTTCCGATTCTTTACTAATTGAATATCGGGTTCCGCTCGATCTTAGGTCATATTCTCTCTCTGTTATACATAAACGATATGCCCTCGTCTTTTAAAAACGGAAGAACGATGCTGTTTGCCGATGACACGAATGTTCTTTCTAAAAAAGAAACGATACATACTCGTAGTACGATTTCCGAAGTTTCAAATTCGCTTTGTAATAAAAAAATTAATAGCTAACGAAGGAAAAACAGTTTCAATGCATTTTTTCATTTCAAATCAACAATCGCATGCTCCATTAAAAATGAAATATATGCAATTAGCTGATGTTCAGGCAACAATATTTCTAGGTCTCTCAATTCATTCAAACCTCAAATGAAATGTACATATAACAGAATTAAACACTAAATTAAGTTCACTATGTTACGCATTCAATTCTTTCAAAATTCTGTCAACCTTCGTGCAGCTCGCCTGTATTTTTCAAATGTGTATTCCCGCCTTAATTATGGCATAATATTCTCGGAAAGCTATTTTGTAGTACCCAGGCCTTTAGATTGCAAAAGAAAATTATTCGAATAATGAAAAAATGCCATCCGAGTGCTCCCTGCAAGCCTCTCTTCATTGCGCTTGGAATCTTCCCACTGCCTTGCCTATATATTTACGAATCTGTAATATTTGTCAAAAGTGACTTACTAACCTGTGGGAACATATTTTCATGCAAAACTAATATTTATAATTACAACACACGTCGTAGAATCAAGTGTCAGTATCAACAGCTCACTACCCGACATCCACATACACTACATGTACGTTTCTTTAGAACGCATTGCTAGATTGGATATTTGGATATATGGATGACTTAAACAATTGAAGTCAGTTCACAAATTTAAGATATAATGAAAATATTTTCTGCTGCATAACTGTTTCTAATTTCTTAGAGACTATACTGATCATGGAAAAGAAAAATAATGTTTATTTTAGAAAAACAGTGATATATAATCAATTAGTTTACATTTATTTTGTGTATAAACAAAGACTTAATATGTTTGTACCAAACAATGTACTTCAACTACCGGGTCAATGACCCCCCATCTCGATCAGGTTTTTGCCCAGTTTACCAGATCCATCGAGCAAATGCTGAGATGGCCCCTTGTTTTGTTTCTGGACGTAAATGTGGCTTCACTATGCGCACGTTTGTTGAACTCTCCTTTTGCTTGTAATGGTAGGAGTAGAGGTAAGGGGGAGTTACTATTTTGTTAGTAATGCAGAAAAATTATATCTGCAATTCGTTTAGCGATGCAAATAAGTTTTTCTAGACCTCGGGAATGAAAATGTCTAGTTTCTTTCAAATATTGCTAATCTCGCGGTTTTTTAAATTTTATTCTTATGTATGTATTTATATTTAACTGTCACTCGTCTTTCAACTATTTATAATTAAGATTCTGGAACTGAAGAAAACGTGCGCAGATAATCTTTTCCCCCATACGTCACAATTTTTACTGGTTGTCTTTTGACTAAATAAATTGAAAATGACATAATCTGAATATAATAGAATGACACTCGTATGTCAAGGTGACAATTACTTGGCCACAAAACGTGAAGTCCACGAAACAAACTTGTAGGCCAATTGCTGCAAATTTGGATCAGCTGATGGTACCAAGAAATACTCTTATATTTTTTCCTTCATGAGAATTTTGAGAAGTCGGGACCATTTTCCCCTGTTAATATCCTGAAACATTACATAATTTGCGAATATACGGTATAATATTTCTTTGTATTCTCTTCAAAGTAATATTTACTTCAAATAATTTGTTAATACGGGAAATTATAGTTACATTAATGAATATAACAAAAACTAGTAACTCTTAACAACGATAATCATATGTATCTCTTTTAAGAATGAAAGAAAAATTGATCACGTCTATTATGATATTTGTTACTGGTAGGTGATGTAAGAAGGCTTTAGATCAAATATACCAGTGGCTTGGAAGCGCCTTAAAAAGAAATTTCTTTCTATTTCCATTATATTGACAGCGAGGAAGAGACGGATCTTGGGTGTTCCTTTCCCGCCCACTCCAGACCGTCGGTTTAGACCTCCTCGGTTTATTAAAAGCTAAAGCCAGAAATTGAACATTACACTTCGACATTTACTTTGAATTTTAGCCCCTACAAAGACAAAATCTATATCCATACGAAATTATAAAGTCAGCCAACTAACGGTTCTCTCCTTTGTTTTGCCTCCGTTCTCTGTTTACAGCCTAGCGCTCTTATCGAATGAGATATGTGCGCCAAGGTCATCAAGCTACGAGACTGCGATTCTATGCCGCGATCACGCGAAACCAGAATTACAGCACCGTCAGAGGGAGAATGCGCTCGATCTATCGACAGAGCGCCAGGACACACGGAAATGAAGAAAGAGAAAATTTATTGCAAAATGCATATAACATTTCTGCTTTATTTTTGGTACAATGACTACATGCTGTCGTGTCATGTTGGCATTTCAGACGTAACAAATTATGAAGTACAAGTTTTGACTGCAAAATAGTTCCCAAAAAAGGAAGAGGGAGGCACAGAGTGCAAATCATAAAGATCTCAGTGGAATTTCATAAAGACAAAGCAAGACTTCGCTGCCAAAGCGGAGAACGGAATGTCAAGACGCTTTTTGTCTTGAGGACCACGATGACGATGAGCAAGAGGATGCTGATATCCAAAGGAAATAAAAAACCTGCCCTAGCAGAAGTCAAACGGTTGCGTTTGCGTGAAACAGTTCGAAGGTAGCGCAGGTCCCCTAAACGGAGGAAAACGTTGCGGGGGAAGGCACGAAACTCAAACGAGAGCGTCAGACGCGAATCTGGGCAGAGGAGGTGGATGATCCGCGCGCCAGGCCTGAGCAGCGGGGGGGGGGGGAGGCATTACCGTTGTGCGGATGAACGTAGCCGAATGAAAGTAGTCAGTAGTCGGAACACCAACTATTTCAGATTGTGGTATTTTATGTAATCGGTGAATGTTTGGCAATAATTCCTGCTGCTTCTCATCAACGTTCATCCAGCTCACGTGCTTTCTGGCGTTGGTCATATAACCTCATATATTCTGTGAGCGCTGAGCTCATACGAATGCACTCATTCCCATGTATTCTCAGCCCCTAGCAGAAACACGTAATGCATGAAAAGTTACGTGACCGAACAAAAGCAGTGGATAGAGGCATTGCAGTAAACAACTTAGGTGTGTTGGCAATAAGGTGCACAGTGTGCGTGTGTTCGTGTGCGCGGATCGCGAGAGGTGGCTCAGGGCATTAACTGATGCCTCTGCTGTCCCTCTGACCGGGAGGTCGTAGGTTCGAGTCCCGACGGTCGCAGGAGTTTCGACACTAGCTTGTCAGCTAGGTCGAATTCAGTCGAGGAGAGCTCTACGAGTAGCGATCGGGTGCTCTGATCGGTAGTTTTCCGTGGTTTCTCCGATCAATACCAGGCGAATGCCGGAGCAGTACCCTACCAAACGGACCACGGATTGCGCGCGATCTTTCCTACCTCTTCCTTGTCCTATATTCTCCCCTTACGCACACACTAACACTCACTAAACAAGCACACTTGCAGAGAGACCGGAACCCTAGCTCTTCCCGGCTGGGACGGTGCCTCGCTGGTGGGAGATATCTGGTTGGGGAAAACCTCGCTAGACGCTGGTAGGTCAGCCCCGGATCTCGCCATACAGCGAGGGAAAGATCACCGCCACCTCCCGAGGAAAACATGGACTACGCTAACGGGACTAAGAACCCCGGTAGTTGACGTGCCTGGAATCACTAAAACAATCAATCAATGAATCGCGTGTGCGGTCGCGCTTCCCCCCCCCCCCCCCGGCGTCTTTGGGGCCTTGCAATACCAGGTCACTCCACGGAATACAAAGGAAGTAGGCCTCTTCTGAAAGGCCCTGCGTTCGCCGCCTGTCCCTCCGTCTTCCTCCGATTTGCAATCGAGTGCTCCTCTGCGTGGACAACTTCGCGTCGACGCTGCAGCAACATCAATAAACATAAACAAATCAATGGAATGTTTCCCGAGCGCGGGGGTTTGGTGTCAACCCTCAAGGAGGTGGCAGGCATTAATTGCAATGTTCTCTTTGGTGGCAAGGGACCGCCTTCAGCGAGAGGGCCGTAAAGTCAGTATAGCAAAGTTTTCAAAAAATATTGAAATTAAACTCAGGTTTTGTCCCTTTTTGTTGCTAATTTCTTACGCAAAAAACTCTAGACCCTGTTGTTAAACATTTGACTGACTTGACGTCAAGTTAGAACCGCATTTGCAGAAAATTGCATTTCTGGTAATATTTAAAGGGTAACATAATTTCCCTTAGGGGAACTATTGATCAACAAAAAGGGACAAATTCCCCTGTAATTATTTTTTATTCATCTCTATAATTTCTTGGTTTTCTTGTCATTGCGGAGCTAACTTGATGTCAAGTTAGCCGAAAGTTTAACAACAGGATCAACCGAAGATCAAATTTTGTTTTTGTGAAACAATTAGCAACAAAAAGCGACAAATGTTTAGATAAATTGCAATATTTTTTTAAACTTTGCTACGCTGCCTTTACGGGCCTTTCCGCGCGTTTCTACGAGACGAGCCCTCTCCACTGCAGGCGGTGCCTCATTCAAACTCACCAGCTGGCCGTATCGTGCTGATACTTCATCGAAAGATTTATGACATTTTCACTAACGCTAACATTTTTTTGTTTTTTTATTGACCTCCGTGAGACTAATCAAACTTGTTCATTTCGTTATTTCCTAGCGCGTAGCCACAGTGACGTGGAATCTGCACGGCCGTGAGGCGAGCGTCTGTCTCCGGAAGTTCTAGGGGACGAGCTTGGCTGCTTTGCTGTGGCTGAAGAAAAATCGGCTTTCTCCGTCGGGACACGGGCGCTTCACCCGAATTATTTTATTTCCGAAGTGTATTAAGTAAATGTCACTCGTTGGCCCTCAACTGCGCGGCGCGGACTGAAGGTGGTCTCGACTGAATCGTGGGACCGGGTCGTCTACGTGGAGGGGTGCGCCTTAAAAGCCTTCAGTTGTGAGGTCTGTTCAATCACGTGAGTGCTGTTTTTACATCACTATTCTGACGCGAAACTAAATTGGCGTGGTCGGTCAGCAACACGTAAAATTGTTTCGCATTTTGCAAATGGCTCATGCAGCGAACTGCAATAAAACGCCATGAGAAAAGTATAATTCAGCAAAATGGTGTTAATAAATAACTACTATTGTGCATAGTGTAGCTTTTCGGTCGGTAGAGAGAAGACGGCACGCCGCGGCCCGGGATGGCGCCGCGCAGGGTTCGGAGAGACCCGCGCAGGAACGCGGAAGAGGGCGGGGGAGGCGGAGGGCGCGGACGGCACAGGCTCTTTCGTCGCCAAGGGAAGGCGCACCCACCCACGCCCAGGCTTCTTCGTTGGATCCGTGTTCTATCTCTCAATCCTCTGCAATGATGCATATGGAAGAGTGTCAAACAATTGCAAATTAATTGGACTTTATTTGAATGGTAAAACGCCCTCATTATCTTTCAAAAAAATACCTATCTCATTCTTCACTTTATCGTTCTCTTCAAAATATTTACAATCTGTGACAAGTCTTTTGTATTTCTCTTGCTGATCGGCGGGGAGTGTGTCTCACGGCCGTTTACTAATTATTCCTGTCATTCTGCCAACTAGAGAATGTTCGCAAGAAATCGTCTTACAGTAAAACCTGCTTAATGCGGACCCTGGAAAGACCAGTATTTTTTCCGTATTAGGCAAGATTCCGCAATCTGTAAAGTAATACTGTGCACCATTCGTTTGGCAGAAACGCGATTTACTTTCACATTAGACAGAATTCCGGAATATACAAGTTCGCATTGAGCACGTTGTAATGTATTTGTTACTAGAGGGCAAAGAAAAGTACGGTTAAAACTTCCTTTTTAAGAAATATTGTTTACGCGCATGATTTTCCGAATAAAATTTATTAGCGTATTAGGAGTTTAATTGAATCGGAGAAAACAAAAACGTTGAATATCCCGGAGCTTCACATTTTGAAGAGCAAGCAAAAAGGTTCGACGTTCCGGACATGGATCGTTTTTTCTTAACATCAATAGTTGAAAGGCACCCTCCAGACGTCACAGAGTTCACGGACAACCAACTTTTATACATAGAAAGTTGAATTTATATTTTAAGAAGTTTCCCACCGTTAACTAAAAACCAGCAAAATGTGACATCGAACCTTTTTGTTCGCACCGATTCGATTAAAAGCACGATGCAAGTAAAGAAGGCGTGCTGTTTGAATCTGTGCATTTCCGCCCTGTCTGTTTTGATCTGTTTGACGATTCCCTTCCACCCATTCGGCTGTGGTCTGCTGTGGGTCGTGGGTCGCATCTGCCACTCACCGCGCTGCTGCTGAAGTGTCTGCGAGGCCGCAGCACCACCACGGCCCACGCGGCCCTAGCGCGCAGGCTCATGTCGCTCGGCTCGGCTGGGCTCCGCTCCGCCGCAGCTGCCCGGGTCCCCGCTGTCCTGGCGCTCTGGGGCCGCGGAGGCTCGCGCTGTTGTAGGCGCGCGCCGCCCCCCTCCCGCCCCCCTCCCGCCCCCCTCCCGCCACCGCGACCGGGGCGGCGGCGGCGGCGGCCATGACCTTGGGCGGCGGTGGGGGAGCGTGGCGGCGCTCGGACGACTCCAGCTTTTATTTATTCATTTAACAACGAAAGGTTAAAAACTGTGCGACGTACTACGAGAACTGCAGTCTGTGCGTGCACGTGTCCTTGAACCCTGGGATCCCTACCATAACCCGTACTCTCCATATTTAATTGAATTATGTATGCAGATAAAAATCGTTTTTGGCAAGAATTCGTATGAAAATATTCGCCACCGTGTACTAAATGGCAAATCAACCACGGATTTATTGTACCTTATTGTATCTTACGTGAAAGAATCTGGTTTCTTGCGACCAAGACTTCATGAGAGAGCTTGTTGGCTTACCCGCAATGGTCTTTTTTTTCACTGTACGCCTTCAAGTGTGAATTATGAGATGAAAGGATGATGATAGGTACAATCACAAATACACAACCATGCCCGAGGCGGGACTCGAACCCGCGATCCTTCGGTCCGAGATCGCTACGGCACTACTGCCTTAGCGATCTCGGCCACCGGATCGGCCTTTTATTATTTTTATTTTTATTTTTATTATTATTATTATTATTATTATTATTATTATTATTATTATTATTATTATTATTATTATTATTATTATTAATATTTTTATTATTATTATTAATATTATTATTATTGTTGTTGTTGTTGTTGTTGCTTTTGTTAATGGGGTATTAAAATTAAACCTATAAAACAAATCGCAAATACAAAACAATCTATCTCCCAAGTAAATAGCAAAGGTTTCGGCGGAAAACTTGTGTAATTTCACAAGGAAAGAACGGAGAGAATCTTCCAAAATATATTGTTTCTTTAAATGTTCCGTGGACATGATTAAGGAATTATTTATAATGTGATCGATTTTACAAATCTCAAACGCAGAAAACTTAATTAAATATTGTAATTTGTGTGTGATTGAGAAAATAATTTACAGAAAATTTAACGAACACCATCAATTTTAAAACTTCTAAAAGATCATGAAATAGAGACAATTACAATAAAAAAAGCTTCTTTAATATTTCCTTTGGTGTGTCATTCAGTTTTTATTTTCACATTTATTATTGACCTTCACTTTTCTAATACATCACAAAAATAATTCGGTTTATAAATCTTACTAACATGTTAATACATTTGCAAACTGACCAGATTTGTCATAATTGTAATAAATAATAATATGGTGGCTGCCATTGATGTTTACAATATATTTGATGCGGCGAGTCCAAGTTGAGTGTTCTGGCAATACAGATAAGGTGTGTATACCTTCTGCATCTGGATCTGTCTGAAGTGTAATGGATTGTAATCCCAAGAAACCTGTGTGGGGGAAGAAAGGAAGTCTGTTGATAAAATTACGGAGAGGGGGCTACGAGGAATTTATAGGGAATTACTTTTGTAACGAATCATAATGAACCTGAATAATTTTGTATAATTAGCTATCCATAAATTTGCATATTCTGTGTTAAGGCTCCGTTTCTTCTAACGTTCATGTTCCATTTTCGTTGCACTCTCAATTTTCGTAAATGCAAAAGCAAATAATCAAAGTTCGTGCAGTTGTTGCAACACTAAATTCTCAAGGAAGAATGACGCTACTGTTAACTCCGTTGAATGCAAAAAACTCTAGTAATGGTAAATCATGTTTGTGTCAAATCGAAGCAGCCGCCAGTGATTTAGTCAGACTGGACTGAGGATGGAGATTTGTTGAGAGAGAACAATTGCTAAACAACCCGCCACAAAAGCGTGTAAAATTATTCGATTCTATTTGGGAATTGCAATGAGAAGTAGCTTTTAGAAGTACAGTAGAAGTAGAAGAGTGTTTCAAGAGTTCATGGAAGTTCATGACACTATTGAATACATGTGGAATTAAGAGATAATTATGGTAGATGAGTCCTTGTCCCTGCTCTCGGCTCCATACAGCAGGTCAGAAGTGCTCATCATGTGCTCAGACCTTTAGATTGCAAAAGAAATTTATTAGAATAATGAAAAAATGCCATCCGCGTGATCCCTGCAAGCCTCTCTTCATTGCGCTTGGAATCTTCCCACTGCCTTGCCTATATATTTACGAATCTGTAATATTTGTCAAAAGTGACTTACTAACCTGTGGGAACATATTTTCATGCAATACTAATATTTATAATTACATCACACGTCGTAGAATCAAGTGTCAGTATCAACAGCTCACTACCCGACATCCACATACACTACATGTACGTTTCTTTAGAACGCATTGCCAGATTACCATTAAACAATTGAAGTCAGTTTATAAATTTAAGTTAAAATAAAAATCTTTTCTGCTGCATATGTGTTTCTATACAATTGGAGACCATACTGATCATCAAAAAGAAAAATAATGTTTATTTTAACAAAACAGTGATATATATTAAATTAGTTTACATTTGTACTGTATACATTTTTTAAAAGACTTAATATGTTTGTTTACAGATATATTTGGCGAAAACAAGTTTAGTTTAAAGTTTAAAAAAGTAACTTTACGATATGCTTTACCTGGTATTAAATCATTCTTGGCAAGGATAAATTTAACAATGGGTTTAGATTTCAGTAAATATATTGATAGCTTTTCAAAATTTAATATATTGATAGCTTTATATTATCTTGATCTGAAGAATGTAGAATGGCAGGGATATTTGAATCGAAATAACAGCTTCTGATGGTTTTATCTGGAGAATAAAGATGAGATCAAGGTCAAGCTTAGTGTTGCAATGTTCGCATGGCGGGGGAGATAAGTTTGCAAGAGATTGCTTGTGTTGGAATGTCCAGACCTTATTGTTGAGTTGACTGTTTGCTCCCTGCGATCAATTTTCTTATTGACATTTGATGAGAAAATGGGATCGCAGACTGTTGCATGTTGCTGTATTTATATGTACGCCAATTGCTGTTCCAGTGAAGGTTTAATTTGTGATGGATGTTTTTCCAGATATCTTCAAATTTATTTGTTTAGGTTGGGTAAATCTGGTTAATATTCGTAGCAGCAATTTTGTGCTCTAAGCAATTTCATTCCCTGAAATGTATTTTACACCTATCAATCATAATTTTGTTCCCCCGATTTTGTTTTATTGTAGTGAATTCAATGAATGAAGTTCTGTATTTCCGATCTTGATATGCGGTTTATTTCTTCAACGGTTGTAAAGGAATCTGTAAATATGATATACTTTTCATTCTCAGAAGATTTTTTTAATATCTCTTAAGAAGAATAGCAGGAAATACAATTCTGCAGTTTTATTGAAGTTTTTGAGTGGAGAGTATTTTAATTGGAAATCGTGCAAATAAACAGCTTATCCGACTCAGTTTTCATTTTTGTCCCGTCAGTGTACACTTGACGGTTGTGTTTGTTATTGTATTTCTTACAGAGTTCACGCTGACGCTGACGCGAGTTCCATTCTTCTGATGTTATTTTTTCTTTTTTGTATCGTCCGAGGGTTAATAGTATGAAGGAATACTGCAGATTTTCTCTGCCACAAACATTTTTGTACTGACGTGGGAGAAGATAAGGGTCGTCCGCAGCGCGTCCATTCAGAGCCGCCGTCAAGTGCGGGGCCACAACCCCAGCCGACAATTAGAGGCAAGAACCACTTTCAAGAGAAAAGTGATGTTACCTATGAGATGAGGTCCAAAAAGGCATTTGCTATAAAAGGGACTTTGAAACCCTACACTCCGCCTTCAATTCATGGAAGATCACGAGGAACAACAGTATGTTCACGGACACTTCGACTTGCCAGGCGCCCGTGGCCTGTGCGAGTCAAGTGGAGGTCTCGTTGCATTTCAACACAAGTTACACTGCCCAACAATGAAAATGTTTAGAACTGAAAAATACCTTACGTATATCAACCTGCTGAATTAAAGTATCATCATAAAATGACCCATTAATTCTTGCTTTCGAGATACCAGTTTCGACATTTTTGTTTTTGAGAGTTGTTACCCCTGTCAACTAACGAAACGAATGTTTTTGGGCTGGTTGTGGGTTATAAACGCAATTACTATTGGTATACCCGAGAGTTTCATGTTGTTTCTGGGGTAATTAGTGCATGCTTTGTGGTTTTGGATTGCTTTGAAGAGTACAACTTGTTAAATCAAAATGCCACGTAAATGGGCAAATTCAAATAATAATTTTTGTTACATCGGTGGTGAAATTATATTTTCGACATCGATTTCATTCAGGGAAAAATAGCTATCATCAGCATTGAACTTTTGCCATGTTAATTTTTGCAATTTTCTAAAATAAAAGAAGTTAGCCGAAAATAGTGCGTGCGTCATTTGTTCTAGTGTCTGATGTTTTATCCAAATACATTTTAAAGAAAACGTTTGCACCAGTTTTGAGAAAATAATTTCTTTAATTTGCGCACATTTTACGCGAAATTAAGCTACTACACACATTTTAGAAAAAATGTATATGATTATTTAAGCATCTGTCTCTGATGAACAGATTTACATCAGAAAAAAAACTATCTTCTGAATTGTAGGTTTTGGAACACGCCGAAAAATTTCAATTTTTGCAATTGTTGGATATTAAGAGTTTTGAACAAAAATTATACCTGCCTCCTTTTTCAGAACGTTTTGAAGATATAAAGAATTTATGAAAAGTCCTACAAAAATTAAAATTCCCACTTCAAATTCAGATGACCTCAAGTTCGTCGAGAGCGATTGGGGAATATCAGTTTTGGAGAATATCAGCTGCAGGGTTTTAAGCGCAGCCCCTGACCACATGCGGACGGCAGAGTGAGCGAACGGGCGGACGGACGGAAGGACAGTGGTTCAATGAATTGCGTAGTTTCCTAAAACCACAAAACGTGGGTTCTGACTACGCAAGTATTAAATTTACTAAATATAAGAACAGAATTTATCAACCGTTTTCATATCAAGGCACAAGGCTTTTCGGTCCAAAAATTGCCAATTTTTACCACAGCATTAAAACTCCTCTCTATTCCCTACATACTACGTATCTAGTAGGAAGCCGAGAAAGGGTTTTACCTAAACGCGTTTTGCATGGCCCGATTATCATACTCCACACACCTCTGTGGCTGGAGAGTTAAGGCTTCGAAGAGCAATACATGTAGTAGTTTTAGTGACAATTTTGTATCACTCGAATTCGAAATGTAATCTGTCTGTATTGAGTGCATATGGAATGCTAGAGATAATCCTAGATGAGTCGTCACTACTCGTGTTACAAACCACATCATCAATAATTTAATACTCTGTAGATTGTACATGGCTACGGCTTTATAAGGCAGAAGACCCAAATAAGGCCATGGCCCTTCTACGGCCAAGTGGGCATTTTTTTAAAAAGAATGCTTCAGTTAGGCGGAAGTTATCAGAACCAATCAACACATTGCCGCCAAGGCAGGTGGTGGTAGATCCGAGGTTCTCCACTAGGGCTTTGGTTTTGGTTGAGACACCGCTGCCAAGGAGCTAGTTTTGTGTTAGCTTGAATGTGGACGATGAGTGGCGTGCTGTTTGCGATGCAGATTGCGTCCAGCCGCGGAGGGGAGGCGGGCGATAACCCCAGCGGGGCGTGGGCAGCTGGATCGCACCGGTCTGCTCTGCCTCCGATGGCCCCGGGGGTCGAGGTCAGCGCCGACGCCGGCGCGAGCCGGACCGCTTATCACCGCCCCCGCCCCCGCCCCCGCCCCCACGGCCCAGCGGGGCCCGTGGCGCGAACCACTCGGCGAGTACGAGTATCATGTAAAGGACCACAAAATCTAAAAGATTTGAACCTCACAGAGCCTCGACAAACAGAGACGAACCCATCGAACCGGGTACCCGAACATTCCCGAGGACTCGGCGCGCTAGGAAGCTTTGGATTTTATTGTCAGAGTTGCCGTATTAATGGCAGCCGTCATAGTTGCAGTATTGTCTTAGTCTTCAATGTTGTTTGAGAGGATCTCTGCGACTCTTTTAGGACTTGCATCACACGTGTGCTGCACTGGTCGTTCTGTGTTGAAATGGGTGAGGACTCGACACTTGTGATCTGCTTCAAGCCTTTGAATGCTTTTACCAAAGGAACCTTCCAGTTGAATGCTATCTTCCTTTGCAAGAATTGCAGGAAGGGTGCTGTCGTTGAGGAAGTACAAGCGATGAATGTTGAGTACTAAGACACAATACTAGAAACTCTTTTTCCTTCTCCGCAGATGCGGGACTCCGCTTTTCGAATCCTACTGTCGCTTTTCTGATGGCTTCACGAATTTCGTGTGATTAACGCTGTCGCCTGGCAATTCGATACGTTTCTGAACTAGTATCGCAACAACACATACTTTCACGCATTATTTCTAAATTTGCAATTCTCGAAAGTTCAGGGTGTTCAACGAGAATTAGACATACGCCGTTCCTTTAAGTGTTCCTAGTTCTATCCGTGGGAGAAAAAAGAAACATTTTGAAGCGGTTTGTGAAAAAAAATTAAATAAACTTCTTTAATTTCAAGCAGAAATTAAGCAAAAACTATTCGTTTGTTCAAAAAATTGTACATGACTGTTTTTAAAGTGTTGATATTTAGAACCGATTTTGTTTAAGGTAAAAAATTGTATCTTTAACTTCGAGCCATTTTGGAATTTTGCCAAAATAGTGTAGCCACCTTTTGAGAAAATAATTATTTGAAATTTTTTAAAATTGCATATATTTCAAAAAAATGTTTGAAAACTTCTCATGTTTTCGAAAATTGAACAAGATTTTGTTTCAAGATCTGTCTTTAAATAACAGATTTCATTCATGAATAATCTTCATCTTCCAATTTGGTAATTTTAGGAACACCCCGAAATCAATCATAAACTTTTGCATTTTTCGAAAAATCAGGAATTTTAACGAAAGTGAGACCTGCAGCATTTTCTTTCCATTACTCTATGCGAAGACAAAGTTTAATTAAAAATTCCAATTTTTCGAACCAATATTTTCTTTGTAAACGTGAAAGTGTGCCATGATCTCGTCTGTTTCGGTGATATTCCTGATTGAATATGAGATTAACGGTGCTGTTTGATGTTGGTCGATCTCATTCATTTCTATTTTGAGCTTCTAAATCCAAATTTGTTCAAAGATAGATAAGTATTCATCTGGAACAATACACATTTTCATCTTGAATTGATCTCCTGTTGTATTCAACATTGACTTTGATTTTCCGTCAGGTGCGCAAACTTCGTGTCTGTGGGATTTTAATTTGATTTTGTTTCTTTTAGTGGTAAGTTAAGATTCAGTTTGTAGAATTGATTGCTGCGCGGAAAAGCATATCCTGACCCCGAATTGACCTTCGATTTTCATATCAACATGGTATCATTCGTTGTCTGCGGTGTCTTTCTTGACGCATTTCAATTGGCCTCTGAGGCCCGAGATCTGGTACATCTTCAACTCACAATACTTTGCATCGTGTGATTTATTTTTCTGAAATAATGTCCGAATGCTTAGTTTAGCAATGTGACCTGTTTATTGCAGTCCGTGCACTGTAATTTGTTCTTATCTTTTGTAGAATCGTTTTTTTAAATCCCGATGCGTAGACATTGAGCTCGTAGTCGTTGCCTTTTGCCCCTTTGGCCAGGGGCTCGGCGCCGTTTGTAACCGGATTCACGAATCCGTCTGTCTCGAGTTGCTTAACTTCCGGGTAATTTGATGATTTAAATGAATTTGATGTTTCTAAGAAAATATCTATTGCAACCAAAAACCGATTTCAAAAAAATGTAACGTCAAGTTTGACGCAACGCGTCTCTGGGGCGGCGATGAGCGCTTTGCGCTTGCAGTCCTCCTCCACTGGCATTGTCCGTCAGGTGTCGCCGCAGGCAGTTGTCAAGAGGACAGCCAGCGCTGAGACCTGGGAGCGACTTACGATGGGTTGGGCTTAGGACGCTTCAACGGGATTGGGCTAGCCCCACCATATGAGATTGTTCGCGAAGCGATGGTAATCCTTGGTGGCAGGCGAGCGCCTCTTCTCTAATTGTTCCCTGATGAAAGTTTCTCGAAATCCTCGAACAAACAGTGCACGTCGAGGCGTTTCAGCTAGTGATACTTTAGTCACTCGTTGACATGTAGCTTCGCTATCGGCGCCCGTCTTCGAGATTTCAGGGGGATATATAGTTATTCAAATTATCGTTCTGAATGTCGTGGTAGGAAGTCGCGTGGCTCAGAGGGAAGTCGCTCGCCTTTCACCACGGTCCGGGTTCGATTCCCGGACAATCATATGTTAAATTTGTTAGACCCCCCATCCATATCCTAATTCCCTCCCAGTTCTGGCTGGTGAGTAGTGCCGCTGCGGCGCGTGACGTAAGACGGATACGCGGAGACGCTACCTGGTGGTCCTCGCTATGAATGCTAATGGAGGATTATTCCCGAGACTAACGAGACTTGACCTACAGCTCCATGCTCTTGTGGGGCTGGGAGAGGGGCGCTCAATGCTCGTCTAAATAGACGCAACGAATTTTAAAAAAGTACATTCCTTCACGAAGACATGAGGAGGGATAAGAGCCCAAATCTGTAGCTAATTTGTCCTTGAGAATATATTTTATTATATCAGAGCGAATATTTTCTTATCAGTTTTTGCCAAAAACTCTCTTTCTTTCTGTATTCAGAATTCAACTAGTATATGGCTTAGGGTAGGAATCCCAGAATTATGTAAACATTCAAAGAATACACATCTCCCCGTAGCACGTCACACACGATTTTAAACCATTTTTGTCATAAAGTAAAGAGATATATGTACACTCTCTAATGTTGCTTCTCAGGTTCGCAACAAATCCGGAAATATACTTCTTTTCTGCTGGGTGTTTTGATAAAAGTGCTCTTCTTTGGTGCTAAATGTTGTTCTGCAGGCAACTAGAGTTCGTCGCGGAATTCCGCTTTTGGAGCTGGAAACGGCCATGCATCGACATGCGCCTTCGGGCGGCGTTTCAGATTACGACGACGTTGACAGGCGGATTGATATTTTAGTTTTTTACTTTATACGTGATTTTTCATTAATTATTTGTTAATTTGTTCAAATTTACTTCGCGAAGTGAGTACGAGTATTGTTAGTTCTTACTCCTCTAGTGTTCGGTGTGTTCTAAAAGTCGTCTAAAAGGCGTCTTTGCCGTGCACATGAGGTAATATGTCACACTGGCAGTACTTAGAATTAATTTTAGAACTTCTTTTAAAATTTGTCATCTTTTGGCAAGCCGTATGGAATAAGCATGCACACGTACTAAGCATTTCTGTGGTAGTTTTTTTAGGCACTGATATTGAAGAGTAGTCAGGAGAGTGAAAATGGAAAAGTGGGAAAAGTGATTAAAATATTACAATAAAAAATGGAAACAAAAAGATGATGATTTTAAAGGTGAGTCGATTCTGATTGATTCTAATCTTGTTTCCCTACAAAACATCGTCTACAACTTAAACATGTATTGATATTGTTGCTGTTTTTGTTTATTGAATGCATTTTTAATCAATTTGCTTTATTGTATAATTAACAGTATTATATATGTGTCTATTACGTGGAAATCCTTATTATGTATATAATATATATGTGAAGGAAATGATTTTTACGTCAACTTTAATTTTCTTCGACAATTTTTGCATGGCTTCAATCAGCTACAGAAGAGCAACTGAACAGTGGGAAACGCGAAGCTTATTGTAAGCTCTGCGAAACTAGTGTAAGGGCCCACAAATCAGATCAAGATTCCTTGACCACAAAAATCAACGAAACATCGACATAAAGAAACTGCGCTACCGTCAAAATGCCGCGGAAAACTAGAATCATTTGGTACAGACATTTATATGGATCTCACTTAACACAAATTAATTTGCATTTATACATTATGAAAATATCCAAATATCAATTCAGGCCCATTGAGAGGCTAAAGAGCGCGAAATTACCACGACTCTACTGTGTAGCTTCTGTGGATCGCCTTGGCGAGCTTCATCTCAACTTAAAAAAACTTCAAATAAATATTTTAATGCAAATTCAAATATCCCGCTTGAGAAGTTGAATTTTTCTCATTGGGCGAATTTACAGCCATCTAACGGCGTCTGGCAACGCTATGCTGATGCGACTGATCTCTGGCGGCGGGCACAGTCACTATAAAACCCGTGCCGCGTGGGCGGTCTTTTCGAATTGCCCGCTGAGGCGCCTGTTCCTGAGCTCGCCAGATCGATGTGCTCTCGCGCTCGGAATGAGGAATGCAATGGGCACGGCGCCGGCCCGCGCGTGGGGAAGAGGTTCGCTCCGTAGTTACGCTTTAGAATGGTCATTGTTATTGGAATGTTTATGATTCAATAAAAATATGAAAAATAAAAGAAATGTACGTAGGTTATTTCATAACACAAAGCAATATCTGGCTTTATTTATCGGAACCTTTACAGTACATCCACTTCCATTCTTCCAACACATTACATTTGTGGAGAAGACAGTTTTAACATTCTAATACAACATTTTATATTGTTATATAATACAACAATTTTAGTTCATCTCGAACCAATAACACAAGCACACAAAGTAAAACTAGTGGTGCAACATAATGGCATATACTTTCCCGTATTAGTTTTTATTGCCTTTGGTCTCGGCTTGCTAGCTACTCGGACTTGCTTTCTACTCCTTCCATCTATTGCTGCTCAATTTATTTTTTTTTGTAATTTTCTTAACTTTTCGGTTTCCCAATTGTAGAGCGAAAATATGATTTAATGATTATCAAAGAACACTAAAACCTCGTCCTAAACGGCAATTTTCTTTCAAAAATTTGGACCCGTTTTTATGAAGATGGCGTTTAAGCGCTACTTAAAATGCGAAATTTGACCTCTTTTCACAGAAAATTATTGAGTTTCCGAAAAACTTCGTTGAATTTTGAACTGGTTTTACAGAAAAGGTTGAGCTTTTGTTAAACTTTATTTGACATTATTTAAAGCATATGTACTAGTAAATATAATAATGTGAACAATTCGCCGCTAGTATAAATATCGACTTGTCGACGTGAGAGAAAAGTCAAGAAAATTAAATTTTTGTAATTTTATAAAAAAACAAGAATATGTTGTCTATGTCATCTTATACAGTACATTTAGCACTATCCCTACCAAAAGTTTGAAGAAAAAAATTGAAGCCGTTTGTGAGTAAATCTTGTTATTATAATTTTTTTTTAATTGCACATATTTCTCGCAATATTGCGCGAAAACTAATAAAGTTTTCAAAAAATATACATGTCTTTAATGAAAGAACTCACCGTGGAGCAAATTTTATTTGAAGAAAAAATCTCTATCTTTAAGTTTGTAGTTGTAGGAAGACACCGAAAAAAATTCAAATTTTTGAAATCATCGAAAATTTAGTTAACCGCGGAAATCGGACATATGCCACCTTTATAAGTGTATATTACTCAATTCTTACAAAAAATTTGAAGAAAAAATTTGGAGCCGTTTTTGAGAAAATTTTGAAAATATCCGGAGGGCTTCATGTAAAGTACCCCCAAATTTTAAAGTAAGATTTTGAAAATCTGAAAGCTTCGATTCGAGCCAGATCGACACGGGTTTCTTGAATTTGGAAAAAATCCTAAACACGGTTTAGGCTAGTGGTGTTGACGGACGGGCGGACGGGCGGAGGGCAGACGGACAGACACACACTAAGACACACCAAGCAACGCCAAGACACACACAGACACATACAGTCGTACAGACGTTTTGAAAAGAATCATTTTTGAGTACTAGAGGACCCCAAAATGTGTATTTCCGTCGAAATCTCGAAATCGATTTTCCGCAGCATTACATATCTGCCCCTATACTACTTATAATACTCCGCATATACGTACGTATACGGGAAAGGAAGTGAAATAAAAAGACCTAAATGAATTAACACATGTTTCTCTAGATGTGTAAAAGCTCAATCCGAATTTGAAGCTGGAATTGCGCCACCACCCTCAATCAGTCTTATTCGCGAAAAACCATCGTGACATTGTATTTTTTTGTTTGTTTTCGGGGTTGTTGTCAGACTCAAGACTTGACACATGTTTCTTTATGTCCGTCAAAGAGCTGAATCCGAATTCGAAGCCAGAATTGCCACACCACCTTCCATTTGTTTTTAATTGCGAAAAAACAATGAAATTTCAAATGTTATGGTGGGTTTTCGCGATTTAAAGTAATGGAGGATGGTGGCGCAATTGTAGCTTGAGAATCGGGCTACGCGCGTCAACATACGCAGTGCAAGATGTGTCGAGTCTTTGGGGCTGACAACAACCCCCCACCAAACACATTCTGAAGGTGGTTTTCGCGATTCAAAAAAACTAGAGGGTGATGGCGCAATTCTGGTTTCAGATTCGGATTCAGTGCGTTGACATATATAGAAAAGCATACTTAAAGTCGTTGAGTCTGAAAAGCTTTTATTTTGTGTTGTAACCGTTGCCTATCTGTGAAGATAAGAACGCTACATTTAAATAGCGCGGCTCGTGCTCTCTGTAAGTGGCAAAGATCTTTTAACTACACTAGATTGCTAACTCGTCCAGTCAAAGCATTGGATCAGGTGAAACCGGCGCCATATTAGAAACGGGCAAGAAGCTGGCGGCAATTTGAATTCCAGAAGTACCAAGCTCATACCCTGAGGGAATGAATACTCAGAATTACGTACAAAACAGTTTTAAATAATTTATATGTGTTAAAATATTTAAAAAATAATACGGATAATATTATTTATTTCAACAAATTAATTTAATTGTTACACACGTTTGAAGAGAATGCCACGTAATAACTAGAATTACATTTACACATTGTTAAATAATATCAACTTATTCAGTTGATGTCTTTTACTGATAGAGCAAATATCTTCTTCAAAATGTTTGGCCTGGGAGAAAAGTCGTATTTCTGAGTAATTGTCCTCCATTGAATTGATAAGCTGAATTTTATGAGGAACATGAGTTACGGCAGTGGCTATAGCACACAGATTAGTGCCAGGGAAAAGGTTTTCATTGAATGCACACAACCGCTTGACGCCATGTTTCACTTTCTTAAACTAAACTAACTTCCTTAACTAAAAATGAAGCAGAAGCACCCTTATCTCTGAAGTGGAAAGACAACTACTTCTCAGTTTCAGCTTCTCAGTTTTGTACACACATTCTGCAGCTAACACAAAACACCTCTGTTTTTCACATCAACAAATCTTGTCCTGAATAAAGCATTGACACAATTACAACAAGTAATTCGTTTGGTCAAGGACCGAACAATAAAGCCACACACATAGTACAACACATTGTCCCTTATTTCTATTAATTGTGCCTTTAGAACATCTCCAATGTTGAACTGTAGAATATCATATTAACCATGCATACTGTCACTTTCCATTTTTTCCCCTTTCATTTTGGGCTAAAAATTGACCCTACATCATCACCATTAAGTGCAATGCAATTAGCTGCAGAAGAAGTGGATATACTGTTTTTCTGCAGTATCTCCTTCAGAACTGCCGTAAACTGTTTAACATTGGGGTTGCTGTTGCAACCTAATATCCTCCTAATTCTCAAGAATAGTATCTCAATATTATCTTGAGAAAATCTGTAAGTACGTACATACTTGAGAGGATTTTCAGCTCTCTTAAACACTTCCTTCCCAAAAGAGAAAACTGATTTGACAGAAGTGGCCAAACCAGGAATGTTTTCCTAGGTGAATGGCAAAGTAGTTTGCCATTGCTGTCTTTCAGAGAAAATAAATAATTTACGTCTTCAATAATTTACATTTCTGTTAATCACATTGTCAAAGAAGAGGGTTTTTTTGTGGCCCCTGACAAAGACACTTCTGCTATTGAGGATGTTGAAGATTCGATACACGACCTGAAGGAAATTAACAGTAGCTTTACTACCATGAAACTCTCTAATTTGGGACATATCTAAAAATGTAAGTGCATCTCCAACTGAAGAACTTGTTGATGAAGTTTGAGCAGCTAACTTTACTTTCATAGGGTCACGTTACCATTCTACATGTTTTCGTGTGACTTTGTAAGCTAAATTCAATGATATGGAAGACTGAATTTTCTCTAAGTTCTCAATAAAGAACCACTGTATTTTTTCATCTAGGGCATTAAATTTTAAATATGTTCCAAGAGCATTACGAACCAATTTTAAGTTGTGGCACGCATCAGGAAAAAATACACGTTATATCCTGCAGTTGGATGCTTAAAATCACATTTGATTGCTTCAAAATTGCTGGCATAAATATCACAATCAAGTGCAATCATTGTTCGTAAATTTGTGTGTGTGCCATCATCCTTTTCTTTTACACCAACCTCAAAGCTCATGATCAGAGCAGTTTTCACTAGTTCAGTTTGAACCACTGCATTCGGCTTGTTCACAAAAAAATACCCAATTGGTCACTTCCACTTGCTTGTCAATGAAACCAGCATGAACACCAATGCCTCAGTAGCAGAAACTTCAGAATCTTCCACAGCAAATTTATTACCATAGTCACAATAACCCACAAACCGACATGCTTTAGGATCCCAAACAACATCTTCCTAGTAGCCATGCTATCAAACACTAAATTACATCTTGCACTCTTCAGTTGTGGTACATTAATATTGAACCTACATAAAGTCATCTTTAAAATGATCCCTGCAAATTCGGGTGCTCCTGGCAGGAACAAAATCCTTCCTCTTCACAGCAATAACCCACATTTTCAGCTTCTCTTCGTCATTGAGAGGAAACCTGCAAAAGCATAGATTACTCATTCAGATTCTCACAAGGTAGGCAAATAACCAAAAACAAGCATGATAACAAGTATAATGCACAGTACGTTTTCCCTCCTTTTACTTGTCGGTTCGTACATCCGTACGCACATCACGAGTCTGGCATTGTGGACTCACACAGCACCACACTCACTGCACCTGGCCTGTTGGTCGTTTTTGCCCGTTTTAAAGATGGCGCACCGGCCTCACTTTGGAAGGTCGAGTTAGCAATCTAGTGTAGTGATAACATCTTTGGCAAGAGGAGCCGCCCGTATTTACGTCCATTCTGAGACAAATGAATTGTAGTGTCTCTGCCGAGCGACGCGGCGCGAGGGGAGGGGAGGCAGGCAGCCATGAATGGCGGATCGTGCGCTGGGAGAAGAATCTTGTTTCATTACTTGAATACATTTCACGTATAGTTTTACTTTTGTAATTTTATACTTTCTGTCGATGGTAATTGGAGGATTTGGAGAATCGTGTCGCCATACTCAAGGCGAATAATTTGGAAAAACGACAGCGGAGAACGGACGGCACGGAGTGCAAGGCGAAGGACGCTGCATGGAGGACAGCCGGACTTGAAGAAGTCTATAACGCTATCCGAGAAGGCCCAGGTAGAGTCAACCCAGGTAGAGAAGGCCCAGGTAGTATAACGCCCTGCCAAGGAAATGGTCCGCACGTGCCCGTGGGGGACTCTATTGACTCGTTGTAGTTATTTTGTTTTTAAGTCAAACTACTAAAGGAGAAATAGACTAGAAATATAACATTTCGCGACGCGCAGACCAGTGCAATGGCGCGAGGAGGGAATGTGGTCTACGTCAGGGCGAACGCTGTGCCAACATAACGGTAATTAGTGGCAGCTTAGAGAAAAATGAGCTGGTAACAGAATTAGGTGGAATGGAAGAGAGTGGTAGGGATAAAGTAAATGGTGTGTAAGCTAAATAGTTGATATTTTGAGTTCTTGTTACTCGATTCTCTTGGTATAGGACACTAACAATGTGAAGATAGAACAACAATTTTGTATCTTAAGGCTTTGTAGTTAAAACAGCACAGAATAAGACGATTGTAGATTAGTATAGCTGGTAAATTAATTGTATTGTAAAGATAAGTGTCGCATGTTTCAAATTAGAACGTGTGAAACATCGTATTTCTTTTGTTCTTTTATTCAGATAGTGAATGTCAATAAAGAGAAATTTCAATGAGATTGTGATGGCCTTGGTAGTTAAGAAGTATAAGGAAATACTTTTAACAGTGTAAATATTTAATTGTTTGTGTTTGTGCAGATTGTAAAATTGTATAAGCATTTTTTATATTCTCAATTTGTGTAGTGAAAAGATCCAAACATTATTTCTTAACTGATTTTGTTATTGTAAAAGAGGGTTAATGATTGTGTTTTGTGTTTAAGAATATAATTATTTTGTTTTTGAAAACAAAATTTGACTGCTGATTACTGTGGCGTCGTGTGAGGCCGCCTCGCACAGGCGGCCTGGCAGAGCTAGAAATAGCCCGGCACCCTCCTGGAATCTCTGGAATCTGGTGGTGGGGGCGTATCTCCCCCACCGACACATGGCAAAAAACGAGCCCTCGCGAGGACAGCGGGAGCTTGTGAGGTGGGGGGTGTAGCCATCAGCTACTTAACGCGGCGCGAGCTGCGCGGGGCACTCATTCAGTTTACTTCGGAAGGCCTAGTACGTGTACGTACAGGGAGAGTAAGAGTGGGGGCGAGATGTCCGGAGAGTAAGGGCCAGGCAAGCTCGGGTGCTTCGTGCACATGGTCCGCCAGACGGCGACCGGTATTAAATTTTGGCATCAGGCCGGGGGACGGTAATTGTCCAGGGGCTCGCATCACGCGTAGCTTGTTTTTTCTGCGGTAAAGCAGGGTGTTGGAAACAAAAAGGTTGCCGGAGTATTTTATTTATGCAATTTATTGTATCACCACTGTAACTTTTCAATATATTTTTTTTTATTTTGATTATGTGAATTTATTCTCTTTCGCTACGTCACAGACTCGGAACCTTTTTTTTTCTTAATTGGTGGCAGCGGTTTCTACGTAACTCACGGGGTGGTTAAGTGTACCCATCAAGTTTCTAAGTTGGTGGCAGGGGTTTTACGAAGCCCACATGGTGGCAGCAGTTCACCAGTAAATACGGCAAAGAACGCGGAAGTAGCTATTGCAACCGCAGGAACTCTCAGTGCGGCGCCTGAGTCATTGGTGCGCGCTGGACATCGCTGAACTGTACGCGTGGAGTTGTGCATCGGAAGCGTTGGTGCACTCGCGTTGTATTCACGGGGCGTCGGCAGTCGTGCACGCCACGGGAAACCGAATTGTGCGGTACTTCGGTGTGAAAGTTTCGGGGCGGTGCAGTCCGACTCGGAACCTTTTTTTTCTTAATTTGAACTGGAACTGGAACTGGTGCTAGTGTACGGTACTGGTACGTGGTACTGGAACTGGAAGAAGACATCCCGGACGACCAGAACGAGAGGAAGGACGGAGGAACACCGATCCAGGAAGCGCGCACGCGACACCGAGGTCAACAGAACGTAAGTGTGCTCTTTATATCAGTCGGTGATCAATTCAATCAATATGTCTTTTCTAGCGGGGTATCGGAAGGAGGTACTTGTGAGGGTCGCGATGGAGATGGGGGAAATTTTGGAAGGGAACGAAACTGTCTTAAGGTTAAAGGTACTAATCACGGGAAGCGAGCAGTACGATGAAGATTTTGTCAAGCAACTCGCCGATCAGGTGAAGGAACAGGTCACTGAAACACGCGAAATTGAAGAAAGAGAGCGAGAACGCATTTACGAACTTGAGAGGCTTAAGTTAACGAATCAGGCTACCTCGCGCGAATCCTTGTGTAGTAGAGATTCGGGAAGCAGAAACAAAATCCACATCAATCAGGTAATGGATAGATTTAAAGGCGAAGGTGAGGATATCTCCTTGTTTTTAAGTGTCTTCGAAGCGCATGTTCGTCAGCTCGACATTGCGCCAGTCGAATGGGTCAGTCAGTTAATGGGACTGCTTCCCAATGAACTCAACACTTGGCTAGTTGTAGGATCCGATTCGCCAGAACAAGATTATGACCAGATCAAAACTCAGTTGCTGGACATGTATAAATTCACGCCCGAAAAATGTCGTCAGATGTTTTGCAGTCACGCAAAAGGAGCAAAAACGACCTGGAATGTTTATGCTCGCGAACTGACGAATTACTGCAAAAAATGGATTTCAGGGTTAAAAGTTGAAACGTACGAACAATTATTAGATCTGATTGTTACCGACCAGATGAAACGGAAGGTACCGGCGGACGTACGTGCCCACTTCTTGGATTAAATTTTGGCATCAGGCCGGGGGACGGTAATTGTCCAGGGGCTCGCATCACGCGTAGCTTGTTTTTTCTGCGGTAAAGCAGGGTGTTGGAAACAAAAAGGTTGCCGGAGTATTTTATTTATGCAATTTATTGTATCACCACTGTAACTTTTCAATATATTTTTTTTTATTTTGATTATGTGAATTTATTCTCTTTCGCTACGTCACATTACCAAGTCACATTTTTTGACTGCTGATTACAGTTCTGAACATTCATGTTCATTGGAAATGAAAATGTTTCCGTGTGTGTGTAGTTAATGTTAACAAATAGATACCCGTGATGGGTCACTTGGGAGAATTTGGACTCCGGGACAGTATAGTTTTGTTTGAGATTGTTGTAAATCCTCCTGATTTTCATTTCCTTTTTATATAATTGTTGGAAATATACATTTATATTGTAAGGTTGAAGTTTGTGAACATGTCGACAGTGTCGCCATCTGCGTCTAGTATATTATTGGAAATGTACTCTATATTGAGAGATTGAGGTTTGTGAACGCGCCGACACTGTCGTCATCTGTTTTTGGTATGTAAACGAATGATCATATTCATTCGTCCTTTTTGTCTTACTGTGCAGCAATGTAGTGTTTGTAAAAGACCGTCAAAGACGTTCAATAAGAGTTTATGTATATGTATTTTGTTATAAATAAAAGTGAAATGCAGTGTAGTTCTCAAGAGTTAATTTAACATGGTAGCAGAGCGTGGTTTCCGGATGCAGATGAATTGCTGAAGAGGTTATATTGGAGTTCAGCCCAGTGTCCGTCGATTCGAGGAAGTTTGCGACATGGACGACCTGAACATTCCAGCTTTTGATGGAGAGGACTACGCAAACTGGAAAACGAGGTTAACTATCTATTTGAAATTAAAAAAATGCCATGAGGTGACCACGAGGTCGAAGCGAGAAGAAGACAAGGACGTAGAATGGGAAGAACAGAACCTGAAGGCGATGCATTGCATTTTTAGTGCAATTACTAACAAGCAGCTAGAGTTCGTGAATGATAAAGTAAGTGCTTTCGAGGTTATGAAGAAGTTTGACGAGCTATACTCCAAAGAGTCAACAGCGTTGCAGATTGTCTGCAGGAACAAACTAGATGGACTCAGATTAAAGAATTACAGCGACATAAATGAATTCTTCACTGTGTTTGAGAAATACATAAACGAACTGAAGTCAGCCGGGGCCAAGGTAAGCGAAGAAGAGAAACTAAATTACATGCTCAAAACGCTGCCCGAGTCACTAAGTTATATCGGAGATCTAGTGGATGTTTTGAAGAAGGAAGACCGGACTGCGTAGTACGTGAAGGCAAAAATAAGGATGAAGAGCATCAAGGAGAACCAGGACAGTGAGGGCGTAAAATCAAATGCATTCATCTCGGAGCTCGGACCTAGTGCGAGCGGCCAAAAAGTGTGCTACGGATGTGGTAAACCAGGACACTTCAAGAGGGAATGTCGACAAACTGAGAATCATCGAGGTTCCCGGGGACGTGGCGGAAGAGCACGAGGTAACTACGGAGGTTATGTCAACCAAAGTTATGAAAATGGACATCGCGGAGGCAGAGGAGGACCACGTGGGTCCAGAGGCGGTCGCTATGGTCACGACCGATCTTACCGACAGAACGAGCAAGGAGACCGACATTACCGACAGGACGACCATGGTGGTAGGAACCGTGGAGAACAACAGTTTTATCAGAATGTAAGTGGCGCAAGCAGTTTCGTGACAGAGGTCTTCGCCAAGGAAGTAAACAGTGTAACACAGGATTCAGGTCAGATTGAAATTAATTGGTTGTTAGATAGCGGTTGTACAGATCATATAATTAATAACGAGGAATATTTTTCTAAATGCGTAACGTTAAAAGAACCGATTAATGTAAAAATCGCGAACGGAAAGATTTTAACGGCAACTAAAGTTGGTAATGTAATTAGCGATTTTTTAGTGTTTGACAGATTAGAACGAGTTGAAATGAAAAATGTATTTTACATTAAAGATCTAGATAGGAATTTAATTAGTTTTTCAAGAGTCACAGAGAAACATGATATTATTGCAAAAGGCATCAGCGCAAAAGTTTTTAGTAAAGATAGGGGTTTAATTGCAGTTGCATGGAAACAAGATAGGTTATATAAAGTGACAAGTGTGATCAACAAAGGGGAATTTAATGTAAACTTCTGCAATAAAGAAAATATGACAATAAAGGAAAAGTGGCATAGGATACTGGGGCACGTAAATTTCAATTATTTAGATAAAATTTGCAAACATCAATTAGTAGATGGAATCCCTCAAAACGTCGAGTCTGAACCTATGAAATGTAAAGTGTGCATAGAAAATAAAATGCATAATGTTCCTTTTAAAAACAACAGAAATAAGGCTAAAGAAATCCTAGAAATTGTTCACACAGATCTAAATGGGCCACATTCAACAGTAGGTATGCATGGTGAAAGATACTTTGTTTCTTTTATTGATGATTATAGTAAACTTGCACGCGTTTACACAATTAAAACTAAAGACCAATTATATGATTGTTTAGTTGGGTATGTAAATGAGGTTGAAAATCTTACTGGGAAAAGGATTAAGAAATTGCGGTGTGATAATGGAAAAGAATACATGAATAATAATATATATCAATACATCAAGGAAAAGGGGATTGTTTTAAATGCGTGCCCGCCATATGTGCATGAGTTGAATGGAACTGCTGAGAGGTTCAATAGGTCAATCATGGACATGTCAAGATGTTTATTAGCCGAAGCAAAAGTTAACAATAGGTTTTGGCCAGAAGTAGTTTGTGCTGCCGCGTATCTGAAAAATAGATGTCTTGCAAATACCGCAGAATTGAAAACTCCTTATGAAATATTTTTTGGAGAAAAGCCTAATGTCACACATTTAAAATTGTATGGAAGTAGAGTCTTTGTAAGGGTGCCAGAACAATTGAGAAAGTCAAAATGGGATAGAAAAGCAGATTTGGGAGTTCTGTTAGGTTACAGTGACGTTGGATATAGGGTACTCATAAATAATAAAATTGTTGTGGCCAGGCATGTAGAGGTTGTTGAAGAAAATATTAGATGTGTAGGTTTAAAGGATAATGGTTCCGTGAGTAAAAGATTAGATGAATCTGGGTGTGAAAATTGGGAAACTGGGTCTGAAGATAACAGCGAGGACGAAGAAAGGTTAGTCGAAATCGAATCTCCAAAAGCAGCGCTAAAGGAAAAAACAACAAGGTCGGGTAGAGTGGTTAAAACTCCACAACGCTATAGGGATGATAATACAAGTAACTTTATTTATATTAACGTATGTAGTGCAGATAGCCCGGTTAGTTTTGAGGAGGCGATTAATAGCAATGAATCGAAAAGCTGGAGTCAAGCTATGGATAGGGAAATTGAATGTTTGAAGAAAAATGACACATGGGAGTTAGTTAGTAAGCCAGAGGGCAAAGATCTTATAGATGTTAAATGGGTTTTTACTAAAAAGTTTGATAATAGGTACAAAGCAAGATTAGTTGTTAGGGGATTTCAACAAAAGGAATGTGTTGATGATATATATGCACCAGTAGCTAAAATGCAAACTTTGAAGATTTTACTGTCATACTGTTGTCATTTTGGTTTAATTATTGAACAAATGGATGTAGAAACAGCCTTTTTAAATGGCGAAATCATGTCAGAAGTTTATGTTAAACAACCTGAAGGCTACGAAGACGGCACAAATCGAGTGTGCAAATTGATGAAAGCACTGTACGGTTTACGAGAAAGTCCGAGAGCTTGGTATGAGTGTTTAGATACTTTCTTGAAAAGTTTAGGATTCCAAAGAAGTGAATATGATTATTGCCTTTATGTTTTGCGAAAAAGTAATGTCCTGATTTACTTGATAATTTTTGTTGACGACTTGCTCATTTGTTGTGTAAAGAAAAGTCGAATTAAAGAAATCAAAAATTTGTTGTCAAATAGATTTAGTATGAAAGATTTAGGTGAGGTTAAAAGTTATTTAGGAATTGATATAAATTACGAATACAAGAAAAACAAAATGAGCTTGAGTCAGGAAAATTATATTAATTCATTAGCCGAAAAATACAAGATTAAAGACTCAAAATTATATGCTACACCGATGGAAGTTAACTTGAAATTAGAACCAACTCAGGAATTGCGTAATGATATAAAGTATAGAAATTTGATTGGTGCGTTGTTATATATTAGTTCAGGAACAAGGCCAGATATCAGTTATTCTGTTAATTATTTGAGCAGGTTTCAGAATTGTTATGACGGCACACACTATAAGTATTGTCTGAGAATCTTAAAATATCTGTATTTGACAAGAAATCTGAAATTGAATTATTGTAGAAACGAAAATGCAAAAGTTCTTGATTGTTATGTAGATTCAGATTGGGCAGGTGACAATATAGATCGTAAATCTACGACAGGTTATGTGATCCGTATGTTTGACAATGTTGTATTTTGGAATTCTCGCAAACAATCAAGTGTAACAAAAGCTTCGACGTATGCAGAGTATGTTGCGCTATCAGATGCTGTGAGTGAAGTGAAATTTCTAAAAGATGTAATGAAAATTTTTGATTTGAATTTTGATGAACCGATTGTAATGTACGAAGACAACTCAGGAGCATTGAGTATCGCTAAATATGGTAACTTTACAAAAAAACTCAAAACATATTGAAGTACATTATCATTTTGTCAACGAGTTGTATATGAATGGTTTAATTGATATAGTCAAAGTAAATACTGATGATAACATGGCAGATATTTTCACGAAAGCTTTGTGTAAAGACAAGTTTGTGTATTTTAGGAATATGATGAATATTAACTGAATTTAAGATAGTATGTATATAAATGTAAGGAGGCGTGTTGGAAATATACATTTATATTGTAAGGTTGAAGTTTGTGAACATGTCGACAGTGTCGCCATCTGCGTCTAGTATATTATTGGAAATGTACTCTATATTGAGAGATTGAGGTTTGTGAACGCGCCGACACTGTCGTCATCTGTTTTTGGTATGTAAACGAATGATCATATTCATTCGTCCTTTTTGTCTTACTGTGCAGCAATGTAGTGTTTGTAAAAGACCGTCAAAGACGTTCAATAAGAGTTTATGTATATGTATTTTGTTATAAATAAAAGTGAAATGCAGTGTAGTTCTCAAGAGTTAATTTAACAATAATCTTCTATATTCAAAATTCGTCTCTCATTTCATAATTGATGGCAATCTGTAAATTCTCAGAAATTATTTTCATATTGCGGGTTTCTCTAAGTTGCAAGCTGCGTAATGCCTCTGTTGGTTGAACATACTGCAGTTCTTTCGAATACGCTAAACACTCCGCCATTGTTACGGTATCCACAAAAGGAAACCTTTCTTCCCAAACCGAAAGAAAATTAAAGGCTGTGTATGGTCGCCCACTCGTATTCCCCTCTCGCCCCCCTGGGCCCGCTCTGCTTCTCCGAGCAGCCCTCGGGGCTCCGACGTCATTTCGCCGCCAGTTCACAAACGCTGACTTATTCTAATACCATTGTCTTTATAGTCTTCAAAATCTTAACGAATTTCACTGAAAAGCTCTGTATATTCAATGGTATTGGAACCTACCCGGATAATATACTAGGCTTTTTAAAATATTTTTGTAATATAAATTAAACTCAATAACAAAGCCAACAATCGTCAAAAACTTGCTTCAAATTTTCTAAAATACCAATTACAGGAACAAAAATGTTTCCCTCAGCGTGAAGTAGCGTATATAAAACAGTATTTTGGAAACATTGTTAATCCCATGTAATTCCTAAAAGTAATACTATTTTCAATGAATAAAATACATGCATGCGCATCTTATAAAATACAAAGGATAAAAGTCAAGTATCGTCAAAGTCAACTAATTTTATATTGTTTTATTAAACCCAAAATCGACAAAGATTTTCTTCAAACTCAGCAATCTCCAAATTTCCTTTGCATTGTTAGAGTATGTAACATTGTTAACCTTAATATTGTTAAATCACATTTTCAGTGCATATTACTACTACTACTACTACTACTACTACTACTACTACTACTACTACTACTACATAATAATAATAATAATAATAATAATAATAATAATAATAATAATAATAATAATAATAATAATAATAATAATAATAATAATAATAATAATAATAATAATAATAATAATATTTATTGAGTCACATATACAATTACAATCGTGTATGACGAGTCAATATGATGCTTTGGGTGGAGAGAGCGAAGTTACATTACTGTTCAGGAGCAAACAAGGGGCCATCTCAGCATTTGCTCAAAGGACCAGGGAAACTGAACAAAACGATCGAGATGGGGTCATTGGCCTAGAAATACAATACTACATAACGGCAAAACGTGTTTCTAGAACAACCAATCAGACTTATGGAACCTTTAAGGCTTTCTATAACTTATTGGTCCTGTAACGTGTCTACAAATGCTTATGGATTCTACAAATAAGCAACATGGCGGTTCTGCGCACTGCTACAGCTGTTTGTTTGAGGTTATTGGTATTACCTGGCGTCCGCGTGTTGTGTTGCGTTGTGTTTTGGTGGCTTTTAGAAATTCTGTTTGGTGTGCGTCTATATGGTTTGATTGTGTGCGTTGTAGGTGTGTTTGTATGTGTTGAATATCAGTGAATTCTATATTCATACATTATTTTTGCATGTATTGTGACGAGAAGCATTAAATTTGATTATGAAAATATGTTAATTTTTGCTATAATATTTTGTCTTCTTTCTTTTTTGAATTCTTTTTCACCAAGCACCAATACCAACTTCCATCCAATGCTTACGTGTGGCATCCAACCTCTTTTGAGACATTGTTGTATATTTTAATACATGATACAATAAAGCCAGATTGTACCATGTACTGGTGAATAACCGAGAGCAATGAATGAAAATAATAGTTCTTCAAATACATTATAATTCAAAGATTCGTAAAAGAATAATTTAGCTCACACTTAACCCTACGTAGAATCATAAGTGAATTTAATTTGCAGTCATCATGCTGAAATTTGGTTTGTCATAAAGAATGATTTTCAGTTGTGAAACGATTTCATTCCAATAAATAGATAACCAATGAAGATAACAAAATTTATTGATGAACCAAGGATGAAAATGTTTCCCTGTAAGTGCTAGTATTAATATTAGTATTACATATAAAATTTGAATAATTTATATGACTACCCTCTGATTATTTTTTTTAAACTCATGATATATTTTAGTGCATTATTGCTTGCCTGTATTTGGCACATTAAATGCCTTAACTTCAGGGCTCTACTTGTATTCATATGTACTACTTAATTGTTTTCATCGCAAATTAATTATTACTTTGTATTTCAAAGATATTTGAATAGTAGTGCATTATGAATTTTAATTTATTATTAATTGTATCAGCAAAATTAAAAATAAATTAATCTTAAATTAAATTTAAGAATGGAAGGTAAATTAATGTAAATACAAATAGGAAATGGCTAATATAAAGAATTAATTGTATTTAAAATACTATAAGAATGAAACAAAAAATAAACTAAAATGAAAATAATGAAATAAAAGGAAATTGCTACTTCTTACGCATTAAGAAACACAACCAAAAACACCTTAATAGAACGCAACAAGAAAGTGCAAGACGCTGTAAGGAATGAGGAGTGTTCAAATATCGAGTGTCGCTCATCTCGAAGTTCGTATAAAATCTATAGTTATGGTTTCCATAAATTTGCTTTATGCAACGGTGCACGGCCTATGGAACCTATAAATTTTATTGAACCCATAGCTACGGAACCCATGTGGAAAGCTTTATGCAACCGGTCATTAGTATGGTCAATATGCATTAAATCTTCCTGTTCTTGATGTATGGTTGATGCTCAAGAGGAACACCAAGTAGCATTTTCGCGATCGCGCCACTGCGTCACTACACTGCCAGAATTGAGAAGAAATTAGGATTGGGTATGGTTTAGGACACTAGCCTAACTAGGGATACTAGGGGTAGGAGTAGCCCCTGAGAAGTATCCAAACTCGTTTTGTCGTAACAAATTTCACGAGGTTCTATGGAGATTCTACGGGAATGAAACCCAGAACCTCAGTTGTGAAAAGCAAGCTACTTCGCCACGAGAGCAGTTATTTCAAAAATAAGTTTTATCTTGCAGTTTTCACCTTGAGTTTTACAAGATGTTCGATGTTTATTATTTGTATAATAAAATAAAAACATAGGTGTATTTCTATCAACTTAGGATCAAACAAATCGTTTTCCTGAAGGTTTTGATGAACTGACATTCCATGTCGATTAGGTGATCTTCACGTATTCCTCCACACAAGTGTTGATGTCTTCAATTGAACTTACTGCATTTCTTATGACAGTTTATTCATTATATTTTACAACTTCATAGTAGCTGTAATTTGCTAGGAAATAAATATAATTTAGTTTCCTAGTTCGTACTTATTCATATAAAAACCAAACTAAGTTTAGGTAGCACTAAATTGGTGCGAAACTTCAACTACGCATGAGCTCGATGGTGCTTTAACGGTCGAGATGGCACAAACTCCCTTATATACACGCACGTTTTCTGGAGCCCTCATTTCGCTATACACGGGTGGTAGGGGTTGTGGGGGTTGGCTGTTCTAACGTCAAGACTAGTATATCCAATATGTAGATACTTTTTTTTACGCAAAATAGCTGTTTTTTGACACGGGAGCGAACATTTCTGGTCACGATTTAGTCAACCACGCTCGTTATCATTTATTCTTAATTTAAGTAATGATAGTATCCAGGGGCGGATTCTGCCAATCATTTCGGGTTGGGGAGACGGCATCATATATTTTTGTTATAATTTGTAGGCCTATATTATTTTTGTAGTGTATAGATGATACTATACAATATTATTTTTTAAATAATTACTTCTAACAATTTTGTCAAAAATATTGTAATAATATATATTGTAAATTTGTTACAAATATTGTTACAAATGAAAGCTCTAGGCCTGGTAGGGAGGCAGCGCATACCCCTCGCTAGATCCGCCTCTGATAGCGAAAGAGTATGGGTGAATATTGGGGGCTCAAGAAAACGTGCGCGTATAATATATATTATTACAATGAGAATGTGTCGTTACTTCGTCGATTTCAAAACTACTTCAAGGTACCGCGGGGCTTCCATCTAATAATAATTTGTTCTGAGACTTTTTCTTTAAACTTTATATTTTCATTTGACATATCCTATTTTGCTTAGTTTTTAACAGAAAATTTATAATTCAGAAGCTGCAAATTTTCACAAGAGCATTTGCACGCAGCTGAAGAAAAATTTTAGAATGTGTTATCAAATTTTGACTATGAAAACATTCAATTTATTTTTCCTGAGAAATATCAGTGCGCACAATGTGTACGCCCGAGAACAAGTAGCCTTATTAACGTCACCAATATGATGATTAAATCATTTCATCTACGGAAATGATCTGTGTAGTACTCATGGTTCCCTTGCAGAAAGAATATGGAAATAACCTGATAACATAATATTAACTAAATCTTAAACTATTTGCTTACTCTAATGATGAAATATATTCGCTTTGTACACAACTATTTGCGTTTTTGCTACATGTGATGGTTTATTTAATACGTCCTCACAACCCCAGAAACAACCTGGGAACACTTCCTTGTGACGTACGTGCCACAGGCGCGTGATGAAGGACATGCTATAGCTTGGATTTTTGTTCTGATCATGAAATGAAACTTATTTTAAATTGCAAAATTCTGAAGGATTGTATGTGAAGGATTATATAATTTTAGTGAGGGAATAAATATATCTTCTGTGCAATTTGACTACGGATTTTCTTGGCTTTGTGCTTTGTTGCATCTTTGCTCCATAGGTTAGGTTACATGATGTGAGACATGAGAACAGCCGATTGGAATGAGGGATGACCGTAACTGTCAGTGGTTGTGCATAACATTATTTATTGTGAATATGTTTAGAAGTAAGACAGTGGGGTATATTCTTTTTGTTTCATAACGTGAAAATATTCGTACCTAACGTTCCGTTCACTATTGATTTGTGAGTTGCGCTTCTAATCAACATGGCTGCAGATAATGATGAACCCATATCTGACCAAGAGAAAGTTCGAATTGTGACAAATTTTATATTGCATTCTCCTCCTGGGGAGTTTAATGAGGTTTTTAATGATGTGCGGGTGCTATTAAATAATGACACTGTCTTAAAAGAAGAGGTTTCCTATGCTTTCAAGCAGTACAACAAAGAACAATTGACACCTGTCATGTTGGAGAGGTCAGAGCATAAAACTCTTATTACTGAGCACAATGAACTTGGAGGAGACAGATTCTTTGATGATAGATCAAAGCAAAGCTTTAGATACGATGACTTGAAGAAAGAGGCATCAGACTATTTGGTAAGATATAGCACTCATATTGTTTAACGAAGAAGTTATTTTAATTCAAGTAACCTGTATTAGGTTAAGATGGTCTAGCAAGTTAGACAGCTTCATTGTGCATTATTCTTCAGTTCGCACAAGTGCTATAAAAGCTTTTAGTAGTACAATAAGTGTAGCTGAAGCAATAAAGACAAATCAATGAAACTGAAAATTCAGAATCTAAATAATTATTTCATTGTTGTGTATCCCTGAAATTAATTGTTTCATTGTCAAGTTCAGTATTGATATAGTAAATTCATTTTAGCTTGTTGAGTGGTAAAATGTATGTGGGAAACTTTAATTTTTCTAATCGTGCACTACGTGTGAAGTATGACTGTACTTGTAGTATGACAAGAGGAAATTTCTATTACTTTATGGACCTCCTTATCTGCAAGTACTTGCTCAGCTATCAATTGGTATTGCTCTATAATTGGCCAGGGATATATTTAGTTTCCTTAAAACATGAGAACTCCCAAGAATTTGAAAATACATACTCGTGGACATAAAATAATGGTATGAATTATTTTATGATAATTAGGATGTGCTGTGGAATATGTTTTTGATTTTAATGTACCATAATTAACCAGAAATAAAAATACGTGGAGCTGAAATCTTTCACGAGGTTGAAAAGAAAGATTCTAGTTGGAAGTGATTTTAATTATAACATTGTCTTCAGTGAATCAAGTTATCCTATTTAGAGATTGAACATATTTTGTACTAGAGTTGTTTGTAACTGTTTCTTAGCAACTCAATTTGCATGCTGCTTTTGTAATTAAATTGATTATTGTGAATTTCTTTTTGTCAAATGCTTCAAATGAAATAGGCATTCCATCTTTATGACAAACGAATCCAATTTTCTAGCCCTGGACACCAGACCCAGTGGCAGAGCCTTGGCGGTCAGCATTGGAAGCCGAGCTTGATGCGTACACCTTGAATCACTACAGGCATGGAGCCTGCAGTGTTTTTGGAAAAAACCAAGGCAATGCCATTGCACTCATAGCCTGTATTGAAGATCATCAATTTCAACCAAATAACTATTGGAATGGACGCTGGCGATCACAGTGGAGTATATCAATAAGCTTAGGTACAGCAGAACTGAAAGGTGTGCTGAAGGTACAAGTGCACTATTATGAGGATGGCAATGTGCAACTAGTAAGTTCAAAAGAAGTTAAGGATACTGTTACCTATGGGGATAAACAAGGATTAGCCAAAGAAGTTCTAAGAGCAATTGAAAATGCTGAAAATGAATACCAGTCTGCAATCTCTGAAAATTATCAAACAATGTCTGATACAACCTTTAAAGCATTGCGGCGACAGCTACCTGTGACCCGAGCAAAAATTGATTGGAATAAAATTCTTTCATATAGTGTTGTTAAAGAGTTACAAGGTCAGTAGACTGTCATCTCTTCTCGGGGCAGGGGGGAGACCTTTAGTGCCAGACTGTGATACAAGGTCTAATTTATTTCTTCAGTAATATTTGTCAACCTTTTGTGATGAATGTTATTTTAAGAATGGTGTCTGGGTGGGTTACAGTTGTGTAAGTTTGGATATTTACTAACCATAAATAATTAATAATTAATTGTGCACAAACACACTCCTTCATACAGCGCACACATACACAGTTATAAAGAAGGGGTAATACACATTTTGCAAACAAATGTATTATAGCTTATATTACAGGCAGGCAAGTTAAAGAAGATACCACTGTCTGGAGTGGTCAAAGAGAGGAAATTGGATTGAGAAGGGGGATAAGTGTCTTAACAACCATCATAATTATGTCAAATGGAATGAAAATAATAAATGCTGATAAAAGTTTGGAGCCTGGTTCATGTACACACTTATCGTTGGTATCTTCTTCAATTAACCTGATTGCAAATACATTGTTACTAAAGAAACATGTGCTTCTGTGCAAATTGTGTAGGAATAATGTATTCCTAAAATTATTTCATTTTTGTTTGGTAGCACATCTTGTACCTCTGCGCGCGCGCACACACACACACACACACATTTGCACACACTATTTATTGATGGTGTTGTAAATAGTTTCCTATGAAAATGACAGTAATGGAAAAAATTGTTTGCTGTCATTTAAGGAGTAAGTAGCAAATAATATTAATGTTGCAATTTGTAGTTGAGGAGGGTGGTGCCCGTTTGAAGTTCTTGCTGTGCTGATGGTGGCACTGTCTTCCAGGCCCTACTGTTTGCTTTGTTGCTCTGCGTTAAGGAGTGCAGTCCTTCCCACTTCACAGATTGTGCACTTTTCTTCTTGTAGGCATAAGCCACTAGAAATGCTGTTGTTCAGTGAAACAGTAGTTGAAGGTTAAAGCTAAAGCTCAGAAGCGAAGGCACTTGCGCGTGGATGCAGTTTCCGCTCTCTTCGTCCTCCGAGGCAACTGCAACAGTTCCTACAAACCACCTTGGATTGGTCTAGAGTCCACTGGAGTGTACCATAACCCCTCAGTCTCCTTATCCTCAGGGGCTGGCTAACCCAAGCCACCTTGGCTTCATTACTTTATTATGTGTAGAATTTCTTGAGGTAAGGTTGTTTTTAAATTTGTGAACAAAGTTCAGTATTACCACATCACAAATTTCCACTAGTGGTAACTTTGCAAGTTGTTGAAGAAATGCTAGTGTTAAATGGTGTGTAGGTTAGAAGGACATCCTATACTAGCACAATTTCACACTGTGTATAGGCTATTTGCTTATGAGTTGCCCATGTATAATTTCTATGCTGTCGTTTTTTTTTTTTTTTTTTTTTTATAAGTAGATTACATTTGGCCATTTCCAAGTTGGGCATGCCTGAAACCATCTGCTCTCCTCCCAATTAATGGGTTGCAGAAATTCCCCTGAAATTTTACAAATTGAAGCAAAAATTACTATCTGCTTCGTTAAATGTGAAGCACACTTCTTGAAAACCAGAAGATTTTCAAAATTGTCTCTTCAACAAACAACTTTGATTTAGAAATTGTGTTAATTCTGAGAAAACTTCTGTGGATACCCTGGATACCAGTGACAGTAATGAACTATTAATATTTGTTATTGGTATAAATTTGCAAGCTAACATGATGAATAGCAATGTGTGTAAAGAGTTAGAAGAGGCACAAAAAGCTTGCTGAAACAAATTAATAATTTAAATTGTGTTGTTATTGTTGCTGCCCAGGGTAGTTCCTTGATGAAAATATATCATATGTGTATGATGTGATATTGAAACTACATGATATAACTTTTTTAAGGAGTATTGCAGAAATCTATACCATGGAAACATTGCTGTTCCCTCAACTCAGGTTTTTTTCAGTGCTGTGATATGAACTATACAGACACAGTACAATCAAAACATTGCAACATGCAATAACAGATATGATCATACGTCAGGCATTAATATCAATCTTCTATAAAGAGACCTGCATCAATACTAAAGCAGTGTACATATGACATAGCTAGGTACAGACTTCAAATTTAATCGCAAAAAAATTAGAGAATATTTAGCTTTCAAGAAAATTTCAGGATCCTTACTCTGCTTATATTTTTAAGATATTGTCTATCTGCATGATTTATCATGACATCTAGATCCATTATATTTGGTGTTAGTATTATGATATTGATAATGCTTTGGATAAATAATGACGCTGGTCATATCATCTTGTTCTGAGGAGCTCTCATTAAGAAGCATTTGCTTGCAATGAATGCTGTAATGTTTACTTAAGGGAAATATCATTTTTGACATCGGTTATATAAATGTTACTTTAGGTGAAAATTCACATCATTTAATTATTGACATTCTCTGTTTTATGTGAATGACTAGGCTAAAGCAAAAAAGGCTGCATGGATTAAAAAAAAAATGTTTGTATTATGTACCATTTTGTATTTAGATGCTTTATTCTGCCACATTTTTTTTCACCCATTTCATTTTATTTGAAAACATTTGTTTATTAAAAAAATATATTTCAATTATGAACATTTATATTCTTTAATGGTATCTCTTTCCCATCCTTAATGCACACTTTACTATTTTTGTCCATTCCTTTAATTTTCGTATTAATTTTCCAGATCTTCATCCTTTTCTTGTATCTTTCTTAACTAAATCCTGTTTCATGTTTTGATGCATGAATCCTGTTATGCGTACTATTAAATAGTCTTTGACACTTCAGACAATTTATGAAACATCATATTTTGTAATAATTTAATATTACATTGCCTACAATTTTAATATTATTTTACTTCATTTAATGAAGAAATGTGAGGAGATTTAATTGAGCATTGCAAGTTATACAGAACTATAGGTGTCCTTTGAAAGTTCTCATTAAAAATAGGAAATTGATTATAAATTTACTTCAGAAATTAAAATCTTATTTCTGTAGGAACAAACAATATAATATTACTGTCTTGTTTAACACTTGGTAAACAATTCAAATGCATTACCCCTTTCAACCCTTTTTTTGTACCATTTTAATATTTCTAACCAGTATTTTATGTCCTTTTCTGTTTTTGGGATTTATTAAATGTATTCATAATTTAAATTGAGTAATTGTGCCAGTGTCTGCAAATGAATACCTTTGAGAGGGAATTAGCTGTTAAGAAAAATCTGATGGTCACCTTGGAAGTACTGAACTGCTTAAAAATTAATCATTGTTGGAATACTGCTTCTGAAGGAACTGAAGTATAAAATGAAGTATCCTTACTTTTGTAATTTCAACTTTCCTCTCATGTTTTCTCTCTTTTTAAGTTGTCTTGACATTGTAATCTTCACGTTATTTATATGGCTAGCATATTAGACTTTGTGTGTGTGTGTGTGTGTGTGTGTGTGTGTGTGTAATAAAGAAATCTCTACTTGTATGAACAAAATTGCAATAAGGATTTTGAAATTGCATTTATAGTGTATAGTGTAATCCCTCCCATTTTTTAAAGCTTCCATAAACATCCTGAAGTTGTAATCTGTCTGTGATACAGTCCTTACTGATTCTTTTCTTCCGCCCTCGCTGTGTAGCTTATAAGTTTCCATTAAATTTTTCTATCATTAAGAATAAACCCATTAGATTGTATATTGATTATATAACTTATAAGAATTCAAATAAATATTGAACTGTGGAAAAAATTCTAGACTTAGATTTTAATATTTTGGAATATTGGATAATTTGCTGTTTAACATTTCTGGTGGCTTATGATATCAGCACTGAAAAGAAAATGTTGAGCAACCACCCACTAACTTCTCTGATCTATACCAAGTGTACTGTTTTGTACAATAATTTTTAAAATCTTTAAAATGTTGGGTATGTGACTTTCTTCTTCCACGCTCGTCTACTGTGTTGGAAAGCATTAGAGAACTGATGACACCTCAATACAATTTTCCAAATTATGTCATTGTCGTGTTTACAATTGCAAGTTCTTGACAGATGCCTCTGATCATGTACTGTGAAAAGTGGGAGATTTAAAACTAGTAGCTTATCTTAAAAACATGCATCTTTTTTTGCTAAAAGACCTTAATTAGATTAAGATTAGTATTTTTTTTAACTTTCTTTTGTAGCTAAAATGCTCTTCAATGCATTATATTAAAAATGTAGACATGGTCAAACATTAACCATTACATTTTCCAATTCTTTGCCCCAAATGATAGCACCAAATCATAAATAATTTACGTCAATGGTGATTGTATTAAATTATATAGCAGGTGTATCAACTTAGATATCACATCTAATATTATATTATACAACTTTTCTTTTAACACTGAGAGTAAAGCAACATGAAATAATACAAGGTTTTGTGCAGTATGTTTCTTTTGTTTTTCATTCTGAGGCTAAACAATGATTTCTCTTTTTTATTTAAATAAATTGTAATAAAAAGTCATTAGGATAAGTGGAAAACTCTTATGAACATTTTGAAAATTTGGCTGAATCAACAGCCATAAACATCTAGAAAATTGTTTTAATTGAAAGTAAAATTTAAATCGCAAAGATAAAACACAATTTTCTCGAAAGCAAATAATAGGGCAAAATACTGTAATGTTATAAAGTTGGAAAACTTGAATGTGGGCAATGTTATGAAGTAATTTATTCATGCACACAATGTTTTATGATTTTCCTGGGGATAACTGCACAACTTTAAATCGGATTTGGATAACTTGTTAGAATTGCTGATAAATGTCCATTAGGTCATGTAAATTCGAGCAATATGGAGATGGAAACAAAACTAATACTAGCAACTATTGAAGCAAAATTATTTGAACTTCATAGATTCATGTGTTTGAAAAGAACAAAAAATTTTTGTGAAGTTACATGTATTGACAATTAAAATTGACCATGCCTACATTGGAAAATGGCCTATAATGCATTGTCAATGAATTGTAATTAGCCCAATCAATTGTAATTGCTCCAATTGTTCATTTTTTTTCATATTTCTCATATTACCAACTTAAATCCATTAATTTGGTTAATATTTACATTTACTAGTTACTCCACTAAAATATTAATCAATGTGTTTATGAAAGAACTGCTATTAGCTTTCCTTCTGCTGATTTTGAAAATATTTTGTTCATATTAAAATAATTTTAATAAATTTAAAACAGAAATAAACAGCACAAAACACCAAAAAACAGTTACTAGATGGCATTGCTATAGAGTTAAAATGTATTATAGAAATGGCTGCCTGTATATCAGAAAATCCTATGAGATTTGAAGTCCAATGTGAAATGCTCTAAAATAGAGTTCTGTGACATGCATTCCTGTTCTTTTTTCATGCTTTTTAATGGAGTTGTTGAATGTAATGATTCTCAATAAAGTATCCTTGGATGGTGCTAGTAATTTCCATATTAATCCAGTTGTGAGACCTGTGAATTGAAAAACACTTTGGACCGTTATAATTCCAAAAAACTTACAGGAACCAATTTTTAATTATCACAGAGAAAAAAATACTTTCTACTTTATTGAATTTCCTTTCTTGTAGTATCAAAAATTTCCAATAAAATCCCTGATTAATTTCATGATTGTCCTATCTGCTTCCATAGACACTTAACAATTCTGAAATGTACCAATTTGTACAGTTCTTTGTACATGAATGTTCATACTTATTTGTGATAATGTAAGCAATAATAATTATGATGTAAACAATTTGGTTCTGCCTTAGTTTGCTCTTTTGATAAAAATTTTTGATTTACTATATTAAGTGATTCTTGATCCATTGGAATTAGATGTCGTCTGATTCTTGAGTATGGGTCAAAACACACCTTTACATTCCGGGTGTTTTGGCCATTCAGCCTTCATCAGGGCTACAATAAAAAAGAGATATTATTTTTACAGGAGTATGTAAAGAGACCATTTGCAATCGGGGACAACTAATGGTAGCATTTAAAGAGGCTTACGTGAAAGTTATAAATAGGAGACAGATTTTCATGAAATGTTGTCTTTTTTCTTTTCACTTTAGAACAGTGCTGTTTAGTATAGAAATTCATTTTATGTTATCACAAAATGAAATTACCCATTTTTGAAGCCCTTTTATTTTTCAATTTTTTGTCAATTGTAACTAATGGGTAATTTTTTACTTTTTATACGTCATTTTTACTGCATTTTTCGGTGATTTCATCGATTTTACTACCATTTTAATGGTACTTGCTTCCAACAAAATTTACGAGGTGCAACAAATGTTCACCACAGAATTCTCGGGTAGCCCATTCAATTTCTTCGCTCATATGTTGTAATGTGAGCGGTTGTGAGTACTATGTAATCTAAGGTTCCCATGTGATGCCCGTCGACCCCATTGCCAGTTCGGGTAATTTCGAGATATATGAAGGCAGAGATTGTCTTTTAACCCGCGTATTCCCAATGTCCCAAAAATGGGGCTGTGTATTTTTCTGTTAATAGTTCATCTCTAGGAACGAATGAAGGAAAGTTATTATGTATGCCACAGTATTGTGTTGACAACAAACAATGTGAATAAATTCATTGGTATTCTATAGCGTTTTTCGTTGTGGGAGACTGGAGTATCTGCATTTGAGCATCATGTGGCTTCGTGAATCAAGTACATTATTTAAATTCATGATTTTTTTAATCGTGTATTTTATAACACGATCTGCTGAAACTTATATGTGAAATATATTCTAAATACAAAAGATTATAGCATATATTTTAGTAGCAAATTACAGTAGAATCGTTTTGCCCCATTAGAGGGGCTATGGGAACGAGAGGGTATAGGTTTTTATATCAATTATTGGCAAGTAAATTTTTGATATTTGAGTAAATATCAATATTGCACGGTGTGAAGATGTATTATATTCAAATGTTTAAATCATTTTTCCTTTATATTTCCTCTGTCTTATTAATTTCACATTATCCGTAAACGAAATAACAGAATTATTAGAACATGATTACATCACAGAGGCATCGATTTTTATATCTGCTCCTGGAATCCATCTTATTGATGAAGACAGTAGTGAAGATGAAATAGAATGTGCTGATGTAAACCATTTTACTGGAAACCAGCTATGAGGCCTACGAAAACTGCAAGAGACAAAGATTACTTCCTCTGCAATAGATGAAACTATTCTACCATCTGAAGAATGGTCTTGAATGAACTTGATGTTATGAACAAGGGAATCGCGTTTGAAGCACAGGCACAAAGTAAACAGGTCGAAACTGGGTGAAAAAAAGACTTCGTGCCTCTCACAGAACGTACTTGGGAACAACCAGATTGGCTGCAAAGAGAATAGTCTCTTCTTGAAAGGAATTTTGCTGTTTTTCCCTCAAAGGAAACACTTTTGATGTATCCCATCGTGAAATTAAAACATTTATTGCATTTTTGTTGCTCAGTGTGTTAGTAGGTAGTAGTAGAAGCGGTCTTGACTGCGATTCTGGAATTGACACCCTACACCCAGGAGTAGCAAGAGGAATCAAAAAACAGATTTGAAGAACTAAAATATTTCATCTAACAATAATAATGTTATGAAGAGTGACAAATTTTCGAAATTTAACCTTGTAGGCAATGATCAATGAAAGATGGCTCACTTTCTTTTCCTAAGATGTGAACTTTTGCATAGATGAATCTATGGTTCCATATTATGATCGCCATTTCACAAAACACAAGAAAACAACACATTTGGTCACTGAACACTCGATTGTGCTACCTCATTCAAGTAAAAGCATATCATTAAGCTTCTACTAAGAGAGAAAAGCCAGATTTTGGTGTGGATGGATCTGTTGTGAGGGACTTGCTCCAACAAGCTCCACCCGAAAAGCAAAAAAACTTCTTTCTATCAGTGTATGCCTAAAATTTCACAAATTTCCATACTGAAAAAATTATTAATTTGTTTATCCATTTGTCCATTAAATAATTTCTAATTTTATGTTTAAATATATTTCTTAATTATTTAGTTCAATGAAATAAATATTTGTTCCTGAAAATAATATTTTCCTTTTTCTGAAGATCCTGTACCCTCCTATTCCCATTGCCCCATTATTGGGACGTGCCTCATACCCAATATGAGTTGTCGTATTAATGAAAATAGAACAAATTCATATAAAATGGACCAAAACAAAATATGAGCGTGAAATTACAAGAAATATAAATTTGGGAATAAATGGATTAAAGAAGAGTCCAAATTGAAATTTTGCAGGCTGAGTTGATTTGAACAAGAGGAAGGAGACTCAATTTCATCTGTAACATATCCAACAGCTTGAGTTGTTCATCTGAAGTGATTTTGATCAAGTTTTTTAGGGCATTTTTTTAAGCAATTTAAAAGAATTTTATTGATCAGTTTTGGCAATGATTTAGGTCATCAAAATCCACACCTAGTTATAAACTAAAAAAACTTCACATTCTTATGATTTTTCATGCTTCATTTGGCAATATCCTACATTATGAATAATTGAATCAGTGATTAGAAAAGGGAAATAAGTCGTTGTTCTGTAGTTAAAAAAAAAATTATATATATATATATATATATATATATATATATATATATATATATATATATATAATATATATGTATATATATATATATATATATACACACACACACACACAGGTGGCATCTGCGACTTCTGTGTTCTACACAAAAGTTGTAGAATTAGTCGCTTGGGCTACTCTGTTACTTCAAATTTGCATTTCTATGATTTTGTACCCTGGATTTATTTCCTTTATAAAATAATTATGAAAACTAAAAATAATTATTTAAAAACAATTTTTTTCTTAATTTTTAGACTTGTGAAACAATATAATCATTGAATAAATATATAATGTGAATTAACATATTGTTCTTTGAGGACATGAAAAATATTCTTACTCTTAATACTTAAAAACTACTCTTACTGAAGTACTTTCATGGTATTAATATCAGCATCGACTCATCATCAATTTCCACTCGAATCTATGGTACAAATTGAGATATTCATGTGGGATGTATTTTACTATTTTTTGAACATTGTTATTTTCGTTCTGTTGATTAGAAGAATAGCTGAGCCATAAACTTTCTTCAAAGGCAAATCTGAACATGCCTTCCCTTCCCCATTTGCCAACGTGAATGAGTACTGGATAAGCCCATCAGTATATGGACTCATGAGCCAAGAGGTAATCAAAATGTTCTCTTCATGTTAGCTGCTTTACTTGGAAAGAATCATACCAGACTCACAATGAGAACTTCGTGACGAGCAAGGGACTTGGTTGTCTTCTTAAAATAGTTAGACCACCAGGCTTTGAAGTCTATGGTGTCCATTGTGTCTAATACTGTTGTCGTGAAGCATTTACGTGTTTCCTAGCTGATAATACTGGTTTATATGTGCGAGGATAAGAAACTAGTTCTGGACTACGTTTTCTTTTCCAGTTATTAAAATTTTTGGTTGGCAATAGAACTCCTACTTTAATCTGGAGAAGTTTCATTTTTACACTGAACTATAGCTTGAAGAATAACAAAGAAAATGTACATCTCAATTCTTTTTTACGTAAAAAGAGGATTTATTTCCCTTTTGAAATTGCAATTTAGTTAGAGTTGAGCCTAATTTTTCATAATATGGAATATTACCACATGGAGCATGGTAAACTATAAGAATGTGTACTTTGGAGTATAACCTTTCAGGTATGCCTATTTAAATGATACTGATAGTTGTCTGTGATTGTAATTGGTCTCTTTACATACTCTTGTAAAAATAATATCTATTTATTATTGTAGCCCTGATGAAAACTGAATAAATTGCTGAAACATCAGCAAAATATTTACTATTTTACTAGCAGAACTTCTAGCTTAGGGTAGGGGTAGTAAGCTCTTTATCTAGTAATTTCATACATTCCATCACCATGAATTTTTTGTTCAAACTTTACATTAGTCCTAAAGAGAAAGCTATATAACACTGCACAAAATTGGTCTCAAGAATTTTATAGTTGCTGATGCTGAGCAAAGGTTTTATTTATTATATTCTCCCCTTTCTTTTATGTTGTTGGAACATTTGGCGGTTTGTTCTTGTGTAAACAACACAAGGCCAAAGAGTATTTTGAATTTTTTCAATATTTATATCCTCTAATGGATGTTGTTCTTTGGTAATAGTTCTTTAGAAGAAGCTCAAACCATCCTTTTGAAATGTTTGCAAATACATTTCTAAATTTGTGCTTTAAATTTTTCACTAAAATATGGTGTACTTCTGGTTTTCATTAATAACTGAATTTTCTATAATGCCAAAATTTTTACTTTGAATTTTTCTAACACCTTCGTTATTGAAGCCATTTGTCCATAAGCAAAAGCAGCCCAAACCAGCTGAAAATATTTTCCGTGAATGTGAAAAAAAAAAAAAATTCTCATAAGGACAAAGGTGCGAGTATAAGCGCTGTGATGAGGAGTACTGAGAAGAATTTTCGTTTTAAAATGAAAAAAGTAGTGTGATTTGTTTGGAAATTAAGAACTAACAAAACATCTCTTAAAATTTGAATGGAATATTTTAAAGATTTATATTGTGATGATTAGGGCCCATATGTTTATGACATGTCATTTTTTTTCTTTGTGTTTTTTCCATGGAAAATATAAGTTAAGCATGATTTTATCTACAATAATTAAAATGTAATCTTTACGTGTCATATAGGTTACAGTCATATTTTGGTCTTTGAAAACCTTCTTCATTTTCTGTTTATATTTCAACTTATGGCCATATTTTTACACGAATTTTCGTATTTTTATTATTTTGATCCCATTTTCGCGTACTTGCTTGCAGTCGTGTCAAAGCGATTTTGTCACAATTTATTCGTTCAATTAAACGTTGGTATTTTAAGGGGGGACGAGCAGGAGATCTCATTTCCTGTGAAACAGTGGACAGAACTAACCACTCGACATTTGCTGTAACCTAGTAGTAGCAATGTGGCCTAAAGAAGGGGAAGAGTTTCTAGTCATTGACGATGAAAGTAGGGTACTATTGGCACTGCGTCCGAGCAGTGGCGATCTGCCATCTCAGTGAGTGCCTTGATATGTCTCGAAGATACAACACTCAGCTAGCCGAAGTTTGTAGACGTACGTGTGACATCGAACGAAGGAAGTGTGAGATATCTGTCCGCTGAAAAGAGCTCTCATCCCTTAAAAAACCTTCGCTAGAAGGAGGGAGTCAGAGGGAAGATCAGGCCTCATGGCCCGAGTCTCGACACGTAAAATCAGGCAATTCAATTCAGTTCAAAAGTGCGAGTAAAAAACGTTTTGAATCAACGTGTACAATTGAACTCTTTAACGCCCGTAGGAAAATGGTTCTGGAACGTGTGGAGTAGATACGCGGTAATCCGACTCTAATATTTCGGAAGGGCCCAGCGACGTCGAAGCAGATGTTTGTAAAAAGAAATGAGGGCAACCCTCACAGCTGACGAGATATCCCGTTCAGCATGCTATCAAACTTCATAAAATGCTCTCTGATTAATTGTCTTTATTAATGTAAATGAGTATATATGTATGCCTTTGTGTGGGTGGGTGCGAGAGGGGAGGAAGGGGGAGAGAAGAGAGCAGCCTAATGGCACAACCACGCGCCGCCACTGGGAATACGGAACCATTTTATTTTTTATAAATTTTCACAATTTTCTCTTGAAATTGGCGTTTGAATTATGTTGATATCACTCTTACAATTTTTTTATTTACTCGTGAAATCCTGCTTTCATTGGGCATGGGTGCTAGCTACAATACTTTTAGATACTTTTGTACAATGCAACGCATATACAAGTATACTAAAATATTTGGTCATGCAAAAAGTAATTGAAAATTAATGTTGTGAAGCTAATCATCATAAGTTTCGAAAGGAAGTAGTTGTTAGAAAGTATTTATTCTTATGAAGAAAGTGCTGGAGTGTTCAGAGGGATGCTTCTTTCAAGCCCATTTCCGGAAGATGATATTTTTAATACTAAATTATCTTTTTTTCAACTTACGTTTGTATTAGATATTTTCACTTGTTAATAATGGCCTCCTATATTTTCTGAAGCATTTTTGTTCTGGTTATCTTAGTATTATATTCTGCAAAACTTTATTTTCTAGAAAACGATGTAAAAATTGCATTAAGGGAGACTATTTTTATCTACAAAAATAGTAAACACTTTAAAACCATTGTTTCAGTGTTATTATGAAGATATGTCTGTAACCTTGGCATACCTATGAGAATAAACAAAACAGGCCAATAAGAGTCATGGTAAAAGGCCTGCATCCTACATGCTGAGACAGAAATCAAAGAGGAACTAAAACTTAACATCTTTAAGATCGTTAGTGTTGTAAATATTAAAACAACTAGGTGAACTGTGAGATTGAAACAATTCCTTTTTCCTTGTTCATGTTAACATGTGAAAAATTTAGAAGATATCGAAAGAATTTTTAGATTCCCTGTGTCACGTAAAGGTCATAATTGAAGTGGCTGAGAAGAAGTAACCTCATACCACGACGCAAGAAGTGTCAGAGGTTTGAACACTCCCTGAAATTCTGCCAGCGTCAACCTGCCTGCGTTAAGTGCCCGGGGAATTACAAAACCATCGATTGCAAAAAGAAAAATAACGATCCTCCTCTGTGTGTAAATTACAATAAAGATCACTCCGCGAACTATAGAGGATGCATAGTTGCTCAAGAACTACAGAAAAGAAGAAATAATCTTATTAACAACAAATCGTCCCAAGCAACGAATAACATGCATTCAAAAGTCTTCACTTCTAAAAGAGTCGTTGAAGGTAGAATTTATGCACAAACTGCCAAAAAAGGTCATGTACAACATTCAGAAATTGAGATACTCATCTAACGCAACCTGAACAACTTGCCTTGATGGACATGTTTCAACGATCCAACAATATAACAACAATACAATATGCATGTTGGATAAAATATCACAAAGGGTTGATAAGCTGGAAGGAAATAACCTTGGAATGGTATCACATGGCGTTAAGAGATGAAGCAGGACGACATGGGAATTGCTACACGGAACGCAAACGGCTTACACAACAGAAAACAAGAAATAGAAGTTTTCTCATATTGATATTTGTATGATCTCTGTAACCCATTCTATAGAACAGGCCTATTTTAAACTAAACAGATATAGTGTATATCAGACAGCCCATCCAGATAACAAAGCAAGAGTTGTGTTATTCTGATAAAAAACACAACTGATCGCTATGAGGAGTGTCACCTAAAATTTGCTGAATTTCAATTAACTGTAGTAACAATAAAGTTCGTCGTCATCAGAATAATGAGGGAAGCAATGACGGAGAGTGGACACATGGGGGAGAGATTTATAAATGGGAGAGACTAAAACGCCAAACATGTGGATTGGGGATCTATGCTGACCCTCAAGGAAAGCAGTGAACTGAGGGAAGCCATGACGGAGAGTGGATACACTTTTCATTCTACAAGCAAACCTACGTATTGGTCTTCCGGCCAGAATAAATCACCCGATCTTTTAGACTTCTTTATATCAGGGAAAGTGTCCCCAAACTTTATTAATATGGAAGAAAATTTTGATCTGAGTTCTGATAACTCCTCTGTGATAGATTAAGTGAGAGAGTAATTATGAAAAGTGGAAGACCAGAATTAATAAACAAGGCAACTGACTGGGAAAGCTTCAAAATTGAACGGGAAAATAATATGAATCTTGGAACTGAGTTAAAGTCTCTACAACAGTTGGAAAAGGTTGCGGAGAGATTTTCCTGTACCATCCAAGAAGCGGCATGGAATAACACCAAGCAAGTTGCCTTGAGCACTGTACCATTTGGAAATCAGGAAGTCAGTTGAAGAAAAAAGACGTACTAGAAGATGGCAACAGACTCGCGATCCACATGATAAAACTATACTTAATAACAAAACTCAAATTCTTAAGAGAGAAATTCAGAAATTGAAGGATGTGCCACTAACTTCCTATATGCAAAATTTGACTGCAGATAAAACATCTGACTATTCGAAAAATAACTGATTCCTGGGCACGAGACAGCAAACAGAAGGCAGACACCTCAAAATACCTTTCAGAGATCATTCAACCGAATGATATACATTATGATGTGGACACTGAAGAAAATACAAATAGCGAATTTGAAAAAATCGAATTTGTTACTAAAAATAATTTGTTAATGAGATAAGACATATTAATGACAAAAAGGTTGCTGGTTTTGATATCATGGGCGAAATCCTAAAATAGTTACCACATAAGGGGATAGTAATGCTAATGTATTTAATCAATGCAGTCTTTAGACTAAAGCATGTTCTTAGTGTATGGAAGGTTTCTAAAATCATCATGATACCCAAAGCAGGAAAATTGCCAGGAAAAAATGAAGTTGTGTCTTAGAGGCCAATATGTCTGCTGCGCATTCTTTCCAATGTCTTTGAGAAGTTGCTGTTAAAAAGGTTAAAACCTTTTTAGAATATAATAGAAGGAAAGAAAATCAGGGGTGATTTTTAAACTGAAAAAAGCAATTACCCGTGCAGTATGCAACACGCTCTACATATCTGAGAGACTCTTCGGGTTAGAGTGGAAGAAGAAGACGCGGAGCAAAAACAAGAGCAGGCTCCAGCGAAGCGATGTGGGGCCCGTCCTCATTCCACAACGTAATTGAGGCGACCTCTGCCGATGCTTGTAAATCGCGTCGGCGCCTCGTCACGCCCTTGGCGCGCGTGTGCGGCGTGGTTCGCTGGGGGCGAACGGGCGGTACTTGCCTGCCCCACAGCGAGAGAGCATTTAGGACTTACTCGGGATACATTCTCTACAAAGAGCGCGCTTCGAAACGAGATCGCGGGCGAAATCAGGCCTGACACGCCGCCATACATTTGAGGACGACGCGTTTAAAACTACCCGGCACTCTTGAAAATGGTTCAACAAAAAAAGAATTGTATTTACAGGAAGCCGCTTTGTGGGAAATCAAGAAATGTGGAATTTCATTGGTCTAGGAAAGACAGGAGAAATGAGAGAATATTGTTAACTGTAAGGGAATTTTTGTAATTGTAAGTTATTCATTTCTCATTATTATCCGCCAGGGCGACTGCTGCTGTCCGTGCCGCGACTGCGCCTGCCTCTGCTGCGAAGGACCGGGGGCCGGGCGTCTCCTCTCTCCCTGCCCCGCGCCGAAAGGCCCAGCAGCCCAGAGCGGGCGTTGGAGAAAGGAAAGGAAAGCAAGTAAATTCGCATTAGAGAAGGTTCTTATGCCTCAACTCGTAAAAATTAAAAATACATCCAGAGGTCTTACGCTTTTCCTGGTACGACCTTCTTATTGACCTTCTTGGAACCTAACGAAATCGCCGGAGTTTGCGGGGCGTACGAAGCAGCAGCCATGTTGACAGCTCATTTGCAACAACGAGGCGGACCACGAGGTGTGTCCAGCTGGAACAGCCATGTTAATTGTTTGCCACAATTTCCAATTTATTGCCACGTCTTTGCGTTGAGAAAGGGCGTGTGAGCTGAGCTGACACGACACCAGTACGCAAGTTGCATTAGAATCGTAGTGTGGCGGAAATTGTATAATAATTTATTGCAAATTAATTACATTTTAGATTTGTCAATTTATTGAGACAATTTAGAATTGCAACGTATTTTCTTCGAGAAAACGAAAGAGATGTTCTCAAAAATGTCTGGAAATATTTTTTGAAATGTTTACTGAATTTAAGGGTGATAATATTATGGCACAAGTTTAGTTTTCCTTAAAACCTCTGGACATTTTGAAAAGTTCAAATTTTTTCGACACTGTATAACACCTATATTAATACAGTTACCGGTTTTGCCTTTATACAATTTAACTCTCTATCTATATCTTTAAATAATTCCAAATAATACGCTGTACGCTTCTTCCAAATAATAGGAGTTTTCGCTTAATTTATTAATTCACAAAATTAAAGATACTTCTTAATGGTTAATAAAATGCGGTTACAGTATGTCTTTATCACCCTAGGATGTTAAAAAAATGTTTTATTCACTCTCGTACGCGCATGCTTGCTCTTTCAGGCAAAACTTATCTGCTTTGGAGAATTTTATAACACGGCTCAAAGAATGCGCTATTGTGCAAATGTAAATGCTAAAATCACTGTGTTACGGTTTCTCTCAATTCTTAGTATCACCAACCCTTACCCACTATAATAGTCACGTAATCGGATTTTATACATTTTATTTATGAAAAATAATGGATAAAATCAAATCAAATATTACCCACGAAGATAAAGATATTATTATTATTATTATTATTATTATTATTATTATTATTATTAAAGGGGCTCAAGGGGTGTGATGTGCCTGACTGTGAAAAACTTTCTGCACCCAACTCCACTCTCACTCCAAGGTGGCGGGAACCAGCCCCTTCGGCGAGTGGCCGGCGAACCGATGAGACAAGGTCTTGACAGGGCTACTTTTGTAGTGGGGCCATAACGTAGATAGTAACTGTGAGGAAGGTCTATCAGAATGGTGTAGGCCAGCCAACTGGACCTGAACCTAGAGAGAGTTCTCTTAGCGAACAGCGGCTGTCTTAGCTTGTAGGCATACAGTTCGATCCCAGCGGAGGATTTTACTTCACGCTGGCTGACACGCGAACCCAAGCCGTAAATGCCAGGTATACGCCGACTTATATTTACTTATTTATTTATTTATTTACGTCAAAAACAGTTAAAAAATGTGTGTGACGTGCTATGGGCCGAAGTTAATTTCAAGTCACATTTATGTCCAGAAGCAAAACAAGGGGCCATCTCAGCATTTGCTCGAGAATCACGGAAACTGGACGAACACTTGATCAAAAGGGGGGGTCATTGACCCAGAAACTGAAGTGCAATACTTGTTCTTTACAATTATTCAATCCAAATGGTATATAATACATTAAATGTCATTGTTAAAATTAATATTACTTTCCTTTTGGGTGCTCGGTATAGTCTCTAATTGTATGGAAACAGTTGTGCAGCAGAAAAGATTTTAGTTGGGACTTAAACTTTTGTATCGAATGTAATCGTTTAATGTCATTTGGCATGGTGTTGTAAAATAATGTACGTGTATTGTGAGTGAATTTTTTGTAGTGAGCTGTTGATATTGTCACCTGATGAATATGATTACTACGTCGAGTGTTGTAGTTATAGACAACGGCGTTTGCTGAAAATATATTCCCGCCCTTAAGTCATTTTTGACAAAAAACACTGATTCGTATTGTAGCGGTACGGTATTATTTAACTAAATTAAATAAAATAAAATAGAACGTAAGGAAAAGTTTGTACTTAGGAAGGACCCGCGGCGTCACGCGCACGCCCCCCTCTTGCGACAGCCACGACCCCCCTGACCCACTTCGACAGTTTATGGCACCCCGACGGTCGGAGGGAAGGGTGAGTTGTCAGGCGCTCCGCTGCGACCCCGTCCGGAACGTTTTCGCGACGCTTGTCACCGATACCGGGGAAGTACGAAGTAATAATTCATTATTAGCCGGGAAGCCCCTCCATAGACGTGGCCTACTTCCTAGTCGACAACAGATACGTTCCGAACGACAGAGAAAGACAGCACGGAGGGAGGGAGAGAGAGAGAGCGAATGGAACATTTCCAAGCTGCCGGAGTTTATTGGCCGAAATCTAAATAAGACGCCAAAACCTTTGGCCAATAGTGACTAGAGCGTCAAAGGGAAGAAGGGAATTCGAAACAGACGAGGAAATCAACCTTGCACTGACAGAGGTACAAATCGACAGGACTTGGCAAGAAGCATTCTCGGAGAGAGGAGGGCGCGCCTCTGGGGAGAGAGGCGCGCACTCACGTGAAGTTCCTTGAGGAGAGGAAGTGCGAAGGCACTTACGGGGGGATTTGCGAATTTTTGCCACAGCTCGAGATCGTTCGACTACAGATGTATTCGCTGCAAAATTCGCACTGTCTGAAGGTTCATCGAGAGGAATCGCAGACATAACGGGAAACAATTTTGTGTCGCCGAACGTTTAACATAAATTCGGACGGCTGCCGAACCTGCGGTCGCCTGGCCCTGGGCGGCCGAAGCAGCCTCAGACGACCCTTCGCTGACGCCACCGCCCCGCGCGGTCACTGCGCGCGCAGCCGCCGCCAGCCGCCGCTGCCGCCCCTCTGGTGGGGGCGCCCGCACACCCGCATCGCTGGGAAGGCCATCTAGAAGCTCCGCCGCGCCCCGCACGGGCTCACGGAAGGTACCCCAGGCAACGGAATCAGGGCCAAAACACCCGCAAAGACAATTTGCAACGCGGTGCCGCGCTGAGGCACAGAAAAGCCCTCACTAGGACAAACTTGTCATCTTAGTTAGAGGGTAATTTTTATGTATACCTTCTTCTTTAGTTGTAATTTCTTTCTAATTTTTCATTAATTCACAATCTTCCTTGTCTCTCAGTGTAACTTCCCTGGTACAGTGGACCAGGAATAAATGTTGTTTTTTCTTTGACCAGTGTCCAGTTTGTTTTTTTATGTGCAATTCAATGAATTTATCTTGTAATTCCTTCCATCCCCTAGTGTTAAGATAGGAAAGGGTGGGAGACACCGACTGAGCTAGGACCGGGCCGCTACCGCGCATTTCCGACGATCCCACGTCGCCGGGACTGCGTGGGGGCGTAACAGTATATGAAGAGACGAGGTAATGGTAAAATACATGGATGAATAAAGAGAGGCTTACAAGAATGACGTGAGTGGCATTTGCTTATTATTCGTACATTTTTTATAATCTAAGAGTTGGGGAGCTATAAGATGTATTTCCCCAGAATATTATGCCATGTCTAAAGGAGTGAACATTCGCGAAATATACCCAACGAGCAGTGTGTAGGCTGACTGAATTTGCAAGAATTCTGAAAGCGTAGCATAAAGGACTTAATTTAGTGTTCAATTCATTTAAATGGACGTTCATTTGATGTTTGGCTGAATTGGAAGACGTAAACATGTCTGTCTATGAACAACGCTTGCGGTTAAACCGTTCAGCCGATTTTCTCCAAATTGATATTCCTCAATCCATTGGGCTGATCTCGCGCTCTCTTGAAATTGGAACCGATATTTTAATTCTGGGGAGTACTTTACATTGAGGCATTTTCCAAATTTTCAAAATAATGACTCCATCGTTTTTGATTATATTTTGTAGTTGGATACTGTGAAGGACGATTAAGAGAGTGGTGCGGGTTTCATGTTGGTTGAAAACAGATTTTCGAAAATTGCAAAAGATCAACATTTTTCGGAATTTTCCTACAACTGATATATGAAAGACAGAGATTTGTTTTCCTCCATAAAATCTGTTCCTTAAAGATAGATTTTGAAATGAGGTGATGTACAATTTTTCGACAATGTGAGTGCTTTTCGTGTAATTTGGTTCGGCTGTGGGCGGAGGCCCTGAAGCTGCGGCGGGAGGGAAGCTGCGGACGCGAGGCGGACGAGCGCGCTATGGAACTTGCCATTGCGCAAAATGCACATAGTGCGGTGCGACGGAGATACTAAGCACAGTTGTCGCTTCGCTTGCGGACGAAGCTACGATGCGTCTTTTCGGCCTGATACTGCATGTGTGAAGGTAAAAGATCGGGGCTCAAGGCTTCACTGCCTGCACTCGCAAGAGAAGGAAAGACCAATTGTAGCAAAATCTTTCCAACAAGGAAACGTTTACGGAATTTAGGCGTGAAAGAAGAACATTTTATTTTCTACTGCATAGTCTTCTGTATCATATGTCGAGTTACGCGAGGAACTCAATTGATTACGATAGTCGTCGAAGCACATAACCGCGGTCTCCAGTTGTCTTTAACGAGCAACAAGTTATTCTCATTTCTGAATGCGGTAGCCTCACTTTCCACAAAACTTGAACCGTATGCTCCGCCGAAGATCTGCTGCCAAAGTACTAAATAGGGCTTGAATGGCGCTCGTTGTTTGGAATCGATTGATTAAGAGTCCGGGTGTCAACAGCTAAAGTGATTTGTTATCTACCCCCGCTGGATGGCGAGATCCGGCGCCGACCAAAGCGCCGGCTTGCGGATTTTTTTTGTAAGCAGGCTCTCCGTCAGCGGACACATCCCTGTCCGGGACAAGCTCTTAGCTCCTGAATGGTCTCCCGGTGTGTGTGGTAGTGTAGTGCGTGTTAGTGTGTGTGTGTGTGTGTGTGTAAGAGGTGAGGATAGGACAAGGAAGAGGAATGTGATAGCGCGCGCGGTCCGTGGCCTGTTAGTTAGGGTACTGCTCCGGCATTCGCGTGGGGTTAATCGGAGAAACCACGAAAAACTACTGGTCGTAGCAGCCGGTCGCTAGAATTCTCGTGCAGCCCTGGGCTGAGGAGCTGGGGCCCAGGACGCCGCTGATAACATAACGCCTGCGGCGAAAATAATGCTTCCAGCGCTTCCGTTATCCCACATTATTGCGCATTAGGGGACTAGATTGAAGAGCCGAGCGGGCTGGCGACTGAGCTCTTCGGTCGCAAGGGCGCGGGTTCGGTTCCGTCGTGGGCGTGGTGGTCTGTCCCTTGCCTTTCATGTCTGGCCACAGGCCGAGGAGCCCGCATGCGCGCTAGTGTCTAGTGTAAAAGAGAAAATTTGTGAATTTTGGAAATTACATTTCCTCCATGGGACGAAGCTGCAACCCCAGTTTGGTGGGGGCACTAGCCGCCATTGGAATCTACAACGTCGGAAGGCGTTCACGTGTCTCCAGAATACATTTTTTTCTTAATGAAGATACATTTTTTCTTAATGAATGATGTTCATCAAAAACAGATCTTCAAATAAGATTTGCCAAATTTTCAAAAAAAATGGCCGTATCGTTTTTGTGTAAATTTGGTTGTTGAATAGTATGAAAGACTAAGAGAATCGTGCAGTTCTCATTTTCGTTAAAAACTTTGATTTTTCGAAAATTGCAAAAGTTCAAAATCTTTTCGACGTCTTCGTACAATTATGCATATGACATTTTTTCCCTTAATGAAATCTGTTCTTTCAAGATAGATTTTGAAATAAGGTCATGTACTTTTTTTTGAAAATTTGAGTACTTTTCGCTTTCTTTTGCGTGAATGTACGGGCGGAGTTGTTTTAGCACCAGTAGTATGTCAATTACATTTTGATTACGTGAGTATTTCGTTAACTATCCCATGATATTAACATATGATACCGATTTTCTATTCTCAGCCAAATTCGCTATTCCAAATTGCAATTGAAAGAAAAACCAGGTAGTCCAATGAAAAATAGAATATACGATGAACAAAAAGAAAAAGCTTGTATTTAGTGCAAATTACGTCTTGTGCTTTTCCTAGAAGGCGTCAATCCACTGGAGTGACGTTGGCGCCGCGTGGTGGGAAACGCCGTCGTGGGGCAAGTGCTCCCGGATCGCCACGCGCTTCCGGGCCTGTTTTCCTCGGCCGCGGACCGGACTTCCCGTCTGCGCCGCGCGCAGCAGAGCCTTGCAGCAGGCCCCAAATAGAAATGCATTCATTTCGAATTCAAACGGGGGGCGTGCATCTTGTTTTCTCTTTGTGCGTGCCTTAAGGCCTGTGAGAAATGATTCCACTAACGGCTACTTTAGAATAGGTTTTTATTAACATTCTACTCTACTCTTTATAAGCACATGTAGCATGATTATAAGTAAGCTTGGTAGACGAAAGGCGGTTACTTCACTCTCTACTTCTTCTTTATAAAATGTTACAGGCATCTCACGTAGCACGCCTTAGAAGTAACTTCAATTATCCGAAATTAAATGGAGTTTCTGATTCAACTTTGCTTTAGGATGTATGGCATTACAACACAACCTCTTTCAGAAGATCGTTCACCTTTACAGCGATCCGAGGCTAGAATAAATTCCAACCGAGTCAAACACTCAATTACGTTCCGTGAATTGAAATACGAATGGGCTACTTGGGTGGCAAATCCTGCCGCTTAGAGCGAGGTGAACGCCCCTTCCCGCCCGGCGTTTCCCACTCCAACTCCCTCCCACGCACACGCGATTCGAACAAGAATAGGTTTCTCTCTTTCAGATGTGGAATTAACTTCGCCCCAGATAAAATATACTTATGACCATCTTTGTACTAGTATCATTATTATTTTTATTAGATTATTTTGACATTATGCATAATTACAGTTGATGTATACAATGTTTCGAACTATTATATTACGTCTTAGTATTGTCAATATTGTATTTTAAATTACTCGTACCATTAACTTATAGTATATTTTACGTCCTTGGTCTTGAATTGATATTATATTTATTAGAAGTGCTAATTTAATCCAAACCACGCATTCTGATTATGTACTGTCTCTGAAAACAAAATCTTTTTCTACCTTCTTGTCTTCGCCTCCTCTCTCCTTTTTCCTTCAGATTTCTTCATTTTTATTCTTTACGACCGCGTCTCCTGATCGTCTTTTCTCTTCTCTGTCAAAATTGTATCGCAACCGTTACCCTCGTTTATCATACGTACACACCATACATACATCATGTGCTGCACTAATAATGTTTGGCTCTAAGCCGCCATCTGGTTGAAGTTTTTCTGGGTTTACTAAATCGCTGAAGGCGTCTGCCAGGATAGTTCCTAGTTTTGCACTCCCAGTCGTAATTGTTCAGCTTGCTCCCCTCTTAAATATTACAACTTTATAAACATATTTTCAAGTGATTAGGCGGAAGCGCTAATTGCCCAATTTGCGGACGACACGGCGCTATTTGCCTGAGGACCCGATCTTCACAAAATATGTAATGCAATGCAAGTATATGTTAATCTGGGCGGGCCGCTAAATTAAAAATTGAAGTTAATCCATCAAAAACCGCTTCCAAAATATTTACCCTCATACCTTCATAATCTGACATCCACAAAACAGAACAAATAAATACCTTGGACTCAGCATTGACACAACACTTGTCTAAAAAAAAAAAAATCTTGAAACGAAAGTAAATCAAACAAAAATAAAATTACTAGAACTAATACGTCTAATCAATAGAAATTCCTCATTATGGGATAGCTCACCCATATTAATATACATAACCATCTTGAGACCCCTTCTTAAGACCCCGAAGATTAATGCTATACAAAGAAAATAGTTTAAAAGCGTTCTTTGTTCATTGTTTCATTGTGAGAGTTTCTGAAAGCATTCGACTTACCCTTTTTGAGAAATTCTTTGAGTGAAATGTTAATGCTAGGGAAAACAATATAGACAATTTCCTTATGATCAAAAGGTTCTTTTTATAATGAAAGATTTTTAAGTAAACGCAGTGATCAGAAATTATTTGATGCATGATTGACTTGACAAAAAATCAGTTAGTATAATTACGATGTTGTGTATTACGTTTTTATTTTGAAGTGTACAACAAGATATCATTGCCATAGCTCCGTACTACATAATTTTTCAGAGAGGTTCTTCTAAATATAAAACATTTCAAGTACATTTTCAGAATGATATGTTTGCAGGGGAAAGATATTGTTTTGTTCAAATATTTGTAATCTTCTCTCATTCATTAATCTTCGTGTATTATTAAATTATATGAAGTATTTTTTTAAAATATTCCCTGTAATGAAAATGTAGAATTTTCTAACTTCTCTACTGTAACATCCCACACATCTAATTTTCAAGCTTTCCAAGCTATTTTCAATTATGTTTTATTCTTGTGGTTTGGATGTTTTCTGCATAACTTTGTTCAGTTTAAGATCATTAAATATGTCGTAAATTTTTGTTAAAAATCTCAGTTACTGCGGAGTATTAACACAAAAAGGAGGAAAGGTTTGAATATTCTCGACGTCCCCATTCTTTAACGTATAGTGGGACAGCTAATGGAAACGTTTGTAACCAGTTTTCTTTGTTCAGACCTGACTCTTAGAAAATAAAAATAAAATGGAGTGGAAAAATTTGTTCCGAGTGCATCTATTTTTGGTTGAATTTTTAATTTTTTCTGGGGGGTTGGTTGTCGTGTATAAGAACGTATGTAACTTGTACTATTTTGTACTGCTCTGAATTTGCGAGAAATGGGCTGGAACCATATTTTTTTAAACTGGGAAAGTATTGTGTAATTGTGAGTAGGGTTTCATATTTTCAATACATATATCGTTTTCTCATAGCCTAGGAGTCTGAGTGCCCCAGTAGTGGGCGGGCCCCTGAACCCATCTTCCAAGCCGAAGGCTGTGCTCTGTGGCCCGTTGTTTGGGAGAGCATTGCCAAGAGGAAACAAGCCATCAGAGCGGCCCTTTCTACGATTGTCGTTTCGTGACGCAGCTATCGCCCCGCGCCCGCGCCCGCGCCCAGGGGCGCGCGCAATCAGGGAAACCGGACGCGCTGATACCTCGTCCTACTTCGCTCCGCCCTGGGGCTTCAAGAAAACCTCCAAGAAAATCTTGCAGCAAAGTTGAGGAAAACTACGCTATATCTTTCGGTCTTGAGTATTTGGTTGTGTCGGAATTTACTGTTATTCATCATTGCCTGCGCTGCCTTCGTTGCCAGCATATTGGGAGAGTCAGCGTTTGGAAGCAAGGCGTCTTGTCAGAAATCATAAAATTTGCCGCCGTGATAGGCTTAAAATGTTACACTCCTACAATTAGATAGAAAATTACCACGTTTGCTATTAAAGTTAGTAGTGCATAATAACTGGAGCCTAGATTCCAAGGAACACAATTCTAAAAGCAATCCTTTAAATTGACAGTGAAAATAAAACATTTCTTGGTTATTTTAGAAAAGTATCATCAGTAACTCCACGACTGCTTGAAACATTGTCGATAAATCCCTGAGCCACAAAGCGATGAGGGGATGTATCGGAGAATTTCTAAAGTACAAGTATAATATAATAGGATTTTTCACGAATGAAATTACAATTTAAGAAGCATGTTCATTGATACTCGTTATGTAAGTAAGTATGGTGTGCTTACGGCTTCTCTGCTTGGGCACCAAGGACGAGGTGATAATTAAAATCGATCAATAAATCTGGTATTGTTTAGCACTTTAATAGGATCTTTTTTGACACTGGACAATAAAGACGTTTGGGATGTATGAAGATGCATCATGCCATTAATACCATGTTAGAATCCAATTTATCCAGAAAAGTTTGAGACCTTGTTTTGTCTAAAATAAGAATAGTACCATAAAAACCATTTCTCTACTTTGTGTTATGTTCCGTCTGCCATTATTGTTATCAGTTTACGTCTTTTGCAATCTGTTTCTTGTACCTTCCTACTGAGTTTATTACTGTTGTTTACTTGATTTCATTACTGTCATTTTCAAATTATAAAGTTCATATGCTCCATCTCAAATCATATTTGCTCTCTTCTCGTTGAAGCGTGGATGTAGATATTTCAATGCAAATGCTCTCCTTATTTTTGTATATTTTGGTTTTCTCCTTATAATTTTTTAAAAAATTGTTTGATTAATCTTAATATATTTTGCTAAGTTCTTTCTCATCTAATTATAAATTGTTTTATTCCGTAATTTCATCTCATTAGGGTGCAATTTTATTTTTAATACTAAACGATAACATCAAATTTGTTTTCAATTCCAGACGTAAATAAATTTCGTTCCCATCTGATGATGCGTAAAACTCTTATGCGAAACGTCGTTTTTTTGAATATGTCAAAGCATGGGCACCTCATTGTTACATTCTTAATATTATGTATTTATATATTTTGGAATGCTATTTTTTGTGAACCTCTGCTATGATTGGTTCATTCCGTCTGGCAGGCGCGCACTCGGGCGCGGGGCGGCGCCCGCCGGAGCGGCAGGGCGTCCCGGGCCTTCCGTTCTTTTACCTCGAATTCCCCGAAAATCTGTTTTGTGACAAAAATGGGTCTACGTACATAATGAAAACAATCTCTTGCATCGCGGTTGACTTAAATGCCATAAACCCAATTCCAAGGGTAAATTTTGTCAGCTATATATTTGTATCCATTCCCCCGCCATTAAGAATATGAATGAGATAACAGAACCTTTCTGACAATATGTTGATGCAATTATGAGATGATTACAGGTCTTGTTCAAAGCTAAATCTTTTTATAGATGTCGAAAACGATTATCAATAGTGTTCTATTTGTTATAATGTACAGCAATTACTATAATGAACAACAATTATTTTTCTACAAAACGCATTTTATTATTTAAAATTTTAATAAATTTTTGCATAAACGAAACACCGTTTCCAGAGGAATATTTCGGCGTGATAGCGAAAAAGTGCATTTTACATGCACTACATGAAGTAAACTACTTTCTGGAATATGAGAGGAGTTAGAATCTCCGTATTCTTCGCCCTTGATGCCGCAAAGGTGGATTTACTCGAAGCCATCCGTCTGTCATACCGGTTGCATGTCTCAACCACATTAACGCCTTCATTGATATTCCCCAGTCGATCTGGCTGATGCCGCGGTTCCTCCAATTAGAAATGGATATTTTCATATGTGAAGGCGCTTTACATGAAACCCCCACGTCGTTTTCCAAATTTTCTTAAAAATTATACCAACATTTTTTCTTTTTTTTTCTTTTCATTTTTTCTTTCAGCTTTTCAAGTGGTACCGCAGGTGTAGTATGTCAGAAATTTTAATATTATGATATTACTTAAACGTTTCCAATAAAACATGTGAGCTGTTGTAGCAGACTCGTTTTAGTAATGAACTTTGTCCTTCAAAATTGGATCTTTAAAAAATTCCAAGTTCAGTTTTTCCAAATTAGAGTACTTTTCATGAATATTTTAATGAAATCGGGACACCACGTACGTAAACACGATTTTCTCCAATTGGCTTCAAATGTTTGCTTTGATTTTTTGCTTGAAAAAGTAAAGCTCAATTGTATAAATTCTATTTTCATTAAAATCTTTGGCGTTTTGAATATTACGATAGTTTAATTCTTTTGAACTGGCCCAATTTCTTAATTAATGAAGCTAGAGATTTCAGAAACCCTAAGTATTCCTTAATATTAAATCTTCAAATCACTTCATGTACACACATTATTGATATTCTGTACGACTCTTGGACCACGTAATATAGGTTTTGGCCTTCTTATGCATTCCGTTTTGTAATTAATCCAACACATCAATGTCGTTTTCTTCTGTGCTATTTGCCTGTGTATTTTATGGCTACGTATCAACAGTCTTATTCCTAAATCACATCACATCCTAAAATGTTCATTCGATGTGTAGGAATATTTGAGGAAAATGTATGATTTTTTAAAATGACTTTTCGTGGAATGGTTAATAGAATTTATACAATTTTATAGTCATGAATTTTAACGGAATAAAATATAATTTTAATACGTATATTTTTTTGTCTTTGTTTCAGATTAGTGCTCTTTTTGCTATCGGTATTTGCTATTGATGGTAATTCTATTAAAATACCATCAATAATTATTTGCTTTATATAAACATATTTTAAGTATTAAAAATTACCTCTAAATTTTTGAATTAAATAAAACAGGTAGTTCTCCCATTTTTTTGTCATGCAGATCCCATAATAAGAAATTTTTATGGGATTGTATATACTAGTATATGATAAATGAGTATTTATAAAGTTTGGTATATAGAAAGTTATGTAATGCTTTCAAAACTCGATAATAGTTTTGACGGAAATAAAGGTTTTCAGGATAACTGATGAAAAAAAAATATTTCGGAGTTTATTTTTTTTAAACGCCTCTATATCCGTCCGTTTGTCTGTCTATGAAGAATACTAATGCCCCAACCATGCACAGGATGTTTCCAAATATGGATGTTCTCTGATCGATTGGGCCCGGGAATTTGAAAGGGATCATTTAAATTTGGGGGATAGTTTACATGAAGTCCCCAGGAAAACATTTTTTCTTTCTTTTTGACTTCTAAAGGCTGAATTGTTCCACATTGTTTAAATTATTTCCTGAAGTAGAGCAAAGTGAGCTTTCCGTATGGTGTAGATCCGATTTTTTGAAAGCTGTCAGTCCGACGATGCGGGGGAGGGATTCGGCTCCCACAGAAGAGCGCCTCGCTGCTGAAGGGCTGCTGGCGGTTGGCGGCTGGCCCCTCGAGGAGCGAACTTACTCTTTCCAATAAAAAGAAAGCTTTGCGAATTTTACACATTTCAACACAGCCTTTAACTCAATAGAGGACTACTTCATGTATTGTAAGCCGTGTCACGTTCCTTCAGGAAACAAAATTCGAGGTAAAAACAGCAGAAAAGTCAATTTGTTCCGAACGAACACGTCACCTTCGGATGCCTGCTCGCCCGGCCGAGGGGCTTCACTTCACCAGAAGGAGTGAAAAACAAAGAAAGGACGGCAGGCGTGAAGGAGGCGTGCGTGTGCGGCGGGGCGGGGGCGGGGCGGGGGCGGGAGCGGATGCCCGCTTCCTAGCGGAAGGCGTAGCGCGCAAATCCGGCTGCAGCGCGCAGCACAGCTACTTAGCGCTGTGGGTGGCCCTCGGCTCGCCACTGCGCGCGCAGCCCCCGGCATCGCTCAACAGGTAGGACGCACTTGCTTTTGCTTCAGGAACCTCACGTCTTCTTCAGCTCTCCTTTTGCTTCTTTTCGTAGGAGTATAGTATTTTTTTTACCGATGCAAATAAATGTTCTACTTCTCGGAATATAGGTGTTGTGGTGCGTTATCGTTGGCATTTTTCATGAAATAATTGTAAACGTTGTCATTGCCAACAATAGTATTATAGTATTATAGTACTATTGTTGGCAATGACAACGTTTACAATTACTTCTCGGAAGCCAAAATTTTCAAATGTTCCTAACATGGCTTTAAGTTCTCGCTACGGGGTAGAGATAAAATTATGTAATGCTGCGAGAAAAACGGCGAGTTTCCGGTAGAAAAACTCTTATTACATGGCCCTGGTTATGAAAAAGTGGATACGTCAAGTTCGTAAATGTATACAACAAAATACTGAGTGAAATGCGAGTGGTGTAGTCAGAATCCAAGTTTTGAATCCATCCCAAATCGAATGACGGTAACGTCTCTGTCGGTCAGTGAACAACGCTAGCAGCTAAACCGTTTGCCGATTTTCTCAAAAATTAAAATTCTTCTATCGATCTTCAATCAATTCCTTTGAATTTGAAACCGATATTTTTATTTTTGGGGTACTTTACATGAAGCCCCTGGGAAATTTTCCAAATTTTTGAAAGACAGTGGCTCCATCGCTTTTTATTAAATTTTGTTGTTGGACAGTGTGAAGGACGTTTAAGAGAATGGTGCAGGTCTATTGTTGTTCGTTGAAAATCCTGATTTTTCGAAAATTGTAAAACGTCCAAATTTTCCCGGAGTCTTCCTTGATCTAAGTATTAAAGACAGAAAATTTCCCCTCGATGAAATCTGTTCGTCAAAGATAGATTTTGAAATAAGGTCATGTATATTTTTTCAAAAATTTGAATTCTTTTCGCGTAATTTTGCCTGAAAATACGTGCGAGAAAGTACGCTGTCTTAGCCCCAGTAGTTTGGAGTTGTATTAATCATTGACCTACGCCTAGTAAAAGGGAGGGGGAGGGGCTCTGGAGCTGAAGAGACTTGTTCCCCATACGTCACGTCCAGATTTGACTCTCTTTTTTGTGAAAATGAAAGAAATTGAAATGAAACTCGTCTCTGAGCGCTCGCTGCAGCCAACGCGATGTGCGGCCCATGCCTTCGCGGCTCGAGATGAGTTGATGAGGTGCGTTGAAAGGCAACCGACATGGACCGCCCCCACGCAAAGTAGCGCCCGCTCTAGCGTTTGCTCCGAGACTGGAGGCAAGCCGAAACCCCGTTCCAAGTGATGGCAATTTACCCCAATTTACGAGTGTTGTGATTACTGTATATGTGTTTGACTCGAAATTTCAAAGATAGATCACACAAAGAATGAAAAATGTTCTATATTTTCACAACAAAAAATTGTTTTTAAATATTTGAAGCTTCGCTTCTGATGTGTGTCTGATATTGATTTTTATTAACCGTAGCTCTCCGTAATCTTAAATATTTGCGATCCTCTTCCTACGAGATTTTCATGCACTGTATTGCCAATATATTTTTTGTACAATACAATAATTCGATAACTTACTTTTGGAAGGAAGGTCTTCGCCAAGCAGATTTTAATTTTTTTCCTCCCTCTACCGCGCAATAAAGAGAAAATATTGTAATACTAAGGCAAAAATCGAGATTTTTCGAGAGGAAAACTGGCACATGAAAATCTTATTTCTACATGTAGCGAATTAGTTCCTCTAACAGTTGGTGTAGCCCAAATCAACATTTTGGGGCTCATTGACGCCAAAAAATCGATTGACGGAAAAACGTGTGTGTCCTGCCCATCCTTTCACCAGTTGTCAATGTTACCGACTGTATCGTTCATACGAGTGTCTCAAAAAACTGATATTTTCTTATTGACCTGAACGAAATCAGGGCCTGCGAGTTTTAAACGGATATTTTGATTTTTCCGGGTACTGCGAGCCTCAATATTTTCAAAATCTTTTAAATAATGGCTCCAAAATTTTTAATTAAACTTTGTCCTAGCTCAAAGGGCATTTAAAATGGCGATCTTCTCTTTTGTCAGTAAATATTTGAATATTGCAAAAGTTCACCTTGTCGGCTACCTACAACCTACTACAACAAAAATATTGAATATGTCTACAACAAAAAATATTGAAAATATCTATAAAAATTAAGAATTAAAAAAATTAAAAAATTAAGAATTTATCAATATCTTAAAAATGGTTCCAACTTTCTTTAAATTCTTTCCTCGGAATTCTTTCCTTCTTTCCTCGAACGCTTAAAACTGGAACAGGCCCCGTTTTGGGAGAAATCTCTGTATTTTCTAAATTGACTTGGAAAAGCACAATATTAATTGTAGGGTTTTTTCCTACTGAAATGTGTTCTTTAATATTAGATATCGAAATGTTCGAATTGAGAACTCGTGATGAGCGTCGGGTAGGTTGAGTTAATCTGTGAAGCGGGAGGGCTAGGACGAACGCGAGTGGCATGCTAAATCTAGGAGTTCCTGAGCTCGAATCCAAGTGCGGAAAAAATGTTGCTGGATACAAACAGGGAGGTTCGTGCAGCATTATAATATGGCGTAGCCGTTACTCCGAATGCGAGAAAGCACGTGCTATTGTAGCTCCACCGGTGTCCGCAGCCGAGGGGGCGTCTCCACTCCCTGGGCACCGGCAATTGACAGGTAGAATCAAGACTTGGTGATCCATTTCTTTCTTATACGGAAAAACACATTACATAAATTACAAATTTGCCCCTCTTCTTTTGTATCCGTCGATGATCCTTAGGATCAGGGCCTTATTAGGCTGGTGCAACCAGTGGACTGCACTTGCCTCCCTGCACCCTTACTAAGGACCCCGCGGTCGGATATCGGCAAAGAATCAAAAAAATCGCAGAAATTACAGGAACAGGAATCGCTGGATTAATAAGTTTTATTTTTTACTGATACGTTATTGCTTGTTATTGCCTTCGATACGGAGCTCAATGTTCGCTGCATACCTCACCAGAATGGAGAAGATCGTGATTACGAGAGAAATATGAAAACAATAAAATGTTGCTGCAGGTTTATGTGGTTTATGTGGCCAGAATCAGAAGCAACTGTAGTAGCTGGCCAAGATCAGGCGTTGAGAACACATAATGTTAACGCGGTTCTCAAAATTGCATAAGATGATAAATGCCGTTTGCCACGAACAAGTAGAAACCATTGATCATATCGTCTCAGCATCGTATCCTAGCAGTATGTGATTGAAAGCTGAACGAAAAGCTGAGCCTCCTAATCACACACGTCCCCCTCCAGAATAGAGTATGCCTGGGCCTCGGAGGAGAACGTGTGGCGTGGTGAGGAATGGCCTAATAATAATACTACTACTGAATGTGTTTTGGCAGGTGGAAGATGCTGTCGCTGCACTCGGACGAGGGCGCGGCCGCGGCCGAAGGCGAGGCGGGGGACGGCCTCCTGCTGCCGTCCGACAGCAGCGCCGTCACCCTCTTCGCGGACGACGCGGCGCCCGCCGCCGAGGCGGAGAAGCCCAACGCCGCCGCCGAGGCGCCGCCGCCGCCGCCGCCCTTAGTGCGCCTCCGCGGAGGCACTGTGCGCGAGGAGCCCGTCGTGGCGCTCGACCTCGCCAAGAAGGCCAAGGTACTCCTTCAGCCATTGCGCCTCAAATCTCCTTGATTTGGGCAGACCGAACTTTAACAAAGTTATTAGGATTTTTTCTCAATGCTAAGTAATTTTTTTGTTTTGGCTCCTTTCTGGTATTATTTTTTATATTTATTTTTTCATCGACGCATCATCACTCGCGGACAGGTTTAGTACATCCGTTTGGATGCGGCCGTGTTGCTCTGCTCGTTTAGCCCGTTACTGGAGTGCATGTTTTCCTCTCGAAATGTGGCGGTGTTCCTCACCCGCACGGTGAGATCCGGTGCCACCCACTGCGTTGCTTCAGCTGCCAGCTCCCGCCTGCTCGCCTGACACGTGCGTCGTGGAGCGCTAGTCCAACCGCCCTATCCTTCTTCCTTCCCAATTCTGGCCGGCAGGTAGAGGGCGCAGGGCGCGAGCGCGAAGGCGCTACCTGCCGACGATTCCCTCACGTGACTGCGACTGGCGGCGGCCCCTAGAGGGTGCTGGATGCTAATTAACGGAGGATTACTCCACGGTGCGCTCAACGCTCCCTAATGAGCTAGGAGACGTTTTGGCGTCTATATAGAACCAACAAATTTAAAAAAACGTTTGTGACATTGAAAGGGTTAAGGATAGGACAAGGAAGAGAACGATCGCGCGCCCTCCGTGGCCCGTTTGATATGGTACTGCTTCAGCATTCGCCTGGTATTGTTCAGAAAAACCACGCAAAACTACGATTGGAGCAGCCGGCCGCTAGAAGTCTCCTTCACGCTCGCCTGAGTTGGAGCGAGCTACATAGCTGGAGTGGAAAATTCGCCACTGCCGGGTATAGAACCCGGATCTCCCGATTCTGGTCACAGCTGAGATAACAGCGACGCTGGCTAGATTCATTTGCGTTAACACTGCTGTAGCTCAATACCATTTTCAACTCTAACTGCAGATCTCTTTCTTGTTCCAATGAATCCATTACCAAATTTGTTGGCTGTTGTGCATGGCAATGGAATTTGCGAAGTGGGGGCTGCGCCAGAGCACTGCCCCCTCCGCCCCTCAGCCGGCTCCCGCCCTCGAGGCCTCGAGGACGGCTTCAACCCGGTCAAAGGCGAAGCACTTTGTGGCGCCAAAGAGCGATGGCATGCGAGCGGAAGCTTGTCGGCATGTAACAAAGATCCCAGAGAACGCTCTTGGACGATCCTGACAAACTTAAATCCTCTAGCAATTGAGCTCCTATCGGGGTTTGATTTGAATTCCTGGAAAATATTGCGGATATTGTATCACGGCCTTCCCTATCGGGTGTGGAAATCAAACGTCCAAAATTGACGCAGTAGCGCACCTAGGGGGAATAATGGCACTTGCTCAGGATAAGGCTCACAAGAAGGCGCCAGAAGCTTCTGAAGACTAACGTACGCACTTATCAGTGTATGGAACTAAAAGAAGAAGAAGAAGAAGAATAACTCTAGCGTGGAAGCATCTTCTGTGATGTGATATTTGTTATTCTTTTCATCGGAACAAAACGTTATCAACTTAAAAACACGGATGATAAAACAGCGATGTTAGAAAAATTCGTCTTCAACAAACGTGATGTTAAAGTGACAAAACGATGACAAAACAAGGACATTTGGAAATTGTCGCCGCGATGTCGCCCGCGCTGAAATAAATACGCCCTGGACAACAAAGTGAGCAGCAAAGCAGACGGGAGGACGTTCTCCGCTGCGGGCGAGGCCTGGGAGGCGGCCATGATCTACCGAAGGGGAGGAACATCCCGCATAAAACACAGCTGCGCCTCGCGCCTGTGCGCTCTCGAATGGTCGAGGAGGTTCCTTAGTGTCGGCTTCGCCACCGGAAGCGCAGGGCTCGTTTTCTTGTTTTCTTGTTTTCGCGCAGGTGACGGCACCGGCCTACTCGCCGCCTCCCCGGGTTCCCCCTCCCAGCGGAGAAACATGCGTCCTAGTGCTTGTTACTGTGTGCATGGAAGAGATGGCAAAGAGGAGGAGAAGCGACGGGAGCTCCACTTCCCTCCAGTCAGCGCTGCCGTGACTCCAACCCTAGGGCCTCCAGATAGGAGACACTGCAGTGACATCGGGTGTTGCCCTGAGCTACCTAGTCTAGTAGTTGAGTAGGAGTAGAGGCGGGGGTGTGGTTTAATATTTTGTTAACAAGACCATAAAATCAAAGGTGTACTTTTTTACCCACGTATGTAACCCTTGTATTACTCGGGAGCTTACGTTCCCCAATGTTCTCCACCTGGCTCTTTTGGTCCATTGTGAGTGTGACGGCGGTGTGCCCGCGTGCGCAGGTGAAGGACGCGCCCACGCCCGCCAACACGTACGCGGCCAAGAAGACGGTGGCTCAGGGCATGATGGACATCGCGCTCATCACGTCCAACGCCAACCAGCTGCGCTACCTCTTCGAGTTCGCCAGCGAGTCCTCCTTCTACCACCTCAACGTGGCGCTCATCTCCGTCTCGCTCATGCTGCAGGTGCAAACGCCACTCTTCACACGCCCAGCACATGGCTACACAACAATTTTTCAATTATTCAAATGTATTTTTGTTAGTCGAAGAAGGGGTCGAGTGTCAATTTGTCCCGTTTGAAGGTACATTCGAAAATTATTGCACGCTTTCCTCGAGTTCGGCCGTTTAATAAAAAATAATTTTATTTATTGAACTAATTAATTATAATTACTGAAAATAGCGGCTAAACGAGTTAATGAACTTCTAGTAAGAAAGAATAAAGGTAAAGAAAAAAGAAATGATGAAACCATTTTCACTTAGGCAAAGATGTTAGTGAAGCAGATTCATCTTGGTGGATCCCTCCCTCGTGCGAGGCCTCTGCCCATCAGCCTTCATCAGAGGTCACGATTCATGGAAAAGTTCCTTCCGCCAATCACTGCTTCGAATTCATAAACAAATCGTCCTGTACACAACCAAAATGATCGTAGATTATTATCCTAGAATGGCACGCACTCTCCAATGTTCGTTAATTTATTTATTTAAAACAAATTAATAATGTACTCTTCAATGTTCGTAGAACGTACAAGAACTATCATTTGCATCATCATTATAAATGATAATGTATATCCACAGGGGTTCGGAATACATGTTACAAGACTTGAAGGTCGTGTGGAAGGAGGCGCAGGTACATGAAATCTCCTTTGCGCCATAACGTGATCTGTCGAACAGTTGTACGTAAAGAGTTACCCGTGTTCATAAGAAGTTATTATTTTCCACCCCTCTAGGCGACCTCAAATTTGGTAACATTTATTCTGAAACCTGTGCAATGTACAAAAGTTTTTGACGACTTTTTGTCACTGTTGCCAGTTATCTCGCTTCTCATATTTTTGTTTCATCTCTGTAACTAAAGTATCTTTCTATATTTGTTACTCTTCTTTCTGTTGACTTCTTCTTGCATTTTGTTTCATTTACATCACATTCTCTCCTGCTTTAACATTTGCAATTTTCGTAAATTCAGAGACATTCTATCCTTTTTCGAGGAAATGTTTTTTATAAATTTCATAGATTTCGAGAAGAAATTACGCAATCATTCTCGTCTTTTTAAACATTTTCAATGACCTTTTAAAGACATCATGTTTAGAACAGTTTTCATTGAAGACAATCTCTTCTTCAATATTGTAGTTTTGCAAAGTTAATATTTTGCAATTTTTGAAAATATAGGGAGTTCACCAAAAATATTGCCAGCACCATTTTTTTAAAAATTCTCTTTAAGGAAATAATCTCCATCTTCAATATTGTTGTTGTAGGAATACACCTAAAAATGTTGACATTTGCAATATTTGAAAAATCAGGGATTTCATCGAAAATGAGACGTGCGCCATTCCTTTAAGCGTTCTCTACGCTATCCGAGAACAAAGTTTAATAAAAAAAGGGGAAGAATTTTCAAGAATTTTTTAAAAATATTGAGGCTTAATATATAGTCCCTCCAAAAATTCAAATATCCTTTCAGACTCGAAGGGTCTCGAGGTCCTTGAAATCGAACGCAGCGTATCAATGACCTCAGGCGGACAGACAAACAGCCCTGCACTCAAACAGACGTTGGGCCGACAATCCATTTTTGAGTATGAATGACCCATAAAACGGGAATGCTATATAGAGCAAGAATATTTATTTACTTTCTTACCGTGGCACAGCAGTAACCGATTTTCTGTCTAAAAATCGCCATTTCCGCTCTTGAAAACAATACATTCTCTGCATTCCAAGTAAGGCGAAAACCGAAAATCTCTATCATCAATATTGTAGTTTTGCAATCTTATTGGTTACAATTTTCGCAAATACACCAATTAAATTCAGTAATTTGGTAGTTTTGTGGGGCTTGAAAACCAGAGCTTTGGGGTGAGAATCGAGGTTCGAAAAAGTCGCATTTAGACAATGTCAACCTATAACATCAATATTTCACGCATCAATGTGAGAGGAAAATTCGATAGCCACTAAGGCATTTCACTTTTTCAATGAATGGGTAGACCATTGCCGCGGAAGTTGTGTAATATAAAATGTTTATATAACATCTCCCTACAGCTCATTTTTCAGCTCCAAATGTTGCAACGGGTTCAGAAATCTGTGGCTTGGCCTGCCCGTTGCGCACCGCAGATTGAGGGAGGGCGGGACAGAGCGGGACAGAGCGGGGCAGAGCGGGGCAGAGCGGGGCAGAGCGGGGCAGAGCGGGGCAGAGCGGGGCAGAGCGGGGCAGAGCGGGGCAGAGCGGGGCAGAGCGGGGCAGAGCGGGGCAGAGCGGGGCAGAGCGGGGCAGAGCGGGGCAGAGCGGGGCAGAGCGGGGCAGAGCGGGGCAGAGCGGGGCAGAGCGGGGCAGAGCGGGGCAGAGCGGGGCAGAGCGGGGCAGAGCGGGGCAGAGCGGGGCAGAGCGGGGCAGAGCGGGGCAGAGCGGGGCAGAGCGGGGCAGAGCGGGGCAGAGCGGGGCAGAGCGGGGCAGAGCGGGGCAGAGCGGGGCAGAGCGGGGCAGAGCGGGGCAGAGCGGGGCAGAGCGGGGCAGAGCGGGGCAGAGCGGGGCAGAGCGGGGCAGAGCGGGGCAGAGCGGGGCAGAGCGGGGCAGAGCGGGGCAGAGCGGGGCAGAGCGGGGCAGAGCGGGGCAGAGCGGGGCAGAGCGGGGCAGAGCGGGGCAGAGCGGGGCAGAGCGGGGCAGAGCGGGGCAGAGCGGGGCAGAGCGGGGCAGAGCGGGGCAGAGCGGGGCAGAGCGGGGCAGAGCGGGGCAGAGCGGGGCAGAGCGGGGCAGAGCGGGGCAGAGCGGGGCAGAGCGGGGCAGAGCGGGGCAGAGCGGGGCAGAGCGGGGCAGAGCGGGGCAGAGCGGGGCAGAGCGGGGCAGAGCGGGGCAGAGCGGGGCAGAGCGGGGCAGAGCGGGGCAGAGCGGGGCAGAGCGGGGCAGAGCGGGGCAGAGCGGGGCAGAGCGGGGCAGAGCGGGGCAGAGCGGGGCAGAGCGGGGCAGAGCGGGGCAGAGCGGGGCAGAGCGGGGCAGAGCGGGGCAGAGCGGGGCAGAGCGGGGCAGAGCGGGGCAGAGCGGGGCAGAGCGGGGCAGAGCGGGGCAGAGCGGGGCAGAGCGGGGCAGAGCGGGGCAGAGCGGGGCAGAGCGGGGCAGAGCGGGGCAGAGCGGGGCAGAGCGGGGCAGAGCGGGGCAGAGCGGGGCAGAGCGGGGCAGAGCGGGGCAGAGCGGGGCAGAGCGGGGCAGAGCGGGGCAGAGCGGGGCAGAGCGGGGCAGAGCGGGGCAGAGCGGGGCAGAGCGGGGCAGAGCGGGGCAGAGCGGGGCAGAGCGGGGCAGAGCGGGGCAGAGCGGGGCAGAGCGGGGCTGAGCGGGGCTGAGCGGGGCTGAGCGGGGCTGAGCGGGGGCAGAGCGGGGGCAGAGCGGGGGCAGAGCGGGGGCAGAGCGGAGCCTCCATGGATGTGTTAAATGTGCCGCTTTCCAATCAATTTGAAAACGCAATATTTATATTTTGAAATTGTTAATTTTTTCCCCTAAATTAAAATATTTTTGTTGCGTCTCCTAACCCTTGTGGGGTCCTGAAGGCTTATTATGTAGTTACTGTTCATACAAAGGTTAGTCGTAGTGGAGCGCTGTCAAGAGGAGCGCCAGGACACCGAATAGAGAAAGACAGAAAGGAGACCTCCCCCAGTCGTTACGCCGATGGATGCGCGTGGTCGCGTGCGGCACGACCCGTGCCTTGCGTTTCCGTCTTACTCGTTATATTTGGTGGGTGTATAACTAGCCAAATCATACGGAACCCGAGGGCACATAGGTACATAATAAAAATAGAGGTAGAAAGGTAAAGAATTATAAATACATAACTAGTAGTGCTTCACAATGGCACAGATTGTGTCGTATTACTTTTCTATTTTCTTTGGTCTGGACTAGATTGTGGGACTTGCCATATCTCTAGCCAACTGCCATCTATCACCGCCCAAAGTGTTTTTGAAAAAATCATAATTCTTCGGTTTCCGATTGGTAGAACCGAAATATCGCTTTAAGAATATTAAAGAAGTGTAAAACCTTGTAAATGACAAATTTCATGAAGGAATTAGGAGCCGTTTTTAAGAAAATGTCGTGTAAGCGTTACTAAAACTGAAAAATTGAAGAGCTTTTCATAGAAAAACTATTGTTGTGGGGAAACTTAATTGTCATTTAAGGCACTTTAACTCTTAACAAATGCAATTGTGTTACAAATAGCTCGAAATGTGCGTTTAGGGCGTGTCGGCGGAGCCTCTGCTGCCCTGCGTGGGCAACTCGGATCTCTTCGGCGGCCACAATTGGCAAGCAAGTAGGATTGGGTGAACTAGCCCTTGTTCAAGCAGGCAAACTCGTCTCAACTCAGAACAAATTCCCATGAGATGCCTCGGTGAAAGGTGAGCTTCTGAGACCCGAGCCATCTCACCTTAAGCTTTATCTGTAGTGAATTCTTATAGTTTATCACAATCACATTGCCAACAGGTTTTAAGACAGGCTTGAGTGTAAAAAACACTATATTTCAGGATAGTGTTATTTTAATTATAAATCATTGTCAGTTTGTCAAGTAGTCATTTGATAAGATTTCGAGAGATTACATCATTGGTCCCCTTCATCAGACAAAGTAAGCAATTCCTAAAAGCTATCATAAACTGGACGATTCACAGCAAAACGTTTGTCTATAGTGAACGCCACTGCCAAAAACCTTCTGGCGATTTTCTCCAAAATTGAATACGTCAAAAATGAATTTGTGAAGTATTTTTTATGTTTTTATGAAGTCTCAACATTTTCAAGATTTTGGAAAAAATGAGTCCATTTTTTAAAATTTCACTTTGTTCTCGGATAGCTAAGGAACTCGTCATATAAATGGCTCAAATCTTATTTTCTATGGAATTCCAGATATTTCCAAACTTGAAAAAAATTATTTTTCAGTGTTCTCACAATTACAATATTAAAGACTTATAACTTCTTAAAAATATGTTTTACAAGATAAATCTTGAAATGAGATCATGTTCAATTGTTCAAATATATTCTTTTTTTTCACGTGATTTTCAAGTTCTCTTTAAATGTTCTCCCCGTATGTATGAAAGAAACGGTGCTGGTCCCATTTCCGTGGAACCGTAGTTGACGCACGCCGTGATGGTTTCGCGCTGTGCTGCAGATCGCCGTGGGCGTAACGCTCATCTTCAAGGGCCGCGCCGACCTGAGCGGCGAGCGCAAGATGGAGCACGCCAACCGCCTCAACAACTACGTCGTGGGTGGCGTCTTCCTCGTGACCATCATCAACGTCTTCCTGGCGGCCTTCAGCGTCAGCAACACCAAGGCCCCCGGGGGCCAGACCCCTCAACCCTGACCCCGCGTTCGCAACGATTGGACCGGAGCCTCGGCAACTAGGCATTTGCGCGAACGATTCAACGTATCCCCCAAAGTATTTTGGTACGGGGGACGACACCCGCCCACTACAAATTGAAATGATCCGTGCTAGACGGCTCAGAACGTACGAAGCGCCGTCGGTCACTCGGCCAGTGGAGCTTCTTTACATTAGTGACTGGGTGACCCCTCTTTTCTGAAACAGATGCTTCACTGGAGAACGAGGCATACAAAATGAATGTGAGAATAAATATTCGAATCCAAGTGCATCTGATCCACTGATAGGGCTCTACTCAAATACGTATTACCATACATTAACTTATTTTCTTATTTAGTATGTTTCCAAATGTGTATAAATGCTAGTATACAGCGGTATTAACTATATACTTCTTTCTCGTGCTGAATGAGTGAATTTGGTTGAATGGCTCTTTTTATACACAAATTTTTCTTATTCAAAACTGGTCTGTGCGATATCTGTTTATATATACATTATTATTGGTAAAGATTCGTAGGAGTGTGAAGTAACAGCCAAATTTGTGACAGGCAACACAAGAAAATTTAGGTTGTGTCAAGTTGTCTAGACCGTTATTATTTATGGAACCCATCAAACTGCATGTGACCGATATTATATCAATATTACCAGCAGAACATATTAGTTATGCAACAGTAAAGTACAAAATAAATAGTTAAATTGAGTCAAAGTCTAGTAATTGTACATTTTTTAAGTATACAAGTTTTAAAATAAAAATATATATACAGTGTTACTGTCACCTTCAGTTTTTAAATATGATACTTCCTCTACCAGTGTGTCATAACGTGTATCGATAATAAGCTAACATGTTCATATGTTGACGTAATATGTTCATCACAAATACGTATTGATATGCTGCCGGATAATCTCTTCAATTACTTTATTAGTTCTCTATCATTAGGAATATCTGAATGTTTTATATTTTATTTTACAATCAAATGTTTTATAAAATTATGGAACATTTTCCAGAGCACAGGCAATAAGAATAGACGTGATTTTATTATTATTATTATTATTATTATTATTATTATTATTATTATTATTATTATTATTATTTATTTTATTTTTTAAATTTTTTTTAAAACTTTTCTCCCCCCAGTAGCCCTGGCGAGGCGGGAGTTTATTTTCGCGTTCGGGTATATGTGCCGCAGCTCTTCGGCTTATGCGGCAAAGAAGGGGGCAGTGCTTACTTACTAACTTATTTATTTCTAACTTAACCTATGGATGAAGCCGGCACTTTGGCCGGCAACCTAAGATTTGCACAAGACTTTGTATTTGACTACATGTTTCTTAGTTTAGTTTTCTTGGCTAAAGTGGTTTCCGGTTGCGCTGGCAAGGGAATGTGCTTGGCCGGCCCCCTCACGAACGACGGGAAGTCTGCAAGAAACCAGAGTCTCGGGCGGAATTTTCGCCGAGTTCGTAGGACGTGGAAAACAGCCACAGTATCACATAAGCAATCAACATGTTGTGATCGCGTCCAATAGTTTCTCGTGTATTTGATGCTGGTTAGCTCAAAAACAAAATGATTGCCAGTTAATGTGTATTTATTATTTGTTCAAATTAGTTTTCATTGAGATGTAATAAGAACGTTTCAAACTAGGATTTTGCACATTTCAGAGGATACCACAAGTGTCAGTGAAACCGGGGACAAGCCCACCCAATTGCCAGAGGTTTTGTGTAATACAGGTTATTTAGCGTTAAGTCTTCTTGTGTGGACAAAATTAGATCTAATCCTAATTACTACCGGTTGAACTGAATATTTTTTAATTATGGCAGGTTCTGCGAAGCATTATGAAGACGAATTTAAGAGAGAGGAATAGTAATATTCATTTCTAAAAAAATTTACTTTGGTTTATTTAAATTTTGGATAATTTTAATATTTTTTCATTATCCTAGGGAACATAAAAAATAATCTACTGAAATTGCAGAGAACATTATAAGAAGCGACACATGTTCTACATAGGACCCAGACGCAGCCCGGACTGCGGTGGGAGAGGCAGCTGGAGCAAACTCCTACTGCCAAATTCAGCCCCTCCAGTCCTTCCACGTCAATCAACTTTTTTCCGTTGCTTCTACAAGTTCAAGTACAATTCATTTTTTACAATTTGTCTCTCGTAAAGGAGTCTTGAAATGCATAAGAAAATAAATTTGATTTTAATTATTTAGTCAAAGAACAATCAAAACTGTATGTGACGTACGAAGGAGACGTACCATATAGCAGGGGGTGTGGGTGAGTGGCCCACCCCACTCATTATTGTTTCTTGTAGGTTTCAATTTCGTATAGGAGGCTGGAAATAATTGATAGTGTTTCTGATACGCTATTTGTTCAGAATACGACGCTATTTATCAAAGGAGTTTGTTAAAATTTGCGTTATTAAATTATTTTGGTTGAGAGCGAAAAAATATGGACTATTTACACGAAAATTGCACTATATTTACTTTTATAACTTTCTATATTGTAAATCGATTTCGACATATTTGTTGCATATTAAGAACAAGTATAAAACAGTAACTATATATAGTTACTATCGATAATAAAATCGCAATCGCTAGGGTGCAACTAGGAGGCAGCGCTGATGGCGCAGCGTCCGCTGTTTCCCGTGCGAACCGCTCCATCTAATCGCTTGCGGTCGCAGCCACTTCCTCCGCCGCGGGCGGCGTGCACTTCATTAGCCACGAACGAAAGGCCTGGCTCCTCCATCTCGGGAATGCAAACAATTCAAGAATACGCATCCGTTCAAATGATTTTTGAAGTGATTTATTTATTTATTTATTTATTTATTTATTTATTTATTTATTTATTTATTTATTTATTTATTTATTTATTTATTTATTTATTTATTTATTTATTTATTTATTTATTTATTTATTTATTTATTTATTTATTTATTTATTTATTTATTTATTTATTTATTTATTTATTTATTTATTTATTTATTTATTTATTTATTTATTTATTTATTTATTTATTTATTTATTTATTTATTTATTTATTTATTTATTTATTTATTTATTTATTTATTTATTTATTTATTTATTTATTTATTTATTTATTTATTTATTTATTTATTTATTTATTTATTTATTTATTTATTTATTTATTTATTTATTTATTTATTTATTTATTTATTTATTTATTTATTTATAGTTTTCTTTTCATTTACAATTAATTTGTTATGACGGAACCAACTTGAAAATCTGATATTGTACTATTCACGGTTTCTTTATTGCAAAGAATATTCGTATCATCCGTAAAGAGAACTGTTCTTCCCATTCCGGGACTACGTCTCCACTCGCCCTAATTCAGAGTAATTGAGAGTGAGTGCGCGAGGGTTCAGCTTCCCCCCCCCCCCCGCAAGAAGCGTCGAATGCCAAGTGACAACTCCAACAAGCCAAAGTGGCAGTTTAACAACAGACGCGTAAGTTAAACGTTGAAGTGCAATGTTACAAATCGAAGTCCAAGATCGAAGTGACAACTAGAAGTCCCAAATAGAAGTGTCCGTGCGAGCTGCCTTTCCGAGTCACGAAGCCTCGATACCCCCCTCTCTTCCAGCGAGAATCCTCCCGATACGCGGGGTTGAATTCCACGGAGCAGGGTAAGGGCGTGCTTTGACCAATAAAGCGGGATCTCCTTTTCCTAACGGCCAGAGTGTTCGTTGCCGGCGAAAATATGTGAGTCTGACCCACTTAGGACCCGCACGTGTGCATTGTCCGTTAGGTCGTAAATCTGTCTTTCCGAGTGGTCGCAATTAGCTTTAACAATTAGCGCAATTAGCGGGGGTGAGTATGAGAAACCCACTTGACATTTGGCGAGGCCCTCCTTCGGCACCGCGCGGGGGTGTCCTGCCATAAAATCTCATACAACCCCTCGCCTCAATAGCCGAACGGGCGCGGGTACCTACGACCCCCTTTCGCAGCTGCGTCGCGGGCGTCCGCTTCCCCCCCGTTTTTTTTTCATGGAAATTCTTCAGCCCATCGGCTTGTACCGTCACAATATTTAATAATGTGGGAGAGAGTAGTGATCCTTGTGTACTCGTGCAGCTATTGGATTCAACTCTCATGTTGCGTTGTTGACTTGAACGATAAACGTTTCGTGTCTAACAGAACACTTTATAATTTTTAGTTGGTATTCGGGTGTTCCCAGTCTTTGCATTTTGCATAAGAAGCCTGTGACCCAGACCATGTCATAAGCCTGGCGTAAGTCTAGAAACGCTGCTACTGTGTGTTTCCTAGCGTGAAATCCTCCTTGAGCGATTGCTTCACTTAATCGATGGGTGATAGAGCGATTCAGTTCAAAATGGAACTGAACAGATTGTTTGGCGCTCGTTAAGGTTAGAAAACGGTTCAATCGAATTAATATCAAATGTTCATATATTTGAGAAAGTGTAGAATAGGGACTAATGGGTCCATAGTTTTTAGGTTTATTTTGATTATCTTTGTCAGGTTTACAAAATGGAATTATACTTGCCTTTTCCCAGGACGTTGGAAAATAGTTAAAACGTAGTGACGCATTTAAGGCAGCCGTTAATGCTGTTTGTTTATGCTGCAACATTTTGTTTATTTAACATCTTAACGCAATTAGTACTAATTCTGTAAATTTCTGGGAATTTTTTTTAACTTAAGGAATTTGATTACTATGATGGTAATATAAATTTGATTGGTTAGGATGCGGTTGAGATTTCATTATTTAAGTAATCTGTTATTTTGGAATTAAATATATTGTTTGTCACTGGGTGTGCTTTAAACGTATCTTCCAGGTGTATAGTTATAATTTTGGTTTTATCCTTATCCTCCTGGAAATAAGGTATGTTTGATCCTAATAATAATGAGGGGATTTTTGTTTTATCCTTGTTGAGACGTTGACCGTAGTTCATGGATATCTGAAATGAATAATGTTTTGGGGTAGTGGTTTGGTTTTTGGTTGGCGAAGTGGCGTGAGGGCTTGTTTTGTTGAGTGGAGGCTGCGCTGTCGGGAGGCCGCCGGGGGCCGCTTCTGTGAAGTTGGCGCAGATGCCGCTTTTTACTTCTTCATGGAATTACGTCAGCAATTCCACATCAGCATTCCCACAAGATGGAGTATTAGCGCATCAGGCTGTATTTTTGCTATTAAGGCCTCCTGATAAGATGCTTGTATTATTGGTAGCGAATATTTGTTTCTATGAATTTATCGGAAACGTTCTTTTGGGGGGCTTACAAGCTGCTATAGTATTAAGCTGCTATTATATTCACTGTAACCACGCACGCGCCCCCACTCCTCACCTGATTACCTGTATTTCGTTGCCCCGTGCGCAGATTCCCTAAAGGGAGGCGTGCGTGAGAGGGCTAACTCGAATGCTAACACATTTAAACACAAGGTTTCATTTTTTGAAAGGTGGTTTTAATATTCCTTTTTGAACGAGGTGAAGCATCACGCTAAAATTAATCCTTAGTCCTACCTTATATCTAACCTTATCTTATATGGCCATAGTTCACCATCATCTTTAGAGTAATAATTAATTGATTTGCTTAAGGATAGATTTGCGCAAAAATTTTTAAGGGAATTGACATGTTTTTAATAGTACATGCAACCTCTATTCTTAGCTGCGTGATATTCTTAGCAATTTGGGCTAAGCACCATGGGCCTGCGTCTTTAAAATTTTTGCGTTCGAAATAGCGATGATTTCCTACGCATTTGACAACTCTGGCTTCGAAACCACAGTTTGTGAATGGCCATATCGCTGATATTTCATGCACATTATAATTCTAGATATCATTCTTTATTGAACTCTACACTATACAAAAATCTATTTAGCTTGAATACATTCCTATAGCCTCTGTATTGCCTGTTAGGACCACTGCACAGATATAAATGGGTTATCTTTCTTTCTTGCATAGGCAATACACTTTGATTACTAGTAAATTGATCCGGATTAGTTCATCACTGATTTTTCAGAGTACGTACCACTGATATATGAATCGGTTATTTTAAAACCAAAGTCGCAAATTGTAAAGTGGTGTAACAAGAAAAACTAAATAATTAAGTCTATAGAGAACATTTCTGTTTTATTTATTTATTTATTTCTGGTACATAAATTTCAATTGAGAATGCCATGAAAACATGTAATTTACTTGTATCAATTCTATTCTATTCTATTTTATACTATCTACACTAGTCGCTGGAATTATTTGAAAGATTATGAATTACGAAATTTCAGAAACTAATCAAGATATTTTTTGCTTAACATGTTAATTGCACATTGCTGCACATTGCTGGTACAGTTTGTAATTTGACATATTTATTACAATATTGTACATGAAATGACAATGTGCATCTTCTTCAAACATGATTTCATATGACAGAAACAGTTGATTGAAATATGTTTCTATCACCACCTATCATAGGAATATTTCCGTATTGATCATCCCTTCGAACCAATCTCTGTGTGATATCCCAGTGATATCCCAGTCCTACATACACAGTCCTACATGCCCCGCAAATCAATGACTTACAGAGTTTTAAAAACAAACCAAAACTCCTGCCTCTCTTGCAGCGTATGTTTTCTCACAAAAAGCAAAAATGCAAAAGAGGGTGACTAGCATGGCTTTAAAAATAACCGATTCAAATACTTTTCGGTGGGAATTTTAACTTGAATCTGTTCTGGTTCGAAGTCATTGTTTCATGTTCTAAATTTTCTAGAGTAGCAGAAGGTGATTTAACTGTGATATTACACACAGTTTCTCGTTCACTTGGGTCTGATTGCATCATTTCTCGTTTCTTGGTTCCTTCTCCGTAGTTATTGATGTTGGTACTTCCGGGAGATGATTCTTGGGACAGAAGACAGTGCGTCGAAGAGCTACTGCTCTGAAACACGGAAGCTGAGCTCACTGCACCGCAAGTTACGAAGAGCCCTAATGTTGGTGTTGTTGGAAATTATCTTTCTAATATTTTTGAGAAAACTTTTGAGAATATTAAAAACAATCGAGATGAAATCAAAGCATATAAAAGTAATAAAATAAAAGTAAAGAAATGCTCATTGTCAGAGTGTAAGAATTAGCTGCAAAACTAAAGTAACATCAAAACGAAGACTAAAGTTGTGAATGAAGGAGGTTAGAAGTTGACGTAGTAAGAATGCAAACGCAGCTTTTTGAATTCAGTTGGCATTATGTTGTAAAAATGGGGTCCGAGATAAATAATTGATACTATACATACTGTAATACCGCAAACTGCTGTGATGTTTTAGCTTTAACAACAACATTGTTTGCTCCAACGTATGCTTCCCCTCGACTTCTGAGATCCTGCCTTTCGTCTTGGACTATTTTCACCCCTTTGTGCCGTCTCTTCTATAGAGACTCGACGGGGCCTCTCATTGAAGCAACTATCAGTGCTTGATTCAGTAAGACACGTATCGCATAACCTCCAGGCCTGAAACACAATACTCCCCGGCGCGTGCTCGCACCAGCATGCAATTGAATACGCCTGGCGGCTGACCGAGCAATTCCCCGTAACAGCACTGGGAGGTAGCCCTCACCCTATTTTGTGGGTTTGTTGCCAACTATTTGCAATTGGTCTGTCGCTCGGTTCGTTTTCTACTGCAGGATAGGGGTTGGCATACAAATTATTTTGCGCATAGAAACTCGATTTTTTATTTTTTGTCGCTTAACCTATAATGTCGTACTTCAATGCTACAATTAACAATTTCTTCCAGTTTGATATCTTCACTTACCTTGATTTTTATCTGTTCGCTGACGTGCATATTTCTTTGAAAGTAAGCTAGATGCAGTGACCCTCTAAAACAATTATTATCAAGTTTTTTAAGATTAATAAGTGATATACTGATCAAGAATATTAACCGAATATGAATCTACATTTCCTGGAGTAAACTTAGGTAGGACGCGGCACAGCTTGCCCCTCTCATTCTGAATGGACGAGTTCGACTTGGATTATTAATCTTGTGAGTACTTGTTGCGCGATACAATGTAAAAGAGTTGAATTGTGCATAGGAGGTGTAAAATGTCCAGCAGGGCGCAGTGGCTAACTGAATGGAAGTGGCCAGGGTAGTCGCCCCTCCAGAGACGAGGCCAATGCAACCATTGCGTCTAAGAGAGGGTCAAATACCAAATCTTAAGCGCGAAATATTTAGGGAGAAGGATATGAGATAGAAAACATCCATTTGAGACACGTTTAATATTCTTTACACCACATTTGAGAACACAAATCGCGAAAATTACATTTGCCTCCGCATTTTACAAGGGATACATCGAGTCATAGAGCACAAATATTACTTTGGCAACGTAAATACACATATATGGCACAAATATATTACTCCAGTAACATAATACATTTTCACAAATATTCCATATATGAAACAATGCGTTTATATTTTACAAATAGTACTTTGGTAACACAAATGTATATACTACATGAGACATATTATTTTGGCAACATAATTCTACGCATGACGGGTATTCCTTCTGGACCATAAATGACGACAGCTTTTCCCTGCGCTGGCCCCAAGTGGCCGGAGCCGCGACGTCCATTCGAAGAGGACAAACGCGAAGGCGCGGCCGGTGACGAAGCGAGCGGAGCAGACCAAAAGATTGGAGGGAAATCGAAAATATTTGAAAGCTACAAAGCAGACGCGTCTTAGTAAAAGATGTTTTTTTAAAAAGTGTTGCTTTTAGAAAACGGCGCCGCCCGGGCGGCTGCCCAGTCGGAAGACTGCGGGGCCAGAGCGCCTCGGGCGCCCGACACTACTCGTCTCGTTTATAAAAATACAAACAATTTAGAGATATGTAAATTAGAAAAATATATCACGTCCGCCTTAGTAGTAGATATTTCGCTTCCAGGGGAGCTGCTTCTCGTGGGTCGGCTGCGACAGAGGCAATTCCACTACCGACCGAAAGAGGAAAACCTTTCTTTGATCTGAGCACAGTGCAAATCTTCCCTTATCAATTTTCTAACTACACGAGTATACTGTAGAGGCAGTCTTGTGGGAAGCCGTTGCGTTTTGCTAGCGGGCAACGAAGCAGGGCCGCTCGGCCAGGCAGAGAGCTCCGTCCACGACCTCTCGCCGTCGCCCCACTCGCGGGCGACGACCAATTCAGGACTCAGGGAATGGCGAGGAGACAGGTTTTGGCAAGAGTAAATCGGTGCTTTCCAAAGAGGCTGTACAAACTTCCCCACCAACTCCGCCTAAAATGGCGGACTGTCCGGCGCAAAGCATTGCAGCACCAACTCGAGCGACCCGGGCCTCACAGGTCTTGAGGGACAGCACGCGGCGGAAGGAATCTTTCACGGCCTCTGTCGGCCAATGGCAGCCATTGCCATTGCCAATGACACGTCCACACGCTTAAGTATAGACGGCGTCGTGTACGTTCTATATGGCGTTGATAAGTTCCTTTCCCCGCGGGCAGTCGCCGGAAGCGCAGGCGTGCAACGCGGAGTGGAGCGCCGAGCGAAGCCCACGCACCAACCCCACGCACAAAAGCCACAACGATGGGCCGAAAAATGAATCCTTTCATCGACTGTAAAAAGGAGTTAGCGTGTACGTAAATGCTGAAAACGTATTCGAAAGGCTTCACTGAAATGAATTAAAATTGAATTTTGTCAAATCGGAGTTAAAATAAGGTAGAGCATCCGGCACGTGCTGCAAAAAACATTTCTATGGAAAGTGACCTCTGTCAAGTATTTTAAAGCAGAGTAAAGGGAATTTCTGATCCCATTTTTAACACAAGTTTGACCAACTGTGATTTTTGAATTTTGAACCAAAGCCGATCGCGGCTGAACATGAGGTGATAGACAGACGCGCACTGCTCTGGCATCAAGTCTCGGCCGTTGCATCGACAGTTTACAACAAATTGTAAAAGTTATCATTTGTACAAGTGTTCAGTTTTACAACAATATTTAATATCGACTGTTCGGTAGATTTTGGACACAGGAAACACAGAAGAGAACAGAGCAAACAAAAGCCAACTAGCTGCAGCTGCGCAGTACCCATCCCCTTGTCGTGCCCCGTCGTGAGACGGGGCGCCGTGGACGGAGAGGGCGGGGCGAGGAGCAGGGAGGACGAGGCCGCAGAGTCGTCCTGGACGCGCTTCTCACCAACACCAACACACACGCCCGCACACACACGCGCGCGCGCGCCCAGAAGCCGTGCCGCGGCTACGAGGAGGGGGCGCTGGGCCCGGGGGCCGGCGGCGGCGCGGCGCGGCGGCCGCGCGAGCTGGGCCCCGGCGCCGCCAGGGGCGTCTGGCCGCGCGGCCGCAGCGGCGCGGGCCCCGCGGGGCTGCTGGACGAGCTGCCGGGCTGCGGCGCGGGGGCGGAGGCGGGGGCGGGGGCGGGCGCGGGCGCGGGCGGCGGGGAGGGGCGCGGGCGCAGGCGCGGGCGCGGGGAGCGGGAGCGCGAGCGGGAGCGGGAGCGGGAGCGGGCGCTGGCCCGGGCCGCGCTGCGGCGCAGGGGGACGACTCTCACGCCGCTCGCCCCGCTCGCCCCGGCCGCGCCGCCCGCGCCGCTCGCGCCGCCCGCCGACGCCCGATATCACTTCTTGCCGCCTGCAGCACACGCAAAGCATCAGTCAGGAGAGCGAAGGTGGTGGCACAGAGCGCGGCCACTCCTCTTCCTCATAATACAGCACTTTCGACTTCACTACTGTACTATGACGAATATATGAGCAAGCATTACTCATCCATGCACTATTATTTTGCTGCGCACTCTGAAATTTGTAGTCACTTTAACAATAATTGTCACGCTACAAACATAGCGTTAAGAAATAAATTAATTAACAAAACTGTACTTAGAAATGTGAAAAAATATCGCAAATGATTGAGACAGAATAAGCAGGTTGCAAAGTTAATTGCAAAAATTGTGAGATATGTTATGATTTGAAGTTTTTATTAATATTCCATTGAATGCTGTGGGTGACTCGTTGCTCCTCGGGTTCGATTCCGGTCGGGCCAAAACTTAATTTAGCGCTTACCTCGCAATGTCGCATTGCCTGCTGCTGTGGGACAACGAGAAAGGTCACTTCTCAGGTTGAGGATACCAAAATGCAGCGTGGGGATGACTATGTACTAATCATACGTACCCATGGCCGCAAGGCTGGGACGCTGCTGTTAGGCCTTACCTTCTAAAGAGCTCTTGTGCCAAAGTACATGCAAACGTTAATACTACATTTTTTGGAAGTGTATATATTAAATTTTATGTCTTTAAATACATTGACATTTTTTTTATATAAAACATAAATTGCATTGTTTTAAATTACAGTTGCCTGAATATGACACCAGAAGTTGTTCGAAACGTTGCACGAAAAAATAAATCTAAAGAAAATATTTTAATAAAATATCTTTTCTTGTTTGATTGTCTCAAATATACTGGAACCTAAAAGCAATAAATATAAATAATCAATTTCAACTTAAAATGGATTAAATTTATTTGTGCGAACTTGACTGTCAAACTAGAAGAACTGCAGTTGCTTAATAAATGGCAACCGTAAAAAGAGGTTTTGAGCAATAAATCTGCAACAATTGAGTACTGTATATTCCTATTAGTTTGATTTGGTGCGTGCAAAGAGAAAGCGTCACGTGTGAGTCACAATTAATGTGTCCTTGAGAAAGAACACTGCCGTAACTCATAATACCACTAGGTACTATATTCCTTCATGAAGAACATTATGAGAGATAAAAGCCCAAATCTGTAGCTGATTTACCCTTGAAAATAGATTTTATTGCATTGAAACGAATATTTTATTACCAATTGGTGCCAAAAACGCTCAATTCTTTCTGTATTCAGAATTCAACTTGTATAGGCCTTAGGATAGTGATGACAGAATTATGAAAACATCCACAGAATTCACTTCTCCCCGTCGCACGTCCCACTATTTTAACTGTTTTTGACGTGAAATAAATAATAAACCAAGAAAATGACAGAGGCCGCCAGCGGACGCGTGGACATAGAACTTCTCGTAGATCTTTTTCGTGACGCCGAGGGACTTGCTGAGCGAAACAAAAACCTATCGAAACCGAGGCCCGTAGAATGATGCACGTTTGCCCACCAATGTCGTTCGTGGACTTGAAATAAATGACATAGTTCGTAGAATTCTGCCTCACAGTTTGGCCCCTGGGCCCCTCAAATGGGCGGCGCTAGCGATCGTGGAGCTCTTTTTTAATTTCTTTATTTATTTATGGCCGCTTTGTAACGTCGGGGTCATCAGCGATCACTGTCAATGTATAATTGTATATACAAATATATTAGTTACAATTATGACAACAACAAATATGTTATATTTAATCACATTTTCACAATATGTAATGTTTAATCTAACCACAGTTCTAATACATTTAGTAGCTATATAAGGCTGTACAGTTTTGTAGTTGCTAACAAGTTTATTATTTTGGCACACTCGCCTGTGGAACTGTGCAATGGTTGTAGGGTCCTTCAATTTTTAGACGTTTTTTCGTATTGTCAGTACCAGGGCATTCAAGAATAAGGTGGGAGGTGGAGACTGCTGTATCACGCGTTGGGCAGGGCTCTGGATCTGATCTCTTAAATAGATGGCAAAAATTGAGATTGAATCCCAATCGTGAAGTTGTGTGCAAGGCACTGCTTCCCAAAAAGACATCGTTCTGGCTTGGCGCGGTACGGCGAAGCTCACATGTCGAGTCGCTTTCGCAACTCTTTGACTCGTGTCAGCAGGAGACCTCGGCCACTACATCAAAAAAAGCATTGATACTTTCCAAATGGAAATAACGCATTTGCTTACTCTGATGACTCAATTTTGATTGTAATTTGTGGCGTCTATAGACGCAACGCGTCTCCTAACTTCTTAAGGAGCGTTGAGCGCACCGTGTGTGAATCTAGGACCCCTGGCTGTTAAGTCAGGCCAAATGAAGTCAAGTGAAATCAGGGACTGGCCGACAGGTAGTGTCTTCGCGCTCGCATCTCGCACGCGCCCAAAGTCATCTATCCATCGACCAGAACTGGAAAGGAAGAAGAATAGGAGTAAGGTATAGGACTAAGCCTTGTAAACTCGGAACAAATTTCACATGACGTTCTACGGGGACTCTATGATAATCGACCCCGGAACGTTAGTGGTGAAAGGCAATAATTTGTTCTTTTAATCGTAACAAATTGTAAATAACACATAGTTTGATTATTCAGTTTTATTTGATGTTTTAATGATTTAAACAATAGATTGTCTAAAATGTAGAAGGGGAAACTTTATTATAAAAATAATTAATAATTGTATTTTTTTTCAGTTGCATTTAAATTAATTTCAATTAATCGTGTATTACTCTCTCATTTTAAACTATTTTTCTTTCCAAATACATCACCTCATAAAATGACGACGTAGATGACGCAACCCAAAATAACTTTGTCCTTTGACAATTTTGGTGCAAACTCTTGTTCAAACTCGTACTTTGAAAAAAAGGACTAATTTGTTTTTGAGTTTATTAAATTGAATAGTCCCCTATTATTTAAAATGTGAAATAAAATTCATTTAAGCCAAAATGTTCTAAAAATTGCTATTTAATTAAATATAAGTTGCTGAATTTTTTGAAAGTATTCTTGCAAATGTAGTGGTACTTTCCCGACTTAACACAGCCTTTCAATGTCAGTGCTGTGTTTGGATGTGGTTTATAATTTTTTTTCTTATCTCGCAACAATGTCTCAAGTGAGCTCACTATTTATGATAATATACAGCGCGCCAAAAAGTCTCTCCGCCCGAGCCGAGTCAAGGCAGCGCATTAAAAGTTGTATTATGTGGTAGAAAGAAGATGACTGGGGAACATGTAAAGGTGTGCTTGCGGTAGATTGCTTAATGGAGTCGGCTTAATGTATTTTGTGATTGATTATATGTAGTAGTTTATGTGCGTGTTATTTAATCCCATTACAGGAAACAATTTAGCATAACAATTCACTGGTCATTGCGTGAATTATTGAAGAGAGAAGGTTGTTGGTGGATCATATTTTTCACGAAAATGGCAGTTTACAATAAACCTAAAATTACAATTTCATGCGCGGTTTTTCTAATTTAATGTGCCCAACATCGCTATGCTCTTCGTGATTTAATAAATCAATTTCGTGTAACTGGCTCATTTCCGGATACACCGAAAAAAGGAAGACCTACTACTTTAACGGATGAAAAACAAGATCAAATCTCCGATATAATGTGGCATAGTCCTATGAAATCATATCGAAAATTAAGACAAGGACCAGAATTTATAAATGGACAGTGCAGGAAGTTTTAAAAGAACTTCATTTGCATTCCTATAAATGTATGTTGGTTTATGAATTAAAAGATAGTGATTACGAGAAGAGGTTGCTGTATTGTCAGTGGTTGCAAAGATACGAAAACATAAATACGATATGGGTGTGAATAGACATGGCTTTGAAAGTTCATCTCGAAATCAACTTCCAAAATTTTTCTCATAAGTTTGAGGGCTGCCGCATCCGACTGACAGGCCCACAGGCTCCGACAGCTGCGCGCGCGTTTCGCAGCGCTGGGCGCAGCGTGCGTGGACACCCCGTGCTGCGCCTGGGCGAGGGGGGCGTTGCTCCTCGTGCCATCCGAGCGGGGAAATCCTGGCTGACTCCTGGTGACTCACATCACTTCCGCGATTCGAACGGCCTACAAATCAAGTACCAAAATTACTCGCGAACCGGAGTCACGTCCTGAGCTCACAGATGAGCAGAGAAGGACGCTGCGGGAGCTGCGCAGATATTCTAAGCTACACAGCCGCTACGGCGATCCCGCGGACGGAGCGCGGGCGCGAGCTCTCAGCAGAGAATTCCGTAAATCTCTACAAGACGAGAGAACCGCAAAATGGTCGCGCACGATCGAAGATTGCAATCTTCGTGAAAGAAACCTTTGGGGATTATGTAAGGCGCTGGGCCGCAAGGCGGGAGTAAACCGCCCGCTCCGCACCACTCCGACACCACAGCCGCCCGGTCCCACCGAATACGTGTGGGAGGACGCCGCGAAAAGCGAACTCTTCGCGGAGACGCTTGAACGGCAGTTCCGCCCATTCGAGTCCGCCGACTCCGGGGACCAGAGCACTGTTGCACGCTTACGCGACTACCTGACCGCCAGGCCGAGCACCTCTGCGCGACGTGTGACGGGAAGGGAGCTCCGCGAAGCGCTGCGACAACTCAATACGCGCAAGGCATGCGGGCCGGACGGAATAACAGCCGCCCAGCTCCGCGCGCTCGGCGCCGACGGGGTGGAGTTCCTGCGGGAGCTCCTAAATGCGTGCCTAGCGCTAGGATACTTCCCCAGAGCGTGGAAAATCGCGACAGTATCCATGATACCAAAGCCTAACGGACCAACTTCTGGCGAGCCGTTACAGGCCAATTAGTCTCCTCTCGCTTCTTGCGAAAGCTTTCGAGCGCCTGATCCTGGAGCGCCTGCAACGGGAAATACGGCGTCTTAAGCTTCTTAGAGATGAGCAAATCGGATTTCGAATTGGTCTGAGTTCCGCGCAACAACTGACGCGGCTATGTACCGAGATCGGTCTCTCTCGAAAGACGGCAGAACTTGCCAGTGGTTTTTCTAGACATGCGGTCGGCATTCGATTCTGTATGGCACGAGGGGGCGCTCGCGTGTCTTGCGGACATTGGAATCAGCGACTGCTACGTCAGACTAATCGCCAGCTTCTTGACAGATAGACGATTCAAGATTCGCGTCAATGGCGTACATTCGTCCCCAAGGCGAGCCGCAGCCGGCGTGCCTCAGGGAAGCGTGCTCTCACCGACACTATTGGGCCTGTACGTCAACGACGCGCCGCTTCCTGTTGAAAAAAATACCGGCACCCAACATTGCGGGCTCCTAATGTTCGCGGATGATTTCGCTTACTATGCGAAATCGGCGGACAAAAGGAAATCGGTGAGATTTCTGAATTATTGTCTCGCCGAGCTTCCCAAATGGCTGAGCCATAAAAAGCTTGCCCTCAACCCTGACAAGTGCGTAGCCGTCAACTTCACTCGATAGAGGGCCGACCCTGATGAAGTCGTGAGCTTGTTAGGCACGCGCTACCGTGGCAAAAGACGGCGGAGTATCTTGGTGTGAAGCTTGACAGCGGCCTCCGCTGGCACGCCCACGCCAAGTACGTTAGCCAAAAAATAACTGCCCGAACCACCCTCCTACGCCCACTCCTTCGAGCCCCCGAACTTCATCCTGCCCTCAAACGCCGCCTATTCACCGCCTGCGTGCGGTCCATTTGGACGTATGCCTGCGAGGTATTCGCGGCGGCACCTCCCTCCACCCTTCGCCGATTCGCACGGCGGAAAACCGCGCTGCGCGTCTCGCGGCGTACCCCCACCTCCCTCCTCCCCTTCGCAATAGATACCCTAGAAACACCGTCGTGTCCCGAGCTCCAGGTGTAAAAAACCAATTCTTGCCGGAGCTCCAAAGGCGGTCAGTGACGGCGCTTACAAGGGCTCTGGGTCCGAAGGCGCCGCGCATCCTGCGCGACACCGGCCGCGAGGCGAACAGCGACGCGCATCGGTCCCACCTCCGGAAAGGTCCGAAGCGCTGCCCCACGCCACGCTTGCTGCCTCGCGCGAGCGAGCGGAGGCAGCGGAACGCGACGCCGCGCCCCACCTGCCACGCCCCCAATGGGCCCGAGCGCCACGGACACTTGGAGCCAAGGCAGTGCCGGGGCGAACAGTGCAGTGCAGTGAAGTGCGAATGAATGGGAAGAATGAATGGTTATGTATATAATGAGACAAGTATGAATGATGTGTGAATGTAGATAAAAGAAAAAATACCAACCCGTAAAATAACAATTTATGTCGTATATAGTATAACAAAACCGATCTTAGTGTAAGTTAGTAATGCCAAAGTGCAAGTAAGTTAACTTTAGGTCTAGAATGTAAAATTAGCCCTAAGAAAAAGCCGCGCCTCTAGCTGCTTAAGCCGCAAGGCAGCAGTACAATGTATAAAAATGTAAAGAGAACGAATTCCCCTTCTCCACGGGGTTTCTGTGGAGGGGACAAAAGAGAAAAAAGGAAATCTGGCCCTGCGTTCCATTGCGTCGCGAGACACTGGCCGGATGGCGCTGGCCGCAGGAGCTAGGTGGCGGGGCTCGGCACAGCGGGGGCGCCCGGATGGGAGACGAAAATGCCTTAGAAATTGTTCACCTGCACATGTACACTAAAGATCCGAGAAAGCAACCATTAATTGACACCACGAATCAGTACGGTACACTTGGCCATGTGCTTAATAAACAAAATAAATTAAACGCGCATTGTTGTTCGACACAGTATGTTGGAATACCTAGAACATGCGAGATCAACCGCCTTACTGATACGATTTGATGGTTTTTTCCCTGTGTCAAGAACACGGCTCGACCACCTGCATGACGAGGGAGTGATATTCAATTTTGGTTTCCAATTCAGAATTCAAACGATCTATTTATAAAGCGCGTAGAAAAAAGATGAAAAAAAGTAGGGATGCAGTTTTTATTTGCGAAAAGGCATCTATTAATATTAGCAACGTTTTATAGAAAATTGTTTCCAAATGCTAGGTGCGAAGATGGATGAATGAGGATGTTCAATGGAATTTATTTTAAGCCATCGAATGCCGAACGACAATTAAGAAAATTTGGAAGCAATTTCTGCAGGTGAGAGGAAGCACAGCCTCGGTGACCGTAAAAGTATTTATAAATAATATTTGTTTGTATAACGTCAAAAACTGTTTAAAAGTGTGTGACCAACTATGGGGAGAAGTGTATTCTGTGCACGATTCCTTAAGTCAATTCTTGTGATATTTTGCATCCACCAGTATTTTACATTTTCTATTTGTATAAATAATATTTCTTTTGGCGGCTTATCTGCACTTCTTAGTGCCAACATACACAATTAAGCACTAGAATTTTTTTCTCAAAATGAACAACAAGCATCTAAACGTTTTGTTAACAAATAGTGTTGGCATCATTTTCTGAGTAGAAACACAAATTCACATTTTTTTTCCTTAAGTAAAAATAACGAATGTATCATGAACGAGCAAATTTAATTCTAAGATCCCTCACACGAAGACTGCTCGCCCCGTAAGGGTTAATCCGGCCCTGATCGACATAGATCGAATTAATCACTAAATCCCAAAATTCACATTCGCAGTCCGCAGTCCTCTCCAAAGCAGCAACCCTGACGACAAAGGGGCTGAAAAGTGTTCGCCCAGAAAGCGTCTCCTTTCGCAAATGGCCATCGCCGTCCAAAAATCACCATCTTCGGTGCATGGACGCCTGCAGTCATGCCTGAAAGCCTTATCTCTAATATAAAAAATAGGAAACTACTCAAAAATACAATTCTAATTGTAAGAATTCTATAAACAATAATTGGCATTCACTTAAGCAATATTTTAACTTTTTGGTTCATTTTTCAAAATCAACTTGAATGCAACGCTCCCTCAGTGTTGCTTGCTCTTCCTCGCGTGCGCTGCGTCAACCCACCTTTTTTGCCGCCCGCTTTATCCCCACCGCCTCCTTTGCCGCCCTTGTCGCCCCCCTTCGCGCCGCCGCCGCCGCCGCCGGCCTTTTTCTGGAAGCAAAAGACACGAGTTGCAAAGAAGGCTGGTCTCACCACTCAGGTGGGGAGAGCGTTGACCAAATCGCATTAAAAGCGTGGGCGTCAACGGGCAAGGGGTCGCGCCCCCCCTCCTAATTTGGATCACGGAGCGTAGGATAGGGCATTGCCCGGTAATCTTGAATTGAGCAATAATTTGCTGATGATGACGCCCATGCATTTAAGGAGACGCTGCCTATTAGGTTTATTGTAAATGAGCGTTTTTCAATCGCCAAGCGAACTAATAGAGATGAAACATTGCAACAATATCTCTTCATAGCAATTGAATTGAATAATGAATTTGGGCGTATGTTCATTGCTAGTAATTGCACTGCGCTAATAATGAACTGCTTCGTTGCTGTCGACGGAGGCCCCGCCCAAGGGCTTGCCGTGTGTCCGCCGCCGATTGCAGTGGTCGGCGGAGGTGCCATTCCCTGCGTTGGCAGCCGTCAATCCACGCCGAAGGCAACCTGGATTATTAACCGTGGGATACCTTCAATTGTAGTCAGTACGAACAGTAGAACAGATTTAGTGATTTGAAGAGCACGATCCGCGGAGGCATGCGAACGCTTTACGAACAGCCGTTTCAGAAATGCCTTAGACATTAAACATAATAAAAAGAACTGTTTTCCTCATTCAGGATGGGCAAATTTCATGCTCACAAATTTCTTTATATTATCATTTTAAAACTTTTTAGCATGATTCAAGTTAAAATTGGAATCATTTATTTTCAGAATATACAAATTTAGCTTTTCTATGAAAGGAAAACTTCTTTTATTGCAATGGAATTCTCAGAAGGAATAGAAACAATATTATACATAGATATTAATACAGGTCATGGAAATTTAATCATTTTTCATTGCTTAAATGGAACTATATTTTTCACTCTAGCAATGGATAGATCATAAAAAGGTGAATACAATGAGGTTCATGTTTTTTAAAATGTTTTGATAGTAATGTGGGTATAAAATTTTAATATCTGACATGTGATTTTAAATTAAATGGACAATGTTTTTTTAATAGCCTTTCCTACTTACATGAATGTTTTCCAAGGATTTAATTTTTTAGAGCTGATTTTATTAAAACAAAAATTTCTATCTTCGAAATTGAAGTTTAGCAATGTTTTAGAAGTTTTGTTATTTTTTTTTCAATTTTCGATAATATAAAGAGGTTGCCGGAAGTGGGAACAGTGCATGTCGTTTACCGTCCTTCGATGCACACGCGGAGACAGAACAAATTTGGAAGAACAAATTTGGAACCCTTTTTGAGAAAAGAATCGCTCAAGAATGGCTTACATTTCTTATGCCACAGCCCGGCAATAAGAACTTTTCTGTCGAAAATTCTTAATACTCCGGCGCAAGATTACAATACTTCTTACATCTTTCTACTCAATTATTCTTACGAAGTAAGGGCGAAAAAGTAAAAAAAAAACTCTCTCTGCCGAACCCTGGTAACAAAAAATTGGATAAATGATGTTGGGGATTGTTACCGAAAAATCGATTGATGACAATTGTCTTGCCGTCTGTCTGTAGTAAGCGCTAATGCCCGCGCAACAGTTTGCTCTTTGGCTGACCTCGGGAGCCGCGAGCGAAGCACCGAGAACCACATGGGGCGCACAGGAAGGTGGACGGAGGTCGTTGGAGGTGTGGGAATCGCCCATCAGAATGACCGATTCGAATCGAAGCGCGTCAATTGAAAAAAGCAATCGGCGAGAACATGACACCGTTACGTATTGTTATAGAGATTTGCTTGTTGTTGTCTCTTATTTACATTCATAAAGGGAGGAAATCGTCACTATTATACGTGCTGCCAAACATTATATCTATTGTCTATGTTTCATTTTTATGTCAATTTTCAGGTGAGACATTGTTCTCATTATGTAAGTATGTACATTTTTGTCCCCAAACAGATTTTTGAGGAATTGGAAAGACAAAATAAGAGGAGGTAGTAGACACGCCTGCGTTCCACTGAGGCGAGTCGCCGTCCCCACTCTTCAATGGCTCCCCCCCCCCCACCCTCCCACACTTTTTTCGTAAATTGCAAAGGTTGAAAAAATTCAGTGTCTTCCTACAACTAAAATATTGAACATATAAGCTTTTTTCTCTAATAAGATCTGTTCTTAAGAGACATCTTGAAATAAGACCATCGATATTTTTTTGAAAACGTGAGATTTCATGACATTTTGGGTGAAATATTGAAAATGTATAAATATATTTATTCCCAAAACACTGTACCATTTTTTCTTTAATTTTTCAACTCGGGCGATATAAAAAGTTTTGCTTGTCCTACTCTGGCCGATATGTCAGTATTTTCGAAAATTGTAAAATGTTAATAATAGAAAAGTAAAATATTGAAGAGAGATTTTTGTCTTAAATGAAATCTTTTCTAAAAAATCAAATTTTAAAAAATGGTCATTTTATACTCAAATTACTATCTGAACATAAATGACTCGTCATCGAATTCCTGTTGTTATGATATCTCCATTGCTAGTGTGTAAAATATGTAGTTGTTTGGAAAATTAATCGATTAAATCGCTTGAAAACTAAACAAATGAAAATGTCTCTAAGGCATATTGCTTGTCCCACGATTTCGCATTGTTGAGCAAAAATTGTATTTCGATATCGCGAACCGTTTAGAAGTTAAGGGGTGGCCTATAGTTGTTGAGACAGTCGCTTTTAAAGTTGTAAAACTACAAAATGCACGTACATAAATTTAATTATCTTTTTGAAAAAAAACGTTTTAACCCTAAGTAATGTCATTTCACTCAGACCACTTTTAATGAATGTGCTTGGCGTCCGAAAACAACTCCATCTCGGCCCTTTCGCGCCTTGGATTCGAGTCGCAGCAGGGCAGAAGGGCAGAGGGGCGTGCCAGAGGGGGCGTCGGGTGCTGGGGACGCAGCCCCACTTACGTCGTCGCCCTTTCCGCCGCCGCCACCGCCACCGCCGCCACCTGCAACAAACGAGGCTGCAATAATCCCACTGCAATTTACATATTGCGATTAGGAGTATTACTTTAATGTAACTTTTAATTATTTTAAGACACTACTGCTACTGCTACTGCTACTGCTAATAATAACATATACATGACATTTTAATCACACTGCACTCCACAACACGTCACCACACTTCAGTACAAATACTACTTTCAATAAAATTATGTATTTATTAAATCATTGCATTTAATATTAGTTATTGCAATACTAATAGTAGTAATAATGATAAAGATAATAATAATAGTAATAATAATAATAATAATAATAATAATAATAATAATAATAATACAATAACTGTTTCAATAAGCCTAACTTACTAATTACTAAAGTTTACAGTTATCATCACTTAATTTACTTTTAAATATTTGGACACCTAGAGGAAAGGTTCCAAGGCTATCGCAGGCAACTTATTCGAGTCCGTTATTGTTCTATTTGTGAAGGAAACTTTTCGAACATCTGTTCTCTGTGATCTGAACTGAATTTTGTGCTTGTGATCCCATCTCCTAAAGTTTGTGGGACTATTGAGTCGGATGTAGATATCTCTCCAAGCTGGATAACCGGCATACGCTTTGTAGAGGGTACAGAGTCTCGCCTTTACCTTCCTGATTTCTAGTCGCCAATTCTACATTTTTTCATTTGCTTCTCTCAAGGTTGCGCTGCAGCCAGGGACTGCTTCCCAGCCCCTTCGCACCCCACTGCAAAGAAACCCGCTCATCATTAGAGACCGGATTTAAAGGCCCTAATCTATTAATTACTTATCCATTGATGCAGTACAAACTTCGAAGGCGTTGAGAAGGCTGTGAGGGTGGCATGTTTAAAGCTTATTTCTCAAAACTTGGTATTTTTAATTTTAAATATGCCTTTTTTCAGCTAACATTTACAATAGAAAGTGAAATTTTTAGTTGTTGATATAGGTTTTCTGTATTTACTGAAATATTTTTTCTGGTTACTTTAGTATTATTCATTCTGCAGAGCTTTATTTACTAGAAAATGTGGCAAAAATAATTACATTATAAAAAATATTTAATCTACAACATATCGTAATTTTTGGGTGTCATAATGAGTGATATATCTGTTGCCTTTAAAAATTTCAAATAACTTTATCAGATTCTGAAAATTTCACCTAAACGTTTAACATTGCCAGGATAGGGCATTCCGTATCCCTTTATCACATTAAATACTGAATTTGATACAAAAACACCTACTTGTTTTCAGTTTTCTTGGTGTTCCGCATCCCTAACGAGTGAATCAAAACAATACATTCGGAATGTAATCAAAAGCTAACACTTTTTACCTCAAAACTATCGGCCTGTGGCAAATGCTGTTCGACTATTGAGCTACATTTTAAAATTTCGAATAAAACAATCAGACTAAAGGCGGAAAATGAAACGAATTTACACGATAATTTCTGGCAGACATCTCAACACTGCGAGTAGGATCTCCGCCCAATCTTTAAGAATTGAAACGCAATTGCCGCCGTCATTATTACATTGAAGTGTTTGATTACTGAGCTGATGTTATCATTTACGAATTACTTGTTCACTGTCAATTGTAGTACATGTTTCGTATAAATGAGGTCCTATGAGTTTTTACAAGGCAGCTTTGCAAACTTTTTCGGGTGGAATAGACTTCATTGGTGTGCAGGGGTATCGTAAAGAAAGTTTCCTGTTTTCTATAATAAACTTCGGTGCCATTTAAGTCGAAAACGTAACAAATAATTATCAGTTAAGTATTTGACATTTCTATGCCACTATGCTGGCATGGCTGTTCCAGACACAGAATAACCCAACATTTTCATTTTCCTTCGTTTGTCCATCTTTGGAAACGTCTGGCTCTTAGAAACTTAGTACGAACTTTGGTTCACTTCAGAAAGCAGAATTGGTTGAGTTCGTATTGTTCTGCAATAAAATTGCAATGTTTTAAACGGCAACTCGGAATATGACCCTTTGACATGACGTTATCAGCCGAATTTCAACAAGGTCTGTCCGTCTGTTCGCGCGCCTGGTTGCGTGCCTGTGGACCTGTTCGCGTGTCCGTCCGGCGGTCCGCCGGTGTGTGGTCAACGCTAGCCCCTAAACTTTGTCCTCGGGTACCGGAATCACTTCATCGCTGCAGGTCTCGTTTTCGTAGAAATCCCTAATTTTTCGAAAATTGCAAAATAGGCCCTATCATTTTTCGGCGACTTTTTACAACTTCCTTGCAAAAGTGAAATTTCTTGTCCGTCTTGCTATAACTACAACTTGCTATAACTAATATGAGTAGTTATCGCGTAATTTTGCGATTGTATTGTCAAAAATTGGGAAACTTCAACATTTCGTTGACTTTCTACAAATACAATATGGAACGTAAGAGATATTTCGTAATGAAATCTGTTCTGAGAAATTTTGAATAAAATGTAAGCAATTTTTAACAATTATCTCAAAGGCCTCAATAATTGCTTTTAATTTCTTCTCGTATGTATCAAAGAAAGGTGAAATATAGTTGCGGGTCTTTCTTCCGTCGCATATTATTTTCGAAGACGAACTGTAAATAACGCTTAAACACAATTACGGTTGAGTTCTCAAAATTTGCATATTATAAATAATGCAAGAACGTTTGTGCTGTTGTGTCTCCTCTACATTCCGGGCTTTCACCCTCAAGAGGCCATTCGTTCGTTTGAAGGAATTACCCGGCCGCAAAGCCTTGAGCGTTGTGCTTCTGCTTTGCGAATTGCGACGCAAGAAATATGCTTTGGGTCCATGCGAATATTAGTTCCTTTTAGTTGTTTGTATTTTAACCATTTTTTTGCTACCTAGGGGGCGTTCCTTCCCAAAAATGGAATGTGAGCGTTTAAGTGGCCTCGTATTGTGGATTTCGGGTGCAGAAACGCGCGGAGGGGTGGGGGGTGGGGGGCTGAACGCGACGCGGCCGCTCTAAATTTACGCAGCGCGGAGGGGGTGAGGGGCGTCTAAAAGCTGCTTCGCCCCCCCCCCCCCCCCCCGGGGCTCCGGGCTGGCAGCGCGCAAAGGCCACGGCGCCACTTCACTTGCGCTTCTTGCGCCGGGCGCCGCAGCCTGCGCCTCAGCACAGCCCTTCGCAGCGGCCCACAGACAAACACGAACACGGCCCAATTAAACAGCGATGCAACGTAAAAGAGGCCGAAAAAGTTAATAGGTATAGTCGACTCCGGTTTGAGAGAACTTGGATATAGTGAACCCTGAGGTGAAGGAAACAGACCTACGGACCCGACAACTTACAGACTTCTGCCATTTGGTTTCACTGCGGAAACGAAGATCGTGCCCTGCGCGGGCTACAACTGCGGAGGCGACGCACGATTGCTTGCTTCAGTCTCAATCTTGGTGTTTCTTGAGATTTCGGACAAGGCGCGTTGAGTTCTACGTGGGCGTCAGGAAGCACGTGACTGTTGCAGCGTGGCGTCCTCCGCCGTCAGTTTCATCGGTCGCGTGCGCCATTCCGCTGCCGGAAGCATCGCTTCTGTTCTTTGGCGCGTAAAAGGGCCTTCAGAGCGGTATGCTGAGGAACACCGGATGGTCGAAACGTCGGCAACACAGCCTTCGTCGCGGCGTCACCCGGACAGCCAAGATTATTCACAAGACTCCGGCCGCGGAAGCCTTCGACCACGGGACAAGCTCCAATTTCCCGTCTGGTGTGGTGTGTAAGTAAGGTGTGAGGATGGCATAAAGAAGAGGAAGGAAAGTTCGCGCGCGGTACGTGCTTCGTTTGTTAGAGTCAAACTCCGACGTTCGCCTGGTGTTTACTTGAGAGACCACAGAAGTCTACCGATCAGAGCAGCCGATCGCTAGAATACTTCAGAAAGAGGTGGACTGGCCCCAACAATTAAGTTGGTGTCGAAAATCCTGCTACCGCCGGGATTCGAACCCTCGACCATCCGTGTCAGAGGGACTGCAGTTGCACCATTTGGTGGCCTAAGCCACCTACGCCGATCGGAGTGGAGTTGCCTTAACACTCGCTGTTCCCGGCTTAGGAGAGCGCATTTATGCTTTGAAAAATAATGAAAACCAGCTGCACCTTGCACCTGTTGGAATATTTCTCACTTTGTCTTTGATAGTAAAAATATTTTGTACGTCTACTCAACTTCGAGCGGCGAACCCTTTCACAGCATCAGATGGTATTGGCTCGTTTACGTGAGCAATTAAACGTTTTAATACGGCTAAGCGTTAATTCTAAATTTCACAGATTCTATCACCCCTAAATTGTCCCCCAATGAAATTTAGGAATTCGATCACCCTCATACAATGAGAGGCATTTTACCCATGGAATTTTATAGTTGTATACGGAAGTCTTTGTATCGTAAAATCCTTATATCTGTTTTGTTTTCTTTTTCAGCGAGAGGGGAACGAAGGATGAAGAAAAGATCTCTGCCTGCATGAAGCCTTTTCCGAAAACATTGACTAGTATCCATAAGCACTCCAATGTGTCCGCACGTGCGGAGTGCGGAGTGGGGTCCGCGGTGCAAAAGAAAAGAGTTCTCTAAGTGGCAACCGCGCGCGCCAAACGCCAGGGCGTGGACAGTTCGGTCACCGCAAAAGGGCTTTGCGACACATCCAAGTGCGGTACCGGGAGGGGGGGGGGGCTTCCGACAGCTGGGTCGCTGCCTCCCACCCGCACGCCGGACACGAAATGGAAACAAAACGGGTCGTGGTTGTCAAACCCCTCCCGCGACCATCAACCTTGGAGAACGGTCCCGGTTCACGTGCCACGTGACCTCGGGAACCTTCGAGCTTTTCGAGGATTCTCTCTAGGAAGTCGCGCACGTGTTTCGAAATCCAACCACGAATATCCACATCGAGCCTTCTCATTGGTCGGAATTTTAGAGCTGCTTCAACTACTTGGCTTGGAGAACACTAGGTGTCCCGAGTGACACGATTCGTTGAGGATTGGCGTGCGTTGGGAGACTAGACTCGGTAGAATGCACTCTGCAGAACACGTGGTTTCTCACTTGCTATTAACAGTGAACACTCAACTCAATGTTTTATGTTATCCGAGAAAGTAATTTGCTTGAAACGTATCATTGAGATCTTCGTATTGTTAAATATTATTAATGTATTAAAAAACTGGTAATGTAGGTAATGTACTAACTATGAGTCCGCGTAATGCGGCGCGAGTACCTGCCCATGCAAATATTTTTGTCGGTTGGGAACACTTTTGCGGGTTCACATGCAATTACAGTGGCGAAACTTGCAAAAGCATGACTCGAGAAAACCCAGGCTAACGAGTCGAGCTGCTGACGTTTTTACTATCTAGTATTGCTTCGTCAGGAGAGAAGGTATTGTAAAGGTGCGCCGGAAATCGGTGATTTTTTCACTGAAACATTCCATTTCCAGGACCCTGCTAATGAAAAAGTTGTTGTGTTCCTACACATAATAAATTACTTTCTCTAAGACAGAATCCACATTTTGTGGGTTCCTGATACTGAACAGTCGATTGTCGGCAAAACGTTACTGCATCCGTCTGTCTGTAGTCAACACTTCTGCCCAAACCGTTCAGACAATTTTCTCCAAAATTAATATTCCTGACCGATCTAAAAGATCAAGTGGCCCGTCGATTTTCAAAGGAATATTTCAATTCTTTGAGTCACGATACTTTACATGAAGCCTCAACATAATTTTCAAACTTTTCAAACTACGAAGTATATAGTGTGGCGTCATATCAGTCGCCTTGTTAAAACGTGACAAATATTAGCCACGTGCATTCCATGCTCATGGACCGCGCTGGCGGGAAGAGACGCCGGGCTGAACAAACCTAGGGAGCGGAAGGGAAGGGGTGCCGTGTCGTGGGTGGCCACTTGTGAACCCCGTAGACCACTTCGGCAAACTTGGGAACCCCGTAGACAGGCTAGCTGCGGAAACGCGTCGGCGGAAACAGCGAGATGACGCGGTTCCGTCAGCCGGCCCAGAAGGTAATATAAACGGACCCCGGACCTAAACTCCTTCTTCTGATTGTTGGGCGCGTCGGTAGGAAGTCGTGTGAGTTGTGCGCGGCGCTGCATTTCAATGCATAGGCTACTGAGGCAGGGAACTGAAGCCGGCGTGCTACGTCGAGACGGAAGGTGCGGCATACTCGCATGTATGCTCACGTAGGCAACTGGTGCATCACACCGAATACGATATCTAATTAGCAGGCCAGCGGCGGTGGTGACCAGGAACATTCCTTCTAGTAACGGGTCAATATTGTTTATTGTAATTATTGTACATAGTATTCAGGTGTTGGAACATATTTCAAATAAATACTCAATAAATTACAAACCGTGCACGTCTGTGCTTTATTGCGCCGGCGAAGACGCCACAAGGGAAAGTGTTCCAATGCTGCGCGGGAAACAGCGATTTCTGAACAGGAAAACTCTCATCGCTGAGACGAATAAGGAATTCTTGTTCCTAAATGTATTAAATTACCTCTATCCCGTTGTCTAGTCAATGATGGGTCCTTGATACCGAATTTCAAATCGATATTTTAATTTTGAGGGCTACTTTTCGTGAAGCCCCTGAGTTACATTTTCAAAATTTAAAAGAAATGGCACCAAATTTTTTTATTAAATTTGGTTGTCGGATAGCGAAATGGACGCTTAAGAGGATGGTGCAAATTCTGGTTTTCGTAGAAATTTCTCTTCATTTCGAAAACTGCAAAAATTCTAAAAATTTTCGGCGTTTTTTTAGAACTAAAATATTGAATATAGAGATTTTTCTCCTTTATGATAATTGTTCTCGAATGCCAGATTTTGAAATAAGATCATGTACAGTTTTTCGAATATTTGATTTGTTTTCGCGCAATTTTGCTTAAAATATAGGCAAGCAGAATTATTGATTTTCCATCCCCACTGTATGTGTTTTGAATTTTCAAAAATACAAATCAAACTTAAGTCATAAAGCAGTCTAAAATCATGAAACACGAGGATATTTTATACTCAAATAACAAATCAAAAACAATGTGGAATATAGTAAAAAATACCACCACATCAATCTTCCATAGAATGATTTAAAAGATAATCAGAGGTGTAAAAGATCCGGCAACAATGGCCTGTCTCTTCAACCAATAGTTTTCGAGATTTGCGGTTAATCTCACGAAAGATCGAAGTCCACAAATTGCAAAAACAGATGTTTTCCCCAAAATGTTCTTTGTTTCCGAAGCGTCATACTATGAAATTCTCAACTTGCGCTCCTGCCATGATCCAACCATTAACTCACATAAATAATGCACCATTCAGCACCGGAACATTGCCAGATATTTTCAAAATAGCTAGAATTAAATCAATATTCAAAAAAGGCCTCACGACTGACATTCAAAATTATCGACCAATTTCTCTTCAGTGGCATTTATCAAAATATTAGAACGACTTTTCTACGTACGAATGAAAAACTTTCTCAAAAACAAATCCACGAGTTCTCTAAAAGCAACAAGTACTTTAAAACTACATACTTCTCGCTTGAGATTTTTTGCAATTTTCGAAAATATAGGAAGGTAAGTGAAAATAAAACTAGCGTCATGTCCTTAGCGCTGTGCGGAGAAAAAGTGTAATAAAAAAATTTGTGCGATTTAAAACAATTGAAAATTATCTTAAGGCTTTAAGAGAACAAAACCATAACAAAATGTCCATTCCTAACACTCCACCTCCATTTTGCTTTAGGTGCTAGCATTGATATCAGACGGACACGGCCGGCCGGCCGGCGGCCAACGCTGACGTTATACCCTGACCACATAAGGTCTTCGACGAAGGTAAATTTAGAAATGATATCATCCACTTTTTCGGGGCCAAGGCTCAACAATACGAGTTTTTCTAGCAAAATGGTCGATTTCGACACCAGAAATAAATTATTCATTATTATGTGATCAAGTAATAAGCGAAGAAGGACAACCTAAACAGATGTTTTGAGCTCTCTTGCCCCAACGTGTTCTCGCAAGCGCAGGCGGAGGCGGAGGCGGAGCCGGAGGCGAAGGGAAAGGGGACGCGCAGGCGGAGGCGCAGCAAACGAAGACCCCTCCCCATCCCAGTCGTTCCCATAGTGACGATCGCATCTCTCTCTGTGCCTCGCGCACCCCTGGCGCCCACCGTCGCCCGCTCCCCCATTGTCCTCGAAGCATCCTCCACCCTTGTAGCGTCCCCAGGTCCTCTTCCACAGCACGGCATCCCCACTCGCCACACCCCCTCACCTGCTGTCCCAGCCTGCTCCCCCAGGCTCGCCCCGCTCCGCCCCGCTCCGCCCCGCTCCGCCCCGCTCCGCCCCGCTCCGCCCCGCTCCGCCCCGCTCCGCCCCGCTCCGCCCCGCTCCGCCCCGCTCCGCCCCGCTCCGCCCCGCTCCGCCCCGCTCCGCCCCGCTCCGCCCCGCTCCGCCCCGCTCCGCCCCGCTCCGCCCCGCTCCGCCACGCTCCGCCCCGCTCCGCCCCGCTCCGCCCCGCTCCGCCCCGCCCCGCTCCGCCGCTCTCCGCCCCGCCCCGCCCCGCTCCGCCCCGCCCCGCCCCGCCCCGCTCCGCCCCGCTCCGCTCCGCCCCGCCCCGCCCCGCCCCGCTCCGCCCCGCTCCGCCCCGCTCCGCCCCGCTCCGCCCCGCTCCGCCCCGCTCCCCCCGCCCCGCTCCGCCTCGCTCCGCCTCGCTCCGCCCCGCTCCGCCCCGCTCCGCCCCGCCCCGCCCCGCTCCGCCCCGCTCCGCCCCGCTCCGCCCCGCCCCGCCCCGCTCCGCCGCGCTCCGCCCCGCCCCGCCCCGCCCCGCTCCGCCGCGCCGGGCCACGCGCTATTTCTGGGCTTGAGGGAGGGCGGGCGGTGGACGACACAGCGGTCGCCGCGCCCACACGCCGCGCTCCCCCTACCTCGACATCGGAAATTCTCTCTATCGCACCTTTCCGCAGTCATACACCACTGAAGTGACATCTTCATCTGAAGCGTAAGAAATCAATGCAAATTAACGCAATACCAATATTTTGACTAATGACGCAAATGACACAAACCTTGACTGATGAGTGAGAAGGATCAAATGACTAGGAATTACCGGTCTTAACAAACGAGATGGATACTTTAAAGAGAAATATACCTGATCGCAACTCACGAACGGTTCCTTTTTGTGATAGATATAATATATTAAGTTGCGTGTTGATTGCATAAACATGCATAGGCATCGTTAGGTCGACGTATTCTCATACAGTTTTTGAACTGGTGTATCTAGGTGCCGTGAAAGGCATTACAGAAAGTTCAAAAGACGTGTCAACTTTGGTAATGATTCACGAATTCTTGATCCTTGCCAGGTCGATGAAAGAGAGCTAGGCTCTGCATCTTTCAGGACCATAAAATGGGCACTGGCTGGGAGTGATAAGCGCTGTTGTTTTTAGTTGTTGTTTTTTTGAAACCACATTTCCCAAACACGTAATATTAGTATAAAGAGGCAAAAACACATATTGGAAAAAATCATGACAAATATGAATGTACCTGGAAAAGGTCAATAACTTCAAACATCAATTAAAATATGTAAAGAGTAAAAGCATTGTGACAGATGCATAAATTGCATTCCACGGATCTTGTCTATACAATGCAACCTCCATTACAGAATAAAAGACTGAGAAGTCCTCAAAAAATGGAAAATGCGGATAATTGAAAATTTGTTATTAGTTCAAATGCCTGATTTGAATTGTAAATAAGGGAGACATCTGTAAAAAATTAGGTGCGCTACAATTGTACAATGTACGTATTCAATAACTCACAATAATACCATCACTATTTTACTTACAGAATTAATCTTTAAAAAAAAGTTTGTATTTCTTTTCTCACGCGTGGACTAATTTGTGATTTTAATTCAAACTTCGTTGCTGTATAATTTGATCAAATGAATTCTATAGTGCGTAGATTGCAAGTTGCAAACTCAGTTCTGTCAGCAACGTATGGTCTGCAACCCTTTGATGCGCTTGTTCCCGGGGGCGGGGCAACGGCCGGGGTCAGAGCAGGCGCCCCGCGATCGGTCGCGGCAGCAGTTCCTCCGATCGCTCCCCGCCGCTCCCCGCCGCTCCCCGCCCCGGGGGCGGATCCAGGGCCCGTCGTGGTCTTTTGTTAAAGAATAAACACTTATTACTGTATTGTATATTATTTGTGTAGAGTGTATACGATACTGTAAAGATTATTTTTTAAATAATTCCATAATTCTAACAT